>CM021697.1:126147059-126362532 GCA_011074415.1 Stictonetta naevosa
CCCATTTTTTTTCTCTATAAGTTGAACTGAGCAGCGAGAAGTGAGGAAAAATCATGAACAGATGATGTATAAGATTTTAGTTGAATGTGGGATACATACCACAGCTTTAGAACTTTTCCTTTCACTTTTCTGGCAAATATTTACTTTTGTAGTTGGAAAAAATATGGAGCTGAACATCACCCTAAAGAATTCTTTGGCAAAAGGCATGTGCTGTGAGTGTATGTTATTAGAAGCATATTGGTTGGCAGTGATGCTGTTAAAATTTGTTAAGCATTCAGATAGTGCCCTATAAATTAAATTGCGTGTCAAGAAAGAATGATTTTTGAAAATAGCTTTCCTAAGTAAGGAAAAACTAACCCTCAACATAAACTAGAAAATCCTTTATTCTGAAGTGGAAACTCAAAGGGTAATATTAATTTCTTCTTTACAGGAGAATATAAAATGATATATATATATAATTAAATAATTATGACATTCACACTTAAAAACAAAACTGTAAAAAAGCCAAAAAAGGTCATATGAAAGCACTTATTTTCTAAAGATATTTCCAAACTTTCCTACATTAGCTTTACATTTATCTTCCCTATCAACTTGATATTAAAATTATATCCAGTCATTTCATCTTAGATTAAATTTTAGAAGGCTATTTTATTTTATTTTATTTTATTTTATTTTATTATTTTGTGCACTCTTGCACTATGCCCAAGCAGGAAGCTGGAAAAAAATAAATAAATATTCCTATGTGCTTTGGGTTTGTTAAACAATGCAACTCATACAGTGGATAGCTGACACTGGAAAAAAAATCTTACAAGACATCTGATATAACCCAATGTGATATGAGCCCTTTTGTAAAGCTGAAAATATGCTTCTGAAAGCAACAATAATTACTCATCCATTAATTAGGGTGTATGTTTTATTCGGAGATAAGTAACAATGCACCTTCCTGCTTGTAAGATTGCCCAGCTCATGAGGAACAAAAGGTAATCCAGGCTCTTCCCATAGCATCCAGCAGAAATCACTGAGCCACAAGTGTTCCTGCTGCCATCTCAGGAGCCCCCGCTCCCTGGGGACACAAGGAGCTGCAGGCTGTGCTGAAGCTCACTGATGCCAGGCGAACAGTGAGATGGCTGCACAGGGTGACAGCTGATGCCGTGGGAGGCTGGCAGTGAATAAACCAAACTTCCTAATGCTCCCACGGCTCTGGAGCAAAGACGTACAGTGTTTTGGCATTTGGTCTGAGCTTTCCCTGCATCCTGGTCCTTCGTGGGGGAAAGTTCAGTGATAATATTTTAAATCAGGTTGACTCAGTGGAGTTCAAGGCTCAGCTGTGTGAGGGGTTGTGCCACCCCAAAGAAGGGCTGGTGTAGAGCCCAGCTCAGAGCTGGTGCAGTGTGGAAAGGAACAAGGCCATTGGGATGTGAAGGAAATATTCTTTCAGACAATATTCTCCTGGATAGTTGTTCTTGGACAGTGGGCCCATGGCCTAAGCAAAACTGGATCCATCTGATCTGAAGCATTTTTGCTGAATTAGACTGCATAGGCAATGAGTGTGGGGACTGACTGGCATCAGGCAGTGTAGGCCTTGTTTCTAAGATGGTCTGGGAAGCTACAATAAATGAATTTACTTTTTACTTCTGCTTTTTTTTTTTTTCTAATTGGTCTGAGAAAACAAAACTTATAAACACCTCTCAGACAAGCAGAATGGTCACAAACGTGGTGTTTTCCTTCAGGCTGTGCCCCTCTGTCCCCCAGCAGCACCTGAGGGCTCCTGGCCCAGCAGAAAGCCTTCCCACCCCAGGGGCAGCTCTTTATCAGCTGGCCATTCAGCCTCTTTTCAAACACATGTCTTCCATGGGATGCGTGTAACACTGCCCAGCAGCACAAGTTTATCTTTTTTTTTTTTTTCACCCTGGCTATTTTTATTCAGAGAAGTGTTGTGACTGACGAACATAATGCTTTTAACAGGGCACACAGCAGGGTCTAACCACTCGACCTGAGCTATGCGTCTCTCCTTTATGGGAGTGGAGTCAGGTCCATATACAGTATACCATGCATTTGCTGTTGACTGTCGTCTTCCTTCATGCACATTTTAACTTGGTAATTACCCTGTCCATATGTTACACATGCTCCTAAGCTTCAATTAGTAGCAGCACCTGTTCAATTCCTGCCGTATACTTTTTAATATTATGTTTGGACATTCTTTTATAGGGGGATTCAGTTCCAGACTAAAACACATTTGGGGTCTACTTGTGTCCAGGTTCTTGTTATATTAAAAATAGGTCTGGGGGATGAAAATGACAGAACAATTCAATTCACCATAAAATAGACATCCAGTAGTTCAGTAGCCCAAACAAATGTGTCTAATTACATTTGATCTGCCCTGAAAAGTCTAAGCATTAGCATTTTAATTTGGTTATGCTTTTGAGGATAGTTTCTTCCTTTTCCCTTTCCACACGTAGTTTCGCATCCTGAAACAGTCTTGGAGTACCAGGAAGATTTCTTTCAAATTGGACTCAGCCAGACCACACACCCCAGAAGCACTCCTACTCAGCTTTGTTCATTAATGGATGAAGTCCTCATGCTTTCACTAGAACAAATCAGATTTGTGCCCCCGATAACTGTACAGTTCATATAGCTGGGTTATCAGTACAACTGATAGGTCTGCTATACTGCATCTCACTGCCTGCCTCGACTGGAGACAGCTCTCCTAGGGGGCTGGTGGGTATGACCCTGGAACCGAAGGTGCTTCACACATTCCTGGGTGGCAGTGTGAGGACAGACAACATTCCTCACAGTGCAGATAGGGATTGTAGGCACCTGTGTTGGGAGATCTGAGTCCTGCTGCTAGTGGATGCAGTCAGATGAACTATTTTTCTAGCTCTGCTGCATGGTACTCTGCAGACTCTACTGTGAATTGAGATCTTTACACATAAACACTTTAATTTCAGAGTCTCAGCTGTGAACTGAATCCCTCTCTTTCCAGGTTGTGTTTCTCCTTTATATGACAGCAGCTAAGTCTTATGTGGATATTTACTAGACCTCTGATGGGTCACAGTGTGATGCTCTTTTTGTTTATTCTTTTTTGCTTTTCAGTCACAGTCTCAAAGCTCACCTGCACCACTCCTGTATTTGGACTAGGTGGTTTAGATCTTCATAACATTGCTTCAGACTGTGGGAGTAATTTATTTACAACCTCCTTTGTTTAGTAGAAGCTCCTAACCTCAGAGTGTCCTGAATAAGGACTGAAAGTTCAGAAGACAAAAGGGTTTGATTGTTTCATCCTCTATTTTAGCAGCCTAGCCTGTGGATTTTTGTTTTATTTTGTTTTTAAACTGTAGCTTCTGGTGAAGTTATATGTCAAAACTTCTTATGCTTATCACGTTCTTTAGAGGTTGGTGATATTCATTGGGCCGGCAGAGCAGAATGCAAGACCCAAATTTCAGTTAAACTTTTGACAAGAGGATCCCACATCTGTTCCACACTAAAAATGAAAAAGAAAAACATATATATAGGAAAATATCACCCTCCCCTCGCCCTCCATCCCCAGCCCTGGTTTTCATATGAGCTGTTGACTAAGAGGCAGGTTTTGAATGGTATCCTTCATATGGTAAAACCATATTTGTGGTGTGTATAATTATATGTTTTCAACTTATTTTCTTGAACTCTCCAAAAGCAAGTGTATTATTGTGTGTTGTTACATAATACCCAGCCATGTGGAAAAGTAACAGACACACCTTTGGCAAGTGACTGCATGTCTCCAAGGTTTTCACCCATGTTTTCACAGATGTCCTCTTAGAACCCATCTAATCCCCCACATCAAGGTTTTATAGAATATTTGCACTCATTGGGACTGGTGCAGTATGAAGCCAAGTATGCAAAGACTGCCAGCTGGCCAGAATATTTGATAAATGTGAGAACAAAAAAAAATCCCACTCATAGCAGTGAAGTGATCTATTCCTGGAACACCAGCTGGATTGCTGTAATAAGCTATTAAACCAGTGTAGTAAAATGAAACCCAGATACACTATGCAGATTATATAGCAGATCTATTTCCTTGTACAGCACAGTTTCATTGCTTTAATTTTAGATTATTGGTCACTTGCAATGATTAAAAGATATGCAAAAGCTTGGCCTTTATATTCATGAGTTTTGAACTAGAAAGCCCCAAATTAAAACAGTACAGGACTGTGCCCCTAGCACCCTTAAAGATCTGTTTCCATTTCAAATGACTCAGTGAGGCAGACTCTCTGGCAGACTAATTTTACTAAGAAACTACATCCCAGACCTGGAACTGAGATAAGACTTTATAAAAGACCTCACAAAAACAAAATCACAAATGTGCTCTAATATAACACAGTATTTCTTTTTACAGTAAAGAAGCATTTAAATGTCTAAAAAGACATGAAGATTGATATTCAGGGCCATGTGTAACAGCACCATCTTGTGATTCCTGTCAAAAAAAATTAGAAATATTTCAATTGGAAGCGGTACTCTCTGATAACTCAGGCAGTCTTTTGTGACTGACTAGCTTGGGAGTGATGCATGACAATAAACTAAAAATTCAACCATAAACAGGATCCTGATGGAACTTAGTTGAACACTTCATTAAAGAATGGGCAAGGTTGAGATGTGTGATTGTTCTGATTTCAGCTGGGGGGTGGGGGTGGGGGTTGCTGCTTGGGGAGGGGCTGGGCATCAGTTGGTGGATGAACAATTGCATTGTGCAATTGTATTGTGGTGAGCAATTGCATTGTGCATCACCTGCTTTGTATATATTTTTTTCTTTTCTTTATTTCTTCTTTATATTTTTTCCCCTTCCTTTTCTGCCCTATTAAACTGTCTTTATCTCAACCCATTAGTTTTTTTACTTTTTTACCTTTTTTTTTTTTTCTTTTTTTTTCATCCTCTGCCCCATCCCATTATGGGGGCAGGGAACAGTCGTGATGCTTAGCTGCCTGCTGGGATAAACCACAGCCATGGTTTTTATATTCTTTATCTGTCTTTTTGGTGACAAAAGGAGAAGAAAAACACCAAGGACTATCCTAGTCCTACCATCATGCAAGAATAAACAAGACAAGTGGCTTTTCTAGTTAGACACATACTATTTTTTTTCTTATAATATTGCAAAGGTTGTCTCTGGAATCACAACATACCAGCAAATCCCATTCAAATGGCCCACTAGCTTGTGCTTTCAGCTATTCACAATGAAGACTTTGTGATGTTGATGTTTTGGTATTGTGGGGACTGAAACAATAGGCCTGGCGGACTGAAGAACAGCATCCAGACTGGTGTCTATTACTTCTATCTGAACTCCAGATGAAATAGGGGGAAACAGACATCTGATGGTAATAACAGAAAACAAAAAACACATCAGGCTGACAAAGCACACATTTCCGAATGAGAAATGAATAAGGCAAGAAGGGGCGGTTGATATGTCTGTTCCAAGCTATTTAGAAATACATGCTCACATGTCTCAGATGACACAACCCACAGTAAATTTAAGTTGCATTCACAGGCAATTGGTGTCACCAACAGGAAAAGCAAGCAGGATGCATATGATTTCCTTACTACACCTGATTACTTTCCTGAGCATGTGAGATGGAAGCAGGCCAGCAGAATTTTCCTTTCAAGTTGGATATAGGCAGGGCTTATTGGCTGGGTGCATTTGCTTTGTAAAACTGTCAGCCTTTAAGGGTGTTGTAGGCAGTATTTTCATATATGAGCTTTAACGTGGCCATGGAGGCAATTGAGTTCAATGGATTTGAGAATGCTTTGACAAAAAATATATGAAAAAAGCTGCAGGAACATCACTTCATCATTCATCTCTGATGCAAGATTTTGATGGGACTAATTAGGGATAAGGAAATCTGGACTTTGAGTCTAACTTCTCTGCTCAACATTTCAGACATAGCAGATATTCAAACAAATACAATAAGGGTTTTATCTATTGTGTTGTTTCGCTCAACAAGTGATAGGTGACACCTTTACTAACAGGCACAGAAACCGATCATCATTTCAGTGGGGCCAACTACAGATCCTCTGGGTTATGGATCAGCTACAGAGCTCACGTAAGCCTTACTAAGCCTTCACAATTGCAGGGAAGGAATTTAGTTTTTGTTAAAAAAATGCTGATTTGCTCGCTTGGTAAATTAAAGCCATTTATCTGTTACAGCTGCCTATAACATAAATCAAAAGCATTATTTATATGTATTAACCTGGGGACCTGACCAGCCAGTGGAGAGCACGTTGTAGAGATGGCATTTATCCCTGCAGAAGCCTTCCATCCAGCTGAAACAGGCTATGTTTAGCACAGGTTAATAAGACTTCAGTTTTGCCTGATGCAAAGAGATTTGGGGAGGGATGAGGGGAGGTTTGCTAAAGCTACTTCATTATGAATTTCTAAAGAAAGGTAAATCTGGCCTTTGAGAAATACAAGCTACTCTATACGTTTCTTTGTGTTGTAAGACTTCAGTTATATTGACAGGCAGTTTTTTGTTGTTGTTGTTGTTGTTTTTTTTTTTTTCCATTGTTGTTGTTGAGGCATTTCTGCAATTGCAGCCACTGAATATATCTTCCAGCTTTGGCCTTCAGAGTAGACAGCCTCTGTTTTGTTAGTGCTTACAAATAATTGAATGACGGTTTACAACACTTTTGAAAATAAGGTTTTGTAAATAACAAACAATGAAAAAAGCAGGCTGTTGCATCACTAGGGTTAATGTATGTATTAATAAAGTCTACGTTCACATATGCAAGATGAGTGTTAGCGTACAGGAACATACAGGAATTTTCTATTATTCATACAGATGGTTAATGTTAAGTCCTGAAGTTATTAAATTAGGTTCTAGTATAGATATCTGTGCATATCTATAGATACATAAAACATGAAAAAAGAAACATAAATTTCTGTTGCACTTGGTTATAATTATCAGTATAGTTAAGGTGGTGTGGGTCCCATTCAGTTGCCTGGCATGGTGTTTTTCGTGACAGCCAGTAGAAGTTACGGAGACAAAGCTGCTGAAAAAGTAAATCATGCTCTTACTTACATTTATCATTTATTGATAGCTGCTGGTGCTCATTGGTGCTTGGCATGTGCTTTTATTTATTTATTTATTTATTTTTTAATTTATTTGGCATGGCCTGAACTAGTTCACATCCTGAAGCACTGCTGCCACATTTGCATGAATCTGGGTCTATGCTAACAAGCTCTGCTTCCTGGAGACCTGTGCTGTTTCCTGAGCAGAGGACAGTGCTTTGTGGAAATATGAGCTTGGATTGATGCTAATTTGAGGATTTCTGCACTTTTGCCTAGGTAAACCGTAGGTGGAAATTTTGTGAAAGCTTTGGGTGTCTCCCAAAGAAATAGATGTCTAAGAAATAGATTTAAAAGTCAGTAGCAACTTTTAGGAGCATTCAGGCTAACCAAGACTCACAAGTAGCAACATTCACAAAACTCAATGAATAATTTGCTATATCTCTTAAAGAATGAGAGAAGGAAGCTCTTACACATAGGCCCAAGGTTCTGATCCCCTCTAGCAACTTGTGATTCAGTTCAGATAACTGACTTAACCTAAATGTTACCAATAGGGAGATTAAATTTTGCTTTTGTCATTTTTTCAAGACTTAGGAGTTTAAAAAACAACTTGTCCAGAATTATTTGCCATGTTTTACATTTCTTGTCTGATTTAAGTCTAGCCAGTTCTAACAAATGTTGTTTTCTTTTCCTGGATTTGTCACCTTCAGGGAAATCTTTTATTTTTGTTTGTTTTTTTTGTTTGTTTGAAACAGAGGTCCAAAGAATGTCTGTCTGAAGATTTGGTGAATGTTTCAGTGCACAAATACCTCAAAGTAGTCATATGTACTAAACAGACTGGCATCAATACCTGGCAGTGGCTTATGACACATATGGCAGTTCATTTTACAGCTTCTGGATTCCCGCTGTGGGCAAACTGAAGGTGAATTAATTTTATGAACATGTAAAACAACCATGTTATTTCACAATTTTGTTTGAAGATACAGAGTAAAAAAAGGTCAACCACTTTCATAAAGAATCTTACAAACTGTCACTTTTTATTTTTACAGCCATTCCTATACTTCAAGGCACTAAGAAAAGGAAATCGCACAATCTGATCATTATTTCTATTAGCAATGCAAGGTCATTGCCCATAGGAAGTTATAATAAACCTATGCTTGAATTCCGGACAGAAACAAACAGAAAAGAAAACAAGCCAACAAGAAAATGCTGTGCAAACCTTTAGGCAGAAATTGGTTGAAAGACATCTGGGAATAAATGTTTAAAATTTTACTTGATGTGACCTATTTACTATTGCACTTCTGCTATTATTTCAGTTGATTACTGCAATTATTCAGTGAAAAACAGATTCATTAACTATGTTCCATAAATAAAATCATGTTAGGTTGTTTTCTAATCACTGATCATTGTTTTTAGACTTGCAGGGTGGGGATGAATACATTAAATATCAGTGCTCTGTGTTTATCAGGCTATACTTATCACTTATCATTTAAGCCTAGTATCACATTATAAAATTAAATCACCCTCTACCACAAGCCTAGAAAAGAACTAAAAATTAGAAATATGCACAACAGTTCAGCAGGATGGTGACAACTGAATATTTTCTGGCTAGGGATGGATAGCTGTTAGAATACTTAAATCACAGGGCTGCATGCAGAGACTTTAATAGTGGGTCAGGAAAAGCTGGAAGTTGGGCTGTCCATGAGCAGATCTACCCCCCGCTCAACAGCTGAAAACAGTGGATCCATGTCTTCTGTAACATTTTTACTGGCAGTAGCCCAATATAAAAACTTGGGGTAGCTGATGACTTACATCTGTTAATGTAAGCACTCATATGGAGCAAAGTTACTGCACGTCTATGTTTTCTTACTACATAGTTTTTGGTTAGTTGCTAGAACTGGCAGTGAGAAAAGCTAACATCATTCACTGAGGAAAGTTGTATATACATAGTTTCTATAGGAAGTGAATTACCCATCCTGACTACGGAAGAATCAAGAACACAGACATCCTAGGAACTCTTGATCTTTTGGAGAATAGCACTCATTTTTTCAAGCACTGAAATAAAGTGCTGAAAAATCAGGCAACACTGCATAAAGGACAACTGAGATGCCTTTATATTGTCAGATTCTTAGAAATCAGTTGGCCCAAACTTGGGATCTTTCAGGCTTCCTCGGAGCAAACTGGCATTAGAGTGACATATTTCTGACAGTCTTCTGCTCAATTCAGAAGTTCTGCCATTTCACAGGAAAAAAAGTCAAACCACCAGCAACAGTTCCAGCTGTAAATATCTTGTAGCTGACATCATGAGCTAAAAACTGTCTCTCTAGGCTCCTCACATGATGTCATACTGGTGTTGGGTTGAATTTTCTCTTCAGGCATGTTTTCTATGTATTTTCAATCATTGTTTCTAAGATCCCAGCCAAAGAAAACCACTGCCTGGCGGGTATTTAAATTGCTGAGCAATGTTATACTGACATTTAGGGAAGTGGAGAGGAGGGAAAAGGAGAAGAAATATGTATTTAGCATCCTTAGAAAATTATCCTAAATGACAGACAGCAGTTAAGTTCAGTCTCAGAGAGTGTCAATGTAAGCCAGATGAGTTGTGTATTTCCATAGAGCATGAGATGGAAAGAGCTGCTCCACACCAGCCTTGGTTCAAGTCTTCTTTCTTTTAAGAGACAAATGAGTTCAGATGGTACCAATGAATGCTGCTTCTCAGAATATTTTTCCCTGCATTATCATCTTCACTGTTCTGTAATTGACTGGCAATTCTGTCAAAGTAAATTTACAGGATGTGAGAGCAGGCATGATGCCAGACCAGGTCTGCCTAGAGCCTGTTTGTGCTATGCTCTTGCTTTATAAGGTTTCAATCCCAAATTACCTTTATAGAAGCCTTGCTTTTCACATACTCAGTTCATTGTTCAAGGTTACATTTAGAAACAGAAGCCACATTTTTGTGACAGTACAGGTGAAAGGGACATTGCTGTATTGATTGAAAGTCCATCTAACAAAGTACCATAAACAGTGATGGGCATTTAATCAATTGCTGAGTTCCAAGGAATATATTTTGCTTACCAAAATAGTGGGAAAAGCCTCTTACCACAGCTTTTTCTTATTCCAAGGTGAAATTACTATTGTGATTAAAAGAATCTGTTATTAAATTCTCTACAGTTCGCAGAATTAAAGTGAAGAGATGGTTTACTGAAGAAGAACTGAGTTCAGAGAACATTTTATATGGTTAGATTGTATATGATGGAAGAATACCCTAGTTTACAAAGGAACATTTTTATACTTACTAGGAAGCTAAGCTGTTTTCACTTGCAGCTTGCTGCCTCTATGTGTGTACATAGTGTCATATTGTAGGCATTCTAGATTAGTGTAATCTTCATAAATGCATGCAGAAATGCTAAAAGTTCTGGTCAGGCTCAGCATGTCTGAATCATGACAACCATAAGTAAATGTTTTCTTCATCCCACCAGTGTCCAGAGGAAGTGGCTGGAGAAATGTGATTGATGCCTCATTGTGGCAGGGCTTTCTCAGATGTTTTAATGACTACATGCTTTATCTCAAGGGATACATTTTCACTTCATAAACCAAACAGTACTCACTCAGACCTCCCATGGCTGCAGTTTAGAGAAAAATCCACTAGGCAGAGATTGTAAATGTGACCGTTGCAATCACTGAATCTATAACACACATGACAGATTTTGAATTAATTTATATTCAAAATAAGAAAATTAAAAATCCAGTCTAGAGATAAGAAATACTGCTGCTGCTGTTGAGTTTTCCAAAGCTGGGAATCGCTTTCATTTTCATTGCTAAAAATAAAAGGCAGATGAATGAAGTTCTGTTCCCAAAGTAGGTATTTGCCTGCTGTCACACTTATTATTTAAAAAAATATTATTATATATATATATTTCCTTTAAGGTGTGTTTTCTGTTGAATCCCTATGAAGCCCCTTCACCGTTTTAGCATCTTTTCTGAGCAGTGGATATCATGACTGGGTACAACAATTCAGTAGCACTACTAGTGTCAACTGGTACATATTACATGGAAAGTAGAATGTGTGATTGTGGTAGAAACAATACAGACTTTAAATGCCTGTAGGATTTCTAGGATGCACGCTTGAGATATATGGAATATAAATTAGAAAAGATTTACTTGTTTCACTATTTTTTTCACTTGTAATATCCAACAAAACTCCTGTTGATAAATCCTTATTATGATGGTACTAGGTTCTGCATATAATGAGGGTTGTGCTGCATACACGATCTTTTCCTTTTCTGTATTCCCATACAATAGACACAGAAACAGAAATTGCAATGCACACACAAGCATAGTCAACAATGGGAGAATGTCCTTACTAATGTCATCTTGGTACTGGGATGATTACAGAAACCTGAACTTGAGAATCACATAAATGTTGCAAACTTTGTTTGTGGAAAAGGATATCTGAAAAGTTCATGTAATCTTACACTAACTATAATTTAATTTGAATGCTGAATTGCTTGGCTGGATTCTAACAAAGCCCTTATAAAATGTCAAATGCAGTTGATTCTCTGGGAGTACAAAGCAACACATTTACGTTTAACATACTGAGAGCATTTAAATAACTTATGAAGTGTACCTGTTAGTCATATTTTAAATTTATGTAAATCCTTTCAATTCTTTCCACGTTTCTTTTTTTAAATCAGTGAAAGAATAAAATTTGGCATTTGAAACAAGCTATTATAATGAACAAGGCAGAAAATACAACTATTCAAATCTAACAGTGTATTTATTCTTACTTTTTTCTTTTGTAATTTCATGGAAACATAAAATTTCATAATAAGTGACCATACTGATGTAGTTTCTTTTATTGGAAGGTAGAAAAAGTTCATAGATAATTTGCAAAGTACTTACTGACCTCTTGGGTTGCCTGTCAAAAGAGAGAAACTCTTTTATTTCCTCTGCAATTCTTTAGTATTTATTATTCTACATTAACTTCACATGGGCAAAAAAAAAAGCATACAGGGCAATCCACAAAGATACCACTAGGAGATATTTACTTTGTAGCTTAAATGGGCTGCCAGTTTTCCACCCTATTACTTTACTAAATACCTGTACAATAACCTACTCCTACCCAGAGAAAAATGGGAGGAACATAGAGTGAGAGCTAACAGCGGTAGATAACAGTAGAAACTTATTTCAGTAGGTATGACTCAGAAATTTTAGTTAACTGTATGTCATTTTTTTTTTTTTTTTTTTTTTCCCCAGAGAAATTAGAACAGAAAGCTTAAAAACAGTTTTGTGATATTTACTGCTATTCGCCCTAGAGGTACTTTGAAAGAATGAGTCAGACTGTACTTATGCACTGAAAAGAGTTATTTCCTGAAGGTGCATTGATTGGCCCTACACCTGAAAGACTTTATAAAAAAAAGCTTGTGCAGTGGACATGATTGAGAGGTAACAGTAAGATGCAGAAAGAAATAATCTTATTATCAGAATGCGGATTTATCAGGATACTGCAACAAAGTTGTATGTTGATATTTTCATAGAGCAAAGTTGCAAAGAAACAAACATGAAATGTATTATTTTATGGTGCTACCTTTTTTCTTCCACAGGACTGAATTTCACAATAGTCATATGAAGTACAAACCAAGCAGGATGGCACTTCCAGAAATAAATTCAGGTGAACCAAATCCAATATAGAAATTATTGGAAAGCTATGAAACCAGCAAGACTCTGCATAGTGCAAAGTTCTAGAAAGCAAGAAACATTCTCTAATATACTCTGGTCATGTCACAAGAGGATTTATTTCAGGCTAAAACACTAAATATGACTGCATTAGCTAAACTCTGAACTCCAGTATCGCTTCATCAGCTACACTCCATCCACTAGCTATAGATGAAATTCAGAAATATGTATATATATATTTTGAATGTGATCATTATCATTCAAATATATATATTCAAAATAAATACATATACAAAATAAATACAACATACATTCAAAATAAACTGTAAACCAATGAAAGGAGACCTGCCACAGAACCTGGTTGCTTTGGTACTAACATCACCATATACAGAATATAATTCTCCCTTTCAAGAATGGAGTCTTATGGCAAGGCTTCCTTCTCAGAATATAGTAAACTGGATAAACATTTCATCTGTGGGATATTTTAATACAATCCACATATCTCATTTATCAGATTTTTTTTCTGCTTCTGGACATCTTCATATGGACATATCTTCATTTATCCATTTGTAATTTTTACCTCCTTTCTCTCTATTATTATTTTTATAATCTCTCTGACCCACTTTGTTTCCTCATATTAACAATTCATTTAGCCTTATATATGTGCACAAATTAACCACAGAGACCCAAGATGATTGATTTCTAAAATTGACTTCATCAATTATATATATATATAATATATATATGTATAACAAGTTTGAATTAATTGTCAATTTATGTACCATTCTTCCCAAGTCATGTTTTGTGACATCTATTGTGACATATCCGATACGTTTTTCAGACAAAACTGTGTTTATTTTTTTTCACTGATCTGATTTGTTTCTCTTCCCTTCCTTATCACGAATATTGGTAATTCATATATAGTTACACGTGTGGTTAATTTTGCTGGCCTGAAAGTTTGTACGTGGGTCAAAAGCATTTGTTACTTATACAGTGGAGGAATGTGGAATAACCAGACTTTTCAGATCAGGCTTCTGTTTTAGCTATATGCCTTAGGTATTCTTTAGTAAACTTTACAAGTGCTTATGCATTAAGATACAAGGCAACAAAGAGAGAATAGAGATTGAATAGGAAAATAATTTTTCTGAAAAAAATCCTGTTGAAAAATACATTTGATTTGGATGTTAGAATCATCAGCATTGAAGAGAATGCAACAGGACACAGACAGTACTGTGAATAATGGGGGTTATCATGAATACAAGAGAGACAAATCAGTAAATGCGATCAGTCTGTGCACTTAGCAGACAGCGGATGTGCTGTTATGTGTAAACTTCACATGCTAGGTGCAACTGTTTTCTAAATTCCTAGTCAGAGATCAAGAACTAATACAGACAACTTAAAAAATAGTGACAAGCATTGGTAAGTCACATACCTTGATCTAGGAGAAATGTGGCTTGGATGGTCTTAAGAAATTTAATCATGGTAGGAAATGAGAACAGCAGGTTTAACTAACACATTTAATCCTTATATGAAATAGGATGGTATGGGATATAGTACTCAACATATTTCCCAACCTCCTGTTCTGGCTAATGCTGTGAAAAAAATCACTAAATCAACAAAATGATGTATGGACCATAAGTGTTCTGAGTGACTATGATTAGAAAAGCATTAACATAAGACCTTTTATATGAACTATACAAACTGGATTGTGCATTTTCCCATCTATTATTAAAGACTTTAGGTATTTCTAGATATAGGATAAAATCAAGTAAAGTTCTTTTCCTTCCAACCCACACATTTCTGTTCTCAGAAAACCAAAATATTTTACAAATTCTCCACATATGTTTGCTTTCTTCCAACTTCCCAAAATACTGCTCCTGCATTTCTGTAAGATAAGAGCTTGTAGAGGTTGCTGAGGTGCTGTGCTTGCTATTAAGCATTCAGGGATGCTTTTAAACATGTTGTCCTAGGGGACAACTTGAACATTAGATGACAAGCAGTATAATCAGCTGCTAAAGCCAACCCATGTATTGTGTTATTTTCTGTGGCAGTATTTTGCTTGTGTCCAAGGTTTTCTTCATTCTTCCAGGATCATCCCAAAGGAAGCTGAACGCAAAACTGGGAGCATCTTTTCTTCATGTAAATAAACATGACTTATTGTCTTATTTCATCTGGTTTGACCCAAATCATGAGAATTCAGTTTGATGACTCTTCTGAATGAGTTTCATGGTAACCTGACAAGGTATTTCAAAGTACATTAGAACACAAAAATAGAAACTTGATGTTGACACAAAAAATGAATTACTTAGAACAAGGTTCTTATAACATCTAGAGAAGATTGAATATGAACTTGATTTTTAAGCCTGAATCTACAACAGCTCAGGAGTCTACAAAATTTAGTACCTCAAGTGCTAAAGTTTTAGAAACTGCAAAGAAGTTAGTGAGAGGGATGGAACATTTTCCAGTGCAAACAACCTATTTTTTCCATCTTCCTGCAGTTAGAGTCTGCCACAAACTTTGTTAATAACTTTTTGTATTAGCCATATGGGAACAGTGTAACTGATCTGAAAATATAAGTACTAATTATGTGCATTTCATTCTTTAAAATGATGCAGAAAGCCCATTATAGCCTGTTCTTTGTCACTAATATAGTAAATTCATAGGTGAATTACACTGTTTTTCTGCAATCTCTGAAGTCTGTAAATGTGGAACAGCTCATAATTTTATACAAATTCTCATTTTCTTAAAATGTAGTATCACAAAATCACAGAATGGCTGACCATGGAAGGGACCTCTGAAGATCACTTAGTCCAACTCCCCTGCCAAGCAGGATCACATAGAGCACGCTGCACAGAACAGCATCGAGGTGGGTTTTGAATATCTCCAGAGAAGGAGACTCCACAACGCCTCTGGGCAACCTGTGCCAGTGCTCTGTCACCCTCATATGTAGTAGCACTTTGGAGAGAAAGTAAGGCACGTAATACAGATATTTCACATCTACCTTCCATTTGCCAGGCTAGAAAGTGTTTTAATGGAACAAGGCAGTATTTAATAAGAATAAGAGAACTTCTTCCTAAGATTACTTCATTCTTCATATTAAATATGAGGTTAATCACCATGGACACTTAGAATTCCCTTACACAGGTATAAAGAGAACATTTTGGTCAAGATTTTCTGAATGTAAATATTTCAATGGAAAAACTGTCCCACAGTTTTTGTTTGATTGTTTGTTTTGATTTGTTAATTTAATTTAACTTAATTTTAAGCAGATTTACTTAAAAAGTTCTAAAAAGCCAACGTGTGATTCCGCCTATCTATAATTAAGTTCATTTATTATCTACTGATGCAAACAGAATTACAGACTTGCTTACATGAGAGAAAAAGCAATTTTGTCTTTATGGCAAGATTCTGTGTAAAGAGGAAATAAAAGCAAAGAAAGTCACTTTCTTGTGCTCCACTTTAGTTACTTAATAGCTCTATTTCTCTTATGTTTAAAGACAGCTTATATCACTTGTTTATGACCAAAATTTAAATAATACATGACAAGCTAGTTCTTTGAGACAGAGATAATACATAAAACCTCATGATACAGTCTTGTTATTTTGTTCTTTCCTTCTTAACTATGTTACTTTTTTGTCCCTATTGACTGTTGTAGTAACCATGAATATATGTACTGCTGCTTTAATAATGTAGAAGATTTACTTTCTAGCTAAGCCATTAATATGCATCATCAACTGTTTTTCAAGAACATGACTAATACATCAACAATAGTAGGTTTCATAACCTTGTCATTCACAGGGAGGCAATATTCAAAGTAACTTGATTTTCCAGAGACTCACCTTTACAGTAATGATTAAGGGCTTTCAAAACCCTGAATGGCTGTCAGTATATAAAAGTTACTTCTACAGAAGATCAAAGGAAAAAATATCCAGGCATGATTTTTTTTTTTTTTTTTTTTTTTTTAAACAGCTAGATATCTCCATGAACAAATGTAATGCCACATTGTCGAGGTACGGGTAAGTACACATGCTCCAAGGTATAACTTAGTGAATGAAGAACCATAAAGGAATTTCTTACTCATGGACTGCATTAGGTACTTAGCTGGGATGTTACCAAAATGTGTGTCCAAATGAGCACACATAGAGAATCCCAAGGCACGTGTTACAGAACATGGTGCATTGGGTTTATGCAGCCAGGTTTAGACATTGCAGGGGCTGAAGGGGTGGCCTCAGTGATGCCAGCAGCTGCCCCATGTCAGAGCAGAGCCAGCTCCAGCCGGGTCCAAAAGGGACCTGCCGCTGCCCAGAGCTGAGCCAGGGAGTGATGCTTGGTGGGCCTCTGGGAGAGCAGATTGAAGAAATGGAAAAAACAAAACAAAACAAAACAAAACAAAAAACTGCTGCACAACAGCAGCTGGGAGAGTGAGCAGTGAGAAGCAGCCCTGCAGCCCCCAAGGTCGGTGCAGGAGGAGGGCAGGAGGTGCTCCAGGCAGGCAGCAGCAGTTCCCCTGCGGCCTGTGGAGAGGCCCCTGGTGGAGCAGGCTGTCCCCCTGCAGCCCATGGGTCCCACATGGAGCAGATCTCCACGCTGCAGCCCGTGGAGGAGCCCCCGGTGGAGCAGGTGGATGTGGCCTGGAGGAGGCTGCGGCCCATGGAGAGCCCCTGCAGGAGCAGGCCCCGGGCCGGAGCTGCAGCCCGTGGAGAGGAGCCCACACAGGAGCAGGGGTCTGGGGGGAGCTGCTGCCCGTGGGGGACCCGTGCTGGAGCAGTTTGCTCCTGGGGAATGGATGGACCCCGTGGTACGGAGCAGTGTGGGAGCAGTGCTTGAAGAGCTGCTGCCTGTGGGCAGACCCCGCAGGATCAGTTCAGGAGGGACAGCATCCCGTGGGAGGGACCCCATGTGGAGCAGGGCAGAGAGTGACTGTGAAGGAGTGGCAGAGATAAAGTGTCAGGGACCGATCGCAGCCTCCATTCCCCATTCCCCTGCAACACTCAGGCAGAGGCGGTGGATGGGTGGATGAGGAGAGAAGGTGATTTTAGTTTGCATTTAGTTCTCACTGCTCTAGTCTGCTAGTAAGTTGGCAGTAAATTAATCTTCCCTGTGCTGAGTCTGTTTCACCCGTGACAGTAACTGGTGAGTGGTCTCCCTGTCCTTACCTCAACCTATGAGTTTGTTTTTCATCATGTTTGTCCCCTGTCCTGTTGAGGAGTGGAGTGAGTAAGAAACTGTGTGGTGCTTGGCTACCTACTTGTGTTAAACCACAATGCACGTCAGAGGAGTATGATGCAGTAGGTCTCATTCTTATAGAAACAATTTTCTGATTTGTTCTTAGTGTTTGTTTTCTCCCCAGACATTTTATACTAGAATTTGTCCTCTGCTAGCTTTATGACGGTGCTTTGAGATGATCTACACAATAAGGAATGTTGGAGCTGACGCCGGACCAAAGTATTGTTATTTCCCATAGAATCTAGGAACGGCGAGCAAATTATAGACCCTACTGTATTCCCATCCATTTGTGAATCTAGAGAGCAACCATGTGTCAGTGACAGTAAGTGTGATATAATGGAGAGATTGATAATGTTTTATGTGTTATCAGAAACAGAAATGGTTAGAGTATTTTGATTATGTAAATAAACAGATAAATTTGATAGACAGGGGATTCAGAAAGCAGATTAAGTTTTGATTCAATAGAAAAGATTAAAAAAAACAAAACACAACACCTGCTATTGAGTTAGATCCTTCTCTCCTTTCCTCATTTAAATTAAGGTCCAATTTAAGTGGAAAAATGTTACTTTCAAAAGGGAAATTGAAAGAAGATATTTAAGAATTCATGTGTGTCATAAAGACACAAGCAGAATTCCGTGCAACATTTTAAAATAAGCATTATTAGCAGATGACTGGTATGTTCCATTTCCTTCCCAGGTACAGATAGCATTGTTATCATCACATGACAGGAAATGATAAAATTAATCTTTTTATGTTTCTACAAATCCATATTCAGTACTGGAAATAGAACTGAATACAAGTCCACAAAATTTGTGACGTTTTGGCCTTTGACTTGATTATCCTGCCGAGATGCCATTGTGCTTGACATGGTATCTCATTAGACACAAAGACAGATTTCCATGTAGGAAATACAGAGTTTTGTTCATTTTGGGGAAAGGCATTATTTAAAGGCACAGAAGGCAAAGGGACTTTTCCACATTGCAGGAGGTCAGGAGAGGGAATAGGTGATGTACGTTTTCTGCAGAAGCAGTTTGAATGATAACGAGTTTCTAGAAGCCAATGTGTTGATAACAAGAGTGACTATGGAGACATTTAGGAAACCTACCACTATAACCCATGGCTTTGGAAGCATAAACACAATCTTCCTCCTAATACTCTCCGGAAATTGAATGCAGTGGGAAATCTCAGCAACTGCTGTGAGATAAGTATCGTCTAGAGAACTGGAAGATATAGGAGAAAAGTGATGAGGCTACATAAAATTTAAAGTGTAGGCATTTTGCTATAAACGTGTTTTCTAAAGATCATAGAGTAGATAATCTTATTCAAGGAGGCAACTTTCTCTGAGCTGAGAGCTTAAAAAGAACAGTTTTGTTTTTCTGCTTTATCATGTACCATCTCATTGCTTTAAGCAATAATAGGCCTGAGATGGGCTTATATGTTAAAAGGAAAAAGGGAGAATGAAAAATTTCCCCTAGCAACAGAGGCATAACATATAAAAGCTGTCACACCTGAAAATAGTGTGACAAAGACATAGGGTGGTGAATCTGAAGTTATTACCTAAAACTTTGCTCTCTCTCCAGATGTAAGCAGTTCATAAGCAGAAGGCAGCTGCTGAGCTATCTACTCCTCTATCTTTGTTTCACCATCCCACTACTGCAATGTGATAGCTGCTCATATTTGAAAATTCCCATAGTAGAGTACCAAGCATGTGTGTCATTGTAACCAAGACAACACTACGGTTACTGGGGGAATTAAAACAAAGAACTAAACACCCAGGATAAAGCAAAACTCAACAAAGCAAAACAAAAAAAAAACAAACAAAACAAAACAACAACAAAAAAACAACCAACCAAACAACAAACCTCAGTCAACCAACCTCAGTGTTCAATGTTTCATATGTCTTAGAATTGTGTATTGTATAATTTAACATACCAGCTCTTTTTTAAATAGCATAGTTCTTTGCTAAACCTTCTGGATTCACAACACAATTTTGATTCATTAAAGTCTTACACTGAATAAAATGAATTGCTCCAAGAGATCTGGCTCTCCCGTGAGTGCACATCCATTAGTGTTTTAAGACAGATCGGATGGATCTTTGGAAGCATCCTAGTTGCTTCAACTGGGTGTACTTCTGTTCACGTTATGGAGTGGTCTCTGAATGCATGGATGTTGTGGTTTAACCCGGCTGGCAGCTAAACACCACCCAGCCGTTCGCTCACCCTCCCCCCTCCCTCTCTGGGATGGGGGAGAGAAATGGGAAAGTGAAGCCTGTGGGTTGAGATAAAGACAGTTTATTAAGATAGAAAGTAATAATAATATGTACAAACTAGTGATGCACAATGCAATTGCTCACCACCTGCTGACCGATGCCCAGCCCAACCCCGAGCAGCCGGCACCCCACCCCGGCTAGCCACCCCTATATATTGTTGAGCATGCCGTCAGATGGTATGGAATACCCCTTTGGCCAGTTTGGGTCAGCTGTCCTGGGTCTGTCCCCTCCCAGCTCCTGCTGCACCCCCAGCCTGCCCGCTGGCAGGACAGAGCGAGGAGCCGAAAAGTCCTTGGCTTGGTGTAAGCACTGCTCTGCAGCAATTAAAACATCAGCATGTTATCAGCACTCTTCTCATCCTAATCCAAAACATAGCACCCTACCAGCTACTGGGAAGAAAAATAACTCTGTCCTAACTGAAACCAGGACAATGGACCAGAGTTCTTTCACTTGACTTTGGATGGGAAGTTGCAACCCAATAAAATACTTAACACTGTTCAGACACCAATGGAACAGGCTGCCCAGGGTGGTTGTGGAGTCTCCTCTGGAGACTTTCAAAACCCACCTGGATGCGTTCCTGTGTGACATGATTTAGGTGTTCCTGCTCTGGCAGGGGGATTGGACTAGATGATCTTTTAAGATCCCTTCCAATCCCTAACATTCTGTGATTCTGTGTGTGATTCTGTGACTTCAGCCCATGGGACCAAATGAAAGCAGATGTGAAATAAAGCTCCTCCAGTGTAGTTGGTATGACCTTGGCTGCAACTGCTCTTCTCTGCAGATCTCTCTTCTTGGTGTTACTCTCTTTCTCTGTGGCTAAACTCTATTAAACTTTGGAATGAGAAGTACTTCACATAGCATGCTCTTTAATGTTACTTGTGTTATGTGGCTGCTATTTAACCACAGATGACATCTTGTAAGCAGCTAATAGAAAATGTACTGTAGTAAAATTCAGGATCAACCGGCTTATAAAATAAGCAGTTACTGAAATCCGTATCTCTCACCGTTCTACTCTGTGTTTTGTAAGAAGTGAGTTGATGGCTGACCCCACCCAAATTACTAGAGATAGGGTACACTGCTGAAGGTGCAAACACAGTTTATATTCTGAAAACAAAACAACCAAACAAACATAAAACAGCGTCAGACAGTTCTTATTTAGAAGTAAAGCTAAGCGACAGAAACTACCTACACTTCTAGTAGTAAAAATATTACAAAGATGTAGCATTAACTGAACTTTAGTGTGATAGAGAAACCCGAATGGAAAAGCTCTTGAGTTTTTAAAATCAACCAAAACAGAATGAAGATATAAACACACAGACAATAAAGCACACAGATAAATATGTGTTCTTTATTGTTTCTTGTAGAAATGCTATGGAATAGAATTGTGATATTTTGCCATTTGTGATATCACTTGAAATTAATATAATTAACATTTGACCCTACATTATCTTAAAATGTCCTTTATTTTTATTTCCACAAATGGTCCCATGACACAAAACCAAAGAGAATTTTGATCATTTTCTTTGAGAAACTGAAAGTTCAAAATGAAAACGGCTGCTTCCTTTGTGGGTTTCTGTTTCAATAGAAAGTCTTTTCTATTAGGTTTGACTTTTTTTTGGCTCCTGTTGTAATGTGGATTTTTCATTAAAACTTAAGCTATTTTTTCAGAGAGGAATTGGTAATCTGGCTGCTGTCCAGTTATGGAGAAATAATATTCAGGTAATCAAATACCACAGAGATGTGTCTGGTCTATGAATAAAACAGAAAGGCTGGGACAAGAAAAAGTATCCGTCTCCTCACAAGACATGGACCTAAATGAGGAAGTCCTCACCTACAGAGGTGTGCATGACAGAGGTTATCACCACAGCCAGGCAAATTTCTTACAGAGCAATGCAGTTCAAAACTAGATTTTGTTAACAGTGATTTCTTAACATGTACATGTGGGTATGTGTACTTAAAAAAAGAAATCTCAGTATCAAGGACTAATAACCAGTTTAGTTTTCTAGTTGGCTAATTGGAGCAGTTCAGGACATTTGGAAAGGAAATTCAAATAAAATTATTCTGTCTCTGTTAATGGTATGGGTTCTAATATGTCATCTGCAATGAGTTTGAAAAGCTCTCAACTTCATTAAGGCTTTGCTCAGCAGCTGTCTAGGAATAACATATTTTTCTGGCTTCATTCTTGGACGTGCACCTTTAGAGGCAAGACATGCCTGTCAAAATACTTTTTCTTCAAAATGTTATTCAGACTTTTTCATCTTTTGTGATGAGATTCTCACCAGGATCTTCAGTGCAGTGTGCTGCAAGACATGGATCTATAGTGTTCTGCATCTGTAGGGTCAGTGAAATAATTTTTGGCTCTACTTATGACTGGCCAACAAGAATAGACAACAAAGTGACTGTGGCCATTTCCTTCTCATGGGTTCAGGAATGTCTTTTGCTTGTGTATGAGATGGAGTCTGTTTCCCTTTAAAATAAGGAAAGTTACCTTAATTCATTTATGCAAAAGTGAAATTGTTTGTGGATCTCTTTCCCTGTGGAAAAGTACTGCCCCAGAGAGCCATTGCTGCTGCCTTGCATAATAATTCATGGAATGAATGTCTATTTATGGATTTAGGGCATCCTAAATAAATAAAGGGGATCCTTTATGGGTAAGATGTCAAAGGTGATTTTACAGTTCTTTCCTCTAAATGGAAGCCACACACAAGAATGGCTATAAGAAGTCTAAACCGGAGTTAATACTCTCTAGTCTTCCCTGGTCCAGCCCTTTCCATCCTTGGGATGCCAGTAGCCAGTGGAGTTGCTCTATTTGAAAGCATCACAGGATTTTATTGTTCAATTGAGTTTAGGGATCTTGCCTCTGCTCACTCTGACTTGAGGACGGTCACATGAAACACAAACCATTCCATTTTTATTTTAAAAATACCTGACATACTCAAGCAATGTGGAGTTATTTTTCACTTTTTTTTTTATTGTTCAAGAGTAATGAGTTGTCAGCCTCCTCCCCACAATTCCTTTTACATACATCATCTTTCATAAGAAGCAGCGCTGCTATGACATGTAGAAAATGTTGTTCTAGTGCATGTGTATATATTTTTAAAGGGACTAACATTCATGGAGTAAGATTGCTTAAGCAATATGAACAAAGCTCATTTATTTATGTACACTTCATACAGCAACTGTGACATATGTAAAAGTTATGCTTCCTTTCATTATATATGGTAGAGCACAGAAAGAATACTTTCTTTACACCACTGGCACTTGACTGGAATTACTATACCCAGTCACACAGAGGATTTTGCTCTATCTCAGGGCTCATGAAGAAATTCCTCTGCACTTACTGGGCAGATGTACTGTAGGCTTGAGTTTTGAACCAAATCTCTGTGTAGCAAGTTACATTGCATTTTAGGCAGTTGCCTCGAATCATGTGCTTAAATTCCTTTCTGCTAAATTCAGAACTGAAGGATAGGGATGGAAATTGCTCTCCTCTCATGCAGGGTCCAGAATAGTACCTCACATTCAATTTTCTTCTCCTTGTACCTGCAGAACAGAAATACTTAAAAAAGTGAAATGACACCTCCCTGCACACTCTATACACATTTCTCCCCCACCCCCCAAATGATGCAAATAAACCTATCTGTTTACATTGCACATATAGCTGAAATGGTAGGGCAATAGGGAATTAATTGAAGAACTTTGCAGACAATGTAGACCCTTATGAAAAGCAACTCATCCATTAAATTACTTGCAAAGAAAATGGTAATGGTGATTGGAGCCCTACTTGAAATAAAGGCCAAATGAGATAGAATGAATAATTCGCAGGATTTATGTACAGCATCATATTTTCCAGATTCTCTTGTATAACTAAACCAGCCTGAGAGGAAAACAAATACAAAATTACTAAAGGAAAAAGTGTGTTAAAAGGAAAAGAAAATGAAAAAAGGTTCAAACATCTCTGAGAAAGATAAAAGCAGGAATGACAGCAGCAAATCAAACAGCATTTCTCATGACTACAGCTATTTTAACACCTGACAGATCGGATATATCATAGCTTATCTCTGAACCTAAAGTTTTTCCTCTCTTTCTACATACACACAAATTTCACTATATCTGCCATTTTATGAGGAAGAAAATGAGGCACAAGAATGACAAATTTTTCAGTGGTGCCAGCTTCTTTGGGTATGAGCCCACAGGAAGGTACAGGCATCTTGACTGTCTGGCAAGTATCTCATTGCTCAGATCATATTTTCCTACTTCATGAGTGGAGAGGGGCAAGTAGGGAAGGAGTGAAATCCTACTGCACTGATGTACTCTTGTGTAGGAAAGACTATGGGACTGCTGTGGTTGTGGGGTGCAGGGATGGGTCATGGACAGGTCATGTACCGTCTGTGCATCATCTGGACTGCTGCTTTGTACAATACCACAGTCTGCAGAGGCTCCTGGCTTGTAGGAGGAATGGCTGCTTGTAAATGTGGTTGGAAAAGCCAAATATTTCAGGAGGCAAAAGTCCTCATGAAGCCAGAAAAGGTTTGCAGATTGTATCTCTTCCTTGCCTTTTCTCAGTACTTGCAGTACAGAACCCTGGATACAGAAAAAGACATGTAAAAGAACTTCATCCAGTCTGAATCTGACAATAAAAAAAAAATGACTGAGGAGAAAGACAAAAGAAAATCTTTTTTTTTTTTTTTTTGTCCCTCAATTTTTGAACATTACAAAAATGTGGTAAGTAAGGTAAAGTATTCCATGTTCAGAAAGTCAGGATTTGCCTGCCTGGGGCTTTCATTATAACATTGATTGAGGGAAGGATGAACAAGATGAATAATTAACATGCTGGCATGAGAGTAATGCTGTACATAATAGGTGTTAGACAGCACGAATTCAGTCAGATATTCAGAATGCAAGTATTGCCACTTGGTTGAGACAGGCTTATTTACTGGGGGTCGTTTTACATACTGGGAGAATTTGTTTGCAGATGGATTATCTAGAAAAACGTGCAAAGCACTCAGGTGGTATTCTGTGCTGGTCATTACATATGACTACACACACACATACATATCTTTCTGAATAATGCTATAGGAAGAGATGTCAGAAAACCAACACCTTGCTGAGCAACTGAGCAAGTTGAGACACTGAGCAACTTTTAATCATGTTTATGCTGACATTTCTTCTGTGCCAGACCTTTCTGATTGATACACATGGAATATTGCCTGATATTTCTTCTTGAGCCAGCACCTCTCATGAGACATGGAACTGTCTTGAGCACCCACTTGTCTGAGTGCTGAAAACTTGAGACACTGGTGAGAAATGAGATCAAACAGAAGCATCTAAGGCACCATTCACTAAATAAATGTCAGGAAATAAAAGCTGTCATGCTGAACTAACCTAACCTTTTCCCTGAAGGTGTCCACTCACTTAATCCTATATTGGGAATGATAGGCATAAACTGTCCAGCAGGTGATAGTCTAGAGACTTCAGACAAAGATTATACCTCATGCTCAGTAGAGCCTTGGTGACCCTATCCGTAGTTAATTCACCCAGTCCCTTTTCAGAAGCCACTTTTTTATGATCTTTTCAAATATCCTGTGGCAATGAGTGTGGCACAGAGTTCTCTCTACACATTGTGAATATGCAGTTCTTTTCTTTTTTTTTGTAACCTTGTTGCCTAGTGAGCCAACAGCTCTCCACAGGTTCTTGTACTTTGAATTCTATAATTTTCTGATTTTATAGACCTCAGTCACTATAAATTTAATTTCCAGTCATCTATTTTCCATGCTGAAGAGCTAATCTTGCTATTGTTTCAGAGTCCCCAAAACTTATTTGGTTTTTAATCACTGACCTGATGTCAGTGATCTGAGGGCTCCCCCAGTCCTGCCTGTCCCTACTCAGGCCCACAGGGATCCCTCAACCTGCCCGTGGACCAGGACCCCACACCAGCACCCATGGCTGTCAGCCCCCACCTCAGCAAGGCCACAACAGGGCCAGGCTCCAGCTCAGTCTCCCTTTGCCCTTGTCTGCCCCTGGCCCCAGCTCCTAGCTTGTTAAAGACCCTGTCAGTAGGACCCAGGCTGTTGAGGACCCTGTCACCAGCAGCGGTCACTATGCAGGCCTTGGGGCACTGCCCCTCAGAGAGGGCCTGTGCTGGGGTCACCCTGGGCCTCTTTCTTCCTGGCCCCAAGGGGCAGCTGCTCCTTGCTGTGGTTGGCAGCTTATTTATTTGGACAAAACCCAGTCCAAGAGCTCCCTCCTACAGTGGTAGTATCTAACTTAGTGCCCATGGTTGCACTTAGGGTTTTTCCCCTACCCTCTAGGTATTAGTCTGTATGAATCTTTAATAATGTGCAAGAACTCACATTGTTTTTCTCATGTCTTTTTAGTGAAATCGTAAACATTTGTTTTAGAGACCCAAGTAATTCACCAATTCTCTTGCAGTTCCTCAGTCAGTTATAAATATAAACTGAATAACTTTGTACCAGCCACTATCTCTGTCACCGCGTTGGTTACTCCCTTTACCTGGGTCTTGTCTTGTTTTCTCCACAGGGGTCCCACTGTTTTCTTCCCACAGCTCAAGAAAGAAAAACAAACCTTTTATACCTTATTTCTTCTGCCCTCTGTCATCCAAGGAGTTTCAGCACTGGGAACTGAGATTGAAATATCACATGACAGCAAAGAAAAAGGTAACATTTTTGTGCTCATGAAGAACAGGAGTCGCTGTAATAGACTGCTTTGCTTTCTAGCAGTATTTTTACTCTCTACACAATTTGACTTAAACACATTAGCTAAAATACAGAGTTGATCAGTGCCCATAATCTTAATTTAGATGTGCATTACATTATTTAAGAAGCTGACAGATTTTGACAATGCCTACAAAATTTCCTTCAAGAAATAAAATAGGTTTCAGCACTTATGTCATCAGTAGTAATGTGAAAAACATTAATTGTATCTGCTATTTTTGTGGATATGGCCTTTTCCAAGTTTCCTTGCAGCTTTGTGAAGATTATGGCAATTCACATTCTCTGGTCTTTGACATGTTTTCCACTACTTCCAAGGTGATTTTAGTAAAATTTCATTTCAGGTATTTCCTATATTATGTATAGTCCTTTCTGGAAGAAAGGTGATAAACAAGTATGCCAGCTGTCTTGTGGCACATGAAAATATTGTTAATATTAAGAAAAAAGTATTAAAATTAAATGTGAGGCACTTCATTTTGTGGCTGTGATGTACTTAACTAAATCTCAATATCAGAGCAACTCTAACACAAACTTTTTTAAAGAAACCTCCCTCCACCAATTGAAGTAATAACCTGAAGTTACTCCTGATCTTTGTGTGCACAGGACTTGTAGAAACAAAATCACTCCAGCTATGTATGAATGGACAATAATACCACATACAAGGTCCATTGGAAATTTAAAACATTTACAGCATGCAAGACAGGAAATTGGGCCTATGCATTCAAGAAAGAGATAATATCCTATGATTGCTTCTGTAGAAAAAAATTAATTCTACGTAATCCACCATTTTCTATTTAAAGAAACTAAATTATATTCAAGAAGAATTGTTACTCATTTTCTATATATACATGTGTATATATATATGCAGGTACAAAAAGCCACTTGTAGTTTTTTTCCCAAAGGGTTTAAAGAGTGAGTTTGTATCATTGCACCACTCCACCACCAAAGCATAGAATGGAGCATAGAAACGCTGAATGTAGAAGTGACTAAAGAACCCAAACATACAAACCACAGAAAAAAATAAATAAATTCATGTCATACAAGCAGATGTTTTACTGTGGAAGATCTGGGAAAGCCTTAAGATGAAAAGAAGGTTTCCTCTTTGGTTTAGCTCCAAGAGAAGAGATTAGGGTAGATGAAAAACACAAGGACCTTGCTTAACAAGTATGGAACCTGTCAATTTCATCAGACCATTACTGGAAATATCATGCAGGAAAAAGGAAACAACAAAAGTAATGACACTAGAATAAGGAAAAAAAAAAAAAAAACTATGTTGACAGGCAAGCAAAGAAGCAGATATAGAAGCCTGAGTGAAAGTACTATTGAAATGGAAAATGATAAAAAGAACACTTTCTGGGTGGAAATTTAATTTATATTTTATTGGTAATAGGGCTAGGCTGGATCTCTGAGTCATGCATTCCCTCGTGTACAGGCTTACTGATCTGCCTAACAGTGCAATGTAAAATTAAGTGGGGAAAGGGAGAGTACAGGTCCTTTTGTTACTTGCCTTCCCTCTGTAGTATTTTGGAGGTATAGCAAAAGGAAGAGTTGACTTGGTTCCCCATAGAATCACAGGATCACTTAGGTTGGAAAAGACCTCTGAGATCATCTGGTCCGACCTTTAACCTAGGACGGCCAAGCCCACCATTAAACCTTGTCCCTAAGCTACATCTACACATTTTTTGAAGACCTCCAGGGATGGTGACTCAACTACTCCCGTAGGCAGCCTGTTCTAGTACTTCACAACCTTTTAAGTGAAGAAATTTGTCCTAATATCCAATCTAAGCCTCCCCTGCTGCAACTTAAGGCCATTTCCTCTTGTCTTATCACTTGCTGCTTGGGAGAAGAGACCGATCTTCACCTTGCTATAGCCTCCTTTAAGGTAATTATAGAGCGTGATAAGGTCTCCCTGAGACTTCTTTTCTCCAGGCTGAACAACCCCAGTTCCCTCAGCCACTCCTCACAGGACTTGTGTTCCGGACCCTTCACCAGCTTCGTTGCCCTTCTCTGGACTCTCTTGAGCACCTCAATGTCCTTCTTGTAGTGAGGGGCCCAAAACTGAACACAGTACTCGAGGTGCAGCCTCACCAGAGCTGAGTACTTGGTGTCAATCACTTCCCTGGTCCTGCTGGCCACACTATTTCTGATACAAGCCAGGATGCCATTGGCCTTCTTGGCCACCTGGACACACTGCTGGCTCATGTTTAGCCAGCTATGGACCAATACTCCCTGGTGCCTTTCTGCCAGGCAGCTTTCCAGCTAATGGAGCATGTAGTCCAGTAAAGACATCTCTGGCACTTTGATAGCCTTTCACGTGCAACCTGATAACTATATTCAAATCCTGTCAACTATCTAAAAAAAGTGTATAGAACAAACTGAAAATCCATGTCAGATGGATTAAAGAGAAGTGTCTGAAGCAGGCTTGAAGAACAGTTTTGCCCATCTTGTCTTTCACTGCTTACATATGGACTTTGCTGATTCACTTCCTAATATAATACAACATCAGCTCTGATGTAAAGAAGATACAAAAGCCAATGAAGATGAGAAAGGAATGAAAGGTTAACAGACATAAATATCATAGATTTCTTTTAGACTTCTGCTTCTTAAGACACATCAATATTTTAAACCTGGATTTTACTTAAACAAAAAACACGCACCAAAACCTCAAACACTATAGTCTGAGAAGTTCTCTAGAATCAATGAAATATGTGAAGCCTGATTGTGTAGATATTTGTGTGCTCAGATCCTGTTGTGTGCCTTGTACTTCTTTTTGGGTTGGATGCCTCTGAGAGAGATGAAGAGCGGGCAGCTGGTGCTTGAGGAAAGTCACGACTTCAGATCGGTGTCCTCCACTTGGTTGGGGATATTCACAATAGAGGTAGGAATGCAACATCTTTTGTTTAATTTGGTTATAACTGTCAGTGATTTAACTGTCACTGGTTAGAAGAGGCAGACTGACAGGCAGCCGAAATGGCTAAAACAGAGATTTTTTGGGCCACTCTGCTTTGACAAATTGTATAGCCCTTGCGTGTCTGGGTGCATGTGCATTAGCAGTTTAGTTCAAACCAGTTGAAGCAACCCCCCTCTTTATCCCCTGTCCTGGATGTATCCCCTGTCCATGACATCATCTTGGAGCTTGCAGAGCAGTGGTTTCTTTTTTGGATGAAACAAAAGGGAAGGAGGGAACCTAATGCACCACTAGCTAAGGAGAGGTGTATTCTGATCACAGGTGAGTGTAGAGCTTGCCACAAATCAAAGTCACCAAACCAATGTTGACTTCAGGTCCTTGGCACCAAAGCATTATCTGGTTTCCTGCTTTCTACCATCCCACACTACTTGCTAATGAAAACATAGCTACAGCAGTGCAAACCACCCAGGGACTAAGATCTGTCCAGGTGCCAGTCCAGTTAGCCTAGCCTATGAAAAAAAAAAAAAAAAAGGATAAAAGGCAACGCTTTCCTTCTTACTTGTGCCTTTAGGCAACAGAGGAGAACTAAAGGAAAACCTGAAAACAGATGTTCTCCACCCCCTCACTTACACCATTTATAGAGTCCTGTTTACTCCTAATAGCCCCACTCATACATGTCAGCTTACTGTGTGCAATTAAATCATAATACATATTTTAAATTAAATTGAGTCATGATAATAATTCCTTTTGGTAACCAATGCTAATTACCTCTTAGAGAGTTTACCCTACCAATGGATGGAAAATATATATGCATTTGATAACACTTTTGCTGACAAAGTCATTTAACTGATGGCAGTGAAATCTAAGATTGGAAGTAAACCATGCCAGCCAAAATAATTATTGCCTGCTCTAAGTTTTCCCCCAAAGGCCACCTGCATAATTTATATGATGTATTAAACTGTGCATATTTTAAAAGAGTTTAGTTACATTTACAGGGTGACCTATTCAAATCAAAACAGTATTTTTCTAACTCTGGATTATAAATGTCATATAAAATGTGTTTTTCTAATTTAAAAATAAAACTATAAATGGCAGTCACCTAAAGTGAAAGAACAAAAACAGAGATACACTGGAACTTAACCAGCTTTGTTATGACTTGGCTAAACTATTGCTGTGTTTGACTTGGATAGTCTGTCTGGTTTTAGGGGTATACTTTAGCATTTATTTATTTTTTAACATTAACTTTCCCTGATGGCCTTTTAGACAATACAGTTTTGCCACATAATTTTATAGACTCTCATGTGAGAAGTGCTACTCTGCATTGATATACAGTCCTACTCACTTATCTTAAGTTTAATTTTACAGCAATGCAGTTATTCAAAGTAAGGTACTCTGCAGAGGCTTCCTCTGCAAGGACAATTGCTAAGTGGACAATAATAAAAAGTGAAATTGAGTATTCAAATCCCTTCATGAGCTTTCACTGGCACTCATTACAATATTTAAAATGTCTTTCTTCTCTTCTCCTTAGAGCATATTCTTACTGTTGCTTCGAATTTGGCATCTGCTTTTGATCTAAGACAGATTGCTCTTTCTATTTCTTTGTACTAATGATATCTCAGATGTTAATCCCATAGAAACTTCACTAATAAAAATTTTGTATATGCAGCAGGAGTAATACAAAATTTTAGTTGCAAGAGATATAATAATAATTGAATATTAAAGATGGTACTTAGATGGTTGCTGTATGTAACTATTAAATTTGTGTCTGCCATCTTGAAGCATTTTCAGACAGAACTATTCTCTGTCTGATTATTTTCTGTCACAGTGGCTTTAATGCAACCTGGAGGTTCTCAGCACTTTTGGAACAAAAGCCCATAGCTAAATACATATTTAAGAACCTACTGTAAGCATCCAGGACTTTCTAGTCTCTAATCAGTTATTTTATATGTTATATGGTTGAAAACAACGATGGCCAATCACAATTTATTGAATATCACAGCCAAGCCTAACCTGTCAATATATGTAAAAGAACGTTTCCATTTTCATGGTTTAGATCATCATTTATTTGTCACTGGAAAGTTGATATGAAGAAGCAAGCAGAACCTTGCCCGATTAAAAATATATGGAGCAGGAAAATCAAAGAAAAAGATTTTATTAATTTCTGTAATTAAAGAGAAATTTTATTTTTTAAGGTGCGTGAGTTTCTGAAATAGAACATGAGTTCCAACTTGGCAAATCCAAATGAATTTATTTCAAAAATGAAATAAGTTACTTTGGCACATTGCTTTCCTACCACTGTAATCCTGGAACTGTCTCCTATGTATTTGTGAACTGAACATGTTGAGGATTATGGTCTCCTACATGGCTGAGGAAACAACCTAATGGAGAGAACTGTGAATGACAATGCAGCACCACAGTGCCCATGAGGCATCACTGTAAAACTAAGATGTAAAAGTGTATGTATACTTTTACATATATAAATATATATATATTACCAATGACATTTGCCCTTTACTGCTGAAATTCAAGGGTTTTCAGAATCTTTCTTTCACCTTGTCACATCCAGGCTCACATTCGGTGGAGAACTGTGAATCTTTCTGTATGGGTTATGATGTCTCTTTGTGAATAAGCATGTAACTAAAATTCAAATGATTGGTCAGCTTTGGGCTTCTTCATGGTAAAAATCAAAACATGATAAAACTGTCCAGGGAGATTTTATATTTTATTTTTCATGTTCAGCCAAATTTATGAATCAATGAGGTATTTATGCTACAGCTTAGCCATACAGCACTCTACCTCATCATCTTTCTAATGAGAATTGGCTGTTAATATCTTATTTTCATTTCCTTACTCTTTGGCTAGCTTCTATTTCAAACCAGAAAACATCTGTGACCTGATGGTCATCAAATTTCTTTCTTTAATAACTTTTGAAGAACTGAAAAAAAAAGCTGAACAGATTCAAAAGATTACAAAAGGATTAGTCTGTCTTCAAACACTGGTTAAACTTTACAAAGAATTCTAAGGAAAGCTGGAGAACAGCATTCATTTTGGTGTAATTTGTGCTGTTTGATGACATAGGTTTCTCTCAACTTTCTTGTCGTGAGTTTAGACCTTTTAACATGACTGCCTGTTTTAGTTTTAATTTTCTGGTGTTCAGAAAATTGAGAGAAAGAGCAATAACTGACATTTATACCTTTGGAAAAAATTAGGTTTGTCCTTGACCCATGAGTGATTCAATGCATTGTAAGAAACAGACAGTTATCATCTTTTCCAGTCCGTCCTTAGCACTATATAAGTATTTTTAGACACTCAGATTCATTAATAGTGTGAATGAATTTGGAACATTGAGGCTGTTTCTGGAGACTTGAAAAACAGCATTACTGTAGTCTTTGTTTTCAATAAAACTAGTCAGACAAGAGGATGATTACCATTTGAAAGCAATAATGAAGCAGTGAATTAATTTTATGAAAATATGATGGACTAAACTTTGACAATGATCATTGTCAGCAGTACATGTAGCTGGTTTTAGTCTCTTTTTTGAATATATTTTTATTTAACGAGGATAAAAGATCTGCCTAAAATTAATTTTGACATAGAACATGACAAGATAGCAATCGTTGCAAAACTCATAATTCTCAGGGAAATTGTTAGCAAATTATAAACTTAACGCAAAATATCAATGGCTATGATGTATTTTAAACACAATTATGTTAATAAAGTATAATCAAATATATGCAAGCAGTAGCAATTACTAGTGCATATCATTAAACCATCTGCTAATTAATCCAAAGCAATAATATGATTTATTTAATAAGTTCCAGCATTTCTCTTTGAAGATGTGTACAGAAAAATAAATGTCTTATGTCTGATGAAGCAGAAAATGATTCAAAGAGACTAGAGCTTCACAGGAGTAACTTGGAACCTCTAAGATATTTTTATTTAATTGTCACTGCTGTAATAATTTTAAATATCACCAAGCTGGTGGGAGCAAAACTTGCAATGCAAGAAGAGGAATGTAGAAGCTGCCTTTGAGTAGAAAGCAGTACATAACAGCCAATAAATCATAGAAGAGAAGAGGTCTTCTCCAAGGCCTGAAATTATAGAAAAAAATCCTATTGATTTTGGGGAGCTGCATATGGGATGAGAACACTCAGTACCAACAGATCTGAACTTGTTTAGCTTTACTACATAATTCAGTAGAATTACGTAACTGCTCCATCTGGCTAAATACCTTTTAGATAGTGTCTGGTATTTTAAGAATCTATCAAACATTTTTCTCTGTCATCCTTAAGTTTTCTGCTACACATACAGAATACCTGTTGCTCTTATCCTTTCATGTGAATATCTCTTATCAGTTTCCTTATTTCCTGTGTGAAAAAGCCCATTCCATCTAGGTGCAATGATCCTACTGTAATGAAATAAAATATTTTTAGTATATTAAACTATAAGTGTAGCATTCCCTAAAGACTTAGAAAACATCCTTCAAACAGCACATTAGTACAGTCAGTGCCAAGTCTTTTGACACAGCTTCATTTTCCTCTTAAAGAAGGAAATACGTTACATTTCATTGCTTTATGAATTTTGTAGCATTTGAACTGCTGCTTCTATAAATGTTATATTAGCAATATTTGTTTCAAAAAGGGACAGCTTGTGCAAACCTTAGGGAGAAGGAGGATTAAGTGATATTTCCACAAACCAAGACAGCAGTGTTTTTCCAGAGAAGGAATGGGAAGCAGGGGGAAGAGAAGAGCCAACTTCCATTTCTCTTGAAGGAAACACTGGAAGGATTTGCCATCTGGCAAGTCAAATGCCGAAAATATCAGCTGATAAAAGGTTGTGGTCAGACTGTCCAAATTCACTGGAACTCTACAGAAAAGAGAATAATTTCAGATTTAAACCACTGTAAGGCTAGAAGCATTTCATATGGAATTTATTTGGCCATAAGATCAAATCAGCTAGGATAGAAATAAGAAAAGGAGAACTTGAGTTTCCTTGGACCTCAGTTTTTCAAATAAAAGAAAAACATGACCTTGCATGTCTTCTTCATTTGACCAAGACAGACAGAGCAACCAGGGTTTCTGGCTGAATTTAAAGGAAAGAGAGCATCTTGCAGCAGAAAGGGAGCTGGTGTTGGATTCCTCACAGTGATGCCAACTTCTGCTCCCTAAAAGGGCAGGTTGTACAGCGTGCGGTTTGCTACCTAGCATTGGCAGCTTTTCTGAAGTCTATCATCATTACCCACTACAAGAGACAAGCTGTTGTTTTTAATTCTGATGTACCCACTTGATTTCATCACAGGTATAAGGCAACCCTAATGGTGGTAGGGCTGCTATGCTACCACCAGGGCAACCCCGTCTGTGGTGCCTGTGAAGCAGAGTTAGGCTGAGCCACTGACCAGTTTGCAGACCTTGCACAAAATTGGTAAGACTCTTGCATTCATCTTCTCATTTTCCTCAGCAACCTGGCTGCGATGGGGAGCTCCTCTCAACAGCTGCTCAGGCACTGAGGCCAACACAAAAGTCTTCTCTGGATGCAAAAACCTGATCAAGCAGAGGGAGACAACGACCAAACTCTTGCCTCTGGCAGGGGGAATAACTGCAGCAGTGTGCCCAGGGTAGGACAACAATCTCTTGATAAATTTCTGTTTTTTCTCCTCTTTATAAGTGAATAGTGTTAGTGTGCTTTAATTCTCTCATGTGTCACATGAGATGATGCAGCACAACTGCAGGGAGACATGCACGGTTTGTGCACATGACTTGCACATAAATATCATTATGTGTATTTATTCTTATTACTCAAATAACAGCTTCTGTCTGATCTTGAATCCTTCATAGTTATGTAGTAATCTTTAACCTAAAAAGAAGAGGTAACATATTTGGCTTAGAGATGTCAGATGAGCTCACCACAGAACAGTTAAAGAAAGCTAGCAATTACAGCATGAAAAGAAAAAGAATGCTTTATATGAACATAAGACATTTATTTCTGTGAGTAATACAGGTCTAGGAATAATAATTAAAAAATCTCAATCAGTAAAAATAAATAATACCGTTAAAATAAATGTGATTTTACTGCTGTCTGGGAGTTAAAGACCCCAGCACCCACAGTTCTTAGTGAATTCAAACAGGACGGGTTACTAGATTAAAAGCAAATGTTGCTACTGACACTTTATGCAAATGAAAAAACAAATAGTACTTTCAGTAAATAAAGCTAAAATAGGCACATTCTTAAGTTCAGTTAAAATATGATTATGGTTCTTATCTTCATGGCAGAAAATCTACAGACTTGCATAAATTAATATAATACACAGGAACTTGGGCAAGAATTTTGTGCAAAGGAAGGATTTTAGAGGGGGTGAAGTGGAGGAAAATCTTGTGTGTCATGCACTGATATTCATGAAACTTGAAAGCATACAGGCTTGACAGTTTCTAAAGCCCAGAACATTATGCCTGACGAATGCTTCCACTCATCTCCTAGGCCACTCACTGTTTTCTGCACCTACATCTATAATAACTACCTTAGGCAAGTCAGATACAATATGTTGTCACACAGCCTCCAAAACAAATATATCGATAAATAAGTGCTTGGGTTTCTCGATTCCCTAATGGGTGTAGGCGCATGTAAGAGTCCAATGTTTTATCTTCATTCTCAGAGACAAATTCAAAGGAATTCTTGCAAACACATTTTGGGGAGCTGTTACTTTGCTGTAGAGATGAGCCAAAGTGCAAATCTGGATTTAGAGGCTCAGGCATTTAGGGCACTGTGCTTGTGAGCAGGTTTCACACATTCCAAGAAAAGAAGTGAACCAGAGAATCTGGGTTTAATTTGGGCTTTGGTTCCAAGCTCTGCTCAGCAGCTGAAGGGAATGGGCTCTCTGCTTAGATTATTATAATGGCAGCATAGTTATGAAAGAAGCTTTCATGCCTCCCTTCAGCTTTCCTCTGACCTCTGCCTTTCTTCATTCTTTTCCACTTTTAAAACCTAACAGTAGAAAATATATTTTTTCTTCTCCAAATTCTCCATAGAGCCCAATATGCAAGCATACACATTTATATGCAAATCAGTTATATTAAAAATGCTGTGTACTTTCTCCAAGACCCTACCAGAAATGGAGCATTTATGCCTCAGCAAGTAATCCTCAGTTAAATATTCGCGTGATTTTTGAAGTGAATTACAGAGAATTGTTGAGGGTGAGAAATGACCTTTAAGCCCATAAAGAATATTAGAGGCTGATTGTTGCACAGTCTTCCAGGATAGTAACTAATTGCTTCCAAAGCAATCCTAGCACTTCTGCATTTTTTTTAAATTAATCTTGTCATTTTATGAATTCCTTATTCTTTGATTAAAACTTTTCTCCGTTTCAATTAACTTTCTTTTTTTTAATGTTCTGTGTTTGTTTTAATTCCATCATCCATGCTATGACTAAAGATGATGCATTATCAACATTAACTTATCATACATCATTTAACACTCAATACAGTTTCCTTCTCTTTTATGAATACTTCCCCCCCTCTTTTTCCTTTTTGTTAAATGCTATGAATAAATAAGTTTTCAGTTTGGCCTTATTTCTCTAAAAAAAAAATATCAAAAAACAAATAATTAAAAAATTCTATTTTTTTTTTTTTTTTCCTTTGAAGGCTTCATTATCACCACTGGCAATGAAAAGATAGGGATAGAAATCAGCTTTAAAAAGATTTTATGCATGGTTGGAAAAAAAATCAACATGCGTTATGTGATAGACATGTTACTTCTTTGTGAGTTTAATGGCTTATTTCCTCATTTTTTCCCCCACAAATTTTTAACTCTACAAAAAATTAAAGAAATTCAGCTCTCTCAGGCTCAGTCAGACATATCTACTCAGAAACATTTTGTAACCCTCTGTTAACCCTGGGTGGGAAAGATACTTTGGATTTCAAGTAAACTGGAGGAGGAAGGAAAAAATAAGCTGTGGTAAAAGTATTTGTGATGCTGCCATGAAACACCTCTCAGGACCCACTGAGGGAAGGGGAGATCCAAGCTCATTCATAAGGTTTGACAGAAATAATGTGCTGGCACCAGCCTGGTCCACCAACATTCATGATGAAGGAACAAGCTTCCTCTTTCATGCTGGAACCTGACTAGCAAGAGAATCCCTCTCCCATGTTAAGCGTTGACATATCCTGCCTGTATCCATGAAAAAACTGTGGGTGCTATTTGAGCAGAAAAGCACTGCTGAGCATAAATGAATTTATAATTCCTCCTCGCCTGTACTTGGTGAAACATGAAATGAGACAGCTCTGAAACAGCTTGTAAAAGATAATTCAGAAAGATTCACCAGTAGAGAACACTGTTAACCAAATTTTATATATGAAAACAATTGAAAAACAGAGGAACAAATATCTAAAGATATCAAAATGAAGAGGGAGTATGCTCCCTGGGCTTTTATAATGTGCAAAAGTCTGCAATCTGCCATGCAGAGAAAAAAGAATCTTGAAAATCCCTTGTCATTAGAGCTGCAGGTTCTGCAATCCTCTGAAAATACTGTAAAGTTTATCCAGAGTACTAAGTTTAAATTTTGATGCTGTTTTACTGGGCACCACTATATCTTATCTTAGAAATCAAGGTCAGATCCTTCATTTAGGAATACTAATATGTGCTCAAGAGAACCTGATGTGACGATCAGTCACTGTGTTTGCACCATGGAAAACTATAAAACACCAAGTAAAAAACATCACTTCTGGCCAAGGAAATATTTAAATGAAGTATTTGATATTGATTCTGAAGAAATTCATGCCTTCCCTGTTCTCATACATGCTCCTGGGCCATCACCATTTAAATCAGGATAGGCAGGTTCTCACTCTGTCCTGTAAAGCAGTCCTGACATTATGGTCTAACTTTCTGAATTCAATCCAGTCTAATTTCAGTTTTTAATTTTGTGTCAGTTCAAATAAAAGGTTTACCAGGGCCAGAGTCTAACAACTACTAAGCTTTTTTACAGGGTTTTATTTATTTATTTTTAAAAGTGTAGTTAACAAAAAAGCTTAGTGTCCTGGAGAATGCCATAGCTTGGGCACTATGTGTTATAAGAAGTTAGATTTTACAAAATGCCTTTAGTTAACTTTTACTGTTGGGAAAATGAAACATCATGTTCAGATTTGTTACCAACTATTTTATATGAGGACACATAATTCCTCAAAAACAAGGAAGTCCTGCTGTTTTTCAGGGTGTCTAGCTGCCCTCACCTTCTGCCCAAAACAACATGTTATCATGAAAATTAGGTAAAAATATCCTACCAAATCAACTCTCAATCATTCAAAAAGAGCATCTAATTTCCTCTCTGGTCTGAGAGTGGATGTAACCATCTTCTACCATCTACTCTTTTTCATTTCTATGCCCTCATCACCCAAAAAGCATTTAAAATATCTTTTTTTTTTTCAAAATATATGTTTGGACTTAGTAGCTGTGTGCACTTAAAATGCAGGATTCATCTAAAAATAATATTCCTTGTGGGACATTCAAGAATAACATTAGGCTGGTATGATAATGAAAATAATCACCTGAAGAAATGTTGTAGAGGAGTGTCGAGGGAAATATTTACTACCATGCAGAGAACTTCGGCAAGACCAAAATAAGTTAGAAATAGCTCAGAGACCCTCACGTGAATTCTGTTTTTCTTAAATGCCACTTCTCAAGGTACAACACTGAAGCACTGAAGGCATATTTCACTCTCTCTGTGCATCTTTTCTTTTTGCGAGTATTAAATTCCACATGACAGTCTTATTTTTGCATCCTCATTAAATTCTTTTGTAATCTATTCATGTCCTCCCAAGTATTGACTTTAGAAATCCTCCTGCTTTTGTCATCTGTAAATTTTGATGCACTCCATATCAAATCAATTTTTAAATCACTAATATAAATGTTAAATAGAAAATAGCTCCCAGCAACCTCATCTGTCATATTTTGACAGGAGGATCCTTTATCATTTATTATGATCCTTCAGGGGCCTGCTTACTACCCATTATTAATCCATTTTCCCTGTCCAGTCTTCATATCTCCCCCACGAATTTTCTTACTACTTTCTTATGATCTATGTTTGGAAAAGTGCTGCTAATATATATGCAAATCCACTTCACACTGTTAACCTGTAAAGCGTATCAGATAAAGATCACATTAGTCTCCATGATATGTTTCCAGTTTCATGCTGACACCAGCTAACAATTCTTTGCTTTTCAAATACCTTACTATATTGCTGAAGTAAAAAAAATGCTACCCCAGCTCAGACAATGTTAAATGTTTCTTAGCCTTTGCCAAAATGTCAGCGTTGGTCCTCCAATTTTAGGTTTCTCATTACTCAAAATGGAATGTCAAGAGATTTCTCCTAAGTAGCTCAAATAGTTGTAGAGAATAAATTAAGTGATTTCACCTGACTTGTTTCTCAGCTGCATCATACTTTCTACCCTGCTATAGGTGCTGCTTATACCGTCATGTTCCAGGAAACAATAAGGATCAGCTAGCTGTTCTCCCTCACTCTCAACAACTGCAGAGATCAGGTATGTGAAGTAGGCGTTTAATTGTCCTGCCATTATCCCATCATCACAAAATGATTGCTTTATCATTTAGTGGGAAATTGTAGTCCTCACCTCTTACAAATCAAATACTCATTACTTTTACATCTTCTCCAGATTATGTTGGCTTTTAACATCTTCAAAAGCATCATATAGATATGGAGGGCTTAGAGAATATTCATATCAACAGCTTTGGGTTGTTTGGGAATTCAAATTCCAGTTCTAAATTAAGGTAAAATAAAGATTTCACTCATGATGGAAAAAAAGAACAACACTCTTGTTGTGGTTCAGCCACAACAGGCAGCTAAGTACCACACAGCTGCTCTCTCACTCTTCCCAGGTGGGATAGGGGAGAGAATTGGAAAGGTAAAAGTGTGAGAACTCCCAGGCTGAGCTAAGGACAGCTTTCTAGGTAAAGCAAAAGCTGTGCATGCAAACAAAGCAAAACATGGAATTCATTCACTACTTCCCATCAATAGGCAGGTGTTCAGCCACTCCCAGGAAAGCAGGGCTCAGCATGTGTAATGATTTCCTTGGAACACAAACGCCATCACTCCCATCCCCCCCCCCCCCCCCTTTACCACAGCTTCTATTGCTGAGCATGGTGTAAGTACTGCTCTGCAACAACTAAAACATCACTGTGTTATCACCACTGTTGTCATCAAAACTCCAAAACATGAGCTTCTATGAAAAAAAATTAACAGTATTCCAGCCAAAGCCATGACAACTCCATATATAAGTCATATATGATCAGAGGTCTTTGGTCAGTTTGGGATTTTACGGAGAGAAGAGGGAAGTGGGCAGTAGCTGGAACAGGTTGGTCCTACAGGACACATTAAGATGGGTTTCCTGCTGAGGGAGGTAAGCAGCAGTCAGCTGCACCACAACAAGCCTTACACAGCCAGACAGACCCAGGGTGCAAAGCTGCACCCAGGTCTAGGGAGGAAGAAGAGGCTGTATGCAGGTGCAAGAACGGGAGATCTCACAGAAGGAAGAAAAGCCCCTGGGAAGTTGTATTCAGCTTAAGATAGCTCAAGACTCAAGGGTCAACTGAGACTGACTCTCAGGGGTGAAGTGGCTTCTGGAACAGGGAAAGGAATGGCTGAACAAATGATCTGTCCAAAACAGATAAGTAAAGAATTTTCTACAGAAAGTGAATATACATATGGTCTTCCTTAACTTCCTCCATCCTTATATAGTTATAGTATCTCTTTTTGGTACATATGCTTATTTTACACTGATATTTTAAGAAGTAAAACTGTTTAACTGGGTAATTAAACAGAATATTTTTTCTACCCTTTATAGAAGCTTTTATTTTATTTTATTTTTTAATAACTGAGGGAAAGGAAGGCAAGTCATAATACATGCCATCGTCAGCCAAAAGAGTATGTACTTAATATCCAGTAAGCAATGTTGGTTGATTTTTCAAGAACTTATTGAAATCCCAGAAGTTAACCATCTTGTTCAGGAAGGCTGGAAATTTTGGCAGGAGTTACGCTTGGCTAAGCAGGCAGCTTGTCATTGAATTAAAACACAAAAGGAAACATAAAAGATGTAGAAAAAAGTACAGGTTTAAAAAAAAAAAAAAGAGAGGGAGAGAAAGATAAAGAGAAGAAAAAAGTTTAAAGAATAAGCATTGCTTGAGTACTTCCAGAGAGCTAGAGCCTGACTGGAGCTAAGATCGGTGAAGGACTTTTAGCACAGCAGTAAGAAAATTTACAGTTATGCTATTTGCAAAAAAAAAAAGTCTCAGGAAAAAATATGTATTCATTGATGGCTAGAGGTTAACCACGAACCATATGGAAAATGCAGACGTAATCATCACCTATGGGTATTGTTCTCTGCAAGGAAAGCCTCCTCCCAGACCTATGTGCTTACTAGCATATTTTGGGAAGGGATAGTTTCAGCAAACAGTGCGGGAACAACAGGTCAGAGACTTCCTGGAGAAGCTGAAAACATTGTGATCCATGAAGCTGATGGGTTTCATATAAGAATGCTGACAGGGCTTTTGGGTGTAATGGTGATATTATAATCTGTTAAAAATATGGCAAACAGGGCAGGTCTCTGATAAGTGATAAAAAGTTAACACTTTGCTCGTTTTTAAAATAGGATGATGGAGGACCCAGAGAGCTGTAGGCCAAACAGCCTTGCTTCAGTCCCTGGAAAAATCATAGAGCATGTTCTCTCGAAACTAATTTCCAAGCATGTGAAGGGCAAGAAAGTTATTAAGATCAGTCAACACAAATTTACTAAGGGCAAATCATATTTATCAACCTGATGGCCTTCTGTAGTAGAATAATTGGTGATGTGGTGAATGACGTGGAGAGTAGTGATTTCAGTAAACATTGATTTCAGTGAGGCTTTTAACACTGTCACAGTATTCTCATCTGGAAACTCAGGAGGCATGGGCAGGAGAAATAGTCTGCTAGAAGACTGGATGGAATAGCAGTCACAGAGAATAGTGATCAGTAAATTGATGTCCATCTGGTGGAAGGTAATGAGAAGAGTATTCTTGTACATGGACACCAGAGGTACATGTTATTCATTGTCGTTCTTACTGACCTGGATGGTGACACAAAAAACATCCTCGGTAAATTTATAGATTATGGGGAATGCTTGATACAGTATACGACAGTTTCAATCCAGAGACACCTTGAGAAATTTGAGAACTGTTCAGACAGAAACCTGATGAAGTTCACCAAAGACAAGTACAAAGTTCTGCATCCAGGATGAGTATTCCCGTGTGTTAGTACTGCCAAGACATAACAGACTGACCAGAAGCCCTGCTGAAAAGGACCTCACTAAAAAGTTCATTACATTGGACGCTTGGATGAATATGAAGCAACATCATGTTCACATCACAAATAAATCAAACTATGTAATGAATTTTGCTAGGGGGATTATATCCAGAAGACTGAAGAAAATAAATATCTGCCTCTACTTGGTCTTGGCAACCTCTGCAATATTAGGTTCAATTTTAGTTCTCCCATTTCAAAAGCAATGGCAGGAAAATTGGAGAGTGTTCAGCAGTTGATTACCAACATGGAGAACTGTGATATGTGACCTACAGATACTGTGTGAGAGGACTGGGCTTATTTAGCCTACTAAAGAAGAGTCTAAAGGACAGTTTAATTGCAACCTACAAAACTTGAAGGGTAATTACAAAAATGGTGGAGCCAGTGTACTCTTTGTAATGAAAGACAGCTCAGAGAGGACCTGTGGTCACAGAACATGTCTTGGTAGTTTCAGCCTGGACATTAGGAAAACCTTCTTCATCAGGAGACCAGTGCAACAGTAATAATGGGGCCTGGAGGTTTTCAAGAAGTGACTGGGCAAAAGGGTTTGCTGATGTTGGGAGTAGTCCCTGGTTTGAATGAGAGGTTGGACTAGGTGACCCCAAGACATACCTCTCAGTGAAAATTTATATGATAAAAATCACTTAGGACTATGACTTTTATGTAAGAATACAACAGGTAACTGAAATATAATGACAATAAAGATCTCTAGATTTGGCAGATATACAAAAGCCGTTCACTCTCCTCATATTGCACAGTAATCTTGGGGGCCTGAAAATCTGCAGAAATCAAGGTAAACAGGTCCTGGGTGCAGAACAGTCGTATCTTAAAAGAAATGGACTTGCCCTCAAGCAAATTTCAAAACTCCCTTTAAAAAAATTGTTTATATAAACATAAAAAAGGAGGAACTGAAAGATAACAAGATGTGGTAAGGCAGGCTCCTTATTAGTACATATAAAAAGATAGCTTCAAATATTGTCTGCATTTTGCAGGAGCTGAAAGAAAAATATAGAGCATGTGCCCCATGTAGCTCTCCCAGGAAGTTCTCAGCCACTTGTATAGCATGTGAATGGAAAATATTGACACTAACAAGCAATAGACAGAAACTCTCTCCTGGCAGACAATGATTTATCTTGAGATTTTCACTCTTAGATTGTTACTGATGACAACAATAACTCTCTGTGGGTACAAAGGCATTGGTGTTCAGGGAACTATAGCCACTACAGGACATGGTAGCACCTTTCCATAATGACTATGGTTTGCTTTTGTACTTATGTAGATGCATTACTAGGTCCTGAACCAGGCATTATTTATAGGGAAACTGACTCTCCTTGTCTCAGCAAGGCAGACCAGAAGAAAATCAGAAGTCACACATCCAGGCTTCTGGTCTGCCTCCAGTCATTCCCTAGGACAACTTCCAAAATTGTTACCAGACCAAGAAGGATACTTAGGATATGTGGGCTTTAAATTATTTTAAGACCGCAAGTCGCACACTGGTAAAACAGTTGGCCGAGAATCCATGTTCTATATTATGATTTCCCCCTTCAGTCTTTTTTTTTTTTTTTTTTTTTTTTTTTTAACCCAACAAAAAATGGAGCTGGGATGCCTCCCACAGGCTTTGTTCATATCTGTTAGTCTTATCTGCTGTGTCTCAGGAAAGTTACACCTAAGATCTTTGAAACATTAGCGTTGAAGTAGTGCTGATAAAGACTGCCTCAAATAAGGTCTCTGATATGGACTAGAAGCTATTTAAATTTAAAAGAAACTGAAAGAGATGAAAGCAGTAAGTGACTCAGAAATACATGTTCAACAGGAGCCATGCATGTGTTTTGTCTTACAATTCTGCTTACTGAATGGATAAGGATGCTTTTTGACAGGTTATTTCATTTGATGTTATAGCAAAACAGAATATGCTTCTTACAGGGATATTACTACAATACCCAAAAAGGTCCTTTGATTCAAATGTTGATCTGATTCAAAACTAACAAAGCACGACCACAAGAATAATTCATTTTTCTGGTGCCACCTCTTTTCCACAGGCTGTAAATTGTACTAGACATAATTTTAAATTGCTCTTGGGAAGGAGAGCCTGATAAGTCATTAAGTTTGTAGCAAGAATTTATGCCTCAGTACTACTGCATATATCTAGCCTTCTCATGCAATCTAGAGAATATACAATAAATCAACATACTCAAAATATTTAACAGAATATATCTCTTCTTATTTAGGAGAAATTCTGTGTTAGCTTGATTGTTCAAATTATAGTTTTTCATAAAAAGATTGATCTAATAATTGCAACAACAAAGTTCATCTGCTACATACTGAGTATTAGTGGAGCTGCCTCTTTGGCCCATTTGGTGTTAGACAGGAGCATCCCTGAATGGGAACCATGCAAGTTTTTGGAGTTTTTCCATAGTCCAGGTGTGATCACTGAGTTGGGATTATAAGGCATATTCTTGGACTGTGTATTCTCAACCTAGCAACAGTCCACAGACTGTTTTCTAATTTAAAATTGCTCTTTTCAACAGCACCACTTTTGGGATGTGTGCTCCTCTCTTTGCCAATTATCTTCTCAAAGGTAATTTTCATTCAGATGCACTTAACAAAGAAAAGCATTTACCTAGGAACTATTTGTCCATGAGGAAAACACAAGAAAGCCATTGTGGACAATACTTGATTTGCATTTAGATAAATGTGCATCATGAAATCGCAACTATATAGCATCCATACATATACATTTAAGTAGGAATGGAGAGCTTTCAGATCATTGCAGCCTTAAAAAGCAGAATTACAATGCACTATTTTTTGTGGTTATTCAAAGAAAACACACCACCAGGAGGACTATATGGAAAGATTGATGACCCACTGCAAGCAGCTTTCACAGCAGCTGTCACACAGGACCAGAAGAAAAGAACCTGAATCTTGAAATATCCACAAAAAAAGTAAACGGAAACCATTAAGGGAAATCACAGCACAGATGTATAAGGAATCATAACACTCCTTTTCTGGTCTGTTAAAATGAAAGAAAAAACATCTAATTCATAATCTAGCTTCTTGAACTCATTAATATGTCAGTGGACACAAATAAACACAGTATACCAAAATTCACATATTCTAGACAGAAACTGAACAAATTTCATACCCAGAAAGAAAAAGGACAAATTCCAAAGCAAAAAAGGTACAATATAGCTATAATATTTGGAACTGAACTTTATCTGAAGTCCATCTCAGGCTCTGATGCCACACTTCGTAAAGAGCTGTCTTTTCTCTAGAACTAATATTTTTTCAGAAACGTGATAAATTACTTGACAGTTTGAAAAGTCTAGGCAAACAAAGGTGAAGTGACTCATAGGGTAGCTTTAGCTATTCTGTCCACAGCAAAAAGGATTATTTTCTTATAGAATAGTTCTGCTCATAGTTGCACTTAGAGTGCACCTATGTTGACTGAGGACAACATCAATATCAGATACTACCACAAGAGGTATGGAAAAGCTACATCATGTATTTGGGAAAATGAACAAAAATACTTTAAAATGCTTGTGTGATACAGAATGCACATTGAAGTGTTTTAACCAGCTCTTGAAGTTATTCCTCTATTTTCAGCCATGATTTTGTCAGTGTAACTAATTGCGTCATTCTTAGTAATGTTCATGTTTGGCTGTCAGGTCAACTCAGTTGATAAGGTATTCTGAACAAGTTACATGAAATTAACTTTTTACAGCACCTGTTAAAATTGATTTTAATAGCAGATTCTGGGCACTCTGTCAACAAAAATAACTTATACCACTATTAAATACAGCCCAGAAAATTACTCCAGTTTCTTCTGGGTTGAGTTTAGTTTTACATAGAACAAACATTACACTGAGAATTGGCAAAATTTCTGGCTACCTTCTGTCTGGAATGGATTGTATTAAGAAGTGTATTATATTACATTACTCAGATTGTGTCAATAACCATACAGAATGAGCATTGTCTTTTACATGTTTTCTATATATTATATTGAACCATTTAGTGTAGTTCTCATACTACTTGCATAATTAAGATTTTCAAGTTTTTAATGCCATTTGTTTCTCATTTTTTGGACAAAACCCACATAACTATACTTTAGAAAAAAAAAGTCACGGAAAAATATTACTGATATATTTGAGGAGCCACGATTTTGGAAACAATTCTTTAATCCCTAGGAGGTTACTTAATACAAATATATTTTTTGTTTTGTTTTCTTGATATCTACTTGGTATTTACACATTATATATAGAAATGTCCTTACAGTAACAACTGCAAAAGCTCCATCTAAAGTAATAAAAAACTTGACAAAGTTCAACACTGGTTAATGATGTTTTTTCTTTCTCTAATTTTATTCTAAATGCCAGATGTTAATAGTGTAATCAAGCATGCCCCTACCTTCCATGAATATCCATGTTCTTCCCTATAGAATGCCACCAGAATTACACCAGTTGTTAGTCTGACATGGTAAATTTTAGATGTAGATTTTTGCTGTTCAATGTAAAGTAAGCCTGATCATCCAAAGACCTACGCACTCCCTTAACTTTTGTTCACTCCAGCTAATGCTATTGAAGTCAGTGGACCTTAAGTGCTCATAAGTCTTTGGATGGTTAAATGTAATACTAGCTGAATATAATGATCAGTAACTGATGTTCAGAAAAGTGAAATTGGGCAAGTAGAACTGGTTTACTGAAAAGGTTAAATTGCCCTTTATTTGAGCACACCTGGTAAATATCAAAATACCAAAGGCCTAATGCACTACTGTGTTACACCAGGTTTATGTCAGGGAAACCCTATATGCCTAAGTAGGGGCTTTATAGGCCCAAGGGGCTAAGGGTCAAATTCCAATCCTACAGAACTCCTCTCCTCTTAAACCCAATATTTAGACATATTTAGTGATTTGTTTTTTATTTGACTGTCCATCCACCTTTGAATTCATCCAAAACACTGAAAAGGAATAAAAGCCTCATTTACTCAAAAGGGAAATTAATCTTCAGCTTCCAGTTTCTAGCACTCTCATAATTATTAGTAGGTGCTGGGAAAATGGAGTAGAGAGAGAAAGAGTGGTTCCTCCTACCTGAAGAGAAGAAGAAGTCCTTCCCCACTCTTAGAAACAAAGGTCTAGACAGCTATCTTGAGAAGGTGGGTTTTGGCTTGTGAATCCTACACGAACAGAAAGATTTTGTATTTGCAGCATCCAGCCAACAGAAAAATTGGGACTTGAAAGACAAGCCTTTATTTCATTTTTTCCTAATGATAACCATGTATTGTCCTAAAGGTGCTCTTCTATCACCCTCCCCATTGCCATGTACCCTATTCCTGCAGCACCTACCCCTCTGGATGTAATATGTAGTGTGTGAGATGTATCTAACTGTAGATATGCCATGGTATCAAACTTATTAAACACATAGAATCACAGAATGGTTTGGGTTGGAAGGGACTTTAAAGATCATCTAATTCCAACCCTCCTGCCATGGACAGGGACACCTCCCACCAGACCAGGTTGGCCAAAGCTCTGTCCAACCTGGTCTTGAACACCTCCAGGGATGGGGCATCCACAGTTTCTCTGGGTAGCCTGTGCCAGTGCCTCACCACCCTCATAGTAAAAATTTCTTCTCAATATCTAATCTGAATTCACTTTTTTTTTTTTTTTTTTTTTTTTTAGTTTGGAACCATTACTCCTTGTTCTATTAAACACATTTTAAATGGTCTTATATTAGTGAATTCCTAAATGCTATACAGATATTCTCATTTTTAAAAATCGGGATTGTTCCCCAGAATTATTACTCTTTATAACACCTAACAATTTTCTTAAAGCAGGTTTACCATCTATATTTTCTAGGAAGGGAAAGAAGTCAACTTATTTTCCAGCATTTATTGCATCAGTGACTTTGAGCTTATTTCCTTCTTCTTCATTTTGATTTCCTGATATTCCTCATTCTCCCATTGGGCGACTCCTACCACAAACAAATTTCTATTGTGATGTTGCCACAGTCTTCTGAAGTGTAGCAAAACGTCACTGATTGCAGTTGCTGTTATGTGGAGCCTTTCCCAATGCTACAGATCTGGCAGTTGTAATTAATTCAGTCATTGCTCCACTGCAGTTAACAAAGGTAACATTTGCTGGTCTGAGCTCACAATCTTAGGTGTTTTATAGCCCTGTAAGTAGCATTTCTAAGCTTTGTTCTTCTAAGTTGGAGTATATCCCTCCAACGCATGTATGCCCTGTTAGCGAATATTTTTCTGACATGTACCTCACCCTAGGTTTTGTGTAGTCCCATAAAGAAAGAGAACATGAAAAGAGTTTAGGATTGAGTTAGCCTAGCTAACATACAAAAGTAATTTGGCAGTTGAGGCTCTGTGGGGAAGGATGTAGGTTGGAAAAAATACTGTCTGTTTGATAATGAATGCTTTTGAAATCCTTGTGAGCCTTGGTACATACTGACAAGCTCAAGCAACCAATGTTTCTTATTATGAAAATGCCTTTTTTTAAATTATATATTTTTTTATTTTTACTCCCATACCTGTTTTTAAACATCCATAGACAATATTATGGACAAATAATCAATGTCAGTTAGTCTTATCAGGTCACAACAGAGTAAGTTATATTTTACAATATAAATTATTATTTAAATATTGTTAAGTAGCATTAGCTCTATGGTAACAAGCAATGGCACATTCTGTACATACAGATAAGCCTGTTCTTCCTACACCTGTATCTGGGGTGCTGTGCTGAGCTGGTTCTCAGAGGGAGAAGGATATGATTACTGAGATAAAACAATCACACATTACAGTCATTATGGTGAAGAGGGAGAGAGAACGTTAAATGTATTTAAACCGCAGGAGGTTAAAACAGTATGTGCCAAAAATCTCTGAACATGTCAGGATTAATAACAGCTGGAAGCATGAGCAGAGCCCTCTCCATTCCTAATGCACAGTTCAGCACTTAAGGTGCCAGGATACCGAGGTTTTCCCTTTCTACCCCAACACCTCTCCCACATTATGGGTGTCACTGAAGATAAAGAGAGTACACAAATGCTAGATGATAAATACATTTCTTACCTCTGGCACATGCAAGAACAATGTTTCACTACACCAGATTATGCCTCCAAACTCCTGAGGAATAAGTAAGGGGTAGCAATTAAGGAGAAATCAATTAAGAAAGTGCCAGTCCAGGGGCACACTCTTAATGAACTAAAAATCCAAAATCAGTCTCAGTAATACGAGAGAACAGAAAACTCAGAACACGCATGTGGCTTTCAAATAAAAACCTAATAGTTTTGAATGAAACATTGCTTAAGATCAGAAAGCAAGTCTTTTAGATCTACAAGGTGTAAAATCTGAGGCAAATGGCATGTGAGTGACACTGCCTGATTGCATTTCAAGCTGCATTTGAAGCCAGGACCTTCAATGCTAAAATGTATGCATATCCTACTTGAAATAGTCAAATTCTGCTAATGAGCATGATGTTATGTTTTCATCTTTTGACAGCCAGAAGGGCCCCTTCTTTGCTGGTGTTTACACACCTCTTATGTGGATAAGGCATCCTGTTCTAAGCATTTAAAAACTCCAGTGTTATGCTAATGAGCAAAGTTTTATTTAAAATGCTTGCTTGGGTTATGAATTCTAAAAGCATGTAGTAAAAGGAATAGGTAGTACGCATTAAGATCTTTTAATGGATATATGCTAGAGGAGGCCCAAACCTTCCATTTTCTGGGAGGCTTCTTTCTATCGATTGCAGTCTCCATGCAAGTTGGTGCTACAGTTCTTTGCACTGTCACTGTCCAGAGGTAGGAAGCAAAGAGATTCACTTCTGATAATGTAATAGCTACTCCTCTAACTATTTTCTACATAAAAATCCCAATTATTTTGATGATATATCTATCCTACTGCAGAAATACTGAGTCACTGCTTTCATAGTCACAAGACAAAACATTGTCCCAAGATCAGATGGCAGGGCTACAGCAGAGGCAGGAAAGCACCCTATCATCTGACCCAGTCCATCGTCCCTGTATGGACTTAAACTGACACTGTGCTCTAGTCAGACTAACTAGAGCCTAGGCCTATAATGAGTTAGGGTAATGAACAGAGAGTAAGTTTAAAAACAGAAGAATCTCCAAATTCTACCCCATCACATGCATGAATAGGTGCCATAAAAATAGCAAAGATGACACATGTAATAGTGGGGTTTGCAACCAAAATGTTATGTTTCATTTTACAAGGAATGACACAGAGTTAATCTGCTAATTGTACACAAACCAAACCGTCATAAGTGTTTAATTTGTATGACATAGTAGCATAAGACTTTTTATCTTTTCTGCATCCAATCATTTAAGTTAGATGTAAGAAGAGCTATATATGGTTATCCTAGTGAGAATGAATCCTGTGAATTATTCTGGAATAAAGACAGTAACAGAATGATGAGTTTTTTTCCCACAAGACAAGCCAGATACTTAAGAGTTTTTCTTTAAGCCAAATCACATTCTGTAATGAAGCACAACCCAAAGCCAGAGCCAGCACAAAATCAGCCCTAAATCTGGGACTAAAACTGTGACTAATTAACAGCTGGAGTGCAGCTGATCATATAGGTTTGCCATCAGGCTGCCACCGTCTCAGTGGAAACTGGGTGGCACAGGAAGACTGGGTTTCAGACTGACAGAGCACTACTAGGAACTTTTGCAGTTCGAAACAAAACCAGCCTACAGAAATGTTTGTTTTAAGGCTTGGCTGTCACTTCAAAATCAGAGGGGAGGTCTCTGGTTGGTGATGGGTCTAGGCTGCTCTGCGAGGGAAGACTTAACAAGGAGTTGCTGCAGACCAGGATGCTGGCTTGTGTGCTGGAAGTAGTCTGGCAGCTGAGAGTAAGGAATCTGGAAGAGCTCCTGACTGGTGAAAACTTTAGACCAGCCTGAATTTCTGGCACATCAGTTTCTGGTACAGGGGGGATTTGCCAGGGATGAGGCAATGGCAATCCAAATGCAGCCTGCAACAAGCACAGCAGTGCCCATTAAAAGTCAGTTCCTCTCTTGCACAGGATATGTAGAGGCTGGGTTCATTAGAGGCTCCAGTGAAACTACTGACAGGGATCAGTGGGTGTGCATGTGCATGCTAGGGATGCTGCAAGAATTGCTCTGACACCTAAGTGTGACTTCCTGCAGGGGTCTCTGCCATTTTCCCTTCAAGATCCAAGGACCTTCCTGGATTTACGTATTAAAAACTTAAAAAAAATTAGCTGTGTTACTTTAGAGGGTGGTTTGGGAGGTTGGCATTTCCTCAGTCAGATCTATCCCACATTGTCCCAATATGACATAACTGAAAAAAGGAAAATAAATAAGTTATATATATATATATAAAACTGCAAGCTATGCTCAGGAGGAGAAAGAGGGAAGAGAGGAAAGTTATAATAGCATGTTCTGTCACTGTATCATTTCTAGCCAGGTCAAGACAAAAAAAAAAAAAAAAAAATCTTGCTTCCTACCTTGATAAACCATTAGTAATAGGTCAGGAGTCAGCTGCTTCCCTTATCGACACCAGGAGCTTAAATGTCAATGATTAAATGTTTCCATGGAGATCCCCAGAGCATTGCTAATGTGGGCACATTATTTACACCCACACTCTGTCGGAGAAATGATAATGACAGTGCATTTTTTTGTGCCCCGGCGTATCTGGAGCAAACAGCGCAGCTGGACTATGAAATGGCATCTCGGAGCACAGAGCCAGATCTCGGGGATGTGAAGAACACCTGTTCATCTGATTTTTCCGAAAAGGCTCTTGCTGGAAAGAAGCAGCCAGCTTTGTTACATTACACTCTGGACGGATGACTCCAGTGCAGGGGGACTGTCACAGCTGCTAAGTATTAACAAATGAATTCTTTCAGGAGGCTGAAGTAGGTAGTACATCAACTGTGTGACCTACATAGACCACGCATGGTTTAGTTGTTAATTTATTTCAGCTGGGGAAAGAGCAGATAAATTCATGATCAGAGGAGTGGGGGAATATCTTGTTGTTCCAAACTGGTTCAGCCTGGTCCAAACTGATTCCCTCATAGGGGGAGTCACTCCAGAGTGACTTTCTCATTAATGTTAATTACTGAAGTGTGAAAATTGTTGGTGTTGCTTTGATGGATGCTTCTGCTGTTCAAATAAAACTCATTTGCACTTCTTTCCACAAACATGCAAATTGCCAAGTTGTGATGATACTGTTGTGAGTTTTGATGTCATATATGCAACATATGTATAATTTGTCCCTGCATCTTTACTTTCCATACATGGTGATATAAAAAGGAAATGTTGTTAAGCAAAACAGAAAGAGGTAGCATGGGGCTTGTTACGGCACATTCTGCAGCTTGAGCAACTCTACACAGGCAGCTACCAAAACAATTTGTTAGGTCATCCAATCAAATATTTTGATGTATGATGACCTGACCAAATACACAACTGTATATTTTAAACAGTACAGGGATGTTTACTGTTAACTATTAATAAATTTTACACTTTTTCATTAAAGAAAGCTTCATAGTAAAATTTCCCTTAATCACTGATTGTTGCATAATCACTGTGGATAAGGTAAGTTTTTCCATGGGCTTTTTCCTCTTGAAATGCAAAATACACTAAAGGATAAAATTAGCATATGACAGAAATGTCTAAATTTCATATCAAGTCAGACTAGATTTGCCAATAGCAACTTGGAGTCCCATCTCCTCCACTAGCACTGGATTTCATATGCAGTGGCTCAGTCCCAGAGCACAGAGCCTTTTCCCAACCCTTGGGAACATATCTCTGGCTTTGCTGCACTTACAAAGGGGGCATAGATAAGAGTTTTTCCTTTCCTTCCCACACATCTTCCCCAAGCCCTAGAAGCAGAGGTTTGGTTTTCTGGGGTGACAGCATAAGGATTTCTTGGTAGGGCTGGAGAATAGAGCAGGACCAGCTGGAGCGCTGGAAACTGGCAAAACTCTGTGCCCTAGGTGCCGGATGCTCAGCAAGACTCCTCTGTGCTGAGAGATTTCCCTTGATTAGGCAGAATCTAGACCTGCCTCTTTACTGAACAGATGAGTTGTAGCCATGTTTTTGCAATAGCATTCCCGGAAGCACCCCTCTGCAAGATGACATTTCTAGGAAGGTAGCACTCTCCTATTAACTCTGATTTAGTGTACAGCTTAAATTAAATCCTTCCTGGATGTGTGGCTGATCCGCAGGGAGATGGAAAAATCTCCCTTGTATCAAATCTGTTAAAGCTATTTGTTTATCATTTTGCAAAAGAGAAACACTGACTGAGGATGGTCATTTGAATATAGTAGAGACTGTATGGTCAAATTCATTTAAAAACAGACTTGGCTTGCTTGTTACTGATCTTGCTTAAAACACACCATGCCTATTCCATAAGGCTTTGAACAAACGCAAGACAGAAAAAAAAATAATTAGGTTCACAGTGAATTTAAGAAGAGGATTCTTCTGTTGTTAGTGAGGCTAATGAACTGACACAGATCTAAAGTGTATTTGTGATGTAGGCATGCTTTTCAATGCAGAACAGGAAAAAGATCTGGCTTATTAAACACTGAAAAAAAATAACAACAAGAATCTCTGAATATTTAGAATGCTGAGCTGGTTTCTTCTTGGTCACTAACTTTATTCTGGTTCAGGCAAGGAAGAAGAGGAAGACACTCCCACTTTATGGCTGTAAGTGGAGGTAGTTCTCTCAGCCTAAAAGTTAATGGGCGATTGTCCACATGTTTAAAGGGGACATTGGCAGTTCATATCACTTACCATACAGAGCAATATAGAAGTAACTCACTGAATGGATGAGAACCCAGTAAACCTATGAGATAGCAGTTTAGGCCATAGAAATCTTGTTCAGCACACTGGGAAAATCCATAGTGTTGTTTCCTGAGTTATTCTTTTTAAGAGGGCATTGACCCTTTTCACCTCAGCTGAATCTGATCCAGCTAACCAGGCAGTTCACATACACTATGTAATGGGATATGCAGAAACCTGCAGATGGAACAAGGAAACACTTAAGCTAACTGCAGTCAACTCACTTTTATCTATCCTGGCTGGAGGTCAGTAACGACATATAAGCAAAGACCACACACTGGCTCTATTCAGAATTAGTTCAGGTTCAGCCAGGTAATTAGTTTGTGGCTTATAAGAAATGCTGTTTAATGTACTCCTATGTATCTGATATTATATAAATAACAGCTCCAGAATCAGGAGTACTCAAAGTGAAGAAGAATGTCAAGGAAATGTCTTTCCATAGGTTTCTCCAAAGGACTTATACTGTAATTGTGAAGCAAGGTATTCTCAAAGTTTTAAAAATAACTCACATTATTTTCCAATGAGATTGAGATATATATATATATCTGTAATTAAGATTGGTCTCTGGTGTTCTTAGGTCCCTTCTTGTCGCCTCTACCCCTTCACTCATACCTAGAGCTTTACATTTCAGTCATGACCACCAGTGATGTGAAGGACATGTAAATATCTTATCTGACCTTTATAAACATTAAAGACAAAGACAAGTTAAGTCCAGAAGGAAAAAAAAAAAAAAAAAAAAAAAAGAGATGTGACTAAGACAGGTGAGGCTTAGAGACCAAATTCCAAGGTCCTAAACATGTCCCTGAGGCACAAGACCCTGCCCTTGAACCCTTGAAACTGCCCATGAATTGCATGAAGTATAGATGGTTATTCTGATCCTCCCTGCCTTTCCTCTCTGCCACCCCGCCAAAAAAAAAAACACAAAAACACACAAAAACACAAGAACCAAAAACCAAAACACAAACTCTAAAACTCTCCCAGGGAGAACGTTGGATCTCTCATTTGCATGGAGAATGAGTCCACTTCACTCATATCTCAGATGGATGGTCTAACTACCAAGCAGCATGAGATTAAGCACATTACAAATCCTAATGATCTAGAACTATGTTAGACTTTTGATAGGGATAATTGGGCCATTCAGTATCACTTTTTTTTTTTTTTTTTCTCTCAAAGTAAAGGAATTTTACTTTATTTGGTTCACTGCTTGGCTGGAGACTGCTCTTTGGGGAAGCATGAGAATAATGTTCAAATCCTGTAAATCAGAGAAGCAGTCTGGATGAAGGGCTTTCTCCTCTCCAAATAATCTCGGGTTAATGCTAGGTAAAAATACACCCATGTGCCTAATCCAGTGTGCATGGACAGCTGATCCCAGTAAGTCTTCACCACCAAATACACTATTTTGATTTCTTGATCTTCAATTTGGAATGAGTATTCTGCCTATGTGTTTGAAACACAGGTGCTTTGTCTGTTGGTAGAATATTTTTCTAAGCTTAGAATAATTAAAAAACAAACAAACAACAACAAAAAAAAAACACAAAGAAAACATTGTTATTTATTGTTCAGAGGAGTTATGGATAATTTTACTTCTCAGGAGACCAAATGCAATGATCTCAGAGTGGTTGGTTACCTGGCTGCCACATTACAAATCAAGATTTCCTGGAGCAAATATGTCATTTTTCACTAAGATCTGAGATTTATGTCATTATTTTGTCTTCCTCCCCATCTTAAAATGATAAATTTATGTAAAAAGGAGTTAGAGAAGTGTGACTGATACCCATTTTAGGTCTAGATATCCAACAAAGGAAAAAGCTGCTATAGCCACATGTCTTGCAAAAGAACACTTCATTGTTTTTAAATACACAGAAGAATATAGTGTAGACATCTGTATTTTTTGCTTCTATAGAAGAAAAAGTAAAGCTAATAGAAAACATTACACTGTGACTTGACAACTTTTTCATTTATTCACATTTTTTTACACTATTGCTTGCTTTTTCTGTGTTAGAACCATGTACCCTTTTAGAGACCCACAGGAATTGTTCCAAATCTTCAGTGTAATATTTTATATCATATTTTGCTTTACATTGTACTTCTGTCAATATGGCAGGTTTTATTACTGTGCCACATTGCATCCTGAACTGTGAAGCACAGCCTATTTGCTTTGGATCTTTAATGTGGAAGGACGGATTGTAACTATTGATCCTTGTCAGGAGATACACAAAAATCTAACACTTCAAATAAACCCACAACTTTTACAATATGAACACTGAATTTCAACAAGTTTTGAGACAGAGCAAATCACTAGTATACCTAGTTCAATAATCTGACTGCAGCAGTAGGTAATATCTGATAGCAGAGAGAAATAAAATATTCTTTCCCACCATCTTCTCTTAACAGCATCCCTTCTTCCTTACACTAGACAAACATGATTTAGTTTAGTTTAAACTCTGTAATATCTTGTTTTGATCTGTGAGGCAGCAGATTTTATCTGGGCCCAGGAAGAAAGTAAAATGATAGCATGTTTAGAAATTTACTGGGCTTAACACAGTAATTACAGAATTATTATAGACATACATGCACTCACAGAGAAAAGCTTTTAAACTCTTTGCTACTGTTACCTTATACATTAATGAATTTTTGGTCTGTGTGAACACAGGAACAAAATAGTATTAACTCCGTGATTTCAAGTAAGCATTCTCTTTGATCTGAAACAGTGTTGGCACTTCGTTGATGCATTAAAATAAATCTATCATGACTTCTTGCCAGACAAACATGAAATAAAATGAGGTATTACCTTTTGGTAGCAGAATGTTTTTCAGAGTAGCTGGAATAACACAACACAAGGCCATTGATAATCATGCACTTATGTTCTTCAGAATTTCCCAATTCAAGTGGGACAATCTTTCACTTTTAAAGAAAAAGGAAATAGACAGGTGATGCTTGAGGTTTCCAACCAGTAAAATACATATATTGGTAGTACTTCCCCTCTCCTCATGCCTGTAAGTTACTTGTGCTTGGTCCTACACTGAGCACAGTGCTGTATTTTACAGCACTCTTGTGTAGGAGAGCTGTGCTGATGTTCAGAGTACTGTGAGCTAGGATGCACAGATCTTCAGAGCTAGTCTATATCTTCTGAATGGCTCAGGAACACATGAGAGATGGTAAGAGGCTGAAGTATCTTGTCCATAATGCTCTGTTGAAAGAAATTAATGTGTAGTGAAAATTTCACTGGGTTTATTACTAATGCTATTGTATAGGATGAGGTAAAGAAAAAAATAGTTTGAATTCTGTGGCACAGGTATAGTCACTCTCCCTTTGGAATGTGTCCATAGAGGTGTGTGCAGGTATACCAAAATTCCTCTCTGGAAGTGAAACTTCCTGAATAGACTGGAATTCAGTGGAGCTATAACCTTGTAAAAGAGGCTTGGACCTGTCTGCATACCTATCACTGTAAACGTACCCTTTGCTCACCCTGAATTTATTTTATTATTCTAGTAGGATCAGGGTCACCAAAGTATTCTGTAGAAACCCTTCTGCTCATCCCAGTAAGTTACCATGTGTTGTTTCTGAGTATCATGAGCAGAATGTGACTGATATTTGCTGTCAGAAGAAACATATGCTGCAACCTGTCAATCCTGTAATGCTTCTCAGTGACCGAGGTGAAAGCTGGGAAGTTCATAAGGAGGAAACTCCCCTTCCCTCTCTTTCACAAATCCCTGCTCATCCAGACATGCAAGAATTGATTCACCTTGCACATCAGAAAATGTTCTCCAAGCAAACTTCATAGCCTCATCCTATTGCTCTGTTTACAATTAGTTTGTCTAATGTTAGATAACATACAGATCACACTGTCCTAAAGCTTACTTTGAAACATTTTATTGCTGTGATGCAAAACAGATCTTGTACAGTTTGCAGCAGGTCTACTTTAACATGAATGATATCATCATGAGTTTTATAAACTGCTTATGTATTTAGTTTATACCCAGAAGTTGTACCACTTTAAAAATAAACCTGCAGAAACCATTTTTTCCCCTCTCTCTCCCTTCAGCAGCAATTAACTCATGACTAGCTCATTTTTCATTTATTTATTTATTTATTTTCTCAAAGTTCTCTGCACAGAGTTATTCAGGCATAATTCTCAGTCTGGCATTCTGGAGGGATTAAAAACCTCTTGGGTTTTGGGTGATGCTGTGCTGGAGAGTCTCTGCTGTTTGCTGGGGTTGGGCTAGTGTTGCTGTGCAGCTGGCATCTGAGGCTCAGACAAATGCATAATTCTTCCCTGTCTATATTTCTTATATGTTTTATTTCTTATATGTCTTCCCTGTCTGTATTTCTGTATTCTGTAGGTAATGGAATGATACGTCCATGTTTTTATAAAATATATATTCATCCTCTGCCATGATATATGAATGACTATGTAACTATTATCTCTTTAATGTACTACTTCCTTCCAAATACATTATTTTTCTTAAAAACAAAACAAAACAAAACAAACAAAAACCTGGAACTGTTGGCAGATTTTACATATACTAGTTAGAGTAGGCTTTGACTTTTGAGCATCCATTTTTGTTACACCTAGCTGTAATGAGGTAATGTCTGATAACACTAAGGTAGATGTACAATTCCACATCCACCATTATACAGAAATGTTGTTAAGACCCTCACTGAGAGTGCTGTTTCATCAGAGATGTATCTTCTTTGATTTATATTATTTTGGTTTAATATGTTCAGCTGCTGGTGAGTGTGGTCATTAGACTGTCTCTCATTTACTGTGATGTGGCTGGAGTTCCTCTCTTAGGCAAGCTGCACAGACTTACCCCAATTAACACCTGCAAATAAAAACTATGCAGTTTGGCACTATACGCCTAGAATGTGTCATTGCTGGGTCTAAAACGATCACTATGGTAGTGTCTGGGAGCTTGCCTGGTTCCCAGAAATCTAAACAGCATTCTGTAATAAAGAGCTTGTTTCTGCTGTATACAACAATTATTTATCAGCTTTTTGGATTCATGTACATGAGCTTGTTACAGTAATTTCAATGAGGATGTATTTGATAGCAATTTTCCACTGAAATTATGGAAATTTATAAACGTAGATTTCCTCAGACTTTTTTCTAGTGAAAAGAAATTGAAAAATTTTTTTTACTATCAGAATGAAGGATATGTATATACGTAGAAAGAGAGAGAAATATACTTTATTTCAAGTTTTTATTTGAAATGACCCCATTAAAATATTTAAATTTAATTAAATTAGGTAGTCCCACCACAATGCAAAGTGAAATTTCTGAAATGAGATTTTTCCTACAAAAATTGTATGTTTTTGCATTTGTGATTTTTTTTTTTTCAAAAGGAGCTCAGATGTGAAATGGCGAATCTGGTATGAAAACAGTGTCTGTCCTCCATACCTCTCTAGTGTACCTGCTGTAGATGTCACTAGTTTTCTGGAAAAAGGTCTCAACTTCAGAAGTGATTCAAGGTATTATTGGGGAAGTTTCTGTTCTTAGTGCTCTGATATTATGAACAGACTGTTTTATATACACTTCTATCAAACAGCAGAAATAAAGTGAGCCTTCTCCCTTGTTGTCCAGCTCCTCTGAGAGAATAGCAGGTAGTACCTTAAGCTAGCTGTTTTATTTATTTATTTATTTATTTATTACTTTTTTTTTTTTTGTGGTTGTTTTTGTTTTATGTCCTCATTTTGGAACTGGTACAGTGTTATTTAGATATTTTTTCCCCATAGTTCTCTATTCTAATCTGCTTGAGGATCTCCCTATTCAAAAGCTCAGTTTTTCTACTGTAGGGTTGCTTCACAAAGGAAAACAGTGACCTTACTCACTGCAACCTTCTTTCAATAACATGTTTTAAAGATTCTTGAGAGTATACTTTAAAATACCTTTTGACATTTTTTTTCTTGTTTTCTGTTTCTTATCCTTGAATGCATGTGTGAATTTCATACACACAAAAACAGTTGCCTGATGAACTCATTTAAGCATAGTTTCCCTTGATAGTCTACTTTAAACTGTCCTAATGATGTTTTGTCTATATAATTTAAATTTGTCTGGTTTTCAGTTTTGTTTTCTTCTTTTCCACAGTGCTGGGGATGTCTCTGTAGTCTGTTTCATTCACTGATGTCCCGCTGTCTATTTGGCATGCCATTTACTATTTGTGTGCTGCTTTGTCTTTGCATCTGGTGCTTCCCTGAGCTTTCCAAAACATTTTTTTTTTCCATTTCGCACTGCATTAATATTATCCATTAACAGCCATATTCTCTGAGCTGCTACTTGTTTCCTTGATATATTCCAAAATGATTACTTTAAGTTTTGGCATAATGATATCTCTTGTTTCAGTTATGGTTAGTAAGTTGGTATATAGAATACTCTATTTCAAGGCCAGATTTGCCAGAAGCGGTGTAGAAGATACTAATAAACTTGTAGTGCTACTGATAGGGCATGGAGAAGGAGATGAAGTTGTTTCTAACCTTGTTCCCTTGTCAGGATTTTACCACCATACCCCCATATCCCCACATCTTCCCTTGCAATGACTTTGCATCTTTGCTCCTTTGCCTTCTGATTTAGCATATTAACTTCTTGCCTCACTTTGTGTGTGTGTGTGTGTGTGTGTGCATGCGCGTTATTTGTCTGCTGTGACTCACATTCTGGACTGAACTTGACATATTCTCTAACTTCCCACTTGACCAAAACATTCACTAGCATGAAAACAAAAAATATTCACAGCTGTGCTCCTGTATCTTTGATCCCTGTTGCTAATCACAAATTACTGCATCTTTTAAGAACTATTAGTTACATGAGTTAGCTTTTTTTTTTTTTTTTTTTTTTTTTTTTTCCTATCAAGTATTCCAACTGATTGCTTATTCAACAATGTTTGTTGAAAAAGTACATTTCCTTTATCTCTCTTGGGAAATAAAATGTTTCTAGAATAGTTCTTGTACTGCACTTGAGTCCTGCTGTTTGGATGCTGATGTATCTAGCTGATATGAGAACATGCAGTAACCTCTCTTCATAGTATGACTATTGCATTGTTACATTTTTTTTTTCTTTTTATCTACAGCTTTTGTTGTTAATTAACTTCAACTGTATTAATGTCTATTTGCAATGATTACTGCTTCGAGTTTTTTCTTGTGAGCAGTGTTACTATGCTTTCAGGAACTGACTCACTTTGGACATCATATTCAGGGCAAAACACCAAAATAGAGGGAACCAAGACATCATAGTACCCAGGCATTCTTCTTCCTCCATAGGAACTGTATTCTCACCTCAAACACTGTAAATAAAACTCAGAGTTAACATGTCTCTGCTCTCTCTGTGTCACTTCCAATCTTTTGCTAATTATTTTTGAAGACTTCCGTTCAGTGTCAGCAGGGGTTGTGCTAGATGACAGCTCTCAATTAGCTCTCTGGTAGACATAAGCCAAACCAGAGTGGGAAAAAAGGGAGATAGAAGGAAATGAATGCCTGATCCCTCCCACTTTCACAGAACAGATGGGATCTGAGCTACACAATCATAAGGTATATACGTGGGACTTTTCTAAGGATAGAAAATTCTGTGTTTCAAGAGGTCCCTGAGCAGGGGCTGTGAATCTACACCATTTTATAAGAAAAACAGTGTAGAAAATAGTGAATGTGAGATATGTTTTGGAAAGAATGAAAGATTATTTTTGGTCAATTACAAATATAATTTAGAAACAAAATAATCTGCTGGTTGTATTCATGACTCTCATTGGTATGAGACCACAAAAAGCTTAGCATTGTGACTACCAGAAAGCATAAGTAGCCTGTAATTTAAGAATACAGGCCAGGAAAAAGAGACAATTAAAGGCCTTTTTTAAGCCTCTTTGAATTAACTTTTAACTCTCTCTGTAATTATTATTTACTTGTAATGAGTCAGTAAGCCATTGGAACTAAACAGAAGGCTTATTTCTGCTATGTACACTCATGAAATGGTGTTCAATAGAACTGCTTCTGTTTTTACAGTTATACAAGCACAAAATCAATGGTCAATGATTTTTTAACCCCTCAATACAGCTTTATTTTCCAAATCACTCTTTCACTGCAATCTTCCTATTTATTTTCTAACACGAATAATGATTTCTTAAAAATAAAATATCATTAGTTGTATATCAGTGTGAACGTAGAAATATGACTACAATCAGCCAGAGATAAGCATGAATTTTCCATTCAAACTGTTTTTGAAGTTTTCTTAGTTCATTTTCTTAGTTCATTTTTTTAGTTCTCAAACTATTGAGATCCATGACTGATAACATATACAAAATTTTGAGCTTCTGTCTCTAGTTGTATTTACAGAGGGCAAGCTGTTTCAACTGGAAAATAACATTCTTATTTCTCTGAAAAATATCTTTCAACTGTGCTTATAGACTTTACAGTCAGCTATGACCCTTGTGATGAACTCACACGGCCACTTGCTTAGTGCTTAATTTCAAATATTTCATAACATTTTAAGAGAACTCAGTGAGGAGGTAGGCTCATGAAAACAGCATTTTGCTTTTGGCTTTCAGCTCTGTGAGGTACAGTGAGTCCTCAGATTATGCAAAAACTATAACTCTTCTTTTAAGGTAAGAAATAGCTAGCATTTAGGTATAGCTATTGTTGGGATATGTTGGATATCCCCAGGACATATAGTTTGTAGCATCATTCAGCTTAGGGCATACTGAAATGCATAGCGCCTCCTGTCTAGTTTGCACACGGGTTTCCATTCTATATAGCCCTACTTTGAAGACAGGAAGCAGCCATTGCAGATACCCATAAGCAATCTAAATTTAGCTGTATCAAATCTTGAGTCATCAAGTCTTGCAAGAGCCCTTACAGTAATGTAAAATTTACAGAGGTTCTTGGGAGATCTGCTTCAGATACTACAGTCAAAAATATATTTGCCAGTAAAAGACTGAAAGCTAGAAAATGTGCCTCAGGAGGAAAACTGGAAAAGCTGAGAGCTTAGTGCCCAAGGTCACTGAAACAGCATTTTTAGAGGAAGAGTTCTGAAAGACAAACTCTCAAACTGTCCCTTAGAAAGTGAAAAATTATTACACTACTGAAGAGGAGAAAATTCTCTACATATATGAAAATAAAAATAACTGTGATAGTGAAAACCCTAAAAATGTGACCTAGGAAAAACCATTCTCTCCTCCTATGGGTAGATAAGGTAATAAACTTAAATGGCAGCATGAGTGGGGTAACCAAACCAGCCATATGAGGTTTGAATGCCCCAAGAAACTGCTCTATTGCCTGTTTATATTTTATTTCTAGCTACAGAAAATACTTCAAAAAATGAGAGCCCCATCCCAAGAAGCCAAATAGAATGCCTAATACGCTGTTGAGGTTTCAAACTCCGGTTTTTATGGAGGTGACAGGCCATCTTCATCTTCTCTTCCTTTGGTTATTACAGGCAAAACCCATTCCTGTCAAAACTCCCCCATGCATTTGATTACCCCAGCACACTCAAAGCTGCTCTTTAATTACAGACTCCATTCCCCAACCTGTCCCTTTTTTTCCTGCTTCCTTGTCTCATTAGAAATCAAAGTTCTCCACTGTTCTGGGACAGGGACTCCTGCAGATATTGATCACTGTTTCTTGTCCTTGTTCATCTTTTCCATCCCAATTCTCTTCCCTCTCTCACGTGGACAGCCCCTGACCCTCCTGGTTGGCTGTGGTGGTCAGCCAAACAGAAGGGGCCCATGTATTCTGGGTGCCGGAGATATTCGGGAGTTATTATTACAAACTGTTATTGCAACACAAACCTGTTCAAGTGTCTTAAGATTGCACATAGGAGAGGAGAGAGATGTATGAAGCCTAAAGTATGGAAAGGACACCTTTATCTGGTACATTCAAGATAAAGTCTTGATATAGTTTCATTCACCATATCAAGATTGATTCTTATATTTTTGCTCCATCCTGTTAATGGTGAATGTGGCAGCTGGACTCTAAACCTACTCAAATTGTCCAGGAGCCAGAAGATTTCCTGTGTCTCTCTGGGAAAAATTGGAGTGAATTCTCCCTTTGATCTTTTCTCCTCCCTCCCCCTTATCTGAGTCGTACAGGAGAACTAAGCTTGCAGGACTGGAACAATTATTTTTATCTTAAACTAATAGATTAAAAAAATATTTTATATTTACTGTTAATTCTAACCCAGAGATGTTGTGAACTATAAACTGTCATGTCATGCATAAAAGGACTGTTAATGTTCAACTCAAATTCTAGCAGTGCTCATAAGCTCCATAAATCACGTCTATAAATAGACCTGAGTTAGTGCCATGGGGAAAGCCTCTGAATATTCATAAGCCTCTCGTTTCATATTTTGTCACTAGAATAAGCCTTGAAACCATAAGCAGTTTGCATCCAGTGGATCAGTGGCAAGGTAATGGCATTATGATAACAAAAATACATCAGTGTGATAAGCAACTGATATCTGCAGATCATCTATATTGTCCTTGTGTATAAAGTGAAAGACATTTATTTAAATGTCATAAGTAGCTTATTTGATTAATAACATTATTTGCCCTTGATGAGATGCTGTTTTCTTGAGGATATCTGGAGGCTAAATATATTATGATCTTCAGAAAAGAAGAAAATATTTTTGTTCGTATTTCTTATATATTCTGTAATTATTATTCAACACTTTGATGGAATTATAGAGGCAAATGATGTCTTATATAATAATAAAATCTTTTTTTCTGAAGATTTTATAATTTAAAGGATCCAACATTTTTCTTCAGAAACATGTATTTAGAATTTTTTTTTTCTATATATGGTAAATTCCTTGAAAAAGAATGCTTTAGAACAATCACACTAATCATGTTTATAAAGAGAATTTGGTAATTTTTTTAAAGCTGATGGAAATGATATAAAAATAAATTAGTATTTTACTTCACTATTTCAAAGAACCCTTTTTTGTTCCCATTTAGAGAGGAGAAATCCCTTCAAAATATATTTATTTAAAAAATATAAAAGCAGAAGAAAATCTTCAAAAAAAAAAAAAATAAGGGTAAAGTAACACCAATGAAATAAATTTTAGCTCAGGTTGAAGGATCTGGAGAGGAAACTCCAGGTGTGTAACAGAGAACAGATTTTGTCTCTAATTTGTGACACAAACAACATATAAACTAATATGTGAGAAGTTTAAATGAGAAGAACAAATATTGATAAGCAGTTTAGTTATGTGAAAATCAAAAGGAAATCAGATGCCAATTGCCCAGTTATAAACAGCCCTGCTTGCAGGCAAAATATACTTTGGAGGCCATTTCTGGTTTCACTGCTATGTGCAACAAAGTGATGTGGTTAAATAGCTCAGAACTCCTGAACACTTATATGAATTTTGCAGTAGGAATCAATTCAACCATATCAAAGCTGAGTTGAAGTGTATTAATGAGTAAGTGTGAGGAAACTTCTAATACCAGTCCTTGGCTTGCAATGCTCTACAGCCATATTGAGTATAAAATTCATCAAGGAGGTTATGTATATATACTGCTTTGTTTCCAAAAAACAACAACAACAACAAAACTGCTTTGTTTTCTTGCCATTTTTCTTGCTCTATTTTTATTTTTTTTATTTTGTTTCTTTGGGGGGGGGGTGGATATTGGATAATATAAATTCTACTTGTTTATTTGATGTCTAAGATGCTATTGATGCTTATTTCTGTGAATTCTGAAGATCAAACGTGTAATGGATATCAACCTTCAGAGCTGGGGAGGGGAAATGAGGTCTCCCACATCCCACCATTCATAAACTTGGTCTTGACCCCGGTCATGACTTAAAGCCCAGCCAGCCTGTGTGAATTCATGCAGTTTTCTATCAGTGGTACAATCTGAGTTGCTGAGAGCTTATTGCAGGCTGTAAAATCTTTACTGCAAGTAAGAAAATAGAAGAAGGAAGGAATCCAGAATCCAGAATGAACTCAAGACATTTAACTTAGATGTTTTTGCAGAGGTGGCTGTCAAGGGAAAAATATTTAGTTATTAATTGCTCACGTTTACATTAGTATCATTAAAACATAAGACCATGGTTACTATGGTACCAGTACTGTGAGAAACACATTTGACAACATTAATTTTCATTTGAATCATTCATTCTCATTGGGCCTCCAAGAAGATCCAGATATGAATTCTTCTTTCCAAGCATTCCCAAGTGAAAATCTGAAATTGAGACCAATAAAAACAATTTCATCATATGTACAAGGAATGCTCAATAATATTTAAACACACAGTTTAGTTTTGTAAGGGATGTATCGCATATTGTATCACGCTGTCCAGTGTCTAATACATGAAGTAGAATTTTTATTTTATATTTTCATAACTAATAACTTTCTATCTCCTTCTATTAAAGCTTCTGAATGCATTATTCTCCTGGTGCCTCTGAAATCAGCATTTCTTTATAATACACGGAGATACTGTATCCATATTTCTCCTAGCTCCAAAAACTCAGTGCTTGCTATTTTTCTTATAAAGGCAGAAATCTCTAATACAGACAGTGCATCAAGACAAACAGATTTAAATGAAAAAAAAAAAAAAAAAGTAGAAAATGTTTCTTGGTAACTTGGGCTTTCTAATACATTATGTGATTGTAGAACTCACTGTGGTATTTGCAACAGAAACAGGCTTTTTTATTAGCTGATGGGCTCCCTCCTACTGCTCTGGGCCAAGATAAATGAGCATCTAATGGTCAGAAATTTGGGGTTCAGTTACCTACCTTGGCACAACTTCTGGCCTGGGCTTACTCCCTTTCTCACTGCAAGTGTATTCCATTGATGAGGCTGTTTTATTTTGTAGATGTGTTGTGTTGGCTGACATTTGTGAAACATTCACACTCCTCAGCAATAAGGAGCATGAATAGTTTCATGAGAGGAAATGGTGTTCTTAAATCCTGATGCAAATCACAGCAGCAAAGCAATTGCACAACATCAGAATACAGGCATTTAAAAACAAAACAACAAAACAAAAACAAAAACAAAAAAACCCAGCTGTCTCAGAATTAGTTAATTAATTAGTTAATTAACTGAATTAACTGGGAACAATAGTCAAAGGCTTTCCCATGACTGTATGAAAACATCTAAGTGAGTTTTCTATCTTGAAGACCTGCTTGTTTGGAAATAAACAAATGCAGAAGAGGATGCTGCAAACCCAGTAACCCAGTCTCCGCAGACTGGAGCACAAAGACACCCAGAGCAAGTCACTGTTCAGGTTGGAGAACTTATTATGGCAAATTCTGTGCTGCTATTTGACAAGGCATGTTAGAAGACTCTTGGATTTAAAAGGAAATAAATCCTCTAGACAAGCTCTCCTAAAGGAAAATAATTGCATAATTCTGGTTTAAGTCTTTTTGAGTAGAGATTACTAGTGATTCTAATTATATTTCACAGTTTCTTGCCACTTGACAGAGATTGTTCTGCTTTGGAAGCTCAACCTGGACTTGAGCTATGACTGTAAGAAAAATGATTTATCTTAAACTGCTGTCATTAAAAACAGTATTAAATTAGTCCTAAGACAGTCATGAGGAAAAGAAAATCATTTTTGAGTACCATAACTCATAAGCTGAAAGCCTCAGGCATCTAGGGGAATGAGCACTTTCCCACACTTGACCTACACTCTGGTTTCACGCTTCTCTCTGGCATTAGCTAAAGATCAGATAGTAGCATGCACTTTGAATAAAAATGGCTAAATTGACTTAGGTGTAGCAAGGTGTTCATGCGTTCCTCCTTAAACTCACAGCAGATCTGAAGGCGGGATATGTGATGTGCATGTGTCCCTGCTGCCCTGGAGGTTTGGAAAATTGCATTAATGGTTGGAAATTCCACCAGGCTGTTTTTTTTTTTTTTTTTTTTTTTTTTTTTTTCAGCCCAAATAGAAAACTGGAACTATTGATAGATTTTACTTGAAAACATTAACTTGTTCTATGTTGCCTTTTTTTGATATATATATATATATATATATATATCTTTCTGGCATATTGAAAGTTATGTTCAAATTTATAAGACTGCCAGACTCTGAATATTTAGACATAAACCCAAACAAAAACTGTACAACATCATTTCCAACCGGAAAACAGAAATCCTTTGGAACAGTCAATATTTTTAATGGAAAATATGAGAAAGGAAAAAGAGGTCTTTTAATTCCTAAGTCAAAAGACAGAAACATTAACTTGTTTACCAAATTCCTTGAATAATATGCCCTTATAATTACAAGCCCTAATAATATCAAGCCAATTTAACACTTTGTGCTGTGATACATAGTCCTGATTTCAACTGGGATAGAGTTAATTTTCTTCCTAGTAGCTGGTATGGTGCTGTGTTTTTAATTTAGGATGAGAATAATGCTAATAACACAGCAATGTTTCAGTTGTTGCAGAGCAGTGCTTACACAGAGCCAAGGACTTTTCAGCTTCTTGTGCTGCCCTGCCAGCAAGGAGGCTGGGGATGCACAAGAAACTGGGAGGGGGGGAACACAGCCAGGACAGCTGACCCACAGTGGCCAAAGGGATGTCCCGTACCATGTGGTGTCATGCTGAACAATAAAAATGGGACTGTTGGCCAGGGGTTGCTGCTGCAGGGGCCAGGGTCTGGCTGGGAATCAGTTGGCTGGTGGTGAGCAATTGTGTTGTGTATCACTTGCTTTGTTCAATCCTTTTGTTGCTCTATTTTTCTCTTTTCTTTCTCTTTTCATTTTTCTTTTGTATTTAACTTTCCTTAACTCAACTCATGAGTTCTTGAACTTTTCTTTTCAATTCTCTTCCACATACCACTGAGAATGGAGTGAACAAACAGCTGTTTGGTGTTTAGCTACCTGCTGGGTTAAGCCACAACATACATGAACAAAAATGTAGTTTTGACCTAGCCTGTTAAACTTCTCCAAGATTTATCAGTTTGAAGAAATATGTCCACATTGAATATAACAACATCACTATTCACATAAGGAATTCAGGCCATCAAATTAGCAATGTTCCTCTCTTACAGTCTTTACACTGTGGTTTTCCGTATTACTCCGTTCATATCTTTACCTGTATTCAGTAGTCTGTAGTAAGACCATTTCTGACTACATCACTATAGTAAGCAAAACCAAGAAAACCTGCTTCTTGTAGAACTTGAAACTTTAAGCTCACACATACTACTTAAAGATCAGATCAAAAACGACCTAAAAAGCACCTACACCCACTGAAACTCAGTAATCTGGCACAATTAGAACCCCGATGTATTACAATTTCCTTTAGGTCAACTGCAAGAATTAGAAGACAGTTATAATAGAAAATAGACCTCAAATTTAATTCACACAGATTTTAAACTCATAGCTGTAGACCTTAGGTCTCCTTAGGTGTTTTCTCTACATTCTTTGATTTTTCCACATGGCACTATTCTTCATGTCATTACACCAAAATTCATTATAGCAATCCCAAAAGAATGTTACAGATGATGAGGTCGTGACTCCAGATTTATGAAATTCCATTCATGATGTGCAGAAGAACAATGTTTTGCAGCCAAATGATTAAAAATGTAAAGAAACTTTGTGATCAGGCAGCCATATATGCTGCTCAATTGCTCCCAGAGGAGTTAAGGAATATTTTGTATATAAAATGAATAGCAGAGTGTAGAATTACAGTTCTGTGCTTTGGGTGACCAGGAGTTCAACATTAAAATGGTTAGGGCATGCTTGAAGCAACAGGATGTACAAAACCTTTTGAGTAGATAATATCAAATATAAATATCTGTCAACAAAGGACACTCCACAGAAGGGAAATTATGAATTTTCCCCTAGTAAATATACATCTGTCCTGGTTTGGGCTAGGATAGAGTTAATTTTCATCCTAGTAGCTGGTATGGTGCTGTGTTTGGGATTTAGGATGAGAATAATGTTGATACCACACTGATGTTTTAATTGTTGCAGAGCAGTGCTTACACTAAGCCAAGGTCTTTTCAGCTTCTTGCTCTGTCCTGTCAGTGAGGAGGCTGGGGGGTACAAGGAGCTGGAAGGGGACAAAAACAGGATATCTGACCTGAAATGTCCAGAGGGATATCCTATACCATATGGTGTCATGCTGAACAATTAATATGGGGTGGCTGGATGGGATTGGGGTGGGGCGCTGCTCAGGGATGGGATGGGCATCGGTCAGCAGGTTTTGAGCAATTGCATTGTGCGTCATTTGTTTTGTACACATTATTATTAGTAGTATTATTATCATTATGATTTTCATCTCTTTCTTGTCCAAATAAGCTGTCTTTATCTCAACGCACAAACTCATTTTTTTTTTTCTTGATTCTCTCCCCCATCCCACTGAAGGGGTGAGGGTGAGCAAACGGCTGTGTGGTGCTTAGCTGCTGGCCAGGTTAAATCACAAGAACAACTTATTCAAAGATTATTTCAACACAGGTAATAGATTCATTATGAAATACTACTTTCTGAGCAATTAGAAAATGGTGTTACCTGTAGAGTGGGCTTAAACATTAGGGTTAATATTTTATTCCATGCATGTAATAGATGGTTGGTAGTTAAAAACAAGTCTTTGCGAATAGCAGTAGAATTCCAAATCACATGGTGTTTCAAAATGATGCTGTGGAAAAATGGTGAGCAATACTACTTTTGCAAAATGCCTCTTTGTACAGTAGTATGCACGAAGTATATCAGTAAATCTGAGAGGACAAATTTTGTGTAAAGGGCATTGGATAGGCCCTGGTTACGCACAAGTTGAACACATGGAACAAACTTGTGACTTCTGTGATAAATAGCATATAGGAAAACAAGTCATTCATTATAAAGAAGACCAAAAGAAATTTCATAAACTGGCATTTTTACACTTTTCAGCATTTTTGAACAATGTCAAAAGCAGTAAATATACGTGTGTTGTAGTTTTACATGGCAAGGTTTTGGTAGTGGGGGGGTCTAGGAGTGGCCTCTCTTGGCAGAGCTCAGCAGCTACCCCATGTTAGGTAAGGGCCAGATTCAGCTGGCTCCAAAAGGACCTGCTGCTGCTTAGAGCTGAGACAGTAATTGATGTTCGCATCTCTCTGAGAGCATATTTAAGAAAGGAAGAAAAAATTCTGCACAACAGCAGCTGGAAGGAGTGAGAAGCAGCCCTGCAGACCCCAAGGTGAGTGCAGCAGGAGGGCAGGAGGTGCTCCAGGCAGGCAGCAGCAGTTCCCCTGCAGCCTGTGGAGAGGCCCCTGGTGGAGCAGGCTGTCCCCCTGCAGCCCATGGGTCCCACATGGAGCAGATCTCCACGCTGCAGCCCGTGGAGGAGCCCCCGGTGGAGCAGGTGGATGTGGCCTGGAGGAGGCTGCGGCCCATGGAGAGCCCCCGCAGGAGCAGGCCCCGGGCCGGAGCTGCAGCCCGTGGAGAGGAGCCCACGCAGGAGCAGGGGTCTGGGGGGAGCTGCCGCCCGTGGGGGACCCGTGCTGGAGCAGTTTGCTCCTGGGGGATGGACCCCGTGGGATGGAGCCGTGTGGGAGCAGTGCTTGGAGAGCTGCTGCCTGTAGGCAGCCCTTGCAGGCTCAGTTCGGGAAGGACGGCATCCCGTGGGGGGGACCCCACGGGGAGCAGGGGCAGAGAGGGACCGTGAAGGAGCAGTGGAGATGAAGTGTTAGGAACTGACCACAGCCCCCATTCCTCATTCCCCTGCACTGCCACTCGGGGCGAGGATGTAGAAGAGGGTGGATGGGGGTTGGTGTTTTTAGTTTCTTTTCTTTTTTTCTCACTTCTCTAGCTTGCTCGTAATGGGCAACAAACTTCACTGATCTCCCTAGTCTGAATCTGTTTTGCACACCATGATAATTGTTGAGAGATCTCCCTGCCCATATCTCAACCCTTGAGCCCTTTGCATTGTCTTTTCTCCCCTTTCCCCTTGAGAAGGGAGAGTGAGGCAGAGGTTGTGGTGGAGCTCAGATGCCCATGAGTGAAACCACCATTATGTGTCGTGATTATGGGTTTCTTCAGTTTTGTTGACACCATTGTAGAGTTTGGAGGAAAAATGAAGAAAAATTGTAAGAGGAATTTAGGGGAAGGCAAAGATGAAAAAAGTCTGACATTTTTCTATTTAAGTATATTTTGACCTGCAGTTTTATCAATAAATAGGTATGTTGGAATAATATGCAGAAAAAATGTAAGAACATGCTCAGATCAGTTCATGCAGCTTGTCTTGGTTCTAGTAATAGTTAATAAAGATTTTTTAGGGAAAGATGACAAGTACAGAGTGATCCTTTCCCTCGCATAATCTACCATATTCCAATAATTGGTAGTTTAATAGTTTCCAAAGTCAGCATTTAATATTTCAATGAAGTATTTCATATTCCTGTTAAATGTCTCCTCTATAATTTTGTCTTTGATATTTTTGGAACTAATGTGTATTTTTGTCCTCTGCTGTACTGATGAGTTCTACTACTTACACACACTGGATGAAAAACAAAACAAAACAATTCTTTTTAATTTCAAGTTATCATTTCAAGCCAGTTTCTTGTTCTTTTTTTTTTTTTTTTTTTTTAAGAAACAGTGAATGACCATTTACATTCATTTTCTCTATGTCATCCTGATTTTGTAGATTAATTCTGTGTTGCCTTGTATCTGTTTTCCAAGCAATCCTTTCCTTTTACTGAAGATGTTTTGTTCCTTTGTTGCTTTTCTCCCTAGTGGAAGGTTTTCAGATTAAATGACCAGAACCGCATATATTAAGTACATGAATGACAATGAAGGTGCTTAAGTTATATGGGCAGTAGCAGAATGATATCTGTTTAATTCTCAAGTTCTTTTCTAATATTTTCTGATATACTTTTTTTTTTCTCTCTCTTGCTGTTACCACCATTTAGCAGATATCATATAACAACTGTCCAAGAGTTCTTCCCTGAGACATTTTTGCCTTTAAATCATTAAAGCCCCTCACTATGGGCTTTCTATGTAATATATATTGGCTGAGTCTGAACATAGAACTTTGGAATGGTGTACATTGGTAAAATGAGCCCCATGTGTACCAAAAACTAGGAAAAGTAGGAAATAGGTTCATGCCACCTCAGATTAATTATTTAGAATATTTTGATTTAGGTCTTGCTTAAAGCTCTCCTTACCAGGTTGACCATCCTGTATACGCAGAAGCCTTAGTCCCTTAGTCCATTTCTTTTATATATATATATATATGTATATGTACATGTATATGTATATATACATATAAGAGAGGTTCAGGCTAAGTAGAGACTGAAGACATTGACTCTCTTACTAGAGTAAGAGACTGTTTCCCCATGAAGACAGTGAGGCAGTGGAGCCAGGTGTTCCCTGGAGGCTGTGCTGTCTACAGGTTTGAAGGGTTTTAAGCCCCAGCCAGATCAGGACCTTAGCAACCTGTTCTGACCCAAGAGCTGGCACTGTTTTGGGCATGTGTTGAATTGGAGACCTAAATAGGTCCCTTCCTTTCTGAATTATCCCATGATCCTGTGGAATGTAAGTGGTACAATCAACAAAATTCTATATCAGAGACTTAATTGACTAGAAAGTGATTAAGTAATTTTATAAAATTATTTGACAAGAATAGAATTCTCCATGAAGTTACAGCAAACTAGCCCAGCAAACAATTGAAAGATTTCCATTAAGTTCAATTACCCATTTTCCTTATCTGAGTGTTAGAAAACTAGTACGTTACAGTAGGAACCCTGTAGGTTCTCTTCTTTTGACTTCTGCTCTGTAAGATGGTAAAATTTTGAAGTAAACGGAAAAAACATCACAGATACTAGCACTGTAGCACTGTACTCTCAATCTTATGATTTCTTAACTTTATTCTCCTTTGGCCCATTTTGAACACACAAATATATGCACACCTATCTGTATCTCTCTCCATGCATATTCTAGGTGAGAAAAATCTAGGGTTTAAAAAGTGCCATTATTAAATTATTTTACAAGACATACATACTTTATATAGGTAATATAAGTTACTGTTTGAAGAGTTATAATACGTATTTTTCTTGATGACAGCTCTTTTCTGGGCTCTTTCGTGATGTAAGAAACCAGCTAGGACCTTTTCCTGGACTGGGGTAGGGATGGAGGAAAGTTTGTGGGGAATTATCTACTGTACAGGAAATACTGGAAAGAATGGTCTTTTGTGGAATAAATGTTGCTAACAGCTGTGAGGACTTCCAAAGGTATGCAGTTAAACTTTACCTCTGCCATTTTGATTTGCTGCTGTTGTAAGAAAACCTAAATATAATACCTCAATACTTTAATATAAAAACCTATGTATCCTAAATCAGAGTTTGAGCTACCAGTCTCAAACTTACTGGAAAAGTTTACTTATATAGTAAATAACACTCTGTCTTGGGGAGAACCTTAGCCTAGTTGATGATTGCTAATATTTATCCTTCTCCAAATGGTCATGACCTACAGCTGGAAACATTCTTGGAGATGAACATCCTCAAATTCAATTCAAAGTTGATTCTGAGGATCACCCCAAAAAAGGACACAGAACTTTCTATTCTACTATTTATTTTTTTTCCTCCTACAACTGTGTAAGACTTGCTTTGCTGAGGCAAAGCAGCACAAATTCTAGAAGAGCTAGGTCATTTCACACTCATTCAGATTCTGATGGAAGATTTCATGTTTGGAATATTTTATTGGGGACACTGTAATAGAAAAACTTAGAGATCACAGTTCACTTTATGATCTCGGATAAATTAACAGTTACTTTCAAATATGACCTTCACTAGAAGTCCAACAAAAAATGACAAGGACTTAAAACCTTTGGGGAAAATTCCTTCCAGAGGATCTCTAGTTCCTTCAGAAACTACCAGAGCTTATGTATATCCTGTATCTCTTATGAATAAGTCAAGAGCATCTTGAATACTGTTTTTTGTTTTAGTAATTTGCATGGATTTGGGAGATAACAGCAAGTCAGAAAAGCCAAAAGCAATGTCTGAACTGTTTCTGATTTTCATCTTGTAGTGCTTAACAATGTCTTTTATAATATAGGGAGAAGAGAAGAATGTTTAAACCGCATTGCTAAGAAATTATCTTATTTCCATGGACAGATTCCTTTCCATGGCCCTACAGGCAGAAAGGGCTGACACGTTTCTTTATTCCACATGGAATTCGTCAGTTCAGGCACTAGCCTTCCTGAATCCACACAAGTTCACTGCATATGAGGATATCTTATATGACTTTTTTTTCAAAACAAAGATTTTGCCAGAAGAAAGGCAGTGGTTGGCTGGCTTAGTGAGAGGTGTTTTATCTAATCAGAGTATTGAGTTCACCCTGTGGGCATAATACATGCCTTAATACTTCTCTATACATGGAATAAGGATCTGTTTTACATCTTGTTAAAAATGTGAACTTTTCCAGTGTATCTGTACCTGTTAATTCCAAGATTTATTTTTTATTTTTTGAAATTTTCCTTTATCTTATAGTGAAAGCTTAGAAAGCTTATGTCACACAGCTGCCAGAGAAAAGTTGGGCTTTTTTTAAATTTTTTATATATTTTTTTACTGCAATACTGAGCTTTCTTGTCTGGAGAACTTACCTGACATCAACTGCATTATAAAAGCTCATTTTATTATAGCTATCACCTTCCTCTTTTGCTGCTATGAGGGGGAAGCAGATACGGAAATTGGTGAGGGAAGTTAAGTCCACTGAAGTCACCACACAAGCTTTGATGATAACTTCATGACAGGAAGGTGTTAGTCTAATTTTTCAGGGACAATTTGGGAAGAAAAGGCTCAAGAAGAAGGACAAAGAAGAGTTATTGACAAGAAATATAAAGATCCTACCTACCAGAGAGAGAAGAAGAGAGAGAAGTGCCAGAAGAAAGAAAAAAAGAAACAGGAGAAATTAAAAAAGATTTTCAGGTTGTTGGCTTAGTGATACAAGTAAGAATATTCTTGGAGAATTTTATATACATATACATATAACAGTTGGATCTATTTGAATGCATATTTTCTAATCATCTCTCCAAGAGTGCTCCAAGAAAAAGTTTGAAAACATTGCGTTAAAGATACAAAAAGTTTTAATGAGACAGCTGCTGTTCCCCTGCATTTACATTTTTGATTTTTGTAAGCAAGATTTCCTATGGAACTGCCTATTACCTAATGAAACAACTGTGTTCCATACAGCAGTTGATGCTTCACATTTAAATTTTTTTTTGATAGCACATGTACGATTTAATTACAGTACTGCCTGGAAAACTGTATCCCATTTTGTTAAGTGGCAAGCATAAGCATAACTCTGGTCCAAAACTGCATATTATTTATCTAGGCAACAGAGAGAAATTTTAGGACAGAGGAAATAACAGTGTTTTACTTAGGAAAGACAGAGTCAATAGAGAATCAGGAGTAGTAGTCTCTTTCTATTTACAGGCATGTTTTAAATGCCTAATCTCTCTTCTTTTTGTAGGTGGTGGAGAGAAAGGTGCAGATGCCTAATCTCTCTTCTTTTTGTAGGTGGTGGAGAGAAAGGTGCAGATTATCTGATCTATTTTAGATCATTGTTGCAGTCTAGGTGTCTAATGACAAATACCTAGTGGTGCCCATTTCTGTGTATTATCTGTAGCTGATATTGAGACAAGTAGCTCAGATATAACTTTTTTTGTTTTTTTTTTTCAAAATTAAAATTAATTTCTGAACACATTAATTTATCTCTATTACCATTATTATTTAGAGGACATGTATATATATATTGGTTTCAACATGGACAGAACATCAGAACATTTATCTGAAAGCACAACAAATAAAAACATAAATAACATTTAACTTCAGAATTACCAGTCCTTTATTAGAAAGGACACTCACATTGATCATGGGAAAACATGACTTAAACCTGTAGTCTTCCTGCTTCAGATTCTGTGTCAGGGTACTAAATTGGTGTTCTGCGATGTCTCTCATCTCAGTGCTGCTCCATTTTATAAAAAAAATAGTTTATAAGCACAAATAAATTACGTCTAACACAATTTGGTCCATGTACACATCAAACATTGCAGTACTGGTTAAACATTGCAGTACTGGTTAATCTGTGACCTCCCGCTCTCATTTTCCACATCACTTGTTATTTTTGCAGAACATGAGAAATGTTAAAAAGAGAAAAAAAAAATCAAAACACTCAAATAGGAGAGCTTCTTTGTGTGCTGTAACTTGCTTGTTGCAAGGAAAGAACAGGGCTGCATCTTCTCAAATACAAAACTGCACTCAGTGAATGGTGACTGCCTGTGTCACCAGCTGAGAGAGACAACCCTGTGTATCTACAGAGAGATTCTTTCTGGGCTGGAGGGTTCTCACCATAGCCAGACATGATGTATTATGCCTTTTATCTCTTGTAGTTACTGACAGGATAGAAACAAATGCTTGTTCCTTTGCAATCTTGGCTTTACAGTAGTAACAGAGGCAACCTTTTAAGTGTTGTGATGCTTTCACCTACTTTCTTACCACCATTTTCTTATTAAGCAGTCTTTTTTTTGTTTTTATTTTTTTTTTTGGGGGGGGGACGGGGACGGGGGACGACAGTGTCCTTTTTTTTTTTTTTTTTTTTTTTTTCCTTTCCATCTATCTTTGGAAGCACTACTTTTAAAAGTCCAGCTGGATTCCTCACAGGGTAGATTTACCACAATTAGAAACCCACTACAGAAGCTATTTAGATGTGTGTTACAGAAATCATAATGATGGTGACTGAGCTGATGGGAGTATGTGCCACTTTGCTGGTTTTGAGGAAATCCTTTGTTTCAGCAAAAAACATATTTGGTACCTTTCCTAAAATGCTAACATTGCTTTCCATTATTGAATACTTCTTTCCAATTAGGTTTTGTTTGTAGTTTGTTTCTAGTTTAAAAGAATTTGTGTGTGTTGAGCACAAGTAATATAAGCTTCCTGGTCCAGTTGGTATATTTACATTTTACATATTGGTAGGATTAATTTTAAAAAATCACTGATTTACTATCATTATTGAGTGATTATTGAGTGTTTTACTGCACAAGGTTCCTGACTATATTTTGCATTTGAGACTTTGAAAATATCCTCCAGAAACAGCTATTGATTTCACAAAGAACTTGCAGAAATAGTTTCAACAGTGGACTCTAATTTAAAACTCTTGCAGAAAAAAGGAAGGAAAGGAAGGCAGGTGTGATAGATACTTCAATGAGTCAAGAAATGTTCCCACAGGAGAGTCAATTTTTACATTATTTATGTCTTTTTTCAACTGTGAATATTTAACGGTGTGGATAAAGCAATGAATTCTCTAGTATGTGCTCCCTTCACTAACAACACAGCAATATCAGAGCTGAATTTTTCTGCAAGATTATTCCTGAGAAACTGCTAATTTTTACCAGTATGCATTTAGCAAGACACAAGGAACAGCTTCATCTCTGCCCAGCTGATTAGATGCTGTGCATTAATTTCAGGCCTGAAAATGATGCAGTTGCTCTCCAAAACAAACATAAAATGACAGGGAAAACCATTAGAAATATGGGATCTTTTGTGGGGACAAAGATATCCCATGTCTGGGACCTTGACAAGGTCAGGGTAAGGTTGAACTTAAGATCATACTTTGACAGTCCAGTAATCCTGTTTTATACTAATAAAGTGGCTTGTGTCATCCCCATTCTGACACTTGCTCATACGGTTAGGCTTCTCAAGTAGAAAAATTTTCTCCTGTGGAAGCATTACCTTCTTTTTCCTGCACTGGCACTCACTAGGGAGATTTCATACAACCAGGAGAAACTCTGCTGCTGCCAGAACTCTCTGGCACTTCTGAAACAAGTGAAGAAGTTAATGATCCAAAATTATTCTGAGATATTAAAAGCTAGTGACCTAGCCTAAATGGGAGTGTGAGTCCAGTGAGGCCAGGTACCTGATACTTCTGGAAGACCCCCAAAAGAGTGGCACATCAGGTGAATAATAAAACAGATATACCAGTCCTATGCTTATGGACTGAAAATACTGCTGCAGCTGAGCTGTGTCCATAGCTTTAAAGCAAAGTTAACCTTGTCCGGCAAATGAGCAATATCATTTGTACATAGAAGAGAAGCTGACAAGTATGTCTTCCTCTGGCTGAAAGGATTTCTTTTTTTTTCCTTATTCAGGTCATAAGATAAACAAATGAATCTGGAAGGGTCTGGAAGTAAATCTGGACTCCAAGGTACTAAACTGGAAGAGCCTTGGGAAATGAATACTTAAAGGAGAGAGTTAAATGGATAAGAAAGAGAATAAAACAGCTGCAGAGGAAATGATATTAGTCTCAGAGAAAGGAGGGAAAATTGGGTTAAAGTTGGGTCCATCCATTGCAGTCTTCCATTGCACTTCCTTTCAAGCTGCTGGTCCAGAGCTGGGAGGCAGACTACAAATGGTGCTTGAACTCAAGTCAGTCAATTAGGTCTTACAGTGCTGATGGTGATGGGGGAAACTGCATGAGCTGAAGTACCATTCACAGGACCTACTGAAGTATTTTAAGCCAGAGCAAAGATAGACGCTATGCCCTTCACTCCAAGTTTCCTTGATTTTTTTTTAATTTTTTTTTTTTTAAGTAATTGACAATTGGCTGCCGTAAATTCTTTTTATGCCCCACTCTTTGCTTTATGATCTCTCTTCAGGCTTTTTAGCTTCCTTGTCCCTTTAGTTAAATGCCTATGAAAGTAATACTGAAGAATGAACTTGGCGCTTACCATCCTTACAATGATCTTTCTTCTTGTGTTCTGTACATTCGCAGCTTGTCTTAATAGTTGGCTACAATTCAGGGCAGGACACTCTCTTTGAGTGTATGCACAGTGTGCAGCACAAAGAGGACCCAATACTGCTTGCCCACGAGGTATTATGATAATAAAGAAATATTAGTAAACCAAACTGAATGAATCTCAAATTCTCCTGAGGACCTGTTTATGAACTAATTCTGTCTACATTTGTCCTTCTCAGTGTGCATGAAGAAGTTTCAATATCAATCAAGACAGCAAAAATAATTTTGGAGCTGCACTGAATAATTTAATTAAGAGGTTAATGAACAGAGAAGTGTTCTGCCCAAATCTCTTGTTGACTCAGCTGATGGCTAGATTGCGATCAAACTCACTGTCTGGGACTCATCCATGACAGTAGGTCAGGGTGCTGAAAGTGCCATTCAGCTTATTTCTGTTATGCTGGCTAAGGCTTGCATTACTCTCACAGAACTGCAAATGGTTGGTGCACATAATTTATGCTTGTATGCACACAACACTCACACTTTATGGTCTGTAGGTGTTAAATATATTTTCTTCCTGGTTGCCATTCTTAGCTCATTATTAGTACAGCACTAGCACTCTCCCCATATGTAGCTGCTGCTAAAGTCTGTATTCATCTCTAATATGGTTGTAGCTATATCCACACTGCTTTTGAAAAAGTTGAGATTTTTATTAAGTAATTCTGAAGGCATGTCATATTTTCATACAAAACAAAGTTAAAAATATTGCAAGCATTGCTCTGCTCTACCTAACAGGACATGCTGTCTGGCCATTAAAACCTGACTGCTCCCTCATAAATTCCAAACTTAGATGGAGAGATTAGTGGAGCAAATTAGATTAGAGTTTATTAATTTCTTTTTATTTCTTTTCAGTCCAAGGAATAGAGTACTAGCAACGCACATGGCATGGCTACTCATATGAACTCTGTTCTTGGGCCTTTGCTGTTAAAATGCTAAGTTCAAATTTATCCACCCAGAGAATTTGGTTGCTTGTCATAATTGTCATTGGGAATGGCAGCTAATGTTGATGCAGTTTGTTTGAACATATTTTGTAAGCCACAAATTCAAATTTCATTAGTGCAAGCTATGGCTTTGAAACTAGAACAAGTCCATGCACTAGCTAAATCGTATGTTACTATGGTGTATGACTCTTCTGGATCAAGTAGTTGTCCCCAGCTTCATTTTCTCACAAAGCAAATCACACCAGACATGCTTCAGGTGAAGCCCCACTAAATTGAGGTCTACATTAGACTAGCAACTATGTGAAGTCTGCTTGAACCCATAGAAATGCATCCTGGATGTGGTGTCTGGGTTTTACAGATATTTGAAGGAAACACAGAGTAATTTCAAAATTCTCAGCAAGGGAATTGTACACTTAAACAAGTTCCTTGAACCCTTGGAAATGGCCAGCAGCCATTCTATGGCAGCAAATCCATACAACAGTTTCAGGAACCTCTTAGCTATATGCCTTCAATACTATGGATCCAGGGCATTTTGCCGTCCTCAGGTATTTTAATAAATATACTAGTTTGGCAGAGGCAATATTAAATCCCTTTTTCTCAAGGGAAGAAATACCTGTGATGTTTGTGAATGACAGTTTACATTGATAGAGCTCCTCTTGTTTTCCGTATAACAGGTTTCAAGCTTGCTGCATCAATCCTTATTATCCTGCCACACAGTAGTGGAAGTTTTACTTAGACATTGAAGTAAGTAATTTGTGCTATGCTCTGAGTGAAGGTAACTTACACTGCAAAACTGATTTTTTCTCATGAATTCACCTATGTGCATACTTTGTATGCTAGTACAAATCAGATACAGCCTGGGCTGATGTTTTCATTAGAGGTAGCACTGATTTTGGTAGCCAAACATGTTCTTTATAGCAAATTATTCTATCCCTTCATGATACTGTATGGTGCCACAAAAACTGTGTCTTCACAGGAAAAGGCAACCAAATAGTTGTTTGTGGTTTTTGGGTCTAAGAAATGATAAGGCTCTGACGAATCAGGTGAGACATCAATTTGCATATCATAAAACAACATCAGTCATCTTTAATTTGTGTTAGCATTCAAAGCATGCCCAGAGGTGAATTAACTGCATAAAAATGCATAATCTACAATATATTAACACATAAATATTATGGTATGTATTCACTTAAGTTTTTATATTGGACACTTTTAAACAAAGCATATGGTATGAACGGGTTGGTTAACAAAATAATCATTCACATGTATTTTTGCTATGGGGAATATATACGTGCAGAATATAGTGGAATATCAGTTGTTGCTTTGTTTTGCTAAAACTCTGTATTGTTGTGTTGTGCCATCATAAACAGTGTAGTGTGCAATAGCACACCTCTTAAGAGTATCTCACGTGCCTATCAAATGATGCCTATTCTTGAGGTGGTGAATGGGTAAAGAGGTAATTACCAGAGTCAGAGAGATAAGGCTATGAAGCATGGAGTAAGAAAGACTATTTAAATGGAGAGCAGAGAGTTATAACTTTTATTCCATCTACCCTTCAGATATTTCTGTGCTTTTGTCTTAAGCAGCATGAACTTGAGACTGCTTTTACTGGGTCAAGTAATTTTAAAGGTGACCCTTTCTAACCCTGCTGATTTGCTGGCATATTAATTCATGCTTTCTTATGGTAATGGCAAAAGCTGTCTGCACTGCAGAGAAACAGGATTTCTAATTTATAACAAATTACTTTTCAAAATTTGATTTAATTCTAAATCATCTTATCAAGTTGAACTGTTCAAAATTTCCTGTGAACAGCAAATTTGTTGGCAGCTTCATTTTTGATCAGCAGCAAATGTTACGTTGCTGACCACATGTCCCCAGACCACTGATTTTCTTTAAATGTAGATAAACTTAATCAAACAGCTGAATGCATCCCAAGGGTCTGTGGCTGCTTCGGCCATGGCTCCGTGGAAGAAGTTGACTCATGGGGCTTCCCGGCACCCTGCCCTGCCTTCCCTCAGAGCTGGGTCTGCTCAGGGTCCCTTGGTTATTGTGCTGATTTTTGTGGGATCCCTGAGCTCCAGTGATGGAAGGTCACCCAATGCACTGAACAGAGAATGTTGAATTGAGTTCTGCAAATGTTAGTGAAAAAATGTCATCTGTCTCTATTTTTACTTTTGATGAACAAGTAGAGCTTATTGTGCTTTCCCCATTCCTATGAGAATAATTTAGCTATTTGCTTCCTGTGAACCTATTTAACCTCACCAGCTTGACAATGAGCTATACTGGTCCCATTGTGACAATGATCTTTTACATCTTATGTTCCCTAATTTAAGAGAGCCAGGAAATCAGTTTGGACCAAAGATGAGTTTGCAAAAATAGCAGTTAGAATGAGCAAACAGCTTGGAAAGTAACCATATTTGATACTGGAGTAATTGAAAGACAGTAAACATGAAACCTACGGATATCAGTTTCACAGGGTCACTTACCAGAGGGAAACTGTGTGATAAACAGTGTTTAGAATGAGAGCTTTTTCTTGATTTGAATTATTCATTTTTACTCTTGACCATTATTCTTATGCTAGTTGCTTATAAAGCAAATCATATCAAATAATAATATGGTATCATAGCAACATAAAGGAAATCAGTCTTACAGATTGTGGAGATGCTGATATCATTGCATTTAGTTAATGTAAAACAATTATTGAGCTGACATCTTCAAGTAAGTATATTTTCCAGTTAAAAAAGTGGTGCTACTATCTGATATGACATTGTGCATCTATATTGCTTCAGGCTTCTTTTAAAAAGTCTCTGAAAGTCAATTCTCATTTGTAATCACTGTACTGTTAAAAAACTTTGTCACAGCCTTGGCTCTTGAACGGGTTGTGCTGGAAAACATTTTTCTTTCATTTAATGTCAGCCACCAAGCCAAAGCTGTCATTGCAATAACATTGAAAAAGCCGTGTACCAACTAACATCCAACTAACATTCCCCCCTTTATTTTTTTTTTTAGTGGTGGTGGGGAGAACAGTTATTTCAAAAAACATCTCCTAAATACTGCAAGATTATCTGGTTTCATAAGAACTGAAACTCCAGCAATATTTTTGATATATGCAAGTGTTTCAAAGCTCATCTTCCTGACCTGAAATATTACAGTGCCAGAGCTGGGGTGGGAAGGGAAGAGGGAGTGAAATTCTAGATATAATCTTTACTTCTTCCTAGAAGATACCAAATTACCAGAAGTTGAAGCAGAGTAATTAATGTTTTCTGCAGAATACCTGCAAGCATGTTCACATTCTCAATGCTTAGCCAACTGACAGCTATGGAAATAAAATTCTGCATTGTTTCCAGAAAGCAGCCCTCCTCCCTAACACAGTCATCTCAAAACAACAATGAGGTAGAGAGGACCCAAAATTCATGGACTGGAAATAAGACATGTTTTTTACAGTGCATCACTGAGAACTCCAGAATTTTGCAAGCATTTTTTGCCACTGTCATTTTAGGTTTTCTTCAGAAATCTGTGTTATTTTTACATTACATCAAAAGCTGCTTGTCTCTGATAATATACATCACAGTGCCATCTAGCGCAGGAAGAAAAGAACAAGAAGAAAATGGATGGTGTGAGCTTTAGTTTGTGTGAAAGCAAAATCAATGCCATACACAGCCCTAGCTGAACAGGATTATGCCTTCCTTTAACAACTATGTCTCTGATTTCAGTAGCTCACAACTAGAACATATGCTAGCACCAAAGACTATACTTCTCCGTGCACAGACTTAGGATTGTGTTAGTTGTGACATTATACTATATGAAACAGAATTCTTTATCTAGTATTTGATTATCTGAAGCTGCCCGCCCTGAACTCTGGCTGCTTAAAATGGGATGAAAAACACAGAGAAATGTGAGAGAGACAATGCTTTAATAATTGATTATTTTTCAGTGAAAATTTCTCATAAAAAGGACTGTATGTATCCACAGTTTTTCTGTGAGGCAGCTGAACTACTACTGCCTAGATGAGACAATACATTGCAACATTATGATCAGAAGAAACTTGAAGAGTTAATTTAAATATTGATAAAAGGATTTTTTCACCAAATCTCATCATGGCAACAGAGATCGGATACCACAAGTATAAAGGTGTCTCTTTATCTGCAGCTACTGGGAACAATGTCCTACATGACAGCTAGAATGGCCTTTAAAGTTCTTCTTGACTTGACATTGTAATATGTTTGAGATCTGCTTCATGCCTGAGATATACACCCCTGAAAATATTTCCTCTTGCATGGATTAGCATTTTCCTGGAATCCTTTCACCAGAGCTCCTGCTACCACTGGCACAGTCTGCTGGCTAACACAGAAGGGTTTTGCCTGGAGGGCTCAGTCCAGTCAGGTTGGGCACCTGACCTCCAGGAAGCCCTTGCTGTGGCCCGTTGTCCTCTGGCCCACAACTACTGTGGGGGTATTCCCACTCATCACTTTAGCTCTCAGGGAGAAGGAATTTCAGATAACCTCTTAGGCTTTATTACATGTTGCCACAAAAAAATAAGTGCTGCATAGATTTGAAACTGGGCTTACACCTGAACAAGATAAGTAAGGAAAATGTGTGCTCCATGGGTTGGTAGCTATGGCTGCAAGCATGCTGATGTTGGCTTCTGTGAAAACCACTTTTCAAAAAAGAGAGGGCAATATATAGAAATAAGAAGGTCATATGCTTGTTTTTTTTTTTCCTTTTTTTTTTTTTTTTCCAAAGGTTTGGTTAACTAAACATTAATGAGGATACTGCATGTTAATTATAAATGTAATTCCTCTTTCTCTGTGTTCATTGGACTAGGTTGTAAAAGGAGGCACAGTGCTTTCCCTGAACCTATTGCAAACCCAGGTGCCTTTAGAACAGTCTTTATATCTTGCAGACAAACCATTTCTTAGAGGTATGATGTAATCCTGTATGTATATCTGGATTCGTGTCAGAAAACAAATTCCCGCTCTACTGACTTCAGTGGAGATAGCATTGCTCTCAGACATTTGCATTTCCAAGAGCAATGAATGAGTATAAATTCACTAACATGAAAGTGTGATAAAAAATTTACACTTCTTCATCTTTAGTATTTTCTTAAAGAAAGCCGCAAGTGTTTTTTTGACTATCCCCTCATCTCTACAGATATTCTTTCTAAATGAGAGGTTGTCAGACTCTACAAAAACAGCTCCTGTGCTTAAACAGCATTATTACTCTAAACATTTTGATTGCAATGCTTGTGGCAGAATAAGAACTTTAAAAACCAGGCATGAAAAAAACAGAGAGATGCATTGAAGGGAGAAGGTATTAGTAAATCCAAATGCTAGGCAAGCATCTGCAAATTTAAGGAAATAATGTATATCAAGTTATTTACTTATGTAATGGCTCAATGGAAAGCCAGGTATTCTTATGCTTTTTGCATTCCACTGTCAGCTTAATTGCAACAGCAAAATAATTTGGTGATTTTTTTATTTTTTTTTTCAATCCAGATGCTGTAAAGGATTGTAGAGGAACCATACCAAGAAAGAGCACATTTTTTCTTTTTGTTTAAAGAGAAAGAGATCAAATTTCTACACCGGGGTGGTCAAAACGTTAGCACGTTTAGAATTTAAGATTACTTCTATATTTAATATTGATAAATCTAACTTACAGGATTTCTGCTGCTTTTTAACCTAGAGACAGTGTTAAGATTCATGAGATTACTTTAGTTTATGTGCAAGCAATTCCGTAAGTCAAAATGACTCAACCTATATTTGCATGGAATGTTTACCCTTTCTGTAACATCTTTAATTTTGTCAACGCTGAAAAATCAGGTTATGATTTTGTTTTTAAGGCTAGTAAAAAATATTCAAACTGTTCTGAAGCACAGCAGAGTGCTATCTTTGTCCTCTTCCTCCAGGACAAAAACCTACAACCAAACACGTTAATAAATTTTATTTTGTCCTGGCAGCCAAATTCCTAGCATTTAGTAACTTTTGAAACTGCAGCACTACCTGCTTTATTTCAATGGTAACAACGGTAAGTGAAGAGGATACAAAAGACTTTGTTACTTAATGCAAGAGCTCTTGGCCCAAATTAAGGACCCATCAGAGTTTTTTATTCAATTTTTTAGCTCACTATACAACACTATACTAAAACATAATTTGGTTAAAAAGATCTAGACCATTTTTGATGGTAAATACTAGATGAGTGGTTTGCGATGTTCCATCTTCCATCTCTGCTAGCTAGGGGTAGCTGAGCAAATGGTGATTCAGCCTTTGGTCTGAAGCTCATTGTACTGAGCCTGCTCCAGATGTCATAAATACATCTTGTTGGGATGTTTTATTTCTCACTTCCCTGCAGGCAGTCCAGACTGGAGTGGATTTATGTATTTTTATTTTGGGATTGTTTTTGCTGGAAGGCCTTTAAAAAAAAAAAAGGAAAAAAAAAAAAAAAGCAGGCCTTGCATTTTGAGGGAGCTGAAGTTGCACACCATGTACATCTTAATTTAGTTATTGAGTTGTTTTATGCTTAGAATATCTAAAGTAGTCTGCCCTCAGTACCCTTCACATCCTGAGATATTTTCTTTCTTTTTCTTGTCCAGCTCCAGAGGAGAGCAGTTTGGCTCAGTATCAGCTGTAGATTTTTGTATTAAATTTTGATTGTCTTTTTGTATGAACTGTTCTACCGAGGCTGCTCGGAGACTATGCTGAGACCCTTTACCGTAGCTAAAGGTATTGATTCTGTATAACACAATTATCTCTGTAAATGTCTGCATATCCATTGCAAAAACAGTTCTGTTTTACTTACTGCAAGGATTCTTTTAATAGAATACAGTCATCATTAAAATATTTCCATCACATCTCCTGGGAGGTGTCTGTAGCCTCCAGCTGAGTACAGTGTGAAAAGATCTCTTTTGAAACTGACATACTCAGATAGACCAATCAAACAAAGCAGCATCATGTAGAGTCCTTGCTGGGCTTCAGAAAGCAATATGGTTGCATAACGATAGTGCTGTTTCTACTGTAATTAGTCACAGCATAGAACAGGGTTTACAGACCTTTGCTTAGTGCTGTGGGGGGCTGGGGCTGCTGTATCTGCTGGTATTAGCTATGCACTGCCACTGTTCTGGCAGTATCCTTGCTTTGCTCCATTGCGTAGCAGGAACCTGTCCTGGCAGTGCAGGCTTGCTCTGGGTGGTTGGTGGCTCATAAAAGCGTGTGCAAAAGTCAGGGGCTAACCCTGCCCTGGGTACTCTGCTGCTCATTTTTCCACTTGGATGGGTGGGACAGAGATATCTGCTCTGCCGTAGATCAGCTTTGATTTGCTGGCACATTCAGCAGTATAAGCCAACTCAGATATGCTGCACTGAAAAGGGAGGAAATTAGGGAGTGGCTACACCTGAGGTTAGCTTTATTAATGCAACATTTCCAGTTTCAGATGTCAAAATTATCTGCAGGATGAGAGCTCTCAGTTTATATTTTACAGTGAAATTCTTTTCTCTCTTCTTATGAAGTCACGTCTAAGTTTATTATTTTATCCTATGGTACCCATTGATGGTACCAAAGGAAAGTACTGCCTTAGTACATAGAATCTCAGAATGGTTTGGTTTGGAAAGGACCTTAAAGACCATGTAATTCCAGCCCCCCTGACAAGGGCAGGGGCACCTCCCACCAGACCAGGTTGCTCAAAGCCCCATCCAGCCTGGCCTTGAACACCTCCAGGGACTGGACATCCACAGCTTCTCTGGGCAACCTGGGCCAGTGCCTCACCATCCTCTGAGTAAAGAATTTCTTCCTTATATCTAATCTAAATCTACCCTCTTTTAGTTTAAAGCGTTCTCCCTTGTCCACTCCCTGACAAAGAGTCCCTCCCCATCTTTCCTGTAGGCTCCCTTTAGATACTGGAAGGCCACTGTAAGGCCTCCTCAGAGTCTTCTCTTCTGTAGGCTGAACAATCCCAGCTCCATCAGCCTGTCTTCATAGGAGAGGTGCTCCAGCCCTTTGATCATCCTCATGGCCCTCCTGTGGACTCATTCTAATAGGTCCATGTTCTTCTTGTGGTGGGGGCCCCAGAGGTGAATGCAGTGCTCCAGGTGGGGTCTCATGACAGCAGCGTAGATGGGAAGAATCACCTCCCTCAAACTGCTGCCCACGCTTCTTTTGATGCAGCCCAAGATACGGTTGGCTATATGGGCTGCAAGCACATATTGCCAACTCATGTTGAGTTTCTCATCCACCAAAACACCAAGTCCTTCTCTGTGTGGCTGCTACCAATCTGTTCTGTGCCCAGCCTATATTTTGTGCTTGGGATTGCCCTGACCGAAGTGCAGGACCTTGGCCTCACTGAATTTCCTGAGGCTTACACAGGCTGACCTCTCTCGCTTGTCCCAGTTTCTGGGAGGATCTGCTCCATGATCATGCTGGGCAGAGAGGTGAGACAGACTGGCCTGTAACTTCCTGGATCTTCCTTTTATTCCTTTTTAAAAATGGATTTTATCTTTCCCCTCTTCTGGTTGCTGCAAACTGGATTTCTCAAATATGCTGGATAGAGGCTTAGCAACTTCATCCACCAGTTTCCTCAGGACTTGCATCTGCCTCTCATCAGGTCCCATGGAAATGTGCACTTTCAGGTTCCATAGATGGTCCTGAACTTGATCTTCTCCTATATCTGGCAGTTCTTGATTCTCCCAGTCCTTGCCTTTGCCTTCTGCAGCTTGGGCAGTGTGGCTAGAGTATGATCCTCTCCTTTTATAGCAAGTTAAATTAAGTAGGGACATACACATCTTCACAACACTGCTTCAGATTTTCTTCAGTGAAAGAAGCATCTGTCTTGATTCTCATTAAAATGTTAAAAGTGAAAGTAAGTACTATTATAGAGAAGAAGAAATTTAAACAAAATCAGATTCTTCAGAACAAGTTGATCATCTCAAAAATACCTGTGTGATGCTCGTAAAAGTGTAGAAGTGTTTAAGAGAGAAATGGCATACAGTTAGGTCTTATCTTGTCAAATATCATGATGAAAATTCATATACAAGTATTCTTCTATTTCTTATTTTTTACACTGTGACAGCATACAGGCAGCACAGCCTGATATGTATATTAAGCAAAGGTAGAGAAAAGTCCATTATCTTAGAAGAAATGTAACAGCTTGCCTCTCTCTCACAGGAAAGCAACTTGAACATCTGCAAATTGTTCTCTGAACCACAGCAAGAAAAGGAAAGAGAGGTAACGTTTTGACCCTGAGACCTGAGTGGAAGTACACAGCAAACTTGAGATTGTCAGCTAATAATTTGGATTCATGATCTCATAACTTATGTTGGGATGAGTGCTGTCAGATGTTATAACATGCTCCAGTATAGCTTTATTACAGTCCTGGGCAGCTTTCTCAACAAACGGTATCAACCTGTCATTTGTTCCATCTGTGTTTATATATAATGCTGTTAATGTCCTAATGTCTTGTATCTAAAAGTCAGAGGTTTTTTTTGTTTGTGTTTGTTTTTGTTTTTATATATATATTTTAAACTACAAAACTACTGAGAATTAAAATTAAATGCTAATCTTATAAACTTGGGTATTTCTCTTTAAGATTATCTTAAAAACTATTTCTTCATATACCTGCTTAACCTATTAGGGCAACAGAGACTGATGTTTATGATAATTAATGTAAACATTGTATTTACATGACATAATTAGAAGCTAGTGGCAACTTTTCCTATGCTGACCTCATTGTGACAGCTTCGCTAAAGAAACTGTTTCATAATAAATATTAAGATATCAAGTACGAATAACTTAAGTGGCTCAGGATTCATCAGAGCAGTATCTGTTACTTGATGGGCCATAGCTCATAATATGTTATGTTCTGGAAGATCCAAAAAAAGATTTTTAACCAAAAAAAAGGTATTAAGGAGACACTTCAAGGTAAATCAAAATTTCAGCTGATCTTAAGACACAGCTTCATAAGAACAGGGGTAGATGTTATGCATGTGGCTGTGGGAGTGGATGGCCCAGAAGAACTCCAGGGCACAACACAGCGCAAGCTGGCTGCATCCTGGTCATCCAAAACCTGCTTCATTCTCAGTTGTGTGAATAGGAGGTTAAGATCTAGATTTTTGGGTGCATACACACTCATCAGAAAAGTATGCTTCTGTGAAGTAGTTTTCTATTCTACATAACGCATGTACCATGTGTTTGTGGCTAAGTGGTTTTAGGGCTGATGCAGCCTTAGGACGAGAAGAAATAGAGTTTATTAACAAAGACATATACTTCCAGGTAAGCTTTGAAATTAGTATATCTTAACTAGTTCCTTCATTTGAGGGACTGCTAACGTATATCTCATATGTCTTTTCTGAAATAACTTGTTCTTAAATTGTGTTTTTAACCTTCCTCTCCCTAAGTCTTTAAATTCTAGAAGTGGTATGTGCTTATTATTATTATTATTATTTTTTCCTACAGACCCTGTATAATTCTAAAGAATGAAATCAAATCATTTTTATTATCATTATTTTTAATTCCATGGTAAATATTATGAAGGAAAAATAAAGTTTTTATCATGCAAATTATTCCAGCTTTGTCTTCTGGAAAATAAATATAAATTTTCTATTTTCTCTCTTCTGAGAGTGTTTTTCTCCTGTTATTGTCAACTTCCTAGAAAGCCTATCACTGTGAATTTAGAAAGTCATACCCAATCTTTAATCATATGTTTTCCCTAATTTTTTTTATTACCTTTTTTTACTTCACACTAGCAGCTGAATTAAACCAGATTATCTTGGAAATGTTGAAAGTTTTTATCAGTTAACTAGATGATGACAGAGTACACTTTAAATTCACAGACAGCATCAAAATGGAAGGAGCTACTGGCAGCTAGAGAGACAGAAGTAATGCTCAGAGTAACCTTGACAAATGGAAAAATGAAAAAAGTCTCTAATAAGTATAAAATTACACAATTAGGCAGCAGTAACCATCTCCACTGCAAGACTAAGAAATAACTCACTAAGGAAGAGGTGTGTGCAGAAGGCTCTAGGTGTCATAGTGGATCACAAGACGGTAAGAAGACAAATCAGCTGAGTGACAGCTTTCTTTTGCAAGATCTATGATGCATAAAGAAACATGTAGATTGTAAAAATATTTTAATTCTTTTGAGCACAGAAAACTAGATTTTTTTTTGTTGATTCTTTGCTTTAATTTTTAGCTTTGAGTAACTTAATACAAGTTCTTCTTCCCTTCAGGACTGCCAGAAAGCTAGCATGTACTTCAGTAAGTGATGCACTCAAATCCCTAAATGACCATGGAACTTTATGAAGCCTTTTAACCTTCAGTTACAGCTCTCCCTTTACCCCAAATGTGATGAAGACCTTGAAAGATTCATGAGTTTGCCTTTTCTCACACTTGATTTATCAACAGCCTGGTTTGGCTAACCTTGTTAAGGAATAAAAAATAAAGTCAGGGGTTAAAATCATGGGCCTTTTCCATTGACGTAATTTGGTCCAGAATTTCACCAAGGGATATAAAATGATTAATCACGTTACACAGCAGCACAAAGACATTGTGCAACCCAGATTGTCCAGCCTTGATCTGTCCAACCACATGGCTCTGTTCCCATGTTTTTGTTTTGACACCCCCTATTGGAAGAGTCTTCAAACTGAAGTTTCAGGGCAGAACAGGAAGATTTGACAACTGCTCCATAAATACATCATTTACAACATAGCTGTATGTCTTAGTAATGTCAGGCCTTGAGCCTCCTCTTCTCAGTCCATAAAGTTTGGAGTGGAGTGTTCTGGATTAGACACCTATGTCCAAGAATCAGAGGGTGAAATAAAATAAATCACTTCCACTGATGAGGAGTTTGTGAGGATCAGAGTGGGACAGCAGCATTTCAGAAAGGAATGTGAAAATAATGGAAAGTTCTCAATGCTCAGCTCTTAGGTCATTCCAGGTACAGAGAGAGCATGGGAAAAGCCACAGAGATGAGGTTAGAAAGAGGAGGAAGGAGCATCCAGGCAAGACAAGTCAGCGGGGCTTGGGCACGCAGGAGTAGGCAGAAATGGGATTTGAAATGCAATCAGGAGCACAGAGGCACAACACCTTGAAAGCAAGTTTGGGCAGTTGAAATGAATATGAACGTCTGAAACTGGGCCAGACTAAGGTATCAGTGCTTTATTATGAACTGAAATCAAGACAAACAAGAACCTTTCTGTGGCATTCAGAATTGTGATATACATCTCTATTTTGTTGCTTCATTATGCAGCTGTGTAAAGATAATTGAGAGAACTATGCTAGATTTTTCATCAACAAGCAATAAAATGTGATAAATATGTTACGTGGAATGGCAAATGTTAGAATTAATAAGCTGAAATGTTGACGAATTACTGTTTATATACTTGACATGTAATAATTGCTTAATTTATCATCTGAATCTGGAAAACTTAAATAGCAGGCATTTATAATTAATTTTCTCCCCTTGCAAACTGCAATTCATTCCACACTCAAAGGAGTCAGCGTTAATTTCTTTTCTATCAGCCACAGGCCATAAGTTAATGCATTAAAAAAAATCAGAACATTTAAAATAACAGTCTAATTAAATTATATCCTCTACTGTTGGAGAAAAACACATGATTCTTCGGGAGATAATCAGTCACCACAGTAAACACAATTTAGTTCTTCTCACAAATCTGTGTCTACCCACTGGCAATCTTAGCCTGTCAAGAAGAAGAATTCACTTTACTGAACAGAGGAAGGATATTGACTTCAGCCTCATTAGCAACTTCAAATGAGAATGACAATGGGAGTTCATTAAATAATAATAATTTTCTATATACTGAGTTTCCTTCACCATGCAGAAAAGTATGCTTTATGTCGAGTCTGACAAAGTCCACATTTCTGGTTCATGCTTCTTACCTGATTAATTAGATAATGCCCTTTTCTTAGGGTCTTTCTTGTTTGATCAGCAAGAGCTTGCTACTGCTTCACTGAAATTAGTAAAGCAGATGGTGTCCAGCTCAGCTCAGAATGCTGAAAGTACCTTGCTCCAGGGCTGAATTCATCCATGTCTTCAGGAAGATCCAGGAACTTCTAGGAGGACCACATTGGTTGATGTGGCTGTACAAAAAGCACTCTTCATCATTGGCAGCGGTTGTCCCATGGAGTAGACTGGAAAAGTCTCATTAAAGATCCATGGGCTTCTGTTTATTTCAGTTTTGCTTGTGAAAGTACAGCTGCATAGGACAAGAGATCCCTTTCAAGTACACAGCTGGGAATAACTGCCAAAGGCTGTTGTGAGACTATTTTCTTTTCCAAGGCAAGTTGAATTCAGGTCTCCCACAAATAACTGCCCATTTGACCATGTGTAGTTACTTAGCCTGTGTGCGTACTGCCTGTGAATATTACCCATGTAGCTACTGCAAGGGCTATTTCAATATTGAATTATTACAGCTGAAAAATAATTAAGTTATACTTTTTCAGCTTTTTCAGATGTTCTTGTGTCATAAATATCATTAAGTTCTGGCAAGAGATTAAGTGCCTCATGTTAAAAATTCACCTTGGTATAATCTATTTAATTTTAATGATGTTTTTTTCCATCTAAGTACTATCAAGAATCTTGAAATGCTAAGAATAAGGATATTTCATAAGATGAAAATTATAAACACTTCCTTTTATGCTAATTCTCAGTTTTATTTTAAGAATAGAATTAAGAATTTTCCAAAGGTTTTTAATGTCAAGATCTTTAGGGCAAAAGAGCATGTGACTTCTCTTATTGCTCCCCATCCCAGCTATTGGCTAAATTCCATGTATAGAACTAAGTATATGTGACAGACTACAGCTTTTCCTGCATTCTTGCAATTCTCTTTTTCACAAGACACCACTGACGTCATGGGCTGTAGAGAAGGATAGAAACCTGTTTCCTTCAAGATGCATTCCAGCACTGTTCTCACAGAAACTTAGGAAGGTTATTCATTTATGTAGGTTATTCCATAGTCCTCCCTTTTGGTATTTAAGCTCCTAGTATAGTGCTCCAATACTTGCTGTCCCTAAGAAAAGGCAAATCACTCTCATCAAGCTGCACTGCAGGCGTATGCGATCCAAACAGTTCAGACCACTGCTCCCACAGCTGCTTAGTCATTTTCCATTAATGTATCATAGAAAGCAATAAACAGAAACCTCTCAGAGGACAGCACTGCTTTCTCTTCCCAGTGGAATACCTTTGTGAACAGGTACTTGGATCAAACTCTTTTTGTGCTCTCTTGCCCTGTGCAGTGGGGCCAATGGAGAGAGGAGGGGAATTGCTCCCATCTTAGCTGCACTGAGGATGCTCAACTGGGATGAATGTATTGGTTATTTGAGCTCATTCTGGCTAAGCCCAAATCAATTTTAGACAGTATGTTTAAAGGTGAGTGGCAGACTGCGGAGGAGGGGAGAAGAGTAAGACAATTGTGCCTGCACTGAAATGGATATTTTCAGCATCTAAATCCCAGAGATCATTTCAAGCATGAAATCTAATTTTATGTAAGTGCTATCTTGTATCCCTGGCTTAGCTCTAGGGTTAAGTGAGAGAGCATGCTAGCATTTCTTCATAACCAGCAGAGACTCCCTTTTCTCTTCCTTTTCTCTCCTTGCATTCCCCCTCCCTTCCCCCCCCCCCCGGCCCGAGCAGGATGACTGTTGTCTACAGCTGCAGTTTCAGCCCTTCCCCCTGAGCACCTAAGAGAAATCTGCTGTGATGTTCAGCACTGACACATCCTTGCCCCTTTACTGATCATGTCAAGCATCAGCTAAGGTTGTGTTAAAAAGCCCACATAACCTATACTCTCTAAATCTGAAGACATTGAATGTGGAAGAAAGGAAAGTCAATCCAAATCCTTTTATTGTAACAAGAACATTAGTTTCATATGAATAGACATCTTCATCATGAAATTTACTCAACATCCTTACTGTGGCTGGAATATCAGGGCTTTTTCCCACTGGCTCTTTGTAAAGCTTCAGAGAAACAACAACACAAAAAAGTTATGACAGATGAAGCAATGAACATAACTCTTGTGTTATACTGAAAATGAAACTAGAGTCAAACTTCTAAATGCACTTTATAATGCAGATACATTAGCAATAATTATTTTAAACAAATCATAACTGCATTATAACTACACTGCAATTATACTAATTGTATTGAAGTTAATGTGCCTGTACCATAATGTGCATTTGTTTTCTTTTGTTAAACTCAAGTAATCAGGTGAAGTAATTACCAAGAAGTGTTTGAGCACCAAGATAACCACTCTTTGCTGGCACAAGTCTAGCTGTGTTCATCATCACAGTTAATTATAACTTAACCTCTTCACTGTAGAAGAAGGTCTTTGGCCTTCTCCAATAAGCAGCAAGAAAAATTTTGCAGACTGTCTATAGGGAAATACAGGTGGAAGGAAATTAATTTTCTGATTTTACAGAGGGGCAACATTTTAAAACATTGCAATTCCCCTTGAGGGAGATGATGCAGTCCCAGTGAAGGATATTATTGATTATCCAGTTTCAAGGATTCCTGCTGCTTGAGATACAGCAAGTATCTGAGCTTATAACTCCTTATTCATTCAAAGTGAGTTGCTTTACAGTAATGTTATTAATGGGATCATTTGAGATTATATGACCTCAGAAATTATTGTGCAAATTGAGACAATTTTAAAAAACTTTTAGTGAATCAAAATGTTTTGATTTTATCAAAATAGTAGTTCTTACCAGAAAAAAAAAAAAAAAGTAATTACCAATACCACTGGTGAACCAATATTCCCACACTGAAGATTAAGAGTTGAAAGCACTTGGAGACCTAATCCATACATGAACACAGTTCTGCCGACTACCCAAATCTAGCCATCTCAGAAAATGTTAGCCCTGAGATATGAAGGTAAAATCTCATTACTACAGAGTTATAGAGTTATTCAAACATTAAAAATAAAAATAAAATATTTTTTTGCTGGACTTATTTTAAATCAGTGGTATAAAATAACTAGACAAAACTGCCTTTAGACAGGTGCCCTTGGTCCCTTCTAGGACCATGAGTTGTGGAACTGTGCTGTTGGTCAAAAAAAACAGCAAAAATGTTTTACTGATTGTTGCTTCCTGACTACTGGTGCAGTTGCTATCAGATTACCTGTACAGGTAAAAGGTGAGTATCTGAATGTTTTTCCAAAAAGCCCTCTTTAGGTAAACAGGCAAAAATTAATGCATTTTAAGTAAAATATACTTCAAGGGTGTTTGTTTTCCTAAAGAATGTTTTGCTCCTAGGTAACCTCAACACTCTGTTCCTTGTTTTTTCATAGGCCTTTGCCAAAAAGAAGAAATGTGAGTAGTTCTTTTAACCTTCTTCAAGTTGTTTTATATCCTGTTCAGTTCTCTGTGGGTGTTCTTCTGTGACAGTTGCTTCTCTCTGCTTTTCTCTCTTCCATGTGCTCTCTACTCCAAGTGTTTTATTTTTTTCTCCATGGAATCACTGTTTGCTCTAACTCAATTTTCCTTTTCCATGATTGATTCTTATTGCTCATTCTCTTCCTTCCTCAGATTATCTTCTCTTTCTTTTCCTTTTAGATTAATGGTAACAGGGTTTGGTTTGGTTTTGCCTTTTTTGTTTTGTTTTGTTTTGTTTGGTGTTTTTTGTTGTTGTTTTGTTTTGTTTTTGTTTTGTATTAACTTGACAAAATGAGGCAACTAACATCGGTCTGAAAAAAGAATTAATTTGTAAAAGTTATCTCTACCAGTTGCCGGGCAACAGCCTACCACATCACCAGTCATTTGATGGCTGTCTTAATTACTCTTTTAATAAGTATTGTTTGGGCTTAAGCTGTCTTCTGTAACACAGTCCTACGGTGAAGTCTACTGTGCTGGGGTTTCAGGTCCCTACTCAGGAGGGACAGCAAATACTAGGTTTGATAATTGCCCCACATAATACAAAATCTTTTCTGTTTTGTAATAAATCTTCTATTATGTAATAAACTTTGCCATACGTACATGACACAAAGTTTCACAGCAACAGTTGCTTTTCCAAAGGTACTTGGACACCTGATCTGAGAGACAGAGAAGCTCATGCGCAGAACCATCCATGAGTTTTGTTGTTGGTCCGCACATATATAATTTTGCCCTTCTGGGACAATAAAAGCCCATCATTCATGTCAAGCTTGTGTGTCAGAATTGTCTAGACTGCTGGTTTTGATTGATTTTAAACAAGATAATATACAGGCCTCACTCCTTCTAGGGTAATTCAACTTCATGAACACTTTGGCCTTATACATTAACAGGTTTTGTCTTACTCAGTTATAACAGTTGCAACTCACTTTTTGTTACTGATACAAATGGCTGCATGATATAAATGCATTTAAGGAATAATAACCTATCATGTAATTACTTATAACTCTTTAACATATAATCTGCTGGCATGAAACAATCATTTTAAACTGCACACTTATCCTGGATAGTAGGAGAGGGTAATCTGAAATCCCAGCAGGCATTGTTGAGGAAAAAAAATCATGATTCTATGATTCTATGACATTTGGTAATAATTCTCTCCATTCATTTGTGATATTTATCCATCATTTCTAGATATACAGCTCCATAAGTGAGTATTCTGAAATACAAAGCTAAAAGTATCAGTTTGGGATTAAAAATAAATACTTAAAAATAAGTATTTTCTCCATGTAATATTACATTTTCCAGACTTAATTTCTTTTTCAAGGGAAGATTATGTCCAAAAATGAATGTGCAGTCACAAAAAGTAGAGATATGATTTTAATAAGTAAGGGCTATTACAAATACAAAGAAACCAGAGGAAATGAAGTCATACTCAGATGCTTTACATAGTTTCAGCTGTTAATAACTGTCTTTTTTTTTTTTTTTTTTTTTTTCCCATTGCCTGCATTCATTAACATGCAGGTCTTGTGCAGTAAAGTGCTTCATTTATTTCACACTTGCTATAGTTTCAGCTAGGATAGAGTTAATTTTCCTCCTAGTAGTTGGTAGGGTGCTATGTTGGTAGGGTGCTATGTTTTGGATTAGGATGAGAAGAGTGCTGATAACATGCTGATGTTTTAATTGCTGCAGAGCAGTGCTTACACCAAGCCAAGGACTTTTCAGCTTCTCTCTCTGACCTGCCAGCGGGCAGGCTGGGGGTGCAGCAGGAGCTGGGAGGGGACAGACCCAGGACAGCTGACCCAAACTGGCCAAAGGGGTATTCCATGCCATCTGACGTCATGCTCAACAATATATAGGGGTGGCTAGCCGGGGTGGGGGGGCCAGCTGCTCGGGGATAGGCTGGGCATCGGTCAGCGGGTGGTGAGAATTGCATTATGCATCACTTGTTTCGTACACATTATTAGTAGTAGTACTATTATCACTATTATTATTATTATTATTTTCCTGTCTTAATAAACTATCTTTATCTCAACCTTTCATTTTTTTCCTGATTCTCTTCCCCATCCCAGAGAGGGAGGGGGAGGGGGAGAGAAGAGCAGTGTGGTGCTTAGCTTCTGGCCGGATTAAACCACAACAACACCGAAAGATAACATTTGAAAATATAGTAAGAACAAGATGAAGACATAATAAATACAAAGTGAAGAAAGTGAGTCCATGCTCTTAAATTAGAAGGCGCTGAGTAGCTATAGCAATTTGATAAATATCCTCTAACAGCTTTGATTCATGAAAAATAAACACACAACAGTCTTCAAATTTTTGCATCTGATACTTTTTATTAATCAGTTTTCTGGTGTTGTTGAGACATCTTTGTTTTACCCAAAGTGATTTTAGCTGAGTGTATCAATTAGTACATAGATTTTACACAGTGCATAGTACATAGTAAGGCCCATAGGCCATGCAAATACTTTATAATATAATTTGTCTCAAGATAGAGCTATTTAAAAGGAGTAACTGTTGTGCTATAAAGCAGTATGGTTCTTCATGTCTCTTAGCAGAAAATCTATTCAAATTTCTAAACTGTGCCAAATCAAAGGAAGTGCCATCCAAGATAAATGATGGCACTGAAGTATACCACCGGTTGCTCAGGAACTCTTATGGAACAAATAAAGAACACGTGAAGGAGAGAGACAAGATTGGTAAGGTGAACTTAAAGAGAATTTATCTGTTTTATGCTTGGCCAGCAGTACTCTCATGATCTTGTATTCAGATGAATGAAAAAGCCCTGACCATTGCTGGAAGACAGCTGTAGCAGCGGCAGGATGTATCACGGTAGTTTACATTAGTATGTGAGGCTATAAACTCAAGAGCTGACATTAATGAATCAGATTACAGAACCACAAAAGTAACTGAGTTTGGAAGTGACCTCTAGTCCCACCTCTGCTCAAGGAAGGGTCAGTTAGAGCAGGATGCTCTGTACCATGTCTGGGCAGTTTGTGAATATCTCCAGGGATGGAGATTTCACAGCCTCTCTGGCTAATCTGGTTCCAGTCTCTGACCATCCTCATGGTCAACTTATTTTCTTCCACTATCTAATCAAACTTTTTGTTTTCCAACTTTTGTCTGTTGCCTCTCATTATATCCCTGTGCACATCCAAGAGTAAAACAGCTGTCTTTCTAGTTCTGTTGAGTTAGGCTGGATCCAGACTGCAGAATATCTTTGCTGAATTTACAATAAAAAAGGAAATTCTCTTAGTCCAGTTTCATTAGTGGTTATAGTCCACCCTGTTGTATTAGGAGGCTTATTTACGACAAAAGGAAGCCTGTTTATCCTTCCCTTGCAAGAGGCATATCGTACAGATAAAATTAGTGTGAAATTTCAAAATCATCTTTTCTATGAAGCAAAGACCTTGAAGATTCTTCATGACAGATGACAGAGTGAGTATCATCAACACCGAGGCATTCAGCTGAGGTATTATAAATTCTACCCTGTTATTTTCAATATCAGGTGGACATTCTAGTAGGGAACAAAAACATTTTTTTATCTCTAAGTTTTGGCAGAGCAAAAAATCTAATTTTCATTGATATCTGATTATGGCCACTGTAAGCCTATGATTTTTCATACCCAAAATCTTGATAGTGTATATTTCACTGAAATATCTGAGTTTTAGAAATTGAAGATTTTCTAAAAAACTGTTGAAGTCTCTACGGGTAAATCTGAAGAACTCAACCAAATCTCATATCTGAGATGAGATGTAATATTGAATATTACATATGTTTTTGAGTCTCTCATTATCAGAAATGTAGTGTAAAATCTGGAAAGACTTTTGAGATCAACAATAAAAATAAGTAAAACATAGATAAACTGACCAGTATGAAATGTAAGTAACTTGACCAAGAGAAAGAAAAAAATAGAAATGTATCTGTATGTATGATACAATGTATGTATCTGGAGAACATAACCATCAGAAAAAAAAAAAATCATTCATTGGGCACTACTAATCTACATAATTTTAATAACTTTCAGAGTTACTCTGGCTTTGCAGAGCATAAATCCAATTTGTCGGAAGGAAAGCAATATATTAAGGTAGCAAATGGATGTAATGTTATATACTAACAAGAGGAGAACAAAAATATGCTGAACATAAGGAAAGCATCTTGAAGTTTAAAATGAATACTTAAAATGAATAGCTTGAGTACAGACTAAAAGATGGTTGTTTGCAAACATGATGAGTACCAGAAACTTTTTTTTTTTTTTTTTTTTTTTTGGTAAGAAGATTCAATTTCCTCAAGATAAGAGATCAAGATCTCACCCACCATGTGTAGCCTAGTAATCTAAACAATGTTTTGTAATTCACAAACTTAATCTTTGTCAGTGGAGAAGTAGTTTGATTTAGCTCAAGAGAACAATTGGTTTCATCTTCCACATGAGACCACATTTGCAGAGATTGAGTCATGAAGTCTGGGTTTTGTGACTATTTCAGAAATGGCTATATTATATTGATTGAAGACATTCTAGTTGAAGAGTCAGTAAGGTTCAGAGATAAATTCTGTTTGTCTGTTATTATTATTTTTTCTATTTGATGGTATAAATATATACTTACTGTTAAAAAAAAATTAAAAAAGCAGCTTAGAGCAATTTTATTCTATTTAAGTAATGGGGGAAAGTGATATGGGGTAAGATGATATGTAAGACAGCGGTTATTGTTTTACTTATGTGAATGACTACTGAGACAGACTTGTCCATTTTATAGTAAGGTGAATTAATGGTCAAATCTAGTCCTCACATTGGTGAAGGACAACAGATTTGAGAGAATATCTTTTAGTCCTTATAACACATCCCAAACACGTTGATCCCTAATAGTTACAATGGAAAAATTGAATGGGACCAGAAAGAATATTTTTAAGAGTTCGAGTTCACACATACAATATGGAGTGAACTTTGTTCACATGTATTAAGAATGAACATCAAGACCTAAAATAGTTTGCTAGTATTTTAGACAACTATTTTTTTACCAGTGGTTTTACTTCCGTTTATGCACTCACATTTTACTACACAGAATCTCTGATTTAAAGAATTGATTAAGAATCAAATTCACATACTGAAAAAAAAAAATAATAATAAAAATTCAGAGCTTATAGGATGTTCTCAAGGTCTTTCTACTTTTTAGTCTGTGTGAACATCCATTTATAACCAGCAGCATATTAGAATTATTTTACTGTATTTAAGGAGAACTTTTAATACATAGATTTTTTTTTCACAGAATCATAGAATATCCTGAGTTGGAAGGGACCCATGAGTCCAATGACCAATGAGTCCAAATCCTGGTTCTACACAGGATCACCTGAAAATTAGACCGTATGTCTGAGAGTGTAATCCAGAAACTTCTTGAATTCTGGCAGGCTCAGTGTAGTGACCACTGCCCTGGGGAACCTGTTCCTGTGACTGACCACCCTCTCAGAGAAGAATCTTTTCCTAACATCCATCTTGAACCTCCCCTTATGCAGCTTCATTATATTCCTTCAGTTCCTTTTCTCATTATTAACATGGCTAAAACCATTGCTTTCATTTTCTTGTCCAGAATTTTCCTATCAATCAGAGATCTAAGGTTGGGAATGGGGCAGCACTTTTCTACATTTCTACCTTCATACCTCTTTGATGGAAAACTAAAAATTAGAAATCAATTTAAGAGAAGCATGATACCTGTAATTACAGTGGGAATTTTGACCAATTCTCACTGTGAAATGCAGATTTAAGCATTGTGTAGTGGAAGAAAATTCACCAGTAATATTAATTCTAGAATGATTAAACAGAGTATTGCTTCACATTTGTTGTGTGTCATCTGGAATACCATCTCACTGAAAAGCTGGCTACATTTTCAATAGAAAAAGAACAGTTTTAGCACTTACCAGTGAAGTCACTTTCTCCTTTCCAGAAGAATGTTTTTCTTATTTTCTTTTTAATCTTGTCACATGAAAACCAGTCATAGTAGTGAAAAGTGAACAATCTAGGACATTAGTGACTTCTTTTAGTGCTTATGCAGTTCTGTTTTCCAGATGTACACTAGTATTTTACATTGGACCTAAGCCAGTAATAATAATTTTAAGTTCATTAACTAAACTAAACAACAAAAAATTACCCTCCCTAATTAGTTTTCTTTTTTTATTTTTTTTGAGAATTCCCCAAAACAGACTGATGCATCAGCAGGCAGGTCTGCCATTCATGGGGACTTCTGCAGGCTGGAGGAGTGGTCTGAGAGGATCCACCTCAAGTTCTACACAAGAAAATGCATGTCCCCTGTCTTGCACTAAGAAAGCCCCTGCACCAGAACAACCTGAGGACTATCAGGAAAGCAGCTTTGTCAAAGCTGCATTGTCATGTTGACTCATGTTCAAACTAAACATGAGTCAATGCAATGAGTTCATGCAATGAGGAAAGTCATAAGGTCATAAGTTTTTAAGGTCAAATTTTAGACTAAGTTACTTGTGGAGGTTGTAAAATCTCTGTCCTAGGATCTTGAATCTTATTTGTTGAGCAATGAACAAACGGAAGAGAGTGAGAGGACAGGGACAATGATGATTGCATTCTGCTTGCTTAGTGTCACTGCTTAGATTATGAACCACTTACACAACCCATCTATTCTTTCACTCAGAAACTGTTCTCCTTTGAACATTAGTACTCTTTCAAGGTAAAAATGGTTGTATACATGGAAAATTCAACACACTGCTATGTTGTCTATGTTTTGTCCTCCAAAGTCTATAGTCTCTTGACTACTCAAAAAGTTAGATGGTGAAGAAGGGATAAATTAATCTGTTTGGAGAACACGGAAGCATTACAGAGCAATATGGCAAAAGGTTCACCACAGCGACGGTAAAGCCACAGAACACAAGTCAGAGAGAGATGTTTGCTGCTATACAAGAGTTTATGGCTATAATCTAATGCATAATATGAAATCAAGTTCAAATGAACAACAGTAAGGAAAAAAAAGAGGGCCTTGTGATTAAAAAATATAACCTCAGATTACTAGATTAAACAACATTTTAAAATTGACTGAATAATTATTTTACAAATCTATGTCTTGTAAATATATTGATAGAATCTAGCAAAGAAATCGAAATACTAATTTCTTTAATTTGCAAAGATAAACTTGCTATTGTGTGTCATGACAGCTATCCCTGCTCCGGACTAGTACAGCAACAAGCAAAATGGAAATACTGCCACCTTGTGTCTGAGCTGACATGAAACGTTACTCTTCAGGTGAAAAGCTCCAATTACATTATCTGTACGTGTGAACAGCTCTTGAGACCCTAAACCTGAACGGTTTAATGCACAGGTTTAGAATAAATATATTCAGGAAATACTGTACATAGAGTAATCATAGTATTGTATATAAGGACATGAAAATTTAGTCTAATCATTTATCACACAGAATGCTCAGGAAACTCAATTTTATACATGTATATTGGACTACTAGCCCCAGAGAAGTTAGCTGCAGCAATTGTAGCCATGAACATGTCTTTTAAGACCTGTTCTTATATTTTTATTCAAAAGAGGGCTTTTTAAATTATTATTTTAAGTGTGGTTAACTTATTCCAACAGAAATGTCAGTGTTAATAGTTTGAGATGTTTAAAAATTAGTTGAGCTGTAAATACAGTTCTATCAATTTTAAAATATTCCTGATTTAGCAAAATTTTAAAATGAAATGTAAAATAACCTACTGTAGAGAATGTAAAAAATATCTTCACACACACACAAAAAAAGTATAATTAAATGATTGCATTTTGCAAATAAAGAGTGAAATCTGTTTATTTTGCCATGGAAGGTGTTCTTTTATGGCAGTGGTTTGACAATGTACTTCAGAGAAGGTAAACAGGAAAATTTAAATCAGCTCTTTTCAGTGACTCAGCTTTATTCAAACTAACGGTTACAATCACAGTAGCCTTCAACGTGTTTTATTGCTATAAGCAAGCACTAAGCCAGTTCCTAGTTTTCCAGTTAACTGCACTGGGACCATTAATGCATTTCTAATTTATACATGAATTATTCAGCTCCCATTACTTTGGGCATTATTAAAAACCTTTAGCAAGTCAGGTAAGTGGATAAGGGAAGATAAATGCATTTGCCACTCTATAAATGCACCACTTTTGCAATAGCGTGGTTACATTGCTATGGGAGATGGAATATTTGCTGTTGACTATAAAAACATTATAAAAATATGTGAGGATACATCACCACCACAGTCACACTCCAGGTCAACCCTGACCATCACCCTTCCAGAGTCTCTGTCAAAGCTTGACTCTACTGTGAAGCTTGTTCCATAAGCAACCCACTCCTTTGCAATTTGAAAGTCTTTGTTTTCAAGGCAAGCTGGCAAAAATTGAATGACTGAAGCTATGAAAGAGAGCAGAAATGGGGACTAATGACAGGAAGTCTTTGGGCTGTTGAGGATTTTGTCTGAAGTCCTGAACCCACTTTAGGAGCAGTATAGTTAGGGCCTTGAGCACTGACATTGAGAAAGATTCTGGCTGTCTTGCATTGAAGGCAAACTTAGGGGTTAGCAGCAGATGTTAGAACATCTAACATCTGCTGGAGGTGAGACTGGGTTTTGGTATAACTTCAGAGTCTGTGTAGGCAGATCCAGAAGGCATGACATTCTGCCACAGTACGGTGGAAATGGCATACAATCAAAAAGCCAGAAGTCTTGACAGCTAACAGGAGATTGCTTCTGGTCAGAAATTGTTCATATAATGAGATTATATAGTAATTCTTTAGGGAACAAGGAGGTGTTTTTTTGTTTGTTTGTTTGTTTTGTTTTGTTTTTTAAATCATAGTAGCTGCACTCCAATAAAACATTTAACCACTTACTTAAGTAAGCTGAAACTTAAATATTTAAGTTGACCACTTTTAGCGATTTCTGTTGACATGTTCATAAATGCTATGCAAAGTCACTGCTATGTGAAATTCTGCCACTAGCATTACATATTACTGCCTTTAGCAAAAATACATTTTAATGGGAAATCCTGAACTGTGCCAGCAACTGGTAAATCTTGCCTGGTGTGTGGGGGATTCCATTAACAGCACGGATAAGGTTGCAGTTAAGCTGCAAAAGTTTAAAAGAATTAACCCATTTATTTCACTGAAGTAATAAATAATTAGAAAGAATCAGCTCAAGAGAACTGAAGTTCTTTACAGCATTCAAACAAGTGGAGATTATTTTGACAATACTGTTTGAAAAATGTATTGCCATTTGACATCATTTATTCATATCACATGGCAGGGAATGGTAAAATATATCTTAAAGGAATCAAGAAACATATGTGCAAGTGACTTTCTCAGTACTAAACAGTAGCATTTGTTTAGCTGTATGGTATCTGCTTGAATAGCATTACATTACATCTACTGAGTTAACAGGTAGCTGAAATATTGCCCACTACTGTAAATAGAGATACTTATTCTCCACTATATAAAAATAAAATGTATTTGAATTACATCATAGTTGTAGGAAAATGTTTGGATGTCACAATCCAGTGCCAGTCACAAGAGAAACCCTGGTAGAGAGTATCTCGTATTCTTTTATAATAAAGTAATATTCATCTCACTTAATTTCACTTTTTTTTGTTGGTTTTCTATTTTGTGTGTGTGTGTGTGTTTGTTTTTCTTATGCTTAGCTATTTTTTGTTGCGTTTGTTTGTTTTGTTGTTGTTTTTTTTTTATTATTTTTTATTATAAAGGAAGATACATATCTCCAGAGGGCAAGTCAGTGGAGAAAAACAAGGCAGAAAAATCAATTAAATCCTAGATATTTGGCAACAGAGAAGTTTTACCTACCACTTAAGTCTTCTATTTGGGACCTTGTTTCCCCTGACATTTCTGATAATTAAATGCCAACTCAGCTTTTCTATACATTGTACTTCTTTTTTTTCCCTGTTGATCAAAGCTCATCTACGTGATAGATGTTAGGAAAGAAAGATTGATCCTTCTTGTAGATATTTCAGGCTTTTTATCTTTCATACAGGCATGAAAAATGCCAATTCAGAGCCAGTTCTACTATGACTTACACAAATCACGTTTAATTCATTTAGTTCTTATATTACTCTTCTGTTAAAAAAAAAAAAAAAAAAAGTAATATATGTCTCAGTAATTAGTACTTGTCTAACAGCTTAAGGTAAGTTAAAGTGAGGCTTCCATTTTCATTATGACTTCCTTTAGATAATGCAATAGGAACTATTTATTATGAACATGATAGACAAAGATGCCCAGGAAAAATATGAAAGATCATTAATAATTCATTCTCACTTACTGTAGAAATCTTTGTCAACAGCATATATCTGCTACAATGTACTGTCTCATCTGCAATGTCAAACAATAGCAAGAATGACACTTGACTTCACTTGTTTCTTTGGCTATTGAGAGTAAAACCTGTAGGACAGGCCATGAGTTTTCCAGAGGTGTTGTGTATGTTCCTTTCTGAAAATAGGGTTGGAGAGCCTCAGTGTTTCAGGAATTTTGGAAGTGTTCTGTATGAGTTTGTTCACAAGGTCTTTGATGTGGTGTACATATTCCTGTGAAATAACAGGGAGAAAACAGACAAGTTCACATTGACTTGAAGATGTTGCACAGAAAATTTTGATAGCAAGGAGATTTATTACAGATCTCCCTTGCCATATTGAGGTGGACAATTTCCATCTGGCCACTCCAAGAGTTCCTGAAATGGGAATGGCTGTTGTAAAGAGTTCCCCAAAGGTCTGAAAGGTCAGTAAGATTTTCCACTTTAAGAGAACTGAAACTCATTTCTCAATTGTCTGGCATATGACAAGGAAAAAACAAAACAAAACAAAACAAAACAAAAAACAGCTTCTGTGTGTGTAGTTAAATGGCTTCAGACTTGATTTGTTGACATTTTGTTGGCTGATAAGAAGATACACCTAAGAATAAAATGCACATATGGGACATTTATTTGTCAAACCATCCCTGACAAGTGAAATTTCCCATTAGACTACAAATACAGAACAGCTGTGAAAACCTAGACAACTTATTATAATCAAGAATAGGCTGAACTAGAAAATAAAAAGCAGTTATTTTGGAAATTAAATCTCAAAGATCTAAATGACCTAATAATAATAATAATAATAATAATAATAAAAGGTTCATTATAGTAATCACGTTTTTCTAAAATGAGGAATATGGTGTTGTTTTTTGTTGTTTTTGTTTGTTTTTTACTGGTGTCTTCAAAATTCAAGCTACAAACATGTTTTTATTTACTCAATACAGAGAAAAGACAATCAGTGGTAATACATGCTATTGTCTCACACTGTCACAAGTCCAAATGTGAGATCATGTTGTTCTGAAACATTTAAAGTATGCTTGTATGCAGCATGAAAGTTGTAACATGTTTTTCATGTTTTGGCTGTGTCAAAATGCAGCCCTTAAGAATAAGTTTGAGTAAAATCTTCTGCAAGTGAAAAAATATTACTCAAGATACTTGTTCTAAAATTTTCTAGACTGTCTGACTGGTTGTCTTATGCAAGCGCAATGGAAGGCATTGTATAACCAAGTTACAGTTCAGCACACTATTAAGCAAGTTGCTTGGAAGTTTGATTTCAGAATCTTTTCTTTTCCAAATATAGCTTTCATATAAAAAATTAAATGGAAGGTTTATGTAGTGATCTTATGTCAACAGAAAGGGATTTATTTCAGCCACTGAAATCAACATAATTCTTCAGGTGGGTACTACAGAATAATTTAACACAATTGGTGGTCTGTGCTTAAGAAAAGCAAAACACTAGAGCAGCAGGGATTCTGCAGGTCAGGAAACAGCGTGGGAAAACCTGCTGGTGCTATATATGGCATCCTCATTTCAGTGAACGGTAATTTCAAACAGTCTTTTAAAGTCATCAGTAAATACATAAAACCTTTCAAATGAATTTTAACTTTAGTCAATTAGTAACTGAGATGAGAAACAATGGATTATGTCTTACCTGAAGTAATTTCTAATTTCCAGAGCTAGTGTTACAGGATATATCCTGTAAATAAAACCAGTAAAAGCATTTGGATACTTAAGAAACAAAATGTGTTGAAGTCATTTTTATTAATCCAGATCTACAGTGATAAGTCGTATTCTCAGAAATTCTACAATTAAATGTAAAATATCACCATAACAATTATCAAAAAATGGGCTTCAAAGCTGTATTATATTTGGAGATTCTTTGCAGTCAAATTGCAATGACATGTCAAGTTAACATTATATGTCTTCCAGTGTGAAAATTCATTTGAATTAAATACATTTTAAATCAGCAATTATGGTAGCTTGGTCTGATTAACATGAGTTAAAATGAATCAGAGATGAGGTTAATCACATAAAATACATGAAGTATAACTTTTCTTACAAGGAGAAGTATCTCAGGAACTGACAGAAAAGTATAGAACAATCTACCTTAAGAATTTCTCAAGAAATATGCTTATTTTTCATTTACATTTTCATTAAAGTTCTCCTCTCCTCTCCTGCTACACATACGAAAATGTCATCACAATAAAGGCAAAAGCTGAACATCAAAAGAAAACAGGAGAAATAAATGAAGATTACCTACCCCTGTTACACTACAATATCAATTTCTTACCTTGCATCATTATTAAGTACAGATCTACAACTTTTCCTCAGGTCTGGTGTTTGAAGCCAGGAAGTTAGATACCCTCTTTCCAGTAAGTCCAAGCTTGAATCTAGTATGTCAAATTAACATTGAAACATAGCACCACATTAGCTTTACACAGTAATATGATGAGTAGACAAAATCCTTCTTTTAGACTACTTTTTTTTTTTTTTTTTTTTTTTTTTTTTTCCAATGGCATGTTTAGTATTAACCTCTAAAATAAAATATATAGATGACTTAAACTATCTTACAGGGCTGTCTTTGTTCCTGCCAGAATTTTACATTTATAGGTTTTTATAAAGTCATCTTTCTCCACAGGCTAAGAATTACAGAAATGCCAAGTTTTCTGCTTAACAAAACCAGTTCTCAAAAGGGCAAATGACTACAGGATCCAATTGCTTGCAAATTATTTCAGATTTAAAAAAAAAAAAAAAAACAAAAAAAAACCTGAGAGAGCAAAGAGAAGATGAGGTTTAATAACTTTTCACGTTTATCCAGGGATTCAAAATGTTGAAGTTTGTTAAATAGGAATGATAATATACTTCTGTGCTTTTAGTAAGCATAGACTGCTCAAAGGACTGAGCTAGCACTGAAAAGAATGAAAAACTAAACAAAACATACATGAGCGAAGGGACTTGCCCAAGGTCACAATCAAGTCAGCAGTAGTGACAGTGATCAAGTGTATGTTGATAGAGAACAGTGTTCTGTGCCTACAAAAGGAAGGTATTTTCCCTATTTGAAGGATCTACAGTTCATTACCCACAAGGGACTATATGAAGTTCTGATGCAGCTCTTCTGCTGATAACTTTAGGCAGAATATTTTCTCTGGCATTTATTTTTGTAGTATGACAACACAACTCCCCTTTACTTAGTAGCCATATACAGAATTTAAAATTTTCCACTAGCTAGTTTCAGTAAGTAACAGTTCAAATTCGATACACCTTAATGTAAAATAACAGAAGACCTTTAGTCCTTTTGCTTCTTGCAGTTGGAATTATGCCATTGGGAACACCTCCCTCCACCCTCTTTTCTTCTCCTTATTCTGACTTATGATTGAACAAAAATAAACAAATAATAACAAAAACATAAAAAATCTTTGTACAACAATAATTCCAACTTTCTTTCTTTCTTTCTTACAATTACCTTGATTTATGCTTTGCAAATATATGTTATTATTTACCTGGCACCATAACATAGTAACATTTTATGTTTAAAGTATGTAAGGTAGTCGTGGAGTCATTTATGCTATAAGAAATCTTGACTTGCATGTGATCCAAACTTGCATCTCCCAGTTCCTCCTGATCTATTTCATTTGTGTATTGCTGTTTCCTGGTGCAAAACCACATAAAATACTTCTCTGTTCTCTTCCACAATCTTATTTTCAATCTATTTCCTTTCACTGAAAACAAAGCCAAAAAGCCCCACCCAAAATAAAAAGACAGATTTGCATCTGCCAAAAAGCCCTGATGGGCATGGATGTAGGTTATTTTTTATTTTTTTATTTATTTATTTTTTTAACCTGCATTTTATCTTGTTCTCAGAATGTCAACTCCCTAACTTTCACATAGAAAAAAAATTATAATCTTCAAGCCTTTGCTTTAACTTTTTTCATTCTGACCAGTTACCCATGTTTTCTAGGTGGTCCTTCACTTCTCCATGCTTTTGAATGCCTAATACTTTAATAATAGTGATACCATTCTATGCCATAGAAGGTGTTTGCTTTGCCATGTGCTATGATCCTTGTCTCTGGTTATCTAGATCAGGAAAATGATCGGAACATACATATTTAGTTTGTTGTTGTTGTAGTTTTTTTGCTTGTAGAAACCAAAATATGGAAGTGCTCTTTGCTTCATCAGTTTATATTTAATACAACATAACTTGTGCTCTTCTGGATCACAGTCCCACATCTGGAGAGATCACTAACAAGTCACAGGTGAGCTCCCATTAGTGGTTAACCTCCCTTCTGACATTTCTGTGGTGTTCTAATTGAATTTCTATGCTGAATGCACACCTCATTGGTCTACTTTCCATTTTCGATCTTTTACTGTGTGGGATATGTGACACTTCAAACATTAAATACGTTAGATGTTAGAAGTAAGGGCATGAAGGGGTAATTTCTATTACACAGTGTGCTTCTTTTACTTATCACATTTGAGATAGTAATAGTTTCAAATATTAATCTTTGTGTACTCATGCAGATAGTAGAGAGGGTGTATGAACTGAAGGCAGAAAAGCAACTCTTGTACCTCATTATCAGTACTTTATTATTATTATTATTATTATTAATTTTATTTTTTATTTATGTAGCTACACTATCATTTTTTTAATATATATACTGGGGAGCTGCAAGTTGTGTTCTTTCCTCCTGGTGCAGTTTTGAGAAGTAAGAAAGGAGTGAAAAGGAAATGAAGAATGGTGATCTTTTACTGTCTATTCCCTAGATTTTCTGGCAATCACCCATATAAATCATACAACAGTGCCAAAATGGAAGGCTGACATCATTTTATATCAAAGTCAGTGTTTTTGTTCCTCAGGTTTTTAGAAAATGGTTCTGAGACACGCCTAAAACAATTTATAAGGGAGATTTGCTTTGAATAAGAAAATTCAAAACCTTTCCCTTCCAGACTTATAATTTTTCTCACACACCCATGTTTTCTCTGGATTCCTAAGCTTCAAATATATACTGGATCATCAATTGGAAACAATGTCATTTCTCTCAGGGCAGAATTTTTGACATTTCTCCTCTTTTGCCTTGAAGTATGTCTTTGCAGCACTAGCTGTGATTTAACAGTGTTACATTACTTTTTTTACTATTGTACTTTACTGAATAATTAAAACAAGTAAATGCCTGCCTCAATTTTATTTGTTACTTGTGGCTAAGACTTGGCCCTGCTGAATCTTGTGTATTTGTATATTTACAGGGCTAACCCTGAATTTGATTTGGCTACATGGTATTTGCTTTGTTTTGTTTGGATGTCAATAGACATACATTAAGATGATAGAGAAAATAATGCATATCATATCATCAAAAATGTGTTATAGATAAAGTATATGGAGATCATGAAATTGATATTTGTGTTGAATTTCAAAACTATTTGAATAAACTTTACTTACATGTTAAATATGTAGAATACTTGAAAATATAAAGTATGTAATATAAAGTCATTAACATTCTTTTGAAACATGATTTTGTTCTCGTTATCAGCATGGCTTATATAATTGGAATTAGTACAAAGGGGGAAAAGGAAACTAGGGAAACAACAGTTAAGAAACATGTAAGTTTTTTCTATTTTGGATGGAAAGAGGATGAAAAGAGTGAGATTGAAAATCAGCCTAAAGAGAATTTTTCTGGCACTTTTTTTATTTTATTTTATTTTTAATATAGAAAATATTAAACTATACTTGACAACACTTTTGAACTTGCTGCAGAAGCTATCTCTGAGTGTTTCCATAGGACTCTACAGCTTCTGGTCTTAACAAAATAGGGAGAAGTTCTCATTTAAAGATGTTTCACACATGAAGTCTCTATATACTCTCCAACCAAGTCTATGTGAATTTAGACTTGAGGGGGTTAAAGACAAGATGTCTTGGAGTTCATTTTTTCAGTCAGAAATAAACTTCATAAGTATAAAACTTCATAACATAAAACTTCATGAAACTCTAATTAACCTTTGGGATTATGCTTCCATTAAGGTTTCTGTTTTCTCTTCACTCTTTCATTCATTCATTATGCCATAAAGAGCTATTTCTGAGGCATAATATGAATGTGCCCGTTCTTAATTTGTCCTGTGATAGAAAAACAGAAGGAAAATAACACTGTATGATGCAATTCATTTTCAGTATTTTCTTCTACTACCAACCCTCTCCCATCTCATTTAAATTTCATAGGAAAAAAGAAACACAACAGCTGCCCTCCCCTATTCTTGATGTCTTGGCAGATTCAGATTAGTGGAAAACTGAGCAAACTGCCTACTCTTTTATTAACTCTAAGGGACACAGTGACCTGGTCTTCTTGTAGGCAATTTCTCTAAGAAACACAGGATGGAACAGACAGCGGGGACTATGTGTTGTTTCCTAAAAATATTAAGTTCAGAAATTCTGGTGTGATAGTAGAAGGTATACTGAAATAATCGTTCCCATTCTGGAGCTTGTCTGGGTTATGGTGCAAAGCATCTACATGTCAGACTAGAAGCTGTGGTTGAATTACTGGCATGTGATTTCAGGTTTTCAAGTTTGTTTGACTGTCTTCAATAACAATAATAATAAAACTCTAAATGTACCTCGATTAAATTTTGATCAAATCAAGAAGCATTTGGACAATGGTCCAAATGGACATATGGTTTGATTTTTGGGTGGTCCTGTGTGGAGATGGGAATTGTACTCAGTGATACTTGTAGGTCCCTTCCAACTCAAGATTCTCTTTTCCCTTCCTATTACTAAGCTAGGTTCAAATGCTTTTGTACATTATTCATCTGCTACCAAGGATTTGGCTCTGACAGGTTATTTCATCTAAGGCAACCATTTCACTTGTAACTGCTGCTTTAATTCCCATTACCTTTGGAGAGCTATTTATGTACTGCTGATGTAGTTAAGTGTTAATGTTAGTTCTTCCTCATTTCCACTACAGAATATTAATGCAGTTCAAGGGGAAAACTAATTTAGGCATTAGGCATTTTGGGAATGTATAAATAAATGAAGGACAAAATAAATTTTAAAATGAACCTGGAATGCATAGGTAATTAATACCAGATATATATATATTTTCTCATCTGGGAGAAGAAAGGGTGCTGAAAACGTCATTGCATTTTATATATCAGTATTTTTAATTTTTCCTCTGTCTGACGGGAAGACCCTGATGATCTGTTAAATCAAGTAGGGAAATAATAGATATGAAGATATTTCAACACTCAGTTCAAATCTCTGTATTAATCTTGGCAATAACTACTTCTATAACTAGGCTTGAAAGGCATCGTATAAGAGTATAGGGACATTTCTTGGTTTAGTTTCCATAGCCCTTGCATTCCTCTGAAGGCTTCTTAACTCCTTGGAGTTTAGGAAAGACTGAAATTGTCTGAAAAAAAAAGACACACAGGCCCAATATATTCCACTAATATCAGCGAGAGGTTCTGTTCAACTTCTTCCAGACCCTTGGAAAATCTATATTAATTGACAAGCTGATAGAATTCATTATTCTTAATATATCTGTAAGTCTAAACCCTCTGATACCAGGTGATTTCCTCAGTCTTGAAGTCCATCTTGCAGGATCCATTCAATGGATATAATTTATGCTTGATTTCAAGAAATTCACCTCAAAGTAAGTTTTTCCACATACACTTACATAAATAAAGGGTGTGGATTACCTCTTTCTGTAATTATCTTGAAAGGCTGTTTTTTCAGAATCAGATAGCTTGATTATCTTGTTGGCTGTCTTTTCCTTCTCTATATTCATCAATATTCTCTATTTTTGATTCAAGCAGTTTCAGTGTCTTATAATTTTGTGTTTACATTTGTATTTCATTCTTAAGTGTTCCTAATCTAGCTTTTACAGAAGACGGAATCTTCTCAAAAGTTAATATGTCTTCAGATTTTTTTTTCCAGAAAATCACTAGGAGCTGTGGTTTGGAGAGATTACTGGCTGCCGCATTGCTGAATCTAACCTGAGACTCCCATAGGTCAGTTTACTTTGAAGTTTTAGTTATTACCTAATCTTTCTCTTTCTCTCTCTCTCTCTCTTTTTTTTTTTTTTTTTTTTTTCCTGTTTATTTATTTATTTATTTAGCTCTCAGTTTTGTTTATTCACAAAGTAGTAGGTATTATTTTTCCCAAACTATACAATGTTTTGTAGGACCTGAGACGTGTTAAAGGAAGAAAAGTTTTTTTATTTATGCTCCACCAAATCCAGATAACAACAACAACAACAAAAAGATGCTCCAGCAGGTGAAATTTTGGACTCAGTCATCACTCTAACAACATATATCTGAAGATGGCGAGGGTATCCAGATTTGAACAGTACAGGTGAAGACTAGGATGAGGCTAGTATATAGATATATCATATATATTGTAGAGCCCATATATATATTTTTATCTCTGTATATATTCCTGCAGAGTTGCATGACTCTGCAGGAAAAGAGACAATATGATAGAAAGCAGACAATATAATGGTTTACATGTATATGTGTAAAACCTACTATTGGCTTTAAATGGCCAATAATGATAAAAACAGCATGTTTTGCTGAGACATCAGGTGGGAATGGCACATTTGTATGAATCAGTGAGCTGCTGTCAGAGCATGTTTATGACCTTTTAGATTAACCAAATATTGTGGTTTGGATGAATTCGTGGTAGGCTGCTAATTGAACCTAGTGCACCTATGTTTCATTTGCTACCATTAAAATATAAATTTGTGCTTTTTCTCTTTTCTGACAGTTATAAGCATATGTGATTCTAGCTTTCTAAATCATATCTATTGGTTACATACTTCAGGCCCAGCTACTCTACACATATGGATTAAATTACCTATTGGGACACTGGTCAGATCTCAACTGTGATGTGACAATTATCAGATGTTTTTTACCCTTCTCAAGCACAAAGACCTGAAGTATATATTAAGCCATAAAAATCCTATATAGGGTAGTGTTAAAGTTCCGATATATTCCTAGCAATGTTCAAGAAGATGAAAGTTGAAGCTATTGATGACCAGAAGTTACTATGAAAGTGTAATCCCTACTTTCCAAAGGCAGTATTTTGAAAGAAAATCTGACAAAGTGGCTCCTACGAATGGACGTCATAAATTGCATGAACTTCAGACATATGCAGTTCCGCGGATATCAGGTATTCACATATAATAAGTTTGCCATGCTAGGAAAATTATTTTTAAAATATTACAAAAACTGTAACTATTTAGGAGTTGAATGAATACTTTCATGAAAAGATTATTTCCTGTCATAATGTTGATTTGATATTTTGAAGAATTTTTAAAATTAAAAACGTGTTTTCTCTTGAAAATGTTAAATTGTACAGAGGAAAAAGGGTTTTATTTCATGATATAGGTGTTTTTGAACAATGGTATAGCTTTTAAAAAAGCTATTATTCATGCATTTTTATTCAAATTTTAAAATTTTAATTCATTATAATTTTTCATTTCATTTTTTAAACAACTTTTTTTCCATGACTCCTAGATAAAATGTATATTTTATTTCTCAATGAAAATAAAAGCAACAAAACCCCTAAACTTTCACTGTTTTTATCATTCTTCCTTTTTATTGGTATAAATTGATTAACATCTATGTTATTTTAATCAACACTTTTCTATTTTTTTTTCCTTTTTCCTTCTCTGTAATATTCCAAAATACCATGAATGTTAAAACTTTTGCAGGGTAAAACTTACCCCATCCATGTTCCAACATGAGATATGTCTTATCCTACAGATTTTTTAAAAATTGTATTTAGTGGCAAAAAAAAAAAAAAAAAGAAAATGAATACAGACTGAAAATATTCTATGGTGATTAAAAAAAAAAATCTAGAAGCAGTTCTATTTTAAATCTTTGAGAGAAAGTGTATTGAGGAATTCAAATGCTTTTATGATGTTAATTTTTCTATTTGTTTGGTTCAATTTACCACAAGAGCTCTATATAAAAGTTTCTAGGTTTTGCATTTAATTAATAAACTCTGGTCACAATTATCCACAAAACAGCTTGGGTCTATGAAACTATTGTAGTCAGAGAAGAAATATGCTTTAAGCTAAATTTAGTTTCAGTGGAACTATGTTGATGATGGTCCTCCACTGAACAAGTACATCTGTAGTTACAAGTAAACTTGCAGACTAGTGCATCAGCTGCAAGTATGTGATCTGCAAATAGTATAATTTTGGTTAGCCTTAGCTGTTTTAAAGAGCAGAACTGCATGAAGGAAAATTCTTTCTTCACTTGAGATATTATTGAAGAACCTATAAATCAATTTTGAAAACCCATGAGATATTTAGTATTCATACCCACTTAGGTGCGGTTTTGTTGGCTATTGTAATGGTAGTCTCCAAAATGGCTGCTTCTTTGTTACATAAAAATAAGGCCAATACCTTGAATATGAGGTGAATTTGTGAAATGAAACTTCCTGAAAAAATCTGAAAAGAACCATGTCTTTGGCAATTACCTATTCAAAGAGTGTAGTTCATCTAAACAGTGCACATCATAGCAATGAAAATTGCTATATTAATACAGACCAAGTATGATTTGATATGACCTATGCTATATGCTATGAAAGAAGTCATAAAACGTTTTCATCCTAAGTGGCCCACAGCTGCATCAAGATTTGTAAGTACATACATTGAAAAGTTACTCTAATCAAATATGTATTTCTGGTTCCTTAGCTTGTCTGAGTTGTAAAGGTCATGACTCAATTTGTTTAGAAGAATACATTTGGAGAAAAAAGTATTTGTTATGAAAAGGAAAACCAGATAAACAGAAAATATAGAGGATGGTGTTAAATGCTTGACATGTAGTGCTATAACACTCTTCATGTCCTTTGTGTGAAGGTATTTATATACAAATTCACAATATAGCTCGGATAAGAGGATCAACAGTAGATGAACAGATAAGGTGCAATTTACAAACACCCACTGGAGAAGGTCCTACATTTACTTCCACTATACGAGAAGACAGACCTAAAACACAGGTCTTATAGATTTGTGACATGGGGGAAGACCACAAAAAAAAAAAAAAAAAAAAAAAAAAAAGTTTACCCCCCTCTCTGTTCACATTATAAGACATTAGCACTTTGTGAATATAGCAGAAAGTACAGCACCAAGGCTGTTTTGTTGTTTTGTTGTTCTTGTTGCTGGCTCTTTTTTGTTTGTTTGTTTTTGCTTTTGCTCAATGCTACATATCACATTCAAGGAACCAGAGAGAAATGTTATTCTGTGTGATCTCAGCCCAGTGCTGTAAATTCACATCTCTGCAAGGTGAACTGCTGCAGATGAGAGAAGGACTCAAGATCTCCTTTCATATTACGTTTGATCTTACAGCATACACTGCAGAGGAAAATACAAAGTCCTCTGCACAAAACCTGTGGTAGAATATGGTGGAGCTAGGGTGCCAAAACAAAGCACATAATATTCTCAATGGGGCATATTAAAGGGCAATGCAAAATTTCTTTAAAAATATTATAAGCTTGAATTTCTAGCAGTTGAAGCTGAAAGATAAAATCCCAGTTCCACTAGCAGCAATATGAATGTTGTTGACTTTATTGAGGCCAGATTCCAACTGTTGTGTATTGTGACTTATTGAAGTTATGCTGATTTGCACCAGTTGAGGATTTGGCCCAGACTGGCTAAGTATTGCCAGGCATTGTACTATGGGCTATTGTCCACTGGGGATAGTCAGTAAAGCAATCATCAGCTTGCTTTACAGGTGAAACAATATCCACCAAAAGGTCAGAAACTCCTGTCACTACCAGTCCTAGGTGAATTCTAGAGACTGCTGTAAAAGTACCTTAATGAATTGCAGAAGACAATATAGTAACCCATTTAAAGCAACGTTGCTTTAAAGCAACGGAGAATATATTACCTTCATATTGAAGAACATATGATGGATTATTTTTCCCCTCCTTTACTGCAGTATCTTCTCTTTTTCAGTAGTTGCAGATGATTTTGAACATTACTCCATTTAGTTTTGAGGCCAGACTTTAACAGTGTATGAATGAGATACAGTCATAGCTCCTTTGTATAAGTGATTAGATACCAAATAGATTCAGCATTGGTTCTAATAATTCAGATTGGCCTTTGATAAAACTCATTCAGAACTTCAGAGTACAATATATTAGCATCATTCAAAACAAACAACTGAAGTTGGGTGACAAAACTTTTCCTTAAATACCATGGGTTTGCTCCATTATTAGGAATCTAACTTCCTTGTCCAGAACATTTCTGATCTGTTCTATGTGAGACTTGGAACTCTTGACACATCCCTTCCTGCTTTCACTTGAACCATAAAGAATTGTGTGCAGTGATGTAGGAACAACACTCAATTTCTGAAAGCCTGCTTTGCCTGTGGCATTGTAGAATTTGCCCCAATTATCCTACGAAGGGAATGACAATCCTATGTTACCTAACTTTTTATCCATTACAAGTCCTTTAAAAAAGAAGTCCCTTATCCTTTGTTGCTCTTGGTTTCTGACTCTAACTGAATTATGAGTTGAAGACCAAATATCATAGCTGGAAGAATTTAACTGTGAGACTATCCAAGAGAAAACAATATTTTTAGGGGACATTACCTGATTTCCAAAATGTCTTTTCTGCCTTACCAGGGGACATTACACCCAACCATAACAGTCCCAACTGTCCAGGCAGAATCGCCATGTCAGACACTTTGCAGACCTTCCTGCAGGCTCCAGGAACCTCTAAGGCCAGCTGCATTCCCAGTCTCAATGGAGAGAGGAAGGGTTGTTGTCACACATATTATAAGTACAAAGTGCCTCTGGGCACTTCAGTTCACAGTTCTGACATCTTCCCAGAGCTCTCTAACTACAAGAGTAGAAGGATTTGTTGCATAACATGTGCAGTAGAACTTCTTTTCTGTACATGCAAGATGGACTCCATTTAATAACTCCTCAGAGAATTTGAATATGCTTTTATTAGAACAAAAGACATGCAACAATGCAAAAAATCTCATTTCATGAAACTATTGGGTGCACACCATTGCCCTTAAATATCAAAATTAATGAAGAAGAAAACATACTAAGTAGGATTGATGCATATTCTTAGGTTAATTTTGGGCTCCAGTGTGGTACTGTAGGAAATGCAGTTATCTGAACTGTAATATAAAATGCCAGTGGTCACCATTCAAAAGTCTGGCTTTACTCCAAAGTATGATGGCTGAAGTTTTATTGGTATTCTGTACTGGAAAACTTTTCAGAATCTTAAATGCCATTATAAATGCTGACTTTTAGTGGTTATTTCAATAACAGAACAGACAATTATGTGTACAATGGGAAAAACAGAAAGACTTGTAATGCCAGTGGAGGGAAATGAAAAACATTATGAAGTTATGCAAAAGCTGGATTGGAAAGATTCCCTGAATATTTAATTGTGATGTGCAGCTTTTTTTTTTTTTTTTTCCCTCGCAATTTGCGTTAGAGGAAAGACTGACAAGAAGAAAAATGTAAGTTCAGAATATAGGTACTGAAGATTGGTTTAAAAGACTGTTTTAAGTAGATCTATTAACCTGTCTTGAAAGGAATATAAAATATGGTGTATAAAAGCTGGAAATAGCAAGTGATGGAGTGCTCTGAAAGAAACATGAAGAGATCAATTATCACTGTATGTGAGACAAGCTTTACAGAACAAGAGCATAACTATATTAGGTGATTCTCACATCATTTTATGCTGAAGTATATATCAGAAAGTTAGATGGTGGCTATAAAAAATTAATAAAGGTCCACACCACATCAAAAACCTTATTTTCCACTTGAGAGTAAAGTTTACTTGAAATGTAAGAAAGTTTTGATGGATACAAAGAATTAGACTAGGAAATGTGTGTGGAGTACAAAAAGCAAAATCTTAAACAATATTTTGCAGTGCTTTAAATCTCATGATGTGGTTATAATAGCCATAACATATAATATACCAGGTCCTTCTGAAAGCAAAAAAATTGTGGGCATTCCTAAATACTAAATAACATAAACTGATAATGTTTCAAATTCATGAAGTCTTAATGGAAGCAATGGCTATATTAGTGATGTTATCCTTGACAAAAATAAGACAGGTGATAAAGAGATTAACAGTTTTTTACATATATTTCTCAGAAGGACTTTACAGGATCAAGAAACATGATTGCCCTTTTGCAATCAACAATCTGAAGCATGAAGAAAACATCAGATCTGATGATGGTTGGACAGTAAATCTGCAGCAAAGCTGGGAACAAAACACAGGGTTACTGACTCCCAGCTTGGGACTCTAACTGCATAAAAATAAAACCACTACATGAAATCACATTCCTACATTACCCTGCACTGAGACAATCAGAATAGTAGCCATCAGACAACCACTATATTTGTACATAACTTGATTTTATAGAGTCTGGTGTAAATATTCTTTATGGACTTGCAATAGAGTGAAGTTAGTGGTGTCTCAGTGGAGCCTGTAAAAGTGCTGTTAGATCAGGATGTAGCATAGAATAATGGAATAATGACACATGTTTGAGGTAAAACACAGCATTCTGAAGTAGTGTAGGATGAAGGAATAATTTGCTACAGAATGAGTACTCAGAGAGAACATTTTGATTGCTTGGAATGATTCCAAAAAAGCAAAGTTTTTTCTTCTCTGATTTTTTTTAAAAAAATCCTGCCATAAATCTTTCATTAAGAATTTTATTATTGTTTATTATATATTTTAACCTTTGATACACTTTAACAGTGTTCTCTTTCATTCTCTTCTCCAGTGATAATCAAGCAAAAGTTACATAGTTTTGCAGCAAATCAAAAAAGGCCCCTAAACAAACACCAAATCTTCATGCACTCATTTCTTGCCTAAACTTCCTTCTCAGTATCCAGAACCTCCCAAACTGTACCTTCAGTCTATTGGAGAGAAGCAGGCTATACCGGATTCAGTCAGGTTTCATTAAGTGGTGACTGTAACACCACCAGGAAGTTGATAGGATAGCCAGGCCTTTGCTTTTTGGAACACAACATTTCAGTAGAATGATGCTGGGATTTAGACAAAAATTATGTTACTGATCTTGTTCATCACCTGTTTCTCAATAAAATGGCTTATTCTACTGCTCTCTCTGCTATATATATTTATACATATATGTATAATATCTTAATCACTACCATTTCTAAACTGCATTTTCTAGCTCTCCATATTAATTGGTTTGCCATAAGTAGCTTACAAGAAAGAATCTTTTTTGTTGTTGTTGTTGTTATTTTTGACTGTAAAACCTTTCTGAATAGTATCACATTGAAATAAGCAGAGCCATGAACCCTTGAATGAACATACTAATTCATAAAACCCAACCACACTAATTATGAAGTATGAATTTTGAGGGAACTGTAGTGACCTGATTTGCTGTTTGTTATATGCAATTCAGTATACCTCTAAGATAAAACACTTAAAATGAACTTCATACCTAACGCATCATTTTAGACTCTGAAGTCACATTGAAGGCTCACTGCTTTTGTGAAATTACGTTACTGGTATCATTGTAAGTAAATTTCTTTCTGGCTTTAAAATTGTGTAAGTTCTTGCTAAAATAATTAAAGCAATAAACTAAAAATAAAATAAAATAAAAAAAACTTCCTGCTGTTTGAACAGTTTCAGCTTCTTACTAGGATGGAATGACATCTTGGTTAATTGACACTTTTGAATTAACATAATTCATCAGAAACTGAACCATAAGGAACGTGGGCTGGATAGTTTTTAGTCACGATTGATTTTTCTCAAGTAAAGCTCTCTAGCGTTATTGTTTAGCTTCTCACAGGTGAAATCAGTGAAGATCTGTTTTTGAGTTTTGGTAGTTGAGTTCTCAATAAGAAAGTCAGAAAGTTGCTGGTCTCTTTTCACATAGGCCACCCCCCACTACCAAACCTTGCCACCTACACCCAAAACACACTAAAATTGAAAGGATACCCTTACATCTCTTGTTTGAAACATGTACTAAAGTGAGATTCCTAGTGTGTCTCCTATGATATGACAGATTTTTGAGAATAAAGTGCTGTCTCAGAAAAATATTTGTTATACTACTGTGGGAGCAGGTGGAATTTATGTTTCTGTAGAGGAACAAGTAGTGCATTTTTTGTTCTAGTACAGCATCAGTTCCAGTACAGCATAATTTCCAGTACAAGCATCAGCTCAGATGAAGAACTTTGAAACACGTTTCCACCCCTCTTGGTGGGGAGGGCAGATATGGAGCATAAACTGGTCTGAATTGTTCTGGGATAGGGGCCCTCTGTGTCTCCCATTGCATATGTACCACCTCTCAAAGAAGACTTAGGTTTTCCACTTAGCCTGGGATTAGGGCATTCCTTATGGACAACTGCACGCTTCCATTCTCACCTGCTCTTCTTGACTTGCTTATGAAATACTTACATGGTTCTGAATCTGAGTTTCTTTCCTCTTGATTGTCCAACTCAGTGACTTGGTGATGCTGTTATTTGTTCAGCCTCAAAATAATGGATTCTTTTGTGCAGAAGAGCCCGTTTTCAACAGTAGAGTTGTTTTGGGGCCATCCTAAATTATGTGACACAAGCTTTTTGAGGGGGAAGGAAGAAAGTGGGTTTTGATAATAGATGTTGAAATCCCTGACAGAAGCATAAAACTCTGCTCAGTGTTGCTTACTGGTGAGCTTGGGTATCCACCTACAGTATGCTGGCAGCTCTGAATTTCCTACTGTGGTTACTAATTCTACCTGGAGTTTGTGTGTGAGCTGCCTAAAATTCAGTTGTTGCAACACAGCCTCACAGTAGTGCTTGGAGTTCATAAACCTATCTTAAAACTTACTCTTCTGTCACATTTAAAGGAAGGACTTGAATTCAAATTGTTTAGAACCTCAAAGACTACTCCAGTTAATAATCTACTGGGTGTTCTCTGTGTTTCAGGTTTTTTTTTTTTTTGGTTGTTATTGTTGTTTTCCTGGATACTGTATAAACATTGAACTATTAATTGTATATTAATTGTAGCAGAAATTTCTGTCTCTCTCCTAGGCCTAAAGAAATGTCCTCATCATTGAGCTATGGTACTTAAAAATTGCAATTTCTTCTCTGGCCACAGGAAAACTTAATTATTTTATAGGGAAAATCCAACAGAAGATATTAAGGGAGTCTTGAATATCCAACAGACATTTAAGACACAGATGTGCTATCCTAAGCAGCTCTCAGACAGGATAAGTTAATGAATTATTGCTTTCAGAATTATCCTAGAATTAAGATATCCAAACTTTGGAAGCATTAGAAAGGAAATTTTGTGCAATCCTGTTGTCAGGAAGGTAGGTCTATATTGAATTATTGATATCAAATAATGATTAATGTGCCTCAAGATATCAAAATTACCCAGTTGTCAAAGTTGGAAGATGAGTAACTATGATCTTTTGTAACTCTAGTCTTTGTTAAAGCATATGCAGACTGGTACAAAGCTTCCCTAAAGTGTGTAACATATATCTACTGCTACCACAAGAAATTAATATTTTTTGGACATTTTTAGAACTTTCTAAATAAATGTCTACTTCAAAACTTTTTCCTGTACATTCTGCCTAACTACTTCCCCCATGAGTACTTTTGTCATTCAGATGCTAGGAAAAAAGAAAGTTATTGGACTTTTCTACGTCTGTCATCTAGTTTCCATACCAGGTAATGGACATCACTTCCAATGTTGTGATCACACACTCCTTTCTCTTAAGCAGTGTTTAATACTTGCTAAAATATATATGTATATATATATGTTTTCTCTTGCATGCCCTATGTAAATCAGGTTTATCTAGGAAAAGGCCATCTCTTAAGCTTAAAGAAATTCAAAAATTTCTATTTTTCCACATACAATTATCATGTGGGCTAACTGAAAAGAACAGTGAAAATAATAGAAAGAAGGAACAGAAGAGTACTAGTGAGAATATTTCAAGAAAAAAGAAAAAGACTATGGCATTATTATGAACTGCAAGTACATAAAATGCTGCTGTGATGAAGAAAGAAATAATAAGTTTTCTGTGCCTAGACAGGACAGGAAAAGAATTAATAGGCTTGAGTTACAGCCAGGAAGATTTAAGGTATATATTAAGTAAAATTTTCTAATGACATGGATCATGACACGCTGGAATAGATTGCCTGAAGAGCTTTTGGAGTTTCGGTCATTGGAAATCTCTAAGGACAGGTTAGGTAAACATCTATCAAAGTTGACAGGTACAGTTGATTCTGCCTGCAGGGGAAGAATAAAGTAGATGACCTTCTGAGGTCTCTTCCAGCCTTATTTGTCTCTGATTCTGTGATAGGTAGCAGTTTAGACTACAGGTACACTCATGACTTCAATAGGGGTATTTATAGAATAAAGTACTCTTCAAAAAGACATTTGCAAACATGTCATTTTTCTGCAAGTAAATACATAAAAGGAGTAGAGCTCCTGGCTGAAAATGGCACCCCCCCCCCCCCACCCCACCCCCCCTTTTTTTTTTCTCATCAAAATAACTACTTAGTAAATGGATTCTCTCAAGACTGTGGGTAGCAGTTGGACTTGAATTTTTAAGGTTTCCATGGGAAGCCACATTGCCTCCCTCAGCTTTTTAAGTAAGGTACTGAAACACGTTTAAATGTCCACCTTCCAAATACTCTTAAAGGTTAAGATTTTTGTAATATCTGCAATTGCTGGGCCTGTAAAAATAAAATAATTATTGGATCATCTCAAACATCAGGCAATAAAATATAGGCCCTATTATATTTGGGGGCCTATATTTTGCATACAGTCTCAAAATATATAAAAGAAATGGAATTCCATCACCAGTATTGACTGGGGTTACCTCCAAAATGTATTAGGTGTAAAAGAGATATCCCGAGCTCATTTGTCAGGGAGTGGCATCTAGAGCATTTACCAGGCAAAATTTTTATTGCAAGACTTTACTACTAGGTTTTAATTACCATTTAAAAATAACAAATAAATAAAGCACAGTAAATCTAACTCATTTAAGAAACTTACTCTTCACTTCGGCATTTCCCTGTGTCTCTCCTCCAGAACTCAGGAGATTTTTACAGAACTGATTGGTTTAGTGCTGGGCACTTGATTGACATTCCAGAGATGGCATATCTTTGCCTAACTATTTATCTACCCCACACTTCATCTATATGGTTATGATGAGGAACAGAGTGTGAATAATCTGCCCAAATATTTGCATACCCACACCTGTGATTTCCTTTGGAGTCAGTGGAGAGAAACAAGCAGTCAGCATGTCATTCGGGTGACTGATTTTTGATCATCTCCTTCAGCATGAGATGCTTTGTGCTCCGAAAGTACTTATTTATTTCCAGTGTCTATGAAGAGAACAAAAATGAAGACTGAAAAGTGGATGTTTACATTGAACAGTTAATAAATGAATATCTTTTGTTCTAAGACAGATTTTCACATTGTATCTAACCACTTCATAGTCTTACACATACTTCTTCCTCACACAGATTCTGTGGAATAGGAAGAGCAGTTGGAATAGGAAGAGCAGTACTTCTAATTATGATGCTGTTAAGCATTCAAGAATTACATAAATGGTCTGGTGAAACACAGATGGCAAATAAGCAATAATATAGATCTTCAGAATGAGCATAATCTTGCAAGTATCCATATGGTAAAATAATTGTTTCAGATTTGGAAAGGAATAAATTATCTTCCAAGACTAAAATACATATACACTTATACGTGTGTATTCATACTTACATGATGTACATATTTGGTCAGTCTAGAATGAAGCTGTAGAAACTAATGCCTCAAATGTGTATTAAGTCCTTGAAATGGAGAGATGGGTGAAAGGTGGTAATAAATACAAGTAAAGAAAATAACTTTTCCACAGTGTACAAAAAAACATGCAATTAAGAATCTCTAATATACTAGGAGCGCCTTATGAAATATAGTAAATCCCTAGCTTTTTCTTTTCTTTTTTTTTTTTTTTTTCCAGCTCCCATAATATCATCTCCAAAAATGTGTGTGCATACTGCCAGCTATTATATTAAATTCATTATCCTTATATTGGGAATAAATCTCACATGGGTTAATATATCCTGCTTCACTATACACAAAGAGTTCAAAGAACATCAGGTAACATTCTCCTGGGTATTCTGATTGTCTAATGTTTATTACACATTCGGAGCAAGGTGAAAATATCTTGCAAGATGTGAAGAAGTACAAATCAGAAATATTCTTGAATGTTTTGAATAATCTAGAAAATGTTGCTGGTAGGCTTTGTTACTTGGGCAGATAATGATAGGACAAAGGGGTTTTAAACTATAAAGAAGGGAGATTTAGATTAGATGTTAGGAGGAAATTCTTCACTCACAGGGTGGTGAGGCACTGGAACAGATTGCCCAGAGAAGCAATGGATGCCCCATCCCTGGAGGTTTTCAAGGCCAGGCTGGATGGATCTTTGAGCAGACTGATGTAATGAGAGGTGTCCCTGCCTAGGGCAGGGGAGTTGGAACTGGATGGTCTTTAAGGTCCCTTCCAACACAAACCAGTCTGTGACTCTATGACTCTAAGAAGATTTTCAGAAATTCTACTTACAGTTGACATAGCTGGTTTTAAACTACACAGCAGAGGAATAAGGAGATCAGGGATAATGCTGACAATGGTAATGACAAGAAGTGGCTACAATGCACAGTTTTTCATAATGATACATGTGAGGCAATACATCCATTAGCAGTAATATTTGGTTCACACTATAAAATCTTACCCAGTAATTACAGTGGGAAAAGTGGCTTTATGCAAATACTAATTAATCTTTCCAACAAAACTGAAGACAGAGGACAAAGGAATTGAATTTAGCTTCGTCATGGTGGTAGTGCTGGGGACAAATCTAGTCTCTAACACAGGCTGGAACAGGTCCTTAGCAAGGGGCAGATGGTGTTTCTTTGATGTGGTATTTAAATGCATTACAGCCCTGAATTTTTCTTTGGATACAATATATATGAGCATTTTATGCATTCTCAGTGGGCTGTCTAAGGAAAACTATATATATTCTCCAGATAAAATTTGTGAAGAAGGATTCACAGAGGAAGAAACTTGTTCTCTTCTGTATGGAAATAAGAAGCTTACAGAAGAATATTGTACTCCATAAAAGTAATCATTTAAGACTAAATATATAGAACATAGCTGTCTTTTTTTGAGAAGACCTTCTTTTGGTTATCTGTCTGGGCCAAAATCCAACTAAGTAAATCTGTATTTTTTTTTTTTTTTCTGAAGATAAAATGGAATTTCAAAATGTCTATACTATGTTTAATATCCACTCCTTGATGATAAATACTATGTTAAGTGTAAAACGGCAGAATCGATACTGTCTCAGAAAAATATATCAGTAAATAGGAGGATTGCAACAAGCAAGACAGATGATTTCTATTTTTATTTTTCTGCGGAGTCTTCCTATAATAGAGAACTTTTAAACAGGTTTGCAAATAGCCACATTATTTCATTTTCAGTGTAAATTTTCTGCACATGAATTCTTAGCTCTATGATATTTTATAGATGTCAGATTAGGTGGAGGTCCTGCAGCATGTAACTCTACACAGGCCACATGTCTGATCCATAGGAAGACAGAGACCCTGCGGCTGGTGTTCTGTATCATCAGCTGTATTGAAAATTGAAGCATAACATACATGGTTTTTAGAGCTACACAGACAATATCTAGCATTTCATCACCACCTCAGCCTTCCTATCATGAGATTCACCTACTCATTTTTATTTATTTATATGTAGTTCTGGTTAAAGATACTGTTTGTTTATGTATTTAAATATCTTTTGCAAGGCTTTACATTATTCTCTTCCATCACCAAGTAAATTCAAACTTTTTTTTTTTTTTTTTCCTTTTTACTATTTTCTCTTTATATAGACACCACAATTTTCAAGGTGGATTTATTCTGAAAGTCCTGGGATGTTACTTTCAACTTTTTCCTTGCTTTGTCTGCAAATTCCAGATACATTTTTCTTTTTTGGATTGATGTTCATGGCTCTTCTATATTAAAGACCTTAAACTTTCAGTCTAGACATTGTCTGTGATTGGTTCTCATAATTTTCAAAGTTTGTCCTTTCAAAATCTAAATCTTTTCTAACAGACATGCTTTTATTTATCCTGCTGTTTCATTTAAACAGGAGAAGCTAGGGATCATTAGATTCAAGGTTGTTTTCTGACGAAGGCTCTTTTATAATGGTACTCTTGTCATGTATTTCATATTACATCTATGTCTTAGATTACATTGCCATTAAAAATAGTTATTGAAGGTACAGGACAACTATTGAGCTATTTGACATATTAATATATTACATGATGTAAATCCCTGCCTGCAAGGAATAGTATGAAAATCACAATTTCAAGCATTCAAATATAAAATTATAATGCAACACCTAAATTACCCTGGAAATTAATTATGCTTATTTTACTTATGCATCATGTTAAAGTATTTATTTATGTAATCAAATTTTGCTTAATTTTTCAATTGGACTCCTCCTTCAGGCACTGCACAAAAAGCATGAAGATGAAGCTGTCTTCTTTTGGAAACATATTTACCCCAGTTTTGAAAGAGCTGAATCCTCCTCCTGAATCTTTACACAAAAGTGTTACAAGAGTGTCAGAAACACTGTATTCCAACACATTTGGGTTTTACTTCCCAGATTCAGTCATAGCAGTATATATCTTTGTCACATCAGGACCGAATCATCATGGTTTCAGCAGCAAGCAACATGCAAACTGCAGCTAATTAAATACCTCCAGTCTGATGCAGCAAATTAACATGAAAATATAATTCCAATATTTGACAAAGAAGACCTGTAGGTGTCTCAGTCAAGACTCTAATTTGACAGACAGTCTTGGGATATCACACAACTCAGGTTGCATTTAAGACTTTATCCATACAGTTTCTTTTAGCTCAAAATGAAAGTATATTCCAAGCACTCCAAATATGACTCTTGAGGACTTATTCAGTAGTGACAAAACAGCAAGATCTTTCAGCAATTGTATAGCTTTTTCATCTGTTCATTTCCAAGAAGATTTTGGAGATGGAAAGACAGACCATATAGAATAAAATGTTATGGGTGTACATGTAATGATTATACTACTCTAATTTAATTTCTTTAAAACAAAATTATTTCCTTAGAATGAAGAAGAGAAGCACTCTCTTTCTTTAGTAGTCTGATACTACCATTCAATTTCATATATAGTAGGTTTAATTTGAAATAACAAGGTGAATAAGGTTGTGGTAATTTGCTCAATTCTGCAAAAAGAATTTTTTCTTCCTTTTCAAAGGAAACAGGGAGGTGAAGTCTTCTAAACTGTTATATGGCACTTTATCACAATGTCATTTGCAACTAGGAAATGACCTTGTGTCTTCAAAGTCGTGAAATTTTATTTTAAGAGGGTGAACAATCTCACCCTGGTGATGACAAGAAGATAAGGAAAGAAGACAAAATCCATAATTTAGCAACGAATTAAAGAGCTCTCAAAAATTATAATGTTCATGGAGTTCAAGGAGTTTGCTGCTGTTAAAACACATAGATTGAATTCAGTTTTGTTATTTTGTCAGTAATGCCCCAGGCTAGGAGTACTGAAGTGAAAAAGAAGACTTGGTGTCATTTCTAATAAATAGAAAATGTTGGCTTCCTCTAGCTGTAAGGATTATGTACTTTTTTGTTGTTGTTGCTGTTTTTATCCTGCCATGCAGAGCAACAGAGTATTTTGCAGTATTTTCTCATTATTTCATTTGCAACGATCATAAAATACTGTCCTCTAAGAAAGCCACAATCTGCATTTTTTTTCATAGTTGTCATGACAGCCACAGAATTTTGATAGAGTTAAAAGATTTTACAAATACATATATATATATATTTTTTCTCTTAAAGTCATCATAGCAATACCAGACAAGTATTATTAAACATAGTTGAGCATTATACAATCATGAAAGCTGCAAAAATGATGTGAGGTCAAGAAAAATTGTACCTCTGGATGAGAGCATGACAACAAAGGAATTTGCCATGGCAGTAAAAAACATTAAAACTCTGATTATTTTGGGAGGTGGGGGATTGTTAGGGCAGAGGGCAGAAGGGAGATCTGCCCAAAATCTGTCTGTATTTTGAGACAGATTGAACAGATTTGATACAAATGAGAAAAAGTGAACAAACAACAGCTCAACATTAAGACCAGTTTAATATCAGTTCAGGCTCTCAACTAAGTTAGAGAATTTTAAGGAGTAGTACAAAAAGCAAACATTCTCTGAGGATCTGCGTCTTGCCTTAGATCACGAAGATATCAGACATGCACCCTTTTTTACCTTTTTTTTTTTTTTTCTAGTTATGTAAGCTATTAAACAACTTTTAATAAGACTGAGGACAGAACTTTTAAATTCTTGGCACTCTAAAATTGAAAATGCAACACTTCAGAAAAAGATTTCATTCTGCTTTGGAACCTAAACTACACTTTCAAACAGCTTTCTGCAAAATGTTGAAGACATATCACTTTGAGGTGATTTCTGCTTAGCTAAAATAAACACGAACTGTAAGAATCCTTTTTTTTTTTTTTTTTTTTTTTAAGTCCACATTTCCAAAGTCTCATTTCTCTTTCCTAGCTAATCCATGATTAATTAATCTTTTACCCATGTAAAGCCATTATGGTTGGGATGGCTGGACAATTTGATGGCAAAAAGCTAACTGGATGGACAGGGTCAAAGAGTGGTGGCTAGTGGGTAGCACTCTAACTGGATGCTGGTGACAAGTGGATCTTACAGAGACCTGCAATGGGATCCCAAGCTTGACATCTTCATCAGTGATGTGGAGGACATAATGGAGTGTACTGATGAATCGTTTGCTGATGATACCAAACCGGAGAGAACAGTTAATATGTTGGAGGGCAGGGCTGCTAACCAAAGGATGCAGACAGGCAGGAGGAACGGACCTCATGAACTACAACAAGAACAAATGCCAAATCCTGCACCTGAAAAGGAGGAACCTCAGGAACCAATAAACATGGAAGACTGATGGATTCCCACAGCTCATTTCAGTACTTTTTTTTGAAAAGCCATATTTGCAGACATGGGAAGGCAGATATTAGTACTGACATCCAAAGTTGTCTTGCCAGGTTAGTCATATCTTCTTAAGCTTTAGTATTGGACAGAGTGATATAAATGTCACCAGACTCTCTGCTCTTCTGGGTGGTACAAGGAACAGCCCCATTCTGAAATGTGTTGCCAAGTAAACAGAGGCAAACAAAGCCACTTACCTGGGGTCATTCTTTACTCTTATGAGTTTCAACATGTGCCTGTCTGCACAGGTACATACTTACCCATTTTTTTAGTAGAATTAATGAAAGATAGGGAATAAAACCAAACATATTGCTATGGATTTTCATTCTATTCATTTCAAAATTAATTAACCTTGAAAAGAGAACTGTGAAAAATAGAAGACTGAATTATTTTGTATTTTAGATCCTAACATTTGCAACACAGAGCAGGAAAATCCATAAAAAACAAATTTGCAGGTTCAGCTTCTTCTTAATTGTTGTCATTTTTCATTCTATCACTTTTGGTGTTATTTTAGGTTGAAGGACATAATGCACAAACAACTCTTGAGTACATCAAAAGGTTTCAGATCAATTCAAGGAAAAACAATGTTTAAAGCAGAATACACCTTTAGCTGTTTTGGGGGAAAATATATATATATATATCTGTAGACATTGGATAGGAATATTAAGACTACATGGTTTTTAGCCAGACATGTTTATAAAGGGTCATTTTGCTATGTTGTATTTCTGTCATCCTGAATGTCCTGTTTTCTGAAATATTATTTCCTGAAATCTTAAAAGGCAAATAATATTAAAAATATTCAGTCATGAGTTGAGCAGAAATTATGTGTGCTGTGTAACAGGCTGGAGAGTTGTTTAAGATTGAGGCTAATTAAAGAAAATGGCAATTGTGTCACACATTGCTTTCAGACTCTGCACACATTCATTGATTGGCTCCTTGTACAGACTAGTTCAACAGGACTTTCACCTTGATTGGTCTGTCTTTCCTTGTCAAAAGCAACAATGGCAAGTATGGCAGCAGATTAAGTTAATGAATAAATGAATAAAAGCATGAAAATACTTTTCATACACTTATACAAAGAAATCTGACATTGTCTTTTTAGATTACAAATCTGTCTGGCAAAGACCATGTTGAAAAACTAGCATTTGTTATGTGACTTTCTAACTAAAATTTGACATTTAACAATAATCAATGTAAAACATATTTGTATTAATCAGACTGGGGAAAAAAAAGGTTTTGATAACAAATCTTCAACACTAATTGTAAATGGGAAATCATCACAGAAATTCATGGGTTTACTGCTGTCCTTGACTCTGTATTGTTCATTTTGTGTACTGGTAACCTAGAATGTAAAATAATATTGCTTCTGAGGAAGTATGCATATGACATGATTATTGACTCAAGTGGTAAATAATATATAGAAAATTCTGAGTCACTCAGTAATCTGAATTCATTTTTAAACATCATACATTTTAATGCTGCCATATGCAAGGTTGTACATCCAGGAACACAGAAAGTAGGTCACACAAGACAAAAAATGTTTCTTGGAAAGCTTGTCTCTATGAAAGCCTTTGGGGTTTGGTTAGTAACCAACTGAACGTGAGCTCACATTGTAACACAGTGACTGAGACTGATGTAGTTCTTAACAATGTAAGGTGAAGACTAATAAGACAGACAATAGATATGACATATATTATATCTGTTTGTTATTATTGAGACCATGACTAGAATATCATGTCCACACCTCAAGGTTGGAAAGGTTTTGGAAAAACAAACAAACTAAAAATAAAAACAAGAAGCAAGTGCAGAAATTGCCTTGGATTTACAAAACATGCAATATGGCAAAACATGACAAAGAAAGCTCAGTCTGGTTAATTTATAAAAGAAGTTAATTGTGGTCTGCAAATAACCTCCCCTTGTATCCCAGATTTATCTTCAGATGGATTGCAACATGAAAGGCAGTCTTCATCTATCCAAAAGGTGGTAAAAAGTTCAATGTCTAAACATTAATAAAAACTGAACTCAGGCTAAGAAATAAGGTGTACTTTTTTTAAAGTAAGACAACCACGAAAACCAAACCAAAACCAAAACAAATGAACAAAAAAAACTTTGCCAAAAATGTTTTGATTTCTACATTATTTTCTGTCCTGATATAAAGAGTGGATACCTTTTTATAAACATAGTCTATTTCAAACAGAAGATAAGTACAGAATATACAAAAAACAAGACAAAGAATTATGGTCTGTTTGTAATAAGAATTCAGACCAAATGACCTGAGTGACAAGAGGTAGCTGGGAACGTGTCAGTAAGATATACTTCCATTGGAGAACTTATTTTTGCAAACTAGTTGAAGACAGAGATTTGAAGTGAGGCCTTGGCTTTGCTCTATTCTATGTGACCCTGAAAAAGATGAGAGTCCCTGGGAGGAAATAAGTATGTTCATTGAGCTAATAGCATTGTTTGCCTCTGACCTTTCTTTCTGGGGGTCTCAAGTTCAATGTGTTCACAATTTGTCTCTTGTTTTTTCTCCTTTCTTTAGCATTGTGGACCAAATCTCATTCAGGAGTATCATTCAGGTACCATCTTTGATTCTAAGGCTTTGATCTCCATATCTTGAAAATCAAAGCTTGTTTAAATCTGCATTCTTTGGTACAATGTCTCTCCTGCTCAGCCCTTCTTATTCATACAGCTAACCTCTTATCTACCATCCTAAATACTGTGACCTCTTTTCTTTACAGTTGATGTCAGCATTTATTTTACATCTCATTCTTACATTTTTAAATAAGGACTTTCATGCTTTCTGTTACGTTTCTTCTCATGTTTGGGAAGAGTGCCCAGTGAATATCTCTCAAGCTATCTCACCACTTTCCTCCAGATGCTTCCTCAGAACTCATTGTGCCTGTGTTTTCTGTACCCATGTGATGAGGCCTACCACATAGTTCAAAATCACCTGTTTTCTTGCATTTTGCAGATCACCTGTTTTCTTGCATTTTGCAGATCTTTGGACAAACATCTGTTGACTTTAGACAGACGGTGAGATTTTTTTGAACAGTGAAACGTTGTTTTTTCTTGCCTTCCACAGTGACCGCTAACCCCACTGCTAATATTCTAACTACCTACCATGGATTTCCCTTGTACAAGAGAAAACAGTGACAAAGAAAATTGATTTGTTCCTATCAGAAAGTATGATTATAAGGACTACAGTTCTTCACTTATGAATGAAGAGTATCAGCTTATATAAGATAGAGATTTCTGGGATTTGCTTTCAGGGCCTGAGTTAAGACTATACAAAATGACATTCCTCAAAAGAAGTTTCAGAAAGTCTTAACTTCAGGGATCCCATGTGAGACTTCCACGGGCAAGAAATGTGCCTTTTGAGAACCCAGAGTTGGGCACGGTAACTCTCAAGAGTTACTGTGTTGCCCTTATCACAGGAACCAAGATGTATTTAGTCCTTGAAGGAATGTGCAAATTCATATGAAAGTCTGTTTCATCCTCTCAATCACAGGCATCAAGATTTGTTCACAGAAGATACAACTTCTGGCACAAATTCATTCTGCTTTTAATATCACTTCTGGCTTCCATTGTTTCACTTGCAGAAATAAACAATTTTGTGGAAGCACCTTTCAAAATGACTTCATTCTTCATGGTAAATGCTTTCAGCTTCCCTTGAGCATCAGTAAACTGCAGCAGACACAGTCTGTATTCAAACCTCAGACAGCAAATTAAAGACCACTACCTAGCAGAACTCTTGCTACTGCAATTTCTTTGGTGAACTGCTGCTAGCAGGAAATCATGATCAAGAAATCACAAGTGGGTCAGCCATCTCCTATAGTTTTACAAATCTGTAAGTAATGTTAATGTGGATTTAAAACTACATTTAATATTACATCTAAATAACTGTATATCTCACATATATTACCTTCCTTATGTATGTCCTGAATACTGGTGAACTGAATATGCAGCATAGGTGGGACACGTAATAGTCTCTTTAATCTCTGCCCACGACTTCACTAAAAAAACAAAGACTACTGCTCTTCAAAAAGCCAATATACTTCAAATATAACTTGTACTGATGAATTAAAGAAGTGCTTTGGAGAAAGTCCCTGTGGAATTCAGTGGAGATTATGGCAAGGCTTTTTTTTTTTTTTTTTTTTTTTTTCTATTTAATTTGGGAAGTGCTCTTGAAAATAAATGTGTTTGTTTAAATTATTGTTCAAATGTTGTACCTGAATTTATAATCACTTTTTACATAACATAATTAACGTCAAAAAGAATTGAGTAAAGAACGGCACTTTAGGGCAATTAGTAGAATAAACTAAATTATTGAGTTCAAATAGTTTATTAAAATATATATTTTTTAATATTAACATTATCTCCTTTCTTTGTTTATGTGAAATTATAGAATAGTGCTGTTAATTACTTTATGGTAAGAAATAATTACTTAAGATTACTTAAATTTAATTCAAAATCGATTAAAACCAACTCATTAAACAGAAATAAATCAGTACAACGCCCAGTAGCTCTCACTTCGCAAAACCAGTATGTGGCGCTGTCTCCTGTGAAAAAAACAGCCCCGAGTTTCGCAAAGCTGGTCTCCAAAAACGCTTGTGTGTACATTGTCAGGTAAGTCACACTGGTTTGAAGAACAGATAGGATAATAAAGCCTGTATTTTTAAAAATAAGATCAATGCTCTTTATTTGAAATATTATATTGATACTGTTTCGAAATTCTAAAAGATTCTAATACTAAAAGATTATTTATTTTCAGTTATCAAACAAACAAAAAAGCAAGCAAGCAAGCAAGCAAACAACAACAACAAACAAACAGCCAAAATGTAAGAATGTATCTATTACATCTATTTTTGTGGTTTTGGCTACTATTTTAATAAGGAAAAAAGGTAGGTATGCTTATACATAAGTAAATAAAAATTGACATCTGAAAAATAACTTGTGATTCAGAAAACAAAAATAAATCCAAGAATAGTTGCAAGAAGTGTTCTGAAAAGTTCACTAAAAAGACTCTTGTCTGTTTTGAAACATTACGGTATTATCTGGGACTTCTGAAAGATCCAAAGACATATGACCAATTAAATGATTCCATGATTACACTTAAAGATTGCTGGTTTTGTGCGTCTCATTTATTTCCAAATGAATGTATTCTAGAACCAATTTACTAAGCTCTCTAATATGACTGTATTTACAAAGGTATGTATCTTACCTTTCAATCTGTTGGATATTTAGCTTGTAGTGGGTTTTGATTACCCACAAAATTCTTGAGCTGGGGAGCCTGTTTCTTAATCTCCATGTAAGGGAACAGGACCTGTGTGAATTTTGTTTTACTGGAACTGAACAGCCGGTCTTTTGTGTGCTGAGTTGGCCCTTGCTTAAAAGGAATTCACAGACTACACTGATGATCTCTGTAACCGTGACCTTTCAAACACAAGCAACTGAGTAAACTGTGTATTCATGAACTTTCTAATTTTTAAGGGCTCTATGCCCTTTGCTACCAGACTTGATAAAACAAAGGAAACAGGATTCATACCCTTTTACTCAGAGCTGGGGATTATAATATACAACATAAATTGCATTAGCACTAACACTGGGGTTATATCTATAGAACCATCTGCCCTCTCTAGATTTGTAGTCTGATTTATAGATGGTAACATTTTTTTTTTAGGCAGTTCTTATTATCTGCTAAAATATGGCAAAACTTGAAAGCATTTGGTGTACCTGTAAACACTATGAATCAGAGAAGCAATTTTCTTTTCCTGACTCAAGGCAAAAGGTTGCAAAAGATTTAGCTAAGGCTTAATAAAACCTATTTGAAAATTAGTCAGTTAGAAACTGTGATTTTCTAAACTTAATATCGAGGCCTGAATGGTACCATAACTGTTTGTCACAGTATTGCTGGGATTGTGCTTTTACTACTTCTGTGCTGTTCTATAATGTGGTTCCTTATTCTTTTGCAACATAGAGATGCCAGAGTAGGCTAAGTTCATCAACTGCTGTCAGCCGAACCCTAACCAGTTCTCTAGCAGCAAGAAATCGGTCTGATTTGGGATCAGTATTTCTGGGCCACCTACTACTCCTGTAGTCTAGCTCCAAAGATGATGAATACTTCTGGGGGTGTAGCTGAGACGGTCTCCCCTGGCACATTTCCAAAATAGCCTGCTCAGAACTCGTACAATAGTGCAAGCTGAGGGGCAACTTCTATGCCAGGAAGTGGCAGGTGACCTCTTCTGGTTACTGTGCTCGCTCAAGCACTGAAGGACACGGACTGTCATTTCAGTTAACACTTGCGGGAGTGAACGTGGCCTACTGGCTTCTCTCTAGTGAAGATTTCCAGTCAACTGACAGGAGGATTTAGCTCAGACATTGTGAGCTGCAAAGTAACATCTAAACTAGAATTTGTTTCACTTCCTGTTATATCAGTATGTTACAAATACAATCTGTATGTCGCTCATACAGTTTAACAGGATTCAGTCTGCATTTAACAAACCTTTTTGTATTTTGATTTTCTCTTTTACAGATAGATATGTATAGGTTTGTGGAAAATGTATATATGGATTCTGGTAGGAAAAAATGCATTGAGGTATATGCTTTATTTCACATTTGTGTACAATGGAGTATCCATTAGGAAAATAATTATAACTGTGTAAAATTTGTACCAGCAAGACTGGTCAAAGACCTTGCTGTATTTTGACTAGATTTTAGGTGAGTTTCCTAAAATGTACTTAGCTTACCCTAAAACTTATTTCGGTAAAGAAGACTCCTGCTGTATAAGCGTTCGATAACCATGTTAAACAACTATTTATAGCAGTAACTGTAACTAGTACGATTAACAGGTACTATTACTAGCGAGCATCTCACGCTATCATCTCCTGAAATGGCCAGAAGACAACTTATTTCAGCTCGCACAGCCTCGGGGTTTTCCAGCTCGGGAGGCCCGTCCCTCAGATCCCCGTGAGGAGCCTCTCTCGCCCCGTCCCGCAGCGGGAGGAGCGCAGAGGCCGCAGGTACGCGGAGGCATGCGGCACGTACCCGTGCTACACACCGCACCGCAGCGGCTGCAGGAGCAGAGAAACGACCTCCTAACTTGCTGCGCACCGCCCGGGAGCCATTTTAAAGCTCCGCTCTCGCAGCTCTCCCTCGGAGGCACCGCAGCGGTGACCGGCACCTCCGCCTAATAGACCGGCCCTTCACAGGCTGGACCCTACCGCGGGCCGGCCGGGCGGTGCCAGCCCCGCCGCTAGCGGCCGGGCGCCACACAGGTGGCGGCACGAAGCCGGCCGAGCCAAGCCTTGCCGAGCCGATCAGAGCCGTGCCGTTCCGACCTGCCCGCGGCCGCACCGCCCGCCCCGGCACTGCCGCTCGCCGCAGCCAATGGCGCCGCCTCTGTCAGGCTCGGCCCGCCCGCTGCCGGCGCGGGGGAGGGCTGAGGGCCGCGGGGAGGGAGGGAGAGAGGGAAGGGGCGAGGGGAGTTGGATGATTGAACTTTCTTGTTTAGTTTCTGCGCCGCGGAGCCTTCTGCCCCCACTGCAGCCCGGCACCCTCCCGGAGAGCGGGAGCACACCCCGGCGCCTGCCGCCCCCCGCAGCACCCTGCCCTCCTCCTCCTCCTCCTCCTCCTCCTCCTCCTGCCCGCCCAGCCATGGTGCCCGCCGCGTCCCTCGCCCTGCTCCTCTGGGCAGCGGCCGCCTGCGGCAGCCCCGCCGGGCCGGGGGCCGGCGCCGCCGCCGCCGCCCGCAAGGAGGACGAGGCTTTCTCCACGGCCAGATGCACGTCCAGGTGCCTGAGCCTCCAGATCACCCGCATCTCCGCCTTCTTCAAGCACTTCCAGGTAGGGGCACGGCGCCGGGCAGGGTGGTCCCCCGGCAAACTTCGCGGCGGCTTCAGCCCTGCCGGCACCTGGAGGCGGCGGGCAGGGGGCGAGGGCTCCTCACAGGTGGTGTCCGGGACGGGGCGGCCCCGAAGGGTGCGCTTTGGGCTTAGCTTTTAACGAGGGGTGAGGGGGGACAGTGGGTGCCGGCCCGGTGAGGGTGCGAGTAAGGGCTCTCTTCTTTTTGCGTCTCCTGGATAACGGTGGTGGCGAAACGGGGATGAAGTAGGGACGAGGTGTGGGGAGAGCTACGTGGTATGAAATGCAGTGAGCTGTGCGGAGGGAGAATGAGCCCCTAAAGCGATGCGGGAGGTGGTGTAAGGGCAGCGGGTGTCTGCCCGCCCGTCCCCACCTTCCAGCCACGCGCACTCCTTTCATCTAACCTGGTCTTGAACGCCTCTAGGGATGGGACATCCGTAACCTCTCTGGGCAGAGGTTTTCCCTTCTCCCTTCCCCACCTGCTCTCGACTGTGCACGCATTGAACCAAATAAACGAGGGAACCCCCTGGAGCTGGCAGCGCGTCTCCCTCTGTAGCCCCCAAGTCCCTTTGAGAACAAGCCTGGTGTGGAGCGCGGCCACCTCCACCTCTCGGGACAGCACGGCCCCGCAACGCCTGGGGAGCACCTCTCGCTTCCCTTCAGCTTCCCCGTGGGCTAAAAACTGGGACCGATCGCACCGACGACTTGGGGAAAGTAGCTCCGAGGGCTACGGTGTTGGCACCGAACCCTGGCTGGGGAGAGGTTTAAGGGTAGCCCGCTTAAAAACAAAAGTCACAGCGAAAGGAAAGCCTGACGCGCTCGTCCCGCCGGCCGCGGGAGTCGCTCGCTGCCTGCAGCAGGGTTTGGGCCGCCGAGATCCGTGCTAGGACCGGGTCCGACACCCGGGATAGGACCGGGGCTGGGTGGGGTGGGCGCTGCCCCGGGCGAGGCTTCGCCGGGTCTGGGAGCGGCGAGGCGCTTGCTAGGAACGTGGCCGCCGCTGCCCAGCGTGTCTGGAAAGGATGGTACTCGTTAAAATAGTTCATTATCTTGGGGAGGGCTTGGGATTTTTTTTTCTTTCTTTTTATGGCGTTGTCAGGCGGTTGTAACTTATTTGTTTTACAGTTTCGGTGGCTAAAGAGGCAGTTTAAATCAAGCCAATTCCTGGTGAAAGGCTTTTCTTGTGTTTTCTTGGCATGATTTCTTTCCCGACGTAAAACTGCTGACAGAATGCACATTGCCAAACAATAGTGATTACATTTTAATTAGCTAGGGTGAAATAAGCTGCAAATTACTCAGTTAGGACTTAATAACTGGCTGTTTATTTTTGTAATCAGTTGAAAATCTTGCAGTTTTAACCCCAACCTGCTAAAGCACGCGGTAATATATCTAAATTACCAGGGATTAAACTCCTGCTGGATGTGAAACGACTGTAATGTTGGGAGATGAAGTGCTCTCGCTTGTGGAAGTTAAGCTTTCCATTGTCTTTAATGAAGGAAAGGAGGAGAGTTTTGGAGTATAGGGAGGATTGTATGTTCTCAGACTGATAATGCACAGTGGACTGGGCCATGTGGTTCCACCAGTGAGAAAGGATATGATGTTCCTTTCATCCCCTCTCTTCTTCCTCCCTTTAACGCAGTCACCCTCCTGGACCTCCATTTTCATCTCGTCTGGGAGCAGTTTCTGGAGTTCTTTTCATTGCAGAGATGCCCACTTATCTTGTAATCTGATTCAGCCTTTGAAGTGAACCAAACACCCAGCAGGAGCAGGAAGGAACCATAGTGTCTCCCAGGTAGAACAAGATTGGAAAGAAGTGTGACCCACTTGTTTCCCAGCCCTGCTTTAGGTATCACCTCAGTGTGGGGGTCAGGGAGATAGCAGCTGGGTGCATGGTGGCAGGTGGACTCCACCACGTTGCAGAGAGTTCATTTCACACAGTTCAGGGTACCAAAACCACAGCACTAACATATTTTTTTTTTTTTTCAGGGAATGAAGGTCAAGTAGTATAAACAAAAAATAATATTATTTCTATAACTTCTGGCTATCTTGTTTGAATGCCAATTGATATTCTTTCAAACTTTCAAAATGTTCACAAGAGATTTTCCTTCATTTCCCACTCCCTCCCTCCTGCTGTCTGGAAATTCCAGAAATTGTAACCCATTTTTCTTTACCATCCTTATTTCTGAAAGGGTCAAGAGAGGTTTGTTTATTTATTTATTTATCTATTTATTTTATATCTGGGAATTAGTTCTAAGCTTGTTTTAAAGTTGCATTCCCAGTAGGAGATTATTTTAACCAAGGCGTGTTTCCAGATGAGAAAGCATGTTGTATCCCAGCTGTGGAACTTGGGCCACTGGCAGCACAGAATGAGGCATTGATTTACCTGTGAGCAGGAAAAAATACGGAGAAGAGAACATGACTCTCTAGCCTACTGTTTAGGGCACTCACTTTTAGCTATTTGGATATTGAGACTGGGGTTTTATCCTATAGTTTAATGACTTGCATGAGACAGTATCTGGAGGAGTCACTGGCACCCATCCATGCTCCTGGGTGACTGCATTGAAGAGTAGAGTTCCCACCTCTGTGCTTTGCTTCTGGCAACATTTGTGTTTTGTTATTCTCTGCAAATCACCTCATCAGGAGAGGGTGACTAGAGTGTTCTTCCAGCAACTAAAAGCATGACAATCAAGTGGCCTTCCTACAGCAGAGAAGACAGATTCGAACTGGATAGTTCCGCTCTGTACCTGTGAGGCTGTTGTCTAAAAGAGCATGTCTGTATCTTAGTGAGGAACACAAAAGCTGCCCTTACAAGAAAGGAAGAGGAGTTCCTCCTCTACTTTGGAAAGAGAGGAAGGGCTAAGGTGCCTGGCTCCATGAGAAGCATCAAGACTATGAATCCTCTGTAGAAGGCATGCTTTTTTTGGGACTAAGGTTGTAAAGAACGGTGATACATTGTTTCCCTCAGCAGTTTCAGACTAGCAGTTAAGAAGACAGTTCCTTTCCCTGTGTTTCAGCTGATGGACCAGAAATGTCTGGGATTCTAATTTCAGGTATCCAAAGATTCTTTGTGAATCCAGCTTTATAGTGACTCACACTAGGTAAAAGCCTCATGAAGACCAGGTCAGAGTTATTGCATGTGTTTTTTGTTCTTTTTTTTTTTTTAAAAAAAAAATTCTCAAAAAGGATGTGGGTATAAATAAAGGACCCTGTATAGCTAGCTGGGAAAGAGGCTTGAGTACTCCGGTTAGTTTAGCTAGAGGTTTTCTGTGTAACCTATCTGTTTTAGTGGTGTAAGACTAAAGACTCCTTGCGCTGCTGTCTATGAGTATAGCCTTTCCCATCTGTGATATTAATTGTAGATGAACTTATCTCATTTTGGGGGAGCAGAGACAGCAGTGGCCTTTAGCATTCTGTTTTCAAGTTGAGTGAAAGCATGGTTTGGATTTTAACCTCTACTGCCAGCTGTCTGAGCCAGGTTCAGAAAACAGCATGATTGAAAGTTTTGTTTGTGAATAAGAGCTTGGGGCAAATGTCAGAGTAAGTTCATAGGCTAAAAGTACAGCATAAAAATTATGGAGAACAAACGTTGTTTACTTGGACCTGTGAACTCATGGATCTTTGGTCTTAGTTGCCACGTGTTACAGTCCTCACAAGCGTCTTCTTGCTTAATACGTGAAACTCAACGAGTTGGCTCAGGTAGGGGAGGTATACATCTCATGTGCTGGGTCAGAAGCTGAGAGCGTAGGAGAACATACCAGAGAAGGGAAGAATGGCAGCAGCAAGAGGTTGTGGGTACCTGTCAGACCGCCCCTGTTTGCTGTGAGGAGTCACAGGAACAAAGAGTGGACAACTGCCACATGCTTGCTGAATCAGAGAGTGGTGATCCCATGGCACCTCTGGGATGGTTTATTCAATCCTCCTGAGCAGGGTCAGCTAGAACAGGTTGGTCAGGACTGTCTCCAGTCAGATTTGGAGTACCTAAAAGGATGGAGACTCCACAACTTCCACTACTTCCCCAGGGAAGTAGTCACTGCACCAAGCCTGTTGGAGTTTAAGAAGCATTTGGGCTGTGCACTTAGTCACATGGTCTAAAATTTTGGGCAGACCTGTGTGGTACCAGGAGTTGGACTTGATGATCCTTATGGGTTCCTTCCAGCTCGGGATATTCTCTGATTTTATGATTCTATGATTCAACCTCTCTGGGCAGTTGCTTCTTGTAATCAATCACAGTAAAATAAAATTCAAAGTGTTTCTTGATGTTCAAGGGGAACCTCCTGTGTTTCGGGTTGTGCTGCTGCTGAGAAGAGTTTGACTCTGTCCTCTTTATTCCCTCCCATCAAATATTTATAAACATTGATGAGACCACCCCAAGTCTTTTCTATTCCAGGCACAACAAACTGAGCTCCCTCAGCCTCTACTCATATGAAAGATGCTATAGTCCTTTACTCTTAACGGCCCTTTGCTGGCTTCCCCCCCTCCCAGTTTTTAGATATCTGCACATGTCTGTAGTTTTCTTCTTCTTTTTGTTTGTTTGGGTAGTTTTTAATTGTAAACTGAATCTTAGTAAATCCATTCCATTATTCTTAGGGAAATCCTGCTTGAATAGGCTGATGAGGTTTTGCTTTTAACTTGTTAAGGTGGATATTGATTAACACGTACCAACAACAGTATGGACGAGCTTGGTGACATAGAGGTTCTGTATTCATACGTAAGCCAACTTGAATACTGGATGAGTTCCTGTCCAAACTTTTGATGCAGTGTAGACATCCCTCACATGGAAAGCCAGGTTTGCAATACACGAAGGGAAATTATTGAGAGATTTCCTTTCTTAGTATAAATCTTGTAATAATGTGCTAAGAATTAGAACTTGGAATGTATTAAGCTACGTTGGCTAATGCTAACTCAAAATTGTTTTGAAAGGATGGAAGAATGTTCTTTAAAGTTAATAGTTCAATACATTGCATAATGCTTAATAGCTGTAGGAGGGAAAAATAAGGCCTTCAAAATTTATTTTGAATGACTGATAATGTATGGTGGTAGGAGATTGTCTTCACTGATCATTTAAAACAGTGAATGGAGTGTGGTCTGTCAGAACAATTGAAGTTTTTGAAGGAAAACAGGCAATCATTTTGAAGAAATAATAAAAGTTCTCAGATTTTATACCTTCAGCAAATAGTGTGGAAGCGATTATCTCTAGATAGCCAATGCCTGATTTTACCTACAAGTCAGGCAGCCAGTTGTCTAAGTGCCAGCACATCTGCCTTCAAATTGCTTGAAACTCCAAAGTGACTGCACCTGCAAAAATCTGCAATCAGTTCCAGATGGGAAAGCTGTAGGCAAGGCTGAAAGTCTAGGGTGCATGTGTCTCTATGTGATCTGCTGTAGAGAAGTCAGAGATCACGAAGAAACATTTCGTTGTAACTGTCTTGAATAATCCCCAAACCTTAAATTAGTTTTAATGGAACCTTTTGAAAAGATATGTACTACTTTTGTAGCAATGCATAGTAGATATGTTCTGTGTTATTCCTGGAATGCTTCAGTTTCAATTGATAGGCTGCCCAGGCACCTAGGCTTAGATCTTTTGGGACATGTTCATAATCTTTTCTACATGTTACTACTTAAGAAATGTGTGCCATCTGCTTTTATTGCCATTTCAGTACTCATCTCCTTTCCAAAAATAGTCCTTGTGTTAAATAATTCTGACTTTCATATGTCTCCTTACAAGCACACAGCTGTTAATTTCTTTCCACAGACAAATGTGAACATTTGTCATTACTTTATGATTTTCTCAAAAAAAAAAAAAATCCAAATTGTTCGCCTATTTTTATTATTCAGATGGTATACGATCTGGATAATTATTCTGACATTTGGTGTGCTCATATTATTGAGATCTGCCGTCATGAACAAAAAATGCACAGATCTTAACATGATCTTAAGTAGAGTCTTTGAAGACGAAGAGTTCACTTTGAATAATAACAGTCACAACTAGTGAAAACACCCGCATTATTCTATGTGTAGAAAATCCCCATTGTGGAACTGAGACACAGGTAGTCTTTGTGGTTATACCTAGATCTATGAACTTTTTCATGACCATACTCAAAGCTCTTTGGCATCAGTGAAGGTGTGTAGTCAATATGAGCACAAGGGTTATAGAGCCTGGTCCTTGCTGCCTAGCAGTTTTAGTTTCTCTAATTTGGGATCATAACTTTGAACATTGTCATTCCAAATTAGAATGTTAGGCAGTGTCTCATGTGTAAGGTTTAAATGCAAATCAAATAAACTTCATGGAAACAGAAGAGATTGGTGAACAAATTTATTGAACAGTAAGTGTTGCCAAGATAGTGTTCTTGCTTTTTGCTTGTGGCTGACTATATACTAGAAGAAAAATCTTTATACTACATAAAATTAAAAATGTTGTTCATGTGATAAATATGTATGATACCAAATGCAATAAAATTAATAGCAATGTTGCTAATGTATTTTGAAGCAGGCATTCTATGTATAGATAATATTGGCAAGGCATACTTTTAATGTCATGGGTGTGTATCGGGAAAGGGGATGTTGCTTTTGAAAAGCATTAGAAAACTTCTGATAGAGAATTATTGGCATTTTTCAAATGTAAATCTTTTTTCCATTTGCATATGTATACACTTACTACCAAGGAAAAGGATAGTTTATAAACTAGGTAGTGTTCATATTAAGATTATTTTTAAAACTGTTCATTGTCTGCATATGGGTTGTCTCTGTCATTAACTATCACTCTCAACTGTATTAAAATATGTTTTATTTAGTAAGTGTCCCATGGGGAAAAAAATACACAATGCATTTCCAAGACAGCTTGAAAAACAGACACATTTCCCAGATGCTGAACATTTGTCATTTTGCAAAGGGCAAATTTCTTAAGAATGAGTACTGAACTTATGTGTCTACAAAGGGAGATTATTATTCACAAGCTGATCTGCATCTCTTTCGGCTATTCTATGTGATTTTCTGCTTTCTGTGATTATCTGGAGTTGAGTGCATCTCTACCTTCTGTAAACAGGGAAAGTACTGTTATTTCACATCCATATTTTTAAAGATCAAAAACACAATTAACAAGCAAGTATCAGCAGTATGTTACAACAGAAAGAAGACACGTTCAAAATTATATTAAGTAGTCAGTGCCTAGCAAATGTAAAGCTTGCACCAAAAAACCTATTGACTAGGAGTTTGCACCAAGAATTTTCAGTTTTTGACCTTTGCCATAGCTAAGCATCAAGGTCTTATATCTCAAAAACCTTTTGAAGTCCATGAAAAACCTTCTGTTGATTTCAGCTGGATCAGGTCCATGTATGTACACTAGGGCCATGCAGCCTTTGTCAACAAAGAAGAGTGATGTGAACTTGGTATCCCAGCTCTAGTTTAATCCTCCACCCCCCCTTTTTTTTTTTTTTATCTTTTAATGTCCACAAGATCACAGGATATGAAGGTGGAGAACTGGGGGTGTTGAAAGGTAAGTGGACCCTTTAAACTTGAAAATAGAGTTATGTTCCTTTCATCTCTGATTAAAAAGAATCATACATTCATTTTCATCCATCAAAAAGAATATCAGATATTTCCAGATTTGAGGAACAATCCAAGCCCAAAGTTTATATAAAAACTTGCACTGACTTCTGTGAAGTGCATTTTTACCAATGTGTTTCTAGCCTGTCAAAGAAGTATGTTGTCCAAATTATGTAAACATATTTATGAATTGAAAACATAACACAGGAAAATACTTCTTTCACACACAGACACATACAAAAAAAGAAGTGGTTTATTTTACCATGGACACTGCATGTTTTTCTTCCCCCTACCTTGGTTTGTATCTTTCATCATCATCTTTTAAAACAGAAGTTACATGACTCCCTCTGCAAAGGGAGTGAATCCCCTGGCAGGAGCTGAGGTTACTAGAGGAAGATATGGCCCCAAAACTTGCATGAGAAGCAAAAGAAGAGAGAGTGTCTCAGAAGGGAGAAAGATGGAGAAAAGTGACCTCCAGTAGGCACACACAAGGGAAGAAAATGCTGGACAGAGAATTTGTCTAGGAGTATACAGATTTTACTGGGACACAACTAATTCAAATTAGGGCTAGAAATAGGGAACTGCCCCACACAGACACAAAGGGAGAGTTGTTTGTAACTATTTTTTATTTCAGCTTTTTCTGAGCTGCTTTGAGTTTTACCTGGTTTAAAAAAGTTAATTATTCTTGTTTGTAATTTAATTAAAAAATGTGGTTTAAATATCCCTCTGTCTTCATGCAGTTTCAAAACCTCAAAGAAAATTCACCACAGAGGTCTAGGTGATTTGTGCTCATGTCATATGCCTATCCAATGCAGGCAAATAAACATTGTTCTAGACCAGGGATGCTCAAGTGTACAGCTTGTGCAGGTAATTGTGATGACCTTTGGCTGGCTTCTTTTCACCTGGTTTTAATTCAGTTCTTTAATAAAAGTACCTTGGGAGGGTGAAGGCAGTTCACCTGTGTTGGGGTGTTGGTAGCGTGCTTCTCATTTTTGTCTTCCCTACAGACCATGCCCTATCACACTGGACTATGAGAAAAGTGTGTCAAAGAAACAGGCTGCTTTGGCTTTCTGAGCAATTCCTGCTCCCTGTTTGTTAAACTTGTAAAAGTTACTCTGGAGAGTTTTCAGCTGGAAATAAGTTCTGATGATGGCAGCCTGCTCTCTTGAGTCAATACCGTAATTTACTTGCATGTATTCTGGATTAATTAGTGATCCCAATTCTTTGGGAAGAGCTTTGGATCTTCTGGTGCATGTACTTTGTACATTTTCAGAAGTGTTGGATTTAGTGTGTTGCACATATACTGTAAGTTTGGTCATCTGATGAGAGAAAAGCTGCACATGTGGTGTGTTCTCATATGCTAGGCAAAGTCTAGTTGCCTCCCCAGGCACAGTGTTGGTCACAGTCTACTGCAAGGTTACCTTTCTAGTCAGAAGTCTGACAAACTACTGCCACTGTAGTTTCCCTTGTTGTCACAACTCAAACCACAAAACCTAGCCAAGGTAGTGAAGAGTTTGTGCTTTTGCTGCTTGTGATGGTTGCAGCTGCCATAGATCTTGTAATAAGACAGTGTGAGGGAAACAATTGCATTGGAGAAGGTGTCTTCCTCGGAGACTGAGGTTAATGGTAAAGACTGGATGAGAATAATGTGTTCATTTAATCCAGTGTAAGCATAGTTCAACCTTCATTCCCATTCTTGGAATTTATAAGAACAGTTATGTTTTTCCTTTTTATGGGTTATTCTTTTGGGGAGTTGTCTTCACATTGACTTACATTAAATAAAAGAATGTGCACTTTACACACATGAACATCTCATAAGATCTATGATGTATAGACCTATATCTATGACCTATAGATCATTTGCAGTTAATTGATAATGTTTTTTTAATTGTTAATGATATCTTTGTACTACAGCAACATTCCAGTCAAGCTTCTGGGCTTTCTTTGGTCCTAGACACTATAAATCCATTTCTTAAACCCATGTGCTGTAACGCTGTGGATTCATTGGGATTTTGTACATGGATGGACAAATATGTAAGGCAGCAAATAATTGAAAGCTGAGGAAGGAGAGAGAACAATAATAATAATGTATTCTAATACAGTGACTCAGTGATTTTTTTTAATATAATTTATGTTTGTTTTTTTTTTTTGAAGACGATTCAACAAGGTGTGTTTTTTATTTAATTAGATGATTATAATTCCTTTGGAAACAATGAAATCACATTACTGTGTAACTACAGCTAGACAATAATAAAGCACATCATTATCTGCCCCCATTTTTCTTAGTCATAAAGAGTTTATAATATGTTGACGTTTGAGCCATAGCAATTTTGGGAAAGGAACTGGATGTAGGAGAGCTTGAGGCTTTTTTCCCCATTTTGAAATGTCTTTCTATGAAACTTTTAATGGAAAGATCATGAGTTAGACAAAGTTTGGTCAGTCTGGATCTGCAATAGGTGGAAAGAACATTTAGGATTAGACAAACTGACAGAAAGAGGTAAAAATCATCCAGTTAATGAAGTGTATGACTCGCCTCAGATAGTACTTCCTATCAGCTATGGGACACACTTGTCAGAACAAATAAGGAAAGAGGACATGGATTTCTGGAACTAGCAGCTTATTGTTGGATTTTGAATAAAAGAGTTGAATAAGCAGTGTGAAAGTAGACTTCTGTTAAATTTTATGAATTTTCTGTCTAGTGAATCCAGAGTATAAATGCATTTGATGTTGCATGTGCAGCATATTACTTCGTGTGAAATATTTTAACTATAGAACAACACAGATACATTTGTGCACTGTACAGCACTAAAGCTGTAATGTAAGTGACAATTAAATGTTTAACAGCAACTAATAGTTATTTCAAGCCTCCTCCCAGTGTTCAAAACCTGATTTTTCTTAAATAGAAAAAAGAGAAGCAATGTGGAGTAGACTTTAAGTAAAACAAAACCTCAGCCATATTCCAGATTGTAGAAAGAAATGAACAAATGAAGAAATGAGTTTTCTGAAGGATATGCTGTCTGCTGTTGTTTTGGGATTGAAAGCATAACTAAATTTTAAAGACTAAAGAGCTTTACACAGGGATGTAGTGTAACTTCCTGTTTTTTCTTTAGTTGGAGATCTTTCACATTTCTGAATGAAACTTATCAACCCTTCCATTTATATAATTAGCAGCTTAATACAGATTTTTTTTTTTTTTTTTTTCCTCTGGAGTTTTCATTGCTGGCCCGAGTTTGATACAGATGATGGTAATGTCTCTAGTGGTTTCAACCGAAATAATCTTAGACCAGTGCCAAATATACTAAAAATATCTGATCAAAATCTGTAGATAAAAACAATAAAATTCCCATTATACTGTTTAAAGACAATTAACTTAGATTTGTTAAATACCATCTTAATACATCTTGGCATCGTCTTAGATTTGTTAAATACCATCTTAATACATCTTGGCATCATCCTTTACAATTCAAGGTGGTAGTAAATGTTACTATGCCATTAGGATAAACAAAAACTGAATTGCCAGTTATTTGCCATGTAAAATACCTTGACTTCAAATTAAGATAATTTTTAGAAGCAATTCCTTCAAATCATAAGCAAAGGTAGAAACAATTTTTTGATGTAACCAGAGCTGAGTACCACTAAAGATAGTAAATAAGTATTTTTTTTTAAATTATTATTTTTTTTTTTTACAAAACGAGATATTGCCCAGTTACTGACTGTTACTCTATATATCCAGGTGCCCCCAGGGATTCCGTGGTATCCATGTAAGCTTCATCAACAGGCATGGCTTATCCTCTTAATAATAGCAGCAGATGTCAAATTTTCATGCCCGTAAGATGCTTACTCATACCTAGTAGATCCATCTGTTATAGATCGAGCCTCAGTCAAGTTGTTCTCATCCATGACCTTCCCACTGAGAAAGCAAATCAAGCAGAGCTCCTCAGTCCAATGAAAAACAAACCTGAGTATTATCAACATATTTGTAGTACCACAACCCACTTCACTTCACTGTCTTTCTTAATTGCTTTGCACAGGTGAGAAGACTGGTAAGATGGAATGAGACAGTGTAATAGGGATAGAATTCCTGGAGCATGCCAGAAATATCTGGGACTTTCCAAAGATGAAACAACTGAAATATTTGACAGTTTTGCAAGAATAAATGATATAAGAAAGATAAACAAAAATTTGTTATACAAAACCTGCTGATAATTCAAGATATTGATAACTGGTATTAACCTCAGTTGTAGATGTTTAAAATATGGACACACTTGTAGATACTTAAACTCATAAAATATGGGCATTATCATGTTTTTCTTTTGTGTCTGTTAGTGTGGATTGAAGATATAAAAGAAAATCCAAGGCTTCAGAGCTGCAGTTATCCCTCCAGTGGAATTCTGTGAAAAAGTCTATATCCATTTTTTTACATTTACTAGGGCTTTAAAATACTGTAGCTTGGATAGGGAGTTAGGCTGAGCTTTGACACCTCTCATATTACAAGTCTTTCAATATCTACAACACAAATTAAGCTGTCTTAATTTTAAACTCTTTCACCTGATGCCAGAAATGACTGAAACACGATATACCTGTCAGGAAATGATTGCTCTGCATAGCAGCTATATCTCTGGTAACCAGACATGTGTCAATGACAAATGCTGCAGTCCTGCCTTGAAAAGAGATTTATTTTTATTTTTTTAATGGTATGTCTTCATTATCTAGTTATCAGACTGTATACTAGAAAACTGGCACATGAAAGGCTTTTTGTTTGTGGAAAGGTTTATCATATGGTGAGACAACTTTCATAATTTTCAGTGGAAGATCTCTGTAGAAAGATCCAGTTAATATCCTTGTAGCTCAGACTGTATGAATAATTTTAGTGTCTTGTATCTTCTTCAAATAATAACACTTCATGTTGTTGTCCTCTCCCTCTCATCTGTTCTTCCTCCCACAATCTAAGGTTGGTTGCAGGGTGGTCTAGAAGACAGGACTGTAGCAGTTGTATATGTTTCATATAGTATACAGTTCTTAACAAGCTGGAAAAAGCTCATAAGGAAACTGAAGAAGTGGTCTGTATCTATTGTAACATGCATTAAAAGTCTGGCTCTTTTCTCAGGAATATATTGTCAGCGTTGCAGGATAGAAGGGCCCCGGCTAGGATCAAGTGGAAAGGGAAAGACTCAGACTTCCCACCCTACTGTATGCTCCTTTATATGATGCCTGTTTTTCATCCATTGTCAACACAATGCCCTTGCAACCTTTGCTGTTTTGGGAGCCGCTGCAGTTCCTTAAAATAGGATGGGAGTAAAAATTCAGTCTGCAGACAAATATGAACCGGGTTTACAGGTCTGGGAGCTGGGGAGAGACAGCAGCATTGAACTAAAGTCAGGAATAAGGGGTCATGGCTTCCCTTTTTGTTACATGATAAAATAAGGAGGACATTCATCATTTGATGTTATATGTGGTATCTGACCAGAATGTGACTGGCATCCACTAGTCTTTGTTATTGGCTTAATGTGGCGGTACTGGGGGTCGGCTTTCCAGAGAACTGAGAGCTGGGCTGGGGAGGAACAGGCTGAGGGCCAAACCATTAGGAGCAGCGGAGGGAAGAGTGTTAACTTGCATGGTGTGATTAGTTGTTGGGTTGTGCTTTATAGATGAGATAATAAAGTTATAGGCTAATTAAACTGTACCCATTACATTTTGCTTGACTTCCTGTAATGTCTACAATCAAGGCAGATGTACGGAAAGACTGTAGCAATTAAAATATGTCTGGGAAATAAGACTTCTTCCTGAAATGCTGCTTTAACTGTTGTGGTAAAAACTGTTTTTTTTTTTTTTTTTTTTTTTTTTGTTTGTGTGTGTGTGGTGGACTTTTTTTTTTTGTGTTATTCCTTTTTTTTTGTTTGTTTAAAAAATTATTTTTTTTTTTTTTTTTTTTTTTTTGTGTGTGTGTGTGTGGCTGACATATGTTTCTTTGAGTTAGTCCTTTCTGAGCGTATGTTAACAATATTGTCTTGTTTTTTTTTTTTTTTTGGTTCAGGTTGAAGATAGACTGTGCTGTTTATGAGTCAAAGGGTCATTTTGATCTGGACAGTTATTTAATTCCTCAGTGACCGCAGAAACCTTTTGTAAATGTTTCTAGGAAATCGCAGGTCTGATGAAGTGTACTTCACTCACTGAGCCTAGACTTCTATAGAAAAAGGAAAAAATCCCAAAAGACTGTTTTAAACAACTGCTAGAGCTACAAGGACTGTATGAGTTTTGACACTTGTTATTTCTGAGAACTTTGCTGTGCACTTCAATAATAGTCTTTATGAGTAGATCAGTGGAACTATTAATATATAATTGTAGGCAAATTTCAGATGGCGTATTTAATCTCTATGATCATTATTTGTGCTGTTGTTTTTTTTTACTGCTAAGATTACAATTTTCTACATGGTTTTACAATATTGAAAGAACTTCGGACATTGAAACAATGTATGTATTTTGGCAATGATGGGTATTGAGCCTATTGCCTTTCACTGATTAAAAAGGAGAAATTTCATAATGTATCAAGATAATTAGAAGAGGATAGGGGATATTTGTCCCTTTATTCTGTTGAGAAAGGCACTGTATTGTATTTATTTACTTTTCTGTTAAATGGAAATGAATATATACTTATCCATCAGCTTGTGTTGGATATGGCTGCTACTGCATATTTGAAATATCTAGTATCTTGGAAACTAATAATAAGAGAAAGGAAATAAATAAATTCCTGAAATGTATCATGTTAATTCATGCTATTATATCAGAAATAATTGGTACCTTAGGTACAAGAATATGAGCACAAAATTTGTTGTTACCTGATATTTGAGTCATAATAAAATGGGTACCAGAGAGCTGTTAATTTTGATAAGGGCATCTGTGTTCATGTATTTTTGCCAAAGATACAAGCATACTATTTAATGATGTCCCTCCCATAGATAGCAGAACAGAATAAAAGAAAATACAAGAAAATATCATATGACCAGTATGTAGTATAATGAATTTAGCAGTTTTATAATTAGAAATGACTCCACCACAACGCAAGCTTCATGGAGTATCCCATGTTCATATAGTTTATAGTTAAACTATTTATAATAAACATGCTGATCTAAAAATATGAGGTTGTTTACCCTATCATTTATTCTTAGTTTCTTAAGGGCATGAGACAACAGAACCCTAAGCTTGTTGCAGGTCCAGAAAGGGATGTTTCCCTGAATGGTCATGAAAAAAAGATGGCTTATCTAGTCTAGTGGGAAGGACTGAAATGAAATACTTCTCTTGTATGTTTGTGGGAGGTGTTGGAAATTTCTGAAGTGCATCTACACATTAATACTTCAGTGTGAATCAGAGTATGCATTTGGAGTGAGTCTCCTGAGCTACATGATCATCTTTTTTCACACCATAGACCAACCTCAGAGGTCATGCAGTAGATTTCATCTGGATGAACATACCTGGAAGAGGTGATCCAGGGGGACCTAATTTACTTTAGCAGTTAATGGACATTGAGTTCATGGGACCGGACAAGTATGAAAGGAAAGGGAAGTTGGCATGCATATAGTGCAAGCATTAGATCTGTCAACATCAGTTGTTTTGCTTAATAGATGTGCTCCTGTGCTTCACACTACTTCCTAGTGTGGAGACACCCTGGGGTATTTGTAGTTGATTCTGGAATGATTGGCTGGTAGGCAGTGCAGGCGAACACAGCCTGTGGTAAGTGTAGCACATCACATACTGTTGGGAATCACCAAACTACCCAATAGTCTTATAATTACACAGAGTAGTCACATGGACTGTCATTTTTAGTTATAAAGTCAGATAAGTTAGCATACATTTCTGAAACCTGGAATATTACTGTCTTGGTAAATCATGTTTTCTCAAATACACTTTAAAAAATCGTGTCCACACTTATATTGTGTTTTGTAAGAGTAAATATTATTTTTTGGAATGTCTTTTGTTCCTTCTGATGCTAATTTCCCAGTGGGCTACCTTTGTGTCATTATTTTTGAGCCAGCATATACTATTATCATCTTGTTATTTAATTTGCATAGCAAAATCTACTTTATGACATGAGCGAAAAAGCACATTAAGAAACACTTTGGAACAGTGAGGGTTTTGAAATTGAGCCTAGAAGCAAAGAGTCAACAAGAAATCTTTTACTTTTCATGTTCATGCTATTAGATTAGATTTTGTTCCCTTCAATTGGATTACTTAATCCCAAGAAATGTGTGCAGGGTTTGGCCCCAGGTATATGCATTACTGTGAGATGCTGAATTTACTTATAGTATCTTAGTTAGTGTCATTGTCTTTAATTCCTCATGTTGCTTAGTGAAATGAATTTTATTTTGGTCTGGTTTCTTTTATAGATTGATAGAAACTTCTGCTACATAGAATAAAACTCAGTTGAGATCAGTCTTAGAAGTGGTAACACTGAAATTTGTGAAACCACAAGAAGGCAGTCATAACTCACAAGTGCAATGGAGACACCGGGATTCCCGTGGCTCGTTTGTTTTTACAGCTTGTGTTTATCTAGTAGTTTTTCCATCCATTTGAGAAGGCACTACTGTAAAAAGAGAGAAGGTGTTGCATACTGGAGATGCAATGTTAATCAAAGCTATGCATAGTCTATATTTTCAAAACTACTGATCTCCTGTTGTTTCATTGGTAATGACCTTTGGATTTTTGCTCACCATCTTCCTAGGAACCTACTCATGATGAGAGCTTTATAAGGAATGCTGGTGTGTATCACAATTTAGGTGGTGGTTACTGATTTTACTTGATTGTTTTTCATAATTACTCCGATCTTTATCTTTTTTTTTTGTTTGTTTGTTTTCCTTTTGTGGTATGTGAAGTTGTGGCTTTACATATTTCAATGTAAACTTCAATGAGGACAGTCTGTAATAGAAATGAAGGCTGAAGATGACTTTTCACGAACTGTTTGGGAAATAATCAACGCAAGGTTTAGGTCAATACAGTTCTGTTCATACCCACCCATCCACAGCAGGAGCCTACCATATCATTGTGATCAGAGCTAGTGCATTACAGGTGATGGCGGCATAAGTGTAAATCCAAAAGAAAATCGAAGACTTTCTAAAAATAATAGCGCTACTGATACTTTGATTAAATTATTTGTGATATGCATTTGCTGGTGTTAATGCAGATGTTCAAAATTAGACTGCAGTGTTAGTCAAGCTGTTTTCCATAATTTAATTTTAGTTTCTATTTACAAAATGAAGTTATGTCACCAGAATCAACTGTTAAGAGCAGATCAGTTTTGTAACTGTTTCTTACATTCAGTCACCTCTTTAACTTTGTCACTTTGGGTTAACCAGTAACCAACATTTACTTTTCTACAGTATAAGTCTGTGGTATAGAAATGGATTCTGCTGAGGAGGATGTACATTTTGTTCGTCTGTGAGGGACCATGGCAACTGGTTACAGTACCAGAAGGTCTGCATATATTTGTTCCAAAATGCGTTCTTCTGTTTTTCATTTTCAGAATATTGTCACTTGGCTTATTTAAAAAAAAAAAAAAAAAGTTAAATCTTTTGTATTTACTCATAGGATCACAGAGGAAATATATGTAGTTAACATAGTTAATGTTAACTCTCTATTTCTACACAAGTTTTTGTATAAAACACTCACCATAAAGTTATCCAGGTGCCTGCCTGATGGGTAGGTAATACATTAAAAAATGACTAATATCTACTAAATAGTGTTTGTTCTTTCATGTTTTTTTTTTTGGTGTTGTTCTGGTGTAGGTGTTATGCTTTGCTATTTTGCCAGGTTTGGATGATCATTATTTGGTTTTATTGTTGAAATTTTGGTTTTCATTTTTGTTAATGAGATCAAAGTCTAAGGAATGTTCTTTATGCATCAGGGAAAAAATAAGGTCATTGTAGAGCCCAAGATGCAGTCTCTTGCTTTCAGCCACAGCAAGGAGCAGCTTGGGGCCAGGGAGCCGGGGCCTGAGGGTGATCCCAGCACAGGCCATGCCCTCTGAGGGGCAGCCCCCTGGGGCCTGCACAGGGCAGGCACAGAAGGATGCTGGTGACAGCCCCAGGTATGGCAAGGGATGATGAGCTGGGGTCAGGGGCAGGCAGGGGCTCCAGACAGGGGCAGAAGGAGCCCACGATGGAGACTGGGTGGCTGGGCACAAACTTCAGTGTGGGGACCCAAGCCCAGCTGGGAGACATAGCCAGAGGCAAGCTACAGTGTACATCCAGGAGGCGCAACCAACACTGGTGTGAGGCAGAGCCAGAGACAGGCACACCTACAGCTTAGCTCAGGCAAGGACTGATGGCCCCAGCCTGGCTGAACTGGGGTTTCTGGGTGGTGGGTCAGGGCAGGGCAGTTAAGGCCTATTCATGTCCTCAGGGCCTTGACACTTGGCACACAACATCCTAACATGTAACAAGGAGGAATATACCAGCTAAGTTCTATGGAGCAATCAAAACTAAGCTGAAACCTAAGGATTTTCAAAAAACAACAGTAAATAAAATTGAAGATACTGCATAAATTATGTGAAGACCCCTTCTGAATGTTCAGTGTTCTTGTCCTTACACTTCAAAATGGTGTAAGCAGAAGTAGAAAAAAATACAGAGAATATCAAAAAGATTGATGGAATAAACATATGGAATGAGACACTAGTTGCTCATGCACTTCGTACACTTTTGTTTCAGTAACTGTTTTTTTTTGTTTTTGTTTGTTTGTTTTTTCCACTCACATACAAGACGTTGTGCTATCTGGAAATTGGTTAGGTTCTCTGTGACTATAAAATACTTAGGAATGATCTGTTAGGGTACATGATGAAAGCTTGTCTGCACACCCACAAAGGAGCTCAGAGAAGCAATGGCAGGTGGGGGACCCCATATCACACCCTGCCTAGCTACTCCCAGACCTATCACAGGAGTCATCAGCCCATCAAATGCCCATCCCCACTAGGTCATGGGAGGAGGAGAGAGTCTCAAAGGCAGATGGGAACACAGGTTAAGGACTTGAATGGAGAGATGGCCTTTTTGGAGCCTGCAAGATCTGTCTCAGGAGAACCTCAGGCCCCGTGTCCAAGCATGAGACCCATCAAGATTCATCAATGCCAGAGCACCTTTAGGACTGAGGGGGGCTGATGCCTGCCTGGGGTATGATGCCTGGGACACATTAAGGGATGCAGGGGAAAAGTGTTTCAGGATTGCATAAGACTTACTGTGGGGAAGCAGAAGGATAAGGGGATAAAAAGGGCTGGATGTGTGTAAAGAAGTGATAAGCTTGTCTATTCATGCCCTGCTCCTGGTCAGCACAGCCTCTCCTAGTTTTTCATTAAATTACTTAACTCTTCCTCGGTAAGGGAGTCTGTTCTGTGCATGCATGTGCATATGGCGGTCCAAGTGAAGTCATAACATAGGGCTGAGGTCCCATGTGCCTGTGCTGCCAGCGACTGGAATGAATGCAGGTCTGGGTGCCAGCAGCTGGGCTGGGACTGTGGGCTGGAGTGCCTGTGTGCTGAGAGATAGCAGGTAGAGAGAGCTGAGTGAGTGATGCCACGTGCCAGCCCCAGAGGTGGGACCTTGGTTTACAGAGCCTGTTTGTCTGTGGAGCCAGAGGCTGGACAGAGCCCAGGTGAGCAGGTGTGTGAGCGCTTGTGAAGGGAAAGCTGGACGAGCTGGTGGGTAGGTCAAGTTGCCTGGTGTAAATGTGCCTCTCTAGGGGTGAGAGTACAAGAGAGCTGACTAAAGGGGACCAGGAGAGTCCTGGCTATCTCTGGGTGGGTCATACCAAGTCTCTAAGAGCAAGACCAAAGGATTTGGCTGCTGGGCATAGTGGGAGTCACAGTCTGCTCTGTGTGTATTTGCTTGTGTGCATGTGAGATGGGCCATGCCAGCAACTGAATTGGGGCTGTGGCTTGGGGTCTCATTTGTCCAGGTGCCAGGAACTGTGAAGACTGGTATCTAGGGGTAGCTACTGGGCAGAGCAAGTGTCTGAACCTAGGCCCTGTTGGGATCCATGTGGCAGGTGTGTGTATATAATCGCAGTATCATAGAATGGCTTGGGTTGGAAGGAACTTTAAACAATCATTCAGTTCCAACTCCCTTGCCATGGTCAGGTACACCTCCCACTAGATCAGGTTGCCCCAGGCCTCATCTAACCTGGTCTTGAACACTTCCAGGGATGGGGCATCCACAATTTCAGACAACCTGTTTCAGTGCCTCACCACCCTCTGAGTGAAGAATTTCCTCCCAACATTGCAATATAAATCTCCCCTCTTTTAGTTTAAAACCATCCTCCCTTACTCTATCATTATCTGCCTAAGCAAAAAGTTGTTCTCCATCTTTTTTATAAGCCCCTTTTAAGTATTGAAAAGCTGTGATGTGGTCTTCCCAGAGCCTTTTCTTCTTCAGGCTGAACATCCCCAGCTCTCTCAGCCATTCTTCATAGGAGAGGTGCTGCAGTGCTCTGATCAACTTTGTGGCCCTCTGGACCCATTCTAACAGATCAACATCCTCACAAGGGTAGAGAAGATGGGGACAATCACCGTCTTCAACCTTCTGGCCACACCTCTCTTGATGTAGCCCAGGATGCAGTTGGCCTTCTGGGTTGCAAGTGCATGCTGCTGGCTCGTGTCAAGCTTTTCATCCACCAGAACCCCCAAGTCCTTCTCTGCAGGGCTTCTCTCAAGGAGTTCTTCTCCCAGTCTGTACTCATATCTGGGATTGCCCTGACCCAGATGCAGCACCTTGCACTTGGGCTTGTTAAACCTCGTTAGGTTCACATGGGCCCACATCCTACTCAGCCAGAGGAGGGAACAGGATGAGTCTATTGATACTGTCCACGTTGATGTGAGTGCTCTGTCCAACTTACAATCAAATGTGAATGCCTGCTGTAGGATCCTCAAATAGTCTGAATATTGTTCAGGTTTGGAAGTGCTTGCTTTTTCTGCAGCATATGAAAGAATTTTGTATTACCTGGAGCTTCATAGCTAGAGTTGTCACATGGCTTAATATAGCTTAGAGGTGATGAAAGCCTAACTAACCAAAGTCTGATCATTTTAGTAACTCCCGTAGATGTTACTCCCCATGCCTGTTTTTCTAAGTGTGAGAAATGGTCCTACTCAGTAACATTCACCTAATGCTTTTTTGATTCTTGCTTTATACAATTTCATTTCTTATTAGAGCTATTATAAAGCAACAGAAATTCCTTACAAATAATTTAATTTTTCCTTAAGACATAGTTTATAGTGAAATAAGAAACTTTATAAAGGAACAAAATTTATATTTTATTGTTTATATGTCATAGGCTCATAGAACCTATCTTCCCTGGATTGAAGCCAGGGAACCAAAATATTTCTGGGATTCTGTTGTTTTTTTATGGATGGTATCATCTAATACTAATCCTTCTCTCCATGGCTTCTCCAGTGGATGATCTTCAAGCTTGACTTACAGTGGACAAAGACTTAGAAGTGAAGACACTAAAAATATATTTACATAAATTTTCCTTTAAGCAGCAGTCTTGCTTCCCAGAAGCAGACCTCATCATTCAACTGTATGACCTTGCTCATTCACTTATTTCTACAGAGGGGTTCAGTTTCTCTGGCCAGGTTTCAATCTCACCTCTAACATATTGTTAAAAAGTAATTTCAAAGGGCATAAGTGCTTAAATTTGCTCTTGCTTGGTGACTTCTGTGGCAAGTGTTCTAGCTGTTACATAAGAGAGTATCCTTTTTTCATTTTTCATCCATGATTTCAAATAAAAACATGAGCCAGTTATTTGTATGCAAAAGGGTAACTAAAATACCAGAGCCCAGGGGAGGTGTGAGGGACTGTGGTTCCCCTTTTCATATATCTGCTTCAAGTTCATGTTTGTACTCATGAGAAAGGCTTTGAGAAACATTTTCTTTGGCTTTTCCTATCTTCTGGGTTTAGTATCTCTCCCCGCTAAGTGTACAGGCTTTTTTTGAATTTCATTCCTAGGTGCATGCTTTGGCATTTGGAAAATGAAAAGCCTAATTTTGAATTTGTTAATTCCATTCTGCACCCTCATTCCACACATTAGAGTTGAATCTAGGATCACACAGCACTGCCACAAATAAGTCCCTATATTAATTTGTGTTTTAGTGAGCATGTAGGCAGGAAATTTAAGTCAGGCAGAGTATAAGAGATGTTTTAACATGACATGTAACATCATGCTGTTGAGTTTTTGAAAGGTTAAGGACAATGTTGGGAACCTGTTTCTTTAAATTCATCACTGCAACAGCTATTGATTTCTCTGCTGAAGTGCTCTGTTTCACGTCAGTGGGAAACTGTCATTTGAGCGGCTTATTTTTTTTTTTTTTTGCTTTTTTGTCATTTTGGAAGAATTAGGAACATCATCAGAAGTCAATTCTGAGTGATGGCAGTTTCACTCAAAAGTGCACTGAAGATTGGGCAGAGAAGTAAAGTCTTCCAAAAGTGATAGCTGGGATACAGGTATTGTCACAGCAGATTAAATGGCTACTTAACTTTTCACAGCTGATCTCTGGCACTTCAAAAGAAAGCTAATATCTCCTAACAGAGAATTGTGGACAAAGATGCAAATGAAGGAAATTCTCTTTCTTTCTCTCTGTCTCTCTGTCTCTCCCCCTTGAAAGGCTAGTTTTGAGTTGCTTGTGAAGGTTATTAAATTTCTTCCCCCAGGCAGACTGTAGATAGATGAAGATTGATTCTTCATTGTTTCTTTACATGTAATTTTATCTTCAAGACTGCACAAATTTACTTTTTTCAAGGCACGAGAGGACACAGAATACAGAGGTTTCTATTTTAACTGTTCAGGTCCAAGGACATTTGTTGTTTACCAGAGGAAAGCAAGCATGTGCATATACTTGCCTGAAAAGAAACCCAATAAAGCTGATTAGAGATACCAATTATTCAGTTTCATTGCAAGTAGTATCATTGAATCATTTAGGTAGGAAAAGACCCTAAAGGTCATCAAGTCCAATCATCAACCTGGCCTACTGAGTTCCCATCACTAAACCAGGTCCCTTAAAGTCATGTCCACACATCTCTTAAAAACCTTCAGGGATGGCAACTAAAGGTCTCTGTTCACTTCCTTAAGCAGCTTGATTATGATCTCCATGAAGAAATGCTTACTAATGTCCAATTTAAGCCATCCCTGGCAGAACTTTCCTTGCATCCTAGTGCTTTTCACTTGAAAACAAAGACTGACAACCTTGCTACAACCTCCTTTCAGGTAGTTGTAGAGAGCTATGAGGTCCCCCCTCAGCCTCCTCTTCTCCAGGCTAGACAACCTAAGTTCCCCCAGCTGCTCCTCGTATGTCTTCTTTTCTAGTCCCTTCAGCAGCTTTCTCAGTCTTTTCTGAGCATGTTCCTGCACCTTAGTATCCTTCTTGTAATGAGGGCCCAAAACTGAACATAGTACTCTAGGTGTGGCTTCACAATCACTTTCCTGGTCCTGCTGGCTATTTCTGATACAGGCCAGGATGCCATTGATGTTCTTGGCCATCTCAGCACACTGCTTGCTGTCAGCCAGAACCCCAAGGTCCTTTTCTGCTGTGCAACTTAACTGCCGCTCTTCTCCAAGCCCAGTTTGCCCAGTTGAGCACAGCTTCTTGTCTTCTTTACTGTCCATAGATGGTCCTGAGAGTACATTGGTGGAAGGCTTATAGACAGAAAAAGTTGTTTTTAACTCTTGTCCAAAGACATTTCTGCATGATGGTGTTAAGTCACAACTAAAGTAAAAGTCAAAACTCTAATTGGCATAAGTCAGGTCAGGACTGGGTCGAAGAAAAACAGACGTGAGGTAACTGAGGATGTAATGTAGGAGGATGTAAAATGCTCCAGATAAAACACAAGATTTCTGATGTTTTGAAATTACAGTTTCTGCCATGTAGATTGGATTAAAAACAGAAAAAAAAAGTCACAGATGAACATTTTTTAACTTAGATTAACCATTTGCTAAGATGGAGAATAGAGAAATGTTCATTTGGTATTCCAACTTCCTCTGATTGTTCAAAGCAAGCCTGTAGAATTTGCCTTCACCTTGTACAGTGAAAGATCATTCATATCATGTTAGTTTGTATGAAATTGAAGTTGCTAAACAGTACTTTTATGCTTTGCTAAACTTACTTTTTAATTAAAGTTATAATAGTTTTCAGTGGAAAAATGAAAACAGTAATAGAAATTAAACATTATGAAGAAGGAGAGCCACACACCTGGACATTATTGTCTCAAGTAACAGATATAATTCAAAAGCAGGAGTGCTTTTTCTAGTTCAGTGGAAGGCAGCCGCATAACTGAAATGAAGTGTCGAGCTGCTACTAATCTGTTATTGCAATCAGCTACCTCTGTCACATTTTATATGAAGAAGAAAGGGGGGATAAATTGGAAGTAGCACATAAAATATTGTTTTAACATTACTGTTGGCTAGATCTGTAAATGGAGATAATAAATCCTCATATGGCATTGAGGATAATACTAAAGTATTCCCACTAGCATATGTTATTTATGTCTGTTCTAAAGTTTTATTTCTTCTATTTATGTGTCTCTCTTTGAAGGGGTTGGACCTGACATGTTGCTCATAGCTAGCTATTCTTATGCTATAAAATCTCAATTTTAGCTAAATTCTACAGTAATGTCAGATAAAAGTGGTATTATAAAATCAAGTAATGATTGCATAGTAACCTGCTGGGAAGATAAAACAAATGTTCATAAAACACTGACATTGAATTGTATGAACCAAAATTCTAAAATTGCTCCTAAGTGAGTTTAGAAGTGGAAAGCAGTAGATATGTCTTTATATATATTATCCCCAGAGATGCTTAGTTAATAGAGGAATGGAAATTTTTATCATCACAGCTCATATGAAAAAGCATGTCATATATAGAGGTTTTCTAAAACTCAGTTTGAAAGTAGAAGTGAAAACAGAAGTATAATTTGCATTGGTTTGGTTCTTAAGGTACAAGAGTAATATGCAAGTTTGTTTTGTTTCTGTTCCTGAATTTTGCAATGTGCCTGATCCAAATCTGTGTTTCTGACTTCTCACCAAATTCAGAATATGCTTAGTGTTCAAAATGCAGAAGACACTGCTTTATCTTGTATGGCTGAAACACCCAAGTTTGTAGGTTTTTTTTTTTTTTTTTTTTTTTTTTTTTTTCTGCTAACCAAAGCTTAAAGAAAAATCTGGGAGGTGATTCTGAATTGCCCTCGGAAATGATTCACCATTGGTATATTTTGGGAACTGTCTTAAGTGGGTGGGGCATGAAAGGTGTCCTCGGTTACATGACTGATCTAAGTAAGTTTGTTTATTCCACTGATCTCAAGGTAGAGACAGAGACAGACCCTGATCTCTCAGGGTAGAAGAGGTCTCTCTGACGTTTTTTTTTTCTTTTTCTTTTTTTTTTTCCTTTTTTTTCTGTGTATGTGTGATTTAATTCAGTTGGTCCAGCAATTAACAGAAGCGTGTGCTTAGCTTAAAGCACAAGCAGCAGTGATATCCTGTTCATATCATTAGAATCATTTGTGCTTAGTTAAAAACTAAACTGTTCTTTGCTGTATGAAGGCTTTATTTTCCACAAACGATTGGATAGGACCATGTAAATCTAAATCCATGCTGTTTTTACTTCCTGTGTTTTCTGGTCCTTTTGGTGTACAGAGTCTTGCATAAAAAGGGATACCAGTTCTTTTTTTCTATTTTTTTTTTTTTTTTTTGTGCTGGGGTCAAGCTCCTGGAACAGCTGGAAAGACTTTTGGAATGACTTGAACAACCCTGGGAGCTTGTGTGAAGGCATACTATATATGTATATGAAGACATGCACAAACACGATCTCCCCAAACATTAGCTAAGACAAAGCTGCCTCCAACCTATAAGCTTCATCACCATGGCAGCATGCCAGTGTATTCAAGCTCATATGCCTTGCTGAGAGCAGAACTGCTGTGCTCAGAGACTGGTCTAGTTGGCTTGAGTACAATACATGCTAATGCATCTCTTTCTGCCTCTGGATTATAGTTGTTGAATATCCAGAGAATAATTTTGTTTTGTGTTTAGAAGCATACAGATAAAAGTTATATATCCATAGTTTCCTGTAATTTTCTCTTTTGTAATTTTTTCTCTCCTATGTTTGACCCTTTAGAATCTGCTGTAGTAGAACAGCAGGTTACTCATGGCACTTTCATATTTGTTTTTCTATTTTCATCATATTCCCATTTCCTTTAGCTTAAAAAAAATATTTTGCATGTGATACTATATTAGTTGTCTTGCTGCAGTCAAGATAAAGGAGAGCTACAGTGTTTCCTGATCTGAGAAATGTGTTGTCAAAAATTTAAACCAAAGCTGACATGGTTGACTGTTAGTAAACTTATGTCCCATTTAATCCAATTTTCTATTCACTTCAAGGCTGTTCATTATCTTTCCTTGTTAATTTATTTTAAATATTGTGTAATATTTAAATGCAATTAATGGGCTTTCAGTTCATGAATCACTACTCATCCATATCGATTTCTTAAATACAAAGGTTACCTTTGTTTTCTTCCTGGTAAATCTAGATAGGAAGTGTTAGGAAAGGTAGACTGAAAGGAGGCTTCAATCAGTTCTCCACCAGTCTTGCTCGATGAAATTTTTTCCTAGCTCTTCTTAGATCACTTAACAGTTGCCTGAGCCGTTTACTTAACACAAGGGAGTTGGAGTCAGGATTTTTACTAATGTTGTGAAACAACATCGGTCTCTAAAGAGAACTGTAGGGTGAATTCTGTTTGAACATACTAGGATGATCAGATCTATTCTTAAAAAAAAATAATATTCATATATTTTATATTTGTTTTTCAGAACAATGGGTCACTTGCTTGGTGCCAGAATCATAAACAGTGTTCAAAGGTATGTTCTTTCTTTTTCCCCCTATCTCATTTATAAAGTTATCTTGTTGCTCTCATATTGTCTGTAGATGAAACACTTTTCATCTTAACCTGTTTTCAGAAGCACCTATTTATATTTTATTTGGAAATCTCAACCTGCAATGAAACATACAAAATTAAAACCAGGTGATTTTCAGGACCATGAATTTCAGAATCATGTCTGAGGATAAGCATTAAGTGTAGTTAAACCAGTATAATTCTGCTGTTATCAGCAAATTTAAACCACTTGAAATCTGATGTATCATTTCTGTTTCAGTGTTTTTGAACATGAGAGTAAAATTGTCAATCACTTCAAAATATTCACTCGATAGCACTGAGGTATGCCAGCATTCAACTTTTCTTTCAGTTTGGGTATTTAATTTTTAGCATTTTTACTCTGAATGTCTTTGAAGTGACTCTTCATACAAATTGCAATGGCTTCACTGATGCCCTAACCTATCCTGGCACTTTAACCTGGAAAGCTTAGAGGGTAGGTGGGCTAATAGTCAACTGATAGTGCAAGAACTTTTCTATGGTGTCTACATAGATGCAGCAATGATTTGGGAGCTCTTCTGGGTTGGAGTGGAATTACACGTTCTAGGAAATGACTGCTCATAAATGTAATGGAAGATGAGATGCATGTATTCATTGACTAGGAAATTTACCTGAAAATGGTGAAGAGTTTTCTCTAGTATTTTTGCCCCTCTTCTGAAAATGTATTTCTACAATAATTTAGGCTTTTTATCCAATAATTATTCTGTGAAGGGTGCATTTCAAGTGGGATTAAAACCGAGTAGCATTACAGTGTATTTTTTTCTTAATGTAATCTATGTAAATACTGATGCTAACTCCTGATTTTTAACATGACAATTTCTTCTTTACATTTAAGAAGTGAGATTACTGATTCACTGGTAAGTGAATCTAGCTTCCATTGAAGTGAGTGGGATTGGAAAAGGACCAATTTATTATTGACTGTTCCATTGCAGGAAAACAAAACAGAGCTGACCACTTTTGCCAGTATTAAAAACTGGATATAGCAGCATCCATAAAAGAAGAGAGTGGAATGATTCCTATTAGTTCTGCCACACTGCTAAGAATTGTGCTTCTGCAATGAAATCATATTGTTCTTCATGAAGGTGTGCCGAGAATTTGTTTCATCATAATTGAATTGCCTTTTAAGGAAAGTGTAGAGGTCTTGACCCATACTGTTGTAAATTTTTTTTTTTTTTTTTTTTTTTTCTATTTGCTTATCAAGGCTGCCATGATATTTAATCTGAAAGATTTTTCAATGGTTTTGCCTGCCTAACAAGGAGTGAGTCATACAGGAAAAGCTGTCCAGCTTTTAAAGTAAGGTATAAATTATATGAACATCTCTCTGAGTCACTCCCAAATTCGTAGAATTCACATAAAATGAATAAAAGGGTATTATGATTTTAAGGTTTACCTTTATTATATTAGTGTCTTAAAATCAGTGTGTGAATGATACAAATTAGTATTATTTTATAACACAAAATGTAATGAATCTTTAAGTTTTAAATTACTTAAGGTAACATGACTATGAAGTATATGTTATGTTTTCTTTCTGAGAAAGGTAGTACATTTTGCTTAAGTAAGCAGCTTTGCCTTGAAAAAAAAGAAACAAATATAAACTTAGTCAAAATGTTAGCAGAGCTGAACATTAGCAGAACTAAGGAAAATATGTTTAAGGTAAGATTTGATCTTGCATGTTCTGGAATGCAAAATAAAACAATTGTGTTACATAACTGAAACTTTCAAAGACATGTAGAAGATGGTGTTAACCTTCTAAAAATGCAAATTCCTTTCATTGCTTCTCAGCATGCGAGTGAAAAGATTTTACATGATTGTGATTTTGCTAAATATCGCAGATGACTTTTTTTAATGGATTCTCAGAGTGTCCACCCTTATTTTGTGCTGTTGGTGTTTAGTGACACCGTTTTTTAAGATGATTTGTGGTAAGGTGCAGGTGACAGCAGACATCGTTATTTTGTTCTCAGAGGGACTCTGAAACACAGAAGCACTGTTGGCTTGCACACGTATTTGCATGTAGCTGATAAAACACTAAAAGATGATGTAGTTAATTTAGTAACTTTTCAATTATTTTATTCTTTCTTGAAAATATTTTTAAGATAGAAAAGGTGCAGTGTAATTCATCTTTTTACTTGTAACATAACCAACCACATTTTTTTTAGAAACTTTTTTTATTCCAAGGACAAATGATATAGCCTGTAAAAGTAGAATTCCTGGAAGAAAACTATTATCGTAAAACATCCAGTAGAGGGCTTTTGCATGTGTTTTTTCCTCACTGCAGACACCTTTGATATGCGTTTTGGCTTCAGTTTGCCTGGATCTGAACTGGCAAAAAGCTGTTCCAAATCTTTCTTCATTATTCTCTATGAGAAAGACCAGTCTGGCATACAGTTCTTTGGAAATTTTGTGGACATGCTTATGTACATAGAACAACTGGGAAAAATATGGGAATACTATGCAAATGATTTTTTTGTCATGGAATTCTGTGGCCTTTATATTTAAGGACACTTCTGGAGTAGCAGATTGCTGTTGATAAGGTATTATTCAAGTTCATTTTGTCAGTGAAGTACCTCTAAAGTTATTTCAAGCAATTATATCATTGCCTTCTAATGTCAACCATTATTTTGAAGATGAATACCTTTGAGAGCTACTAATTCAAAGAGATGCAGATCTAATGAACTAAAATGGTTGTTGCTCTCACAGGAACAGTTGTAGATTGCTACCTACATCCCAACAGGCTATTTATTTTTGTTATTTTAATGGTGCAAGTCACAAAAACATGACTTTGAACACTAAAATATGCACCAATGATTTTATATGCAATTTAATTTAATAAGATCTCTCCACTGGTCTATTTTACAAGGTAAAACTCAAGAGAGCTCTTGGATGCATGCCCTGTTTTGACATTAGATGGGTAATTTCAAAATGCTAAATATATTCTTTTATAATTAGGACTATTATATGTTCATTAAATAAATTGCCATTTTTGGTTGCAGTAGTTGATTTATTCACTGTTATCATGCACTCCTGCATCTTTGCTTATACGGACTTCAGTGGAAGACTGAGGGCTTTCCTGGGATCTTAACAATTGCCCAGGTTGCTTCTACTGCCAATATGAGTATTGAGGTAAACATGAAGACTGTAGACTTGGCCTTTGCACTGTAGTGAGTGAAGTTTGTCATGAACTCATTTGGAAATAAATTTGAAATCATAGTTATTTTGTCTAACTTTGTTTGCAGTTCTATTGTTTTGTTTGATCATATGGCCTTCATATTATTGCATAGTTTTGTCTTTCTCTTTTTTCATATTTTACTCTTTTTTATTCTGCTCACTCATCTCACTGCAACTTTATGGTGGGTGTTTTTTTTTTTTTTTTTAATCACATGTGGTCATGTGGTCTCAAATGACTAATGAGTAAGAGTTGTGGGTTTTGTTTGTTTTTCTAGAAATTGTATGGAAAAAAATATATATATTTTTAAAGTCCTTTAGTTACAGTATATACAAACCAAAAAGTACACTTTGGAGTTGAAGTTTATGTTAAGGTTTACACATTTTTCTACAGCTTTATCTGGAAGGAAAGTATTTGGTATGGTTGATTAAAATTAAAATGGAATTAAAATAATGCTTGAGACAAACATCCACATGTTCTGTTTGTACATTGATAAATCAGTGAATATTAATCCAGTAACTATCAGGTCATGAAACGTTTTTTTTGTTGTTTGTTTGTTTTTGTTTTTGTTTTGTTTTGTTTTAATCTCTTAGTACCTAATTTAATAACAAATATTTTAAGCATGAAGGCCATGAAAACTTAATGTGGATATCAGAGCTTTTGGATTGCTATTGCATGGTATATAACTTGCTTTATGTTCTGAGGTTCCGTTCAGATGTTATAGTGAATATTAAAATTTGTGATTTCTTATACTTCACTTCGTTCACTGGTAGATTACTGGCAGTCTGTCAGACTTGCTGAGTATTGTGAAGATGGCCTTATTAGCAACATCATTAGAAACTGGAGCTGCAAAGTGGAGAGACCAAGCAAAAGCAAAATGGACTGGTCTGGGCTGGGCTTGATATGTCTTTACACACATTCATTGGATCAGGATATGTATTTCTGTCATCTCCACTCATTTTAGGACACCGCGTGGATAAAAAGCTTGTTTAGGAAGAGAACGAGACAAATAGACATGCCTTTCTTTTCTTCCACATGCACAACTAGATAAAAATCCAGCTCCTGGTGCCAACAGCTGGTTTAGCAGAGAAATGCGAAGCTGAGCGGAAGCTCTGTTAAGTCTAGTGTCTGGTCAGGTGAAGCCAGCTAAAACTGGAATCTGGTAGGTTAGTATACCTATGCAAACTGGACTTGAGTGTTGCATTGTATCAGAATGCTTAAGTTTCATATTGCAATTAAAAATATTTTCATGGCTGTTATCACACATAAAAAGCAAAACAACAACAACAAAAATAAAACAAAACAAAAACACAACCAAACAACAAAACAAAAATAAGTAAAATAATATTTTGACATGGATTACCTGTGATATAGAAATAAAACTTACTTTGGTCCCATTCCTCCTTTCTCCCTCCTATTAGTCATATTTTCTCTGATATCTCATTAACATGATAATCTATTCTGTTATTTCATTTTAAAGAATTCAAACTTGCTTCTAACACAGCTATTCATTTAAATTTGATACAATTTGCAACCCTCAGTTGTACTGGAAAAGTTTCCTGTAATTGACAGCATTTAGAATAAACTTTTTAAATTGTATTTATTTATTTATTTATGGGTTTAATGGCAGCCACTGGAGAGAAAAAGGTAGGAGAGTTCAATGTTTGAAATCCCATTGGTTGAATATGCAGAATGTCTGAAATAGAATAAAACAGTCTGCAAGGACAATTCAAATATTGCAAGGATAACATTTTTGCACTGGAGGCTTGCTCTTTTTGTACAAAATCAATAAACTCTTTTATGTTGTGTTTTGAGCTCTCCCACTGAATTCACATTTGCCTTCAAATCTTTACATAATTCTTGTTTAAAAATTTTCCTTAACCTTTCTTCTGAAAATCTTTACATGGTCTTTTGCACCTTCTCTCCAGTAGTGTCACTGTTTTGTATGCCTATCTACCTATTTCTTACAGATCTATCAAAGAATCAACCTGTTTAGGTTGGAATGGACTCTTGAGATTTCTCTAGTGCAACCTCCCTGCTCAAGAAGTGTCAGCTAGAGCCAGTTGTTCAGTCCAGCCAGGTTGTGAGCATCTCCACAGACAGACCACAGTCTCTTGGCAGTCTGTTCCAGTATTTGGCCACTCCTACAACATTTCTTTTTCTTACCTTCAGATTATATTTTGTGTTTTATAATTTTTTGCCCATTGCCTCTTGTCTGGTCAGTGGGCACTACTGAGAAAAGTGGCTATGTCTTCTTCATTCAACCCCATTAAGTATTTTTACCCATGGATAATGACCTTTGTTTTTTCCAGGCTGAACAGTCCCAGCTCTCTCAGCCTCTCTGCATATGGTGGATGCTCCAGTCCCTTAATCATATTCGTGGCCCTGTTTTCTTCTTTCTTACTTCTGCTTTCTAAGCCCCAAATGACTCCTGCCTGCTGTCATTCACAAGACTCCTCCCGTGCTTAAATCCCAATATATTCTGTCATTTTATTAACAGTGAGTATTGCTAAACTGTATGCAATCACTGTTACTGTTCTGTCCTTGCTAGTCTGCTTTTACATTGTGAACTCCATAAGCACAGAGGCCATTCTTCTCAAGTGCTTGGAAGTGCTGAGCACATAACAGGTGCTTCCCTGTAAAAACAGCAATGAGTCAAATGCTGGTGAGAATAACATGAAATGACAAAGTGTTCTACATTGATGCTGGTTTAGTGAAAAATGTATTTTGGCCTGGGGTGGGGGCAGAATGACCGTGAAAGGCATATTAAAAGACTTTTTGAAGTAGAGATTTTTTTTTATTATTTATTTTTTTACAGTTCCTTACACAAGTTTTTATTTTTTTAAGCAACTGAAAGTCAAAAGACCAGCAGGCATAATTTAGAGCTGCATGTGCAGTGGCATTTACAAGGACTATAGATAAATGGGGATCATCATAATGCTCTGTGAATTGCAATACAGCTTTCTTGTTCCCAGCCGTCAAGGCAGTGGACCCTGATTGATTGATTCTGCAGGAAGGCTGAAAGGCTATTTTTGAGTTTTCAGGACTGAGAGGAAAATGTGAAAATAAAGATAAATAAGTTAACAAATGCTGCAGCCAAATAAATATATTCTTTCAAAAAGACAACCTTGATCTCTTTTTAGAAAAAGGCACACTCCTGAATCCAGTCTGTGAGCAATTGTTCCAGGCTTCCAACTGAGCTCTTTCCAAAGATAATGCAGGTGGAAAGATGAGTTAATGGTTTAAACAATTAGAGATTTGATGCACTCTTCCATCTGTCAAAGCCCACTGAAATGAAAGCTTGCAGTTTTAATTTGTGCCTCCAGCATCTAACACAGTCTGAAATGGTGTCAGTGATTTGCCCTGCCCGCAGTACTGTCATTCTTATGGTAAGCATTCTGTGCACACATGCTGGGAGACTTTTATCAAACATATTAGTGTGCATTTGAGAGATCATTAGCCTGAAGTAGCTGGAACATTCCAGGTTTCTGAGCCTGGAAACTCACATCTCTGCTGGAAAGTATGTTGGGCCACTCTTATTTACACAAGAAAGCTACAGCAAGATAGGGATAGCTGTAAAATTTAAGAGGAGTAGTGGTTCTTGGTATTGTTAGTCAATCATGATTTAAGTACTAGCCATGACAGGTGAGATAATAGCTGTTTTTATTTTTGGAAAAAAAAAATAATGAAAATTTCCATCTTGATCTGTTAGACAGTATTTTTCTTTCATCTACTGAAAGATAAGGTAAAACCATTTAATAGAAACAGAGTTCACAGGAATTGCTCAAATTGTTGGTGTGCTGAATAGATAAAATAATCCTGAGCAGCTATGAATTAAGAAGGCAGTTGTTTTGCCTATTCCTTGCATTCCTGTAGATGATTTGATTTTTTATTATATTCATCCAGGTAGAGGTGGCTGAGAGAACAATAGTGGTTAGATGATTAAAGCTAAAGTAGCTAATAAATAGTTCAACTGAAGTTTCTGGACATTTTTGTTTGTGGAAATAGGAGAAAGCTTTGTGATTCAGTGTTTATATTTATACAAACACATTACTGTATAAATGTACTGTGATGATAGGAATACCTTTGTTCTTTAAGGATCTTGAAAACTGACAAATGAACAGAGTTAAAATCCAAAGAATGCTTGCAGTACTTTGTAATCCTCTGATGTATTACTCTATATTTGTAAATATTAAGCTTTATTTTTTAAGTATCAAAAAAGCAGTTTTTTAAGTATCAAAAAACCATGGGGTGTTAAAACAAAAAGAAATGAAGAAAGTTCATATTCTTCACAATTGCCATCCTGAATCAAGTTGGTCATCTTTCCATTCTCATGCACTGTTACCAAGTAGACAGGTAAACTTTCAGGTGCAGAATAACTTGCTGTTAGAAAAACTTGCTTAACCCCTATTACTTATTGTTGGGTGGTACTGTGAAACATACAGGACATGTCCTTTCCTAGACACTAGTTTTGGTTTCTCAGTTTTACAGTTCATTGTTCACCGTTTGTTCAACTAACGCTATTTTTGTCTTGAAGAGTAGATCTCTGGGACTTACGGAAGGTGTTCTGTTGGCCTTCACTCTGAATGGTTCTTTCGTTAAGTTTCTGTCAGTATGACAAATGGTTAGAATTTAGTTCTTTTCATTTTTCTTCAGGCAAAAGCTAATCACCGCTGCTGGAACCCTTACAATAGGTAGGGTGGAAAGGATCTTGCTGGTTGTCTGTCACTGAACAGCAGCTTTTCATTGATCTGGAATTCTGCTGAGTTTCTCATTGATTTTCTCAATGGGTTTCTTGTTGATCTTCATCATGGTTACACAGAAAAGGATGGCAGTTTTGGAGTTTGCTTTTCTGGCTAGTTGTATCTGGTCCACTTGCTAATGTACTTAAGCAAGTCTGTTTATTATGTTGTTTGAAATTTGAACTATAGAATACTGAGAAAGATGAGCCAATACTGTGCATAACCTGCCAAAGATTAAGTAGCCCTCTTTCATGGAGAAAGGATACAAAATTTTCATTAGCAGCTGAATTGTGCCAACACTGGCTTTGAGGATAATAGCATAGGAGTCTCAACTCTGATCTCAAAAATGCAGATGTTGGCTTTAGACCTTAGTCTTCATAATCTATACTAAATACAAAAATGCACTTCAGCTAACTCCTTAGAAATGTGTGCTTGGGCACGCACACACACACACGACAGATATTTATTGAGTCTGGCGTTCTGAAGCACTAAATGCTTCTTTAACTTAGCTTTTTCTGCTTCAGTAAACTGCGTTCAGAATCCAGGGATATTCAGACTGCAGAACCCTTTGTTTAGAGGTATTTGAGCACAAAAATAATCCCTTCCTAGAAACTTTTGAAATAGCAACTGAGCTATGCAGCCTAATCAACTGTAAATCTTTGCCATCTAGCAAGCAGTTGATTAAGTAACATCTAGCAGAAGGCCAATCATCACTGGAGCAATACTGGTCAGACAGTAAAGTCAGACAGTACTACTGAGACTAAGACAAATGAGCAGTAAATCTGCTTTAAAGCAAGCAACAGATTTTTGTTATATCCTTTTATATCTTTAGAGTTTTCCCAGGTCTCTCACCACCCAGTTTGCTCAAACATTGTACATATTTTTTTCCTCATCTTTCAATAATTTTGCAGTTGGTATGCAAAGGGAAATATGTAACATACAACTGTATTTGAGATTTTGATTTACCAAATACAATTTTAGTTCCTTAAGCTCAGCTGCATGAATGCCACTCTGGAATTTTAATAGCTCACATAAGTCAGAGAATCTGTACAAAATTTATAACTTTGCAGTTGAGATAAGAATCTTAATTTTGTCTTATTAAATTACATTTCATTAACGTAATTAATTCCTGATGCAAAACTGGCTGTAATAGTCTGTTTAAATGTATGCTCCTTTTCTCTTCTTGCGGGAGACAACTGCAGAGTTAGATCAAATATAGCTCTAGTTAAGCGACAAAGACAAAATGTACTTGCATTGACCTGTAATGTAGTAATAAAATATATTCAAGCAACTGTAAAGGGACAGAGCCTGAAAACCATGCATGTCTCCATCTTAAACTTGACTTTGAAAGCAGTTTTGCTTGAATAGACCCAGGGCCTTATCCAAAACCCACTGGGGTAAGGAATACCAACTTTAAACAATCTTTATATCCATCAATAAAGCAATATTGTGTTTTTTCAAGTGACTAACCTTGGAGTTCCTCCATTACCATAATATTGGAGGAGATATAAAAATGTGTTTAGCTGGTTGAGGATACTGTGCTGAGAGGAAGCCAACTGTCTTTGAGGCACACAGCCACGGAAGAGCCCTTACAACTCATGCATTGAGTTGTAAGGAGTGTATTGAAATAGAAGTGGGAACTATGACCGTTTTCCACTTTTGAGTTTCTGCATATAATTGGGAAGCCGTCTGAACAGAGAAGCATAGTCTGTCTTGAAACAGAACTTTCAGGTTATATTTTGTACAATCAGTGTGTTATTTAATCAGACATTAAAGAGTTAATTGTCTTTTAACACTGTGTTAGAATAACTTTACATGCCCAGCAAACAAAAATGTTTCTGAGAGGATACAGTGTCAAAGAGCTGTTCTTGTGCCATAGATGTTAAGCTGATCTCCTCACTGATTTTCATTGGAGATTTCTGCCTAAAATCTGTTCAGGTTATAGTGTCAGGTTAATTGATCAGAAAGGTGTTTTTTTTTTTTTTTTTTTTTTTTTTTTGTCAGTTCTTCTGTAATAATCATGTTTATTATGTGAATTACAAATATGCAATTTGATTTTTGTCAAATCAAAGGTTTTTAGCTATTTCAATAGCCTGAAGAATTTAAACACACAGAGGCAGCATAGAACTATATAGACAGAAATCCCCAGAAGTGAGATGCTGACAGAAAACAGCCACAGGAGAACACTTAGGCTTGTTTTACAGTACTGTAACCTTTCGGAAATTATATATGTATCTGAATAAGGCATAGAGGCTACTATGGGCAGTCTAATTTAAAATCGGTTTGCATCCTCATTTTATGCAAGGTGAAGAATTACACAAGCTATAAACTAAAAGTGAAAATCATATCCATATTTCTTTAATATTGATACATATATTTAATATTCATGGGAAATATGAAGATGTATTTGGGGTTTATTTTCAACATAAGAAATTTCTCATGCAGGACTAGCAGCAGGATGCACTATATGGAAGTGAAAGAAGACAAAGTATAACTATTCAGCCCTGTACCATTTGTGTACTGGTACATATAGGCATAAAAGGGATTTACTTTTTCAGGAAGGAGTTTTCAGCTTTTGTGTTTAGGAATGAAAAATTTCCATAATGAATTCTGGAAAGGGATTTTTGCTCTGGAGTATAAACCAGTGATCTTGGAGTTATGAACAAAGGTATTTACTCTAGAATAACTAATGTCATTCTGGCTTTAAGATGTAAAACCTATGGACTCCACCAAATGTCAGAGTTTGCAGCCTCTGATTTTGGATAAGGAAAACAGGTGTTTCTCAGAGATATTAAATATCCACAATGAGTTAAGGCTTGAGCAGGAAAAAAAAAAAAAATCAGTTACAGCACTTGGGATTTGAACCGATCCTTTGAGGATACTAGCAATTTTCCAGAGTTGGGAATCCAGAAACAATTTTTAAAGACATTTCTTATTAGGAATGAAATATCTCCTATTTTATGATTTATGTGAAACCTTTATCTAAGTTGTAACTGAATTTTGAACTCATTTGGGATAGAAATACATTTATTTGCTCTACATAAATATGAACATCCTTTTAGCCCTTGGAAACATGGCTAACAACCAAGATGGTGCATAAAGTTGTTACTTTAGCATTGCTTATACCATGAGCCCGCTTGGATCAGACTTTATCATCAAGTGGATTCTGATGTGCTGCTCTTTGTAATTCTTTCAGTTTGGCCTGAGAATACCATTCAGAGAGGCTGGTTTGTGCAGCCCTTGTTAGGAGGAGTACTAACCATGCTTGCTTCTGGGTGGCATGTGTGCTCAGGGGAGGTATGGTCAGACCCAGCAGGCAGAGATCAGTCTGGCTACACTTGTTAATTTTTGTTTGGATCTGGACCATATTGCTGAGTGATATCTGAGGGTCTCATTATTCACTCACTGGGTGGCAGGAATAATGGACTATAAGCATGGGAGGGAATCAGTTTTCTGGGTGAGATTTTTGTACGGTTAGGTGTTGCAGCTATAAAGAAGCACTGAGCCAGTAAGAGCTGACAAGTAACTATTTTAGTCAATGACAACATTACCAAACCTGTCTTGGAAGATCATCAGCTCACCAAATACTTCTTAAAGAACTGCTGGTGTCTCAAAGAAAACCTCCAACAGCTTTCTACTGGAGATCTGTTCTGCTCATATATTATTTAGGGTTCTACTTTCCTACTATTGTTTATCATTAGAGGTATCTGCATGGCAGAATTATTGTTTTTCTTTAGAGTTCAGCTGTTTTTGCTACATGATTTGCTCATCCAAAGTCATCCTTCACTTAGTATAGTCATGTATAACTCCTACGAAAATTGCAATCTACTTTTTTTTTTTTTTTGGTGGGGTCATGATACTGAAAATAATCACCCTTTAATTGCTCATTTTCTTCAAAAGATGAATTAAATCTTTCAGTTTCATAACTGAATATTTTAAAATTAATCTATAGTTATATAATACATTTGAATAACAAATTAGGTATTTAAAAAAATAAGAGATAACTGGTTGGTTTCTTTCTGGCCTTGTTTTCTGCTTTTAATTTTTGCCCTACCATTAAATAAACTGAAACCAGGAGAACTAAAATAATGTAATTTTATTGTGTGGAAATATTATTATTATTTTGTTGTTGTTAAAGGATAATAGTGGTGTATGAAATTACAATATTCATTCAAAGTAATATCTGGCTTTAAGGGAAATCATCTGATTTTCATGTTTCCTAAATTTAATAAGGGCTTTAAAGTATTGCAGAAAGAATAATTTAATTCCTTAAATGGCAAGTAAGTAGGTCATCAGCATCTTCAGGGAAAGGCTTATTTGTCCTTGTTATTCCTGGGTTCAACATTCTGCAAATTCATTTTATAATACACTTGAAAGTAGTTATTGGTAAAGGAAGTAGGTATATCTATATGTGTGTTCTTTTGAAGATGTCCTTTTAATTGTTATTCAGGTGACATTGAGAGTAAAATAGACTTGCAAATACTATTCATATTCATTAATGTTTTTAATCACTAAAACAGGAAGACTGAATGAAACAAATTCAGCTCTTCTTATTCTCCCTTTTTACTGTTCAAATGGTAGGAAGTTTGTCAGCTGTGATACTGATTTAGTTTTCATTATTAAAGCATATAACATGCTTATTGGCTACTTAAACTTGTACTTTTGGCAGATTATACCAAAACATTTAAGACATTTATATACTATAAAAGTAATGGTGAGAGGACAGCATGGCAGTGAAGGGGCAGTGAACAGGCAGCTTCTTAGTGTAGGCAGATCACATGCACATCTATGCAAAAAACACAGTCTTCCATTTGTTAGAAAATGAGCTGCAGTTTTTCTTTACTAAATTTACCTTTTATTCAGAAAAATAAGTTGTTCACCATGGAATGAAAAAAAAAAAAAAAAGGAAAGAAATTATATCACAATAATTGGAAGGGTTTTTTTTTCCTCCCCAAGTTGTCATGGTTTTCTGATCAGTGCAATTTAAGCAGATGCTTGTGTGGCAAGTGTGTTTTGTGTTTGCACAGAAACTTGCTTGCTTGATCCTTTGGTTCAGAGTGACATTTTAAGTGCATTACAGTTTTTGTTTGTTTGTTTGTTTGTTTGTTTTCCTGAGGAAAGGTTGAAATACCTCAATACAGTTGTACTATTTATGTTAATTTTATCAAATAATGAATTTAGGAGAAAGCTCTTGAATATGTTTAATAGTTCTGTCATAGAAAGCTAGTGCATTTTTTCTTTATTACTAACATTTGTTAGGTGATGACAGGTTATCAAACAGTACAGAACTGTTTAACACCTTTGAAGAAGACAATAAAGAGAATAGTGACACTTGCTTAACAAGAAACACAACGTGTTTTGGGAAATCTGTCATTGAGAAGACAGGCCTGTAAAGATGTCAGGCCTATTTTGACCTTTCTGCCCCTTGTTTGTGTTCTACTGTTTCAGCTTTGCAAATGACTCCACGTTTGGTACTTGACTTGAAAGTAAACATCATATAACCTGGAAGCGATATGAATATGTTTGAGGAATGTAGGCAAAAAATAGTTTTTGTAATGTCTGCAATTGCATTTCAGAACACTGACTACACTTTCTGTTTACGGCTCCAGAATATTATTAAAGAAAGTCAAAATATTTTTCCTATTTAAATGAATTATATATGTAGTTATTTTGGGGTGGTCTGTCAAAGTGGTTAATGTCCGAGTACTACTGATGCGTAGTACTGTGTGCCTACAGCAATCCAAGCTCCTCTATAATGATGTATGACATGCAGTTTGCATGCTCTGTGCTATATTTTATCAACATTTGGCTAGCATGATATTCTGACCTTGTCTGATTGGTGATCTCATTTACTGTGAATGTTGCAAGAACAGTAAACAAAGCCTGGAAGAATTGTCAAGCTGCCAAGTTGTATTGTTCTGTATCTTTTCAAGACAATGCCACAAAAATTTATCTGTCTTGACACTTTTGTCTCTTGTATTAAGAAAGACTTAATCAACTTCTCTTTAGTTTGATGGCCTACCATCTAAAAATGCCACATCGTATAAAGAGAACAGGTGGAAAGGCTTTTAAGAAAAAGCCTCAGGGTGATGGAATAAGTTAGAAAAAAATAGCAGTAACTGAATTGTATAAGGGATTCTGAAATTGATGAGATTGCATGTTAAGAAGAGTGTATGAAACATTTAAAAAACACTTCTGTGTTAGAATTTATAAACTACTATGAATAAAACTGTGTAAATATGTTGTAGAAATATATTTAGTATGAGCATACTTTTTTCTTGCATGGATTCAGCAGCCATTTACAAATGTTAGTGAGTGCAGTCATCCTGTAACGGTTTTGTTTTATTGTGTTTTCATTTCTCCTTCTCCTTTCACTCCCTCAAGAAACCTATAAAAGAGAAATGTTCCACTCTGTTTGAACTGTAGGAGGGTTTTGCGTCTCACTCCTTAGGCTCCCTGGAAAATCTGAACCTAAATCTGTGCATAATTTACTTTAAATTGAATATTGAGCTTTTTAAATTGGATTATTTAAATTTGCTTCCTTTTAAAGTTTTATGTATGAAAGATAAGCACAGGATATAGAATTCACATCTTGATAATGTGGCTGTACTTTAATCTAATTGCTTAAGCTAGCTTTTGTAACTACTTTTGCTTTTAATGGGAAGCTGTTGTTGACAATAAGCATATTGAATAGGTATTTATAAACAATGAGAACTTCAAAAGTGAAGGAAACATATAACAAAGTGTCTGCCAGAGTAAAAGTGTGATTATAGAATAGGTTTACTGGGACTTGGGTGTAAGGTCTCTATAATTTATTTATAAGAAAGTTAATCATCTTCTAGTTGAACAGTTAAATACTGAGGACATCTCTTTTTTACGTCGTCTTGTGCCTCAGCCAATTGACAGAAGATAAGCTTCTGTACCCATCCCTCCCAGCACTTTCACAGTGAAGCTTATTATAAATGAATGACTCATACATAGGGTGGAACAAATGCACCATTGGTAGCCTACGGAGATAATAACACTGACCTCCGGTCATTTTACAAGAGAACTCTCTCGTGTAGGTCGACTTCCCACTGCTTTAAACCCAACCAAAATAGGCTATTCATGGGGAAATGGATTGACAGATTAGAGATTTATATGCACAAATATAGGCATTAGCAGCCTGGTCTCTGCACTTCAGGACATGAGAGGTAGTTTAAATGATCTGGCCACTAAAACCAACGGGACATTTTTCTGTAAAGAAGTGGGTTTGTAAACTTCCTTTGGACTCACTGAAATATGTAGGGAAAACATAAAGGTTCAATCTTGAAGTGTGTGTTTATGCAGCACTCCTGGTAATGTGAAGATGTTCAGAAATAAGGCTTATGATAGCACTGATATCTCATACCTGATGTTGGGCATAACTGAAAGAAAATAAAACTTTGAGTTCTAAGTCAACATAAGCTTAAATATGCGTTGCTTGTTTTCTCCCTTTTAATATATGTGTACACACAAAATGAGTAAGCAAGAATACATAATTTTGTAAAATTACAGATTTTAACATTTGTCAAATACTATCTATTTTAGGATGATCTTGAGATATGAAATTTAAGCTCTAAAAATATGGAAATGATAAACACACTAGTTCAAATTTTTACCGGACAAAGTATCAAGTATGTCATATATCTTCATCTTCCAGCTATAAAGTGTTAATGTTCATGTAATACAGTTTGTCAGTAGATCTGGTCTGCCTAGTGTGTAGTAGAAATAAATTTAATTTGTGCCTGTTTGCAGAAAGAAATGTGTTCTTTTGCCTATTTTAACAAAAGGTTATGTTGAGAGGAATCATTTCAAAGCAGATGACAAATTACTGAAAAGACATTTTTATTGTAGAATAGCATTCTCTCACTGAGGAAAGAAAAACAAAGAAAGAGCAAGAGAGCAGGGAGGAGGGAGAGGGGGGAGAAACTTTCCCCCTTGCATTCGCTAACACTAATTTAAGGAAAAACACATGAAGGACAATTATTTTTTTTATTATTATTATTATTTTTTCCTTTTGCTGTTCTTTCAATTTCCTTTAAAGGATGAGAATCTTAACAGGATCTTTTTTTTTTTTTTTTTTAAAATAATATATATATATATCGTTCCAATTATGTTCTACCTTCAGAAAGCAGACAAATACATCACTAATATGTAATTTATAGAGAATGAAATAGTAGAAATGCATTGGAAATTTATGTGAAAGAAAATTGCAAAATTACAGATTGGAGCTTCAGTCCACGTATTGCAGCCCCACTCTCTTTGTGTGTGATATAAGACTTTCTGACTAGATCTTATAATGTAAGATACTGTGATATATTTTCAATATGTTAATTATCTTAAGCTGTTTGGATATCATCATCTTCTACTGAAAGCACTGAACATGCTCCTTGTTGTTTAACTGTTCCTACACTGTGAACCTTTTCATTTTCTTATTAACTGAGAAAATCATTCTTGTTGATTAGAAATACAGTATGTACCTATATATCTCTACACATTTGAAAATAGTTTTTATTCTCACTGAAGCAGATGAATTGATGTTGGCAATGATATTCAATTACCTGACTCTGGAGGCTTTTTTGAGATCTGAATCCAGAGATCTTTACTTGGTCACTCCTCCCACAAGACAGATACAGCATAGGAACTTCCAGCAGCTTTTCTTACTTTGTACCCAGACAAAACTTCATTGAAAATCAAGACACTGCAGTGATACAAGGTCTTTTTCCAGCAATAACTGCTTTCAAGTGGAAAAAATTGCAATTGGGCTGCAGACTTACAGTGATTTTCTGTTTGTAAGTTGCAGGAGGTAGCTGAGAAAAAAGCACACAGATTCATTCTTTGCAACTGGCTAATGATGGAGGCTTTCAATAAACCACATTGGGTAGGGAATGTCAATTTTAATACGTAATTCATATTTTCATAGTTGTGTTTTCACATATCTGGGATTTAAAAAAAAAACACAAAGAAGAAACTTCTATCTGAGAAAGAACATTTTTACTTATTTTTATTTCTGCTGCATTATTTATGTAAAACAGCATCTGCCTATACAGAAATGCATAATTCAAAAATATGCTAATTTATCTTTCTTTTTAAATTCCACTTGCTTAAACTCTGTTTTTAAAGGGCTGTGTGCTTGATTCAATTATGTGGATTAGGCTTAACCTTTGTAATGACTTTTGCTAGCATTTACAAGATTGTGCCTTTGTTGGAGGGAGTTGGCATGAAAAGGCAGAAAAGAAGTGCAAACATATGGCATCTTCTATTTCCAGATGTCCTGCACATCTTCTCACCTCAGCTTTTAGCTTCCATCCTGAAACATGATTTCCTTGGGAGAGCTTATCTAACTTCCCTTGGATGCAGTAGTCCATTCATATAAGTTCATTCACATCCTTCACTCCATAAAGAACTTCTTTGAAAGCTGAGTTTTACATGGATCTAAATGCAGTTAGAACATTTTACATCTGAATCTATTATTGGTTTTGCTGCTTCACAAAAACTTACTTTTACACATGCAGGAAACATAGGCTGTGCCATCCTGAGAAAACTGTGGCTTGACACAGATGCTGAACTTTGTTTGGGACTGCTGTCTGTCTTTGAGCTTCTGAAATGGTGAAGATGAGCTGTTCTTGGTGAATACTCTAGTTCCTGTGGCCTTTTTGTCTGTTTGTTTCTTTTTTATGCTTGACATCCAATCATACTGAGAGACAGTTATCCTGATTTTCATTTTTTGTTTGCAGTACGTATTTTTATAAAATATGGTTAGGCAAGCTTAGGTTTGAAAGGGTTGCTCTTGAACATAATCAGTCTTCTAAAATATTAATGGCCATCAAGATATTTTGAGAGACTTCTTTTTATTAGGCATTTAAAAAGAGACTGTTCTGTGAGAAGTTCTAATAGAAAACTAGAAAGCTGTTAAATGACATTGGTAATCATCCGTCATAAATATCTCCACTTGGGCTCCAATTTAGAGACACTTGTACATGCTTTATTTATTATGTTTTTCAGATAAAATCCAGTTCCCAAGGAAATCAGTGTAATTTTGTCCTTAAGCATCAGTGTGCTAAGGAACATCACTGATACTACCAGAATTAGTAGTACTGTTAAGGAAGAGAGTGTAATTCTGAAGCTGAACAGTAGTGCCCTACTTAAGGACAGTTTATACGGTTTCAGGATTTGCTTTTGTTTGTTGATGCAGAAATCTTTACAGATGATTACAGCCTGGGTTCCTAGAGCCTATAGAGTGCTATCTACAAGAATGTCTAAATAAAATGTCTATTTGCTTCTACTGTAAACTCTGTCTTACTGAAGGATTTCGTCTGTCCAAAATACTGGGACTATACTGAACTTCATGCCAATATTTATACTATGGATTAAATCTCTATTAGTGACTGATATGTCTAGTTAGACTGAAATAATAATAATAATAATAAAAAAATACTGAAATCCCAACGTTTCCTTGTCTTTTTGCTCAGTAGCCAGTTCACATCCAAAAGTTCATGCTCAAGTAGTGCTTAAGCATACTCACACTGAAGCATACCTACAGAATGCACTTGACCAGCCATTAAAATGCAGCAGTCATGTAGATTGTTCTGATAGTATCATTTAATTTGTCTCTAGTGGATTTTTTATTTAGAAGGCTATGGTGAAATAAGTACTCTGTGAAGGCTGAGCATAATGGTAATTGCCTTAGTACTATGGTGCAGTCATCAGTTATATCATGGGAAAGTTGTCAGGCCACAAACTTTTCTTACAGAGCTTTTGTGCATATAGCTATATTGCATCCTGATGTAACCAGAACATGAGTCTCCTGCTGTAGTATGAATGAATATATAGCTGCACCCTTCTCTCTACACATAGGTATAGATCCTGAGCAACCTGCTTTAGAGGACTCTGCTTTGAACAGAGCAGGTTGGACTAGCTGATCTCCAGAGTTCACTTCCAACTTCAGCTATTCTGTAATATTGATAAAGGTATCATCATGAAGTAATATAGCCAAAAAAATAAGACCACTGCTTTGTTTGTAATATGTGCATCCTTGGGACAATGAGTTTCTTACCAGCCAAACCAGGTATTTTAAGCTGTAAAATTGAAAAGGAGAGGTATGAAACGTGAAACACAAAGGGAAGAGTTGGCAGATACTGTCTTAATTATCCAACATAAAATTGTCAATTTCCTTTGAAATGCAGATTTTGTTTAAAAGAGGGAAGAAAAAAGCAGCAACATTCAATTCACATTCAGGTTGATGTGTTTTTTTTGTTGTTGTTTTTGTTTTTTTTTTTCAAGGATCAGATATGTTATCTTGGAGGAGGGGTGTGTGCTAATTTTAGGCTTGCACAGGCTGTCTCTTGAGCTGCAAGAAAGTATCATTGCTTAATTTTAGCAGTCTTCATTGCTGAGGAGTATTGGAGCTAGTGCTGGTGGTTATTTGGTCACTTTATAGTTGCAGCTGATTTTATTCTCAATGAGGATACTGCTTGTGCTTTTTGTGTTATGCACAATTATGAGAGGAGTACCACAAAAATAATACATTGTGCCAAACTGAGTTGTGATAATTGACATCAACTGACACAAAATAAGTTATGCCAGTGTTTAATTTGGGACATTAGTTAAAAGGGTTAAATAGTTTCTTTTTTTGTTTGTTTTGTTTTACATTCGCTCTTATTGATGGACAGAGTGGGAAGTGACGCTGCTCTGAGTTATTGGATGAGAAATGAATGCCTCTTTTCATCTCTCCTTTAGAGCTGGTAGTTTACCTTCATCCTCTCTGCTCTTATTTTTTCTCAAGTTCATTTGATTGGGCTTTCTCACTGTGAGCATTTGTTTTTCCACAGTCCAGAGATTAGATCAGTGTGTTGCTAACTAGGTAAGTTCTCTGCTTTTATTTGAAAAGTGGATAATACTTCCACAAGAGTGGTTTTTGATGTGTCATGGGTTCTCTGCACACCTACTGATCTGAATCACTCTGGTGAATTACACTGAGCACACGTGTGTGTGTGTATGTACATATGTATGTGTATGTATGTACACTGCTGTAACTAGTACATAGATGATGACAGGTTTGAAGGTTGAAGTGGCTCTCTGGATCCTGTCCAGGGAGTCACTGTGTCATTTATGCTGATTCCCATTTTCCAGTGCACCTGAAACTTTCCTGATTTTATTAATAATGAATAAAATGCAATTGTAGGATAACCTGCTGCATTTTTGAAGCTGTATTTTTCCTTTGTCGTTTTGATGAGTGTAGACTTTCATAATAGAAAAAAACAACAGTAACAAAAAAACTGCTGTGGCTGAAGTCACTCTAATAAATAAGCACAAATTAAAGACACAATACCTATGTTTCCTTTAATCTGGGCTACAGATTCTGATTTATGTACTATACTTTCTCTGATTCTTATAGCACCACTGAAGAGATTATTGTCCCCAGTTTTTTATCACTTCTTCCCTCTCAGCAGGATCCCTGTGATTACTGCTTCCCCACTCTGCTAATCCAGCAAGCACATGATAGCCTGCTTCAGTCAAAACAAGTTAAACTGGACAGATTTATACATATATATATGTATATATATATATATATTTTCTAGCCAGCCTCATTTTGACAGAAAATAAATCACAGACTAACCTGCGTGAGGAAATCTTAGGGTTCCATATTTTTAGGTATAAAGGAAGTAAAAAAGAAGACAGAGGTGGGATACGGGGATTGTCACAACAAAATATGAACAGGGTACTTAAAGCCTGGGGAACCCATGCTGTCATCCAAGAATAGAAAGGGATTTTAAATGGTTAATTGCTTATGGATGAATGTAACTCAGGCAAAAATAAGATTATTTTGATTTATCTGGACTTGAGAAACACATGGCCTTATTGTAGATATACTTTAAGGAGTCTTAGCAAATTCTGTGTCCTCTCACTTCTCTAACTTCCCCATCTGTAAAATAAAATTCTATTTACTTCTCATGGAGTTTATTGCAAGTAGTTTTTCAGCATTAGTAAAGTGCATAGATATCACTAGAACCATTCTTGTACTAAAAATAATTCTATAAGTTTGGCATTGCATACATGGATTTATCTAAGAATTGAAATGCTTATTGGGAAGAAAAATATAATAATATTTGAAATGAAAATTCTACTCATCTCCTATGGCTGTCTGGTAGAATTAAATATTTCACTGAATATAGGAAATATTTGCCGTCCAATGTCTTTGTGAGGTTTCTGCACCTATTTAAATCGAAGTATGATGATTTTATGCAATGGTGGATGGGGTAGAAAGAAATACGAAATAAGAGTACATACCATATTAGCAGAATAGCAACCAAGGCAGCTTGTGCAGAGGGGAGGCTTGCTTTCCTATGAAATTTTAGTTCTACTTTGATATCACTTTTTATTCAACTAAGAACAGGATAGGGATTTTATTTTTATTTCATTTTATTTTATTAGGATACATCATATTCCTTTTAAAATTTAAAACTTTAGGTACAGACTATCAAATAAAATAAGTTACAGTAATTTATAATAGACATGGAGTGGGAATAAGAGTTAATGTTTTGTGGATACAATATTGAAAAGGAAAAAAACAGAATTAAAAACGCAGGTCAAGAAACTGTATGATCCTCAATTTGTATAATGAGATACTGCCAAAACTTATTATACAGACATGCAGACATAGAATTATCGACTCTTTTAGGTTGGAAAAGACCTCTAAGATCATCAAGTCCAACCATCAACGTAGCACTGTCAAGTCTACCACGAAATCATGTTCTTAGGTGTAACATCTACATGTCTTTTAAATACCTCCAGCGATGGCAGCTCAACCACTTCCCTGGGCTGTCTGTTCCTATGCTTCACAACCCTTTCAGTGAATAAATTATTTCTAATAAAACCGGAAGCTGGCAAATGTTGTGCCAATTTTCAAGAAGGGTCAGAAATAAGACCCAAGCAATTACAGGACTGTCAGTCTCACATCAGTGCCTGGTAAAATTATGGAGAAGATGATTCTTGAAGTTATTGAAGCGCACCTGGGGGACAACTCAGTCATTGGTCCCAGCCAACATGGGTTCAGGAAGGGTAGGTCCTGCCTAACAAATTTGATTTCCTTTTATGATAAGATCACCCGGTTAGTTGACCAAGGGAAACCAGCTGATGTGATCTTTTTGGACTTCAGAAAGGCTTTTGACACGGTTTCCCATAGGATCCTACTGGCCAAAATGTCCAGCATACAACTAGACAAAAACATCATACGATGGGTGAGCAATTGGCTGACGGGCAGGGCTCAAAGGGTTGTGGTAAATGGGGCCACATCAGGCTGGTGGATGGTCACTAGTGGGGTCCCTCAAGGCTCCATTTTAGGGCCGGTCCTCTTCAATGTTTTTATAAATGATTTGGATGTAGGACTAGAAGGTGTTTAGAGCAAATTTGCCAATGACACCAAACTTGGAGGAGTTGTGGACTCAGCTGAGGGTGGAAGGGCCTTGCAGAGAGATCTGGACAGATGGGAGAGCTGGGCAATCACCAACCGCATGAAGTTTAACAAAAGCAAGTGCCGGGTCCTGCACCTGGGATGGGGCAACCCTGGCTATACGTACAGACTGGGTGATGAGATGCTGGAGAGCAGCCCCGCAGAGAGGGATCTGAGGGTCATGGTTGACAGCAAGTTGAATATGAGCCAGCAGTGTGCCCTGGCAGACAGGAGGGCCAACCGTATCCTGGGGTGCATCAATCATGGCATTGCTAGTCGGTCGAGGGAAGTGATTGTCCCGCTCTACTCTGCGTTGGTGCGGCCTCACCTTGAGTACTGTGTGCAGTTCTGGGCACCACAATACAAAAAGGACATTAAACTGTTGGAGAGTGTCCAGAGGAGATGGTGAAGGGCCTAGAGGGGAAGACTTATGAGGAGCGGCTGAGGTCACTGGGCCTGTTCAGCCTGGAGAAGAGGAGGCTGAGGGGGCACCTTATCGCGGTCTACAACTTCCTCGCAAGGGGGAGTGGAGAGGCTGGAGACCTTTTCTCCATAAACACTGGTGATAGGACCTGCAGGAACGGGGTTAAGCTGAGGCAGGAGAAGTTTAGGCTCAACATCAGGAGGAGGTTCTTCACCGAGAGGGTGGTTGTGCACTGGAACAGGCTCCCCAGTGAAGTAGTAACTTTACTGAGCCTGTCTGAATTCAAGAAGAGATTCTACTGTGCACTTAGTCACATGGTCTAAACTTTTGGGTAGACCTGTGCAGTGTCAGGAGTTGGACTTGATGATCCTTATGGGTCCCTTCCAACTTGGGATATTCTATGGTTCTATGATTCTAATATCTGACCTAAACCTTCCCTGGCACAAATTGAGGCAATTTCCTGTTGTCCTATTGCTTGTTGCTTGGGAGACCAACCCCACCTCACTACAACCTCCTTTGAGGTAGTTGTAGAGAACGATAATCATCTAGGTTGGAAAAGACCTTCAAGATCACTAAGTCCAACCATCAACATGACCTACTGAATCCCATCATTAAACCATGTCCCCTTTGTGCCACTTCCACATATCTCTGAAATGCCTCCGGGGTGGGGACTCCACCACTTCCCTGGACAGCCCATTCAAATGCTTGACCATCCTCTCCAGGAAGAAATTAATGTCCAATATAAACCTCCCCTGGCACAACTTAAGGCTGTTTCCTCACATCCTATCACTTGTCACCTGAGAAACGAGACCAACACCCTTCTCTCTGCACCTTCCTTTCAGGTAGTTGTAGAGAGTGATGAGGTCTCCCACCAGCGTCCATACTAAACAACCTCAGATCCCCCCACCTCTCCTCATTTGTCTTGTTTTCTAATCCTTTCAACAGCTTTGTTGCTCTTCTCTGCACCCACTGGAGGAAATCAGTATCCTTCTTGTAGTGAGGGGCTCCAAACTGAACACAGCACTCGAGGTTCAGTCTCACTGGTGCTGTGTACAGGGGGACAATCACTTCCCTAGTCCTGCTGGCCACACTATCCCTGATGCAAGCCAGGATGCCATTGACCTTCTTGGCTCCCAGGGCACAGTGCTGGATCCTGTGGGGTCACTAGGGTGCTTGGATAATGCCACTGAATTCAATAGTCATTTTTTTAACGCCATCTAATCTCAGTACAACAAAGAAAGAGTTGTGCTACATAACACATCAGTGGAAAGGGACTCATGCTCTATCATAGAAATCACAAGCCCTTTTCACAGGTTGATCTACTTATAACTATGTGTCGTCTACACTTATTTGTGCTAACCAGGAAAATTATTATACTAGGAAAATTATTATACTGTAATAGTACAGATGGCTTTGACAAACTGAAAGCTTTATTGGGATATATTTGGAATAATCAATGTCTCATAATGTATGTGTTCCCTTTGGCTATGTTTACATTTTGGACTAATTCTGTTCTTTTTCATTTCTTTTGTATGATAACTGTTACCATGATAAATTGATAGATGTGAAATAATTCTGCCATACTTTGGCTCTCTATTTTCAGCATAAATAAATATTCATAAAGAGCTTGATTCTTCTTATATGTCAGAAATGTCTCCAATTGATTCTTCTAAATTAGAGTCCTCCAAAAATACTAATGGTTGATGAAATATTTTAACTTTTTTAATATATACGGGTTTGTCATGAACATGTACTTTGTTGGTCTCAGTAAACTTCTACATGGTTAGGCATAGAAGATAAACTCTTAACCATATACTGGTGTAATGTCCTGTAATAGGATTTGGTGCGATGGAGCAAGAAAATGCTGAGTAAATAATTGTTCTGCATAGTGTTTTGCCTATTCCTTGAACCTCTATTTAACTCTCAGCTATCTTACTTGGCACAATTTGGTCTTTCCAGAAATGTTCAGAAATTATTATATAGAGTGTTAGCATTGCCCAGGTGGGTTCGCATGTAGCATCATGAAATATTTGTCCTGAAGAAAAAAAGAAAGAAGGGGAAACGTGAATTCTAGATTCCTGAATCAACAGAATTAATAAACATAAATTAATACTGGCAATTTTTAATGTGAGGTTTTATCAACTAAGGGGGATAAACTCTGTCCTTTTCTGAAGTCTCTTGTGAGGGGCAGATAGCCAGTGTAAGGGAGGTAGAGCAACTAAATCCCACATCAGATCTCAGTTTGGCACATGGTAAAAATCAACACTGTTCCTGATATGACCTTCAAAGCACCATAGACACAAAAAGCTTCTCAAAAAGCTTCACAAAAACCTAGCTAATGCATTTATCTGTCACACAAGTGTTTCTTCATGTTCATTTAAAGAATCAAACATAAAAACTCATGTCTCATCCGCTGCTCAACACACTTATCTTCTCCATTTCTTTGGCTAAAACAGTCATATGCTGCTGTATGTCACCTCAATCAACCTAATGATGTTGGCTTAAGTTTGGTGAAAGAGATGTGAAATGTTATGAATGTGTACTATTTATTCCTGTATTGTGACCCAGAATATCAAAGATAATTTGGTTCATAGGAAATCAAATGTTTTACCTTTCTTTATTCTATGAAACTAAAATTTTAATACTGTATCATCTTGCTCTTCAACATTTTTGTCAGTTTCAGTAACAACCTGGCTCTCGTTTTATTATTTAAGTCATCTGTAAGAAACAAAAGAATAACAGGGTGAGACAAATTTAATTTTGTGTTCTGATCGAATAATTTCATACCAACGCATGTATGCCAGCTGAGCATGGGAAACAACCACACTTAACGTTTCTATATGTGTGGGGTAAAGGGATGGAGGAAGCATTTGGATAAACCCAGTGATCATACTTCTGACTTGGTTTGAAAGAAGTACAGGTGTTGGTAGACATTCTTTCATCTGTGAATCATTCTAATGTGTCTTACAACTACAATGAGGAAAAATTGCCATCAAAAGCCATCTGTAGCAACTCTTGTGCTTTGGGGGTTAACATGTAAGGGTGGTTACATAATGAAATAATCTACAAAGTTGCCTGCCAACTCTTTGATCTGTGGATCTTGCTTTTTCCTAGATGACATCTCTCCTAAAATCATTGTAATATGCAAAACATATTGTATGGCTCAGAAAATAAGAAGTGAAATTGGTATAAAAACTGTTGTTTCAGTTTCCACTCACAAGAGAACACATCTGATTTTTACTAAACAAGACTTCAAAATTCCTTTATGTGATTTCCCATTGTTTTTCACACAACAGGTCAAATTATCATAACACCAGTGCCCTACCTAACAAAAATAAGCAAGATGACAAGTATGAAATAAAAATACAGATGAAACCTTTGCCAATTGATGCACAAAAAACCACAAACAAACAAACAAAAATCAAACAGGTGTAGCTGTGATGAAATATAGTTACAGTGTTAAGAATATCAGGGAGAAGTTCTTGCCATATCCCAAATCCCCAGTTGACAAGGATGTTACATTAATTTGTTCCCATGTCTGAGATAATGCTTGAATCTCTTTCTACGTGATCTGGAGTTTATTTGGAACACTTACACTCTTCAGGAAAGAAATACTCTTTCTGGGAAATGTGCAGAAGATAATCTCCAGTCTTCAGAATCACGTTCCCCTTGTGCAATCATTGCTCTTCTGGAAGAATATAGTCTATTTATAGACAGACATAAGTATGTCTGTATCTAGATATACATTTTCCTTGTTGCAGCATGATTCTGTTTCCTTAAAATGTGAGATTTCCTGCACCACATACACATGTAGGAGTTAGCAAACTCTTACAACTAGCCAGATACAGTTGTAGTTGTACAGTTCTTGCTACAGAAGTTGGTAGCATCATGGCACTGCAGATGTGTCAGATAATGGCATCAAGCTGGAGGGAAAAAGGGGAGAGTGGACTTCAGGTGAGGTCTAAATTGCTGAGTGTCTCTTCTGTCATAGGAGACTTGGCAGGACTATTATTTTGTTCTCTCCCGTTCCTCTCCTTCAAGGCAAATGCAAGGAAGGCATTATATTGCCCAAATCATGGACAGACCTGACATTTTAAATGACATTTTAAATTCTTTGAGAACTATTTCAAAAGTTTCTTCAGCATTCAGAATACCACATATTACTTCCATTATGTCTACATATTTCACACTTCCAAAGACAACCAACCAGAGGAAAAAATAAGCTGTTGTACTTGTGCTTTTCTAGTTTTATAAAAGAAAAGTAGTTTGTGTTTTTTTTTTTTTTTTTCTTTTTTTTCAAATGTTGTGACTTGTTATTTACCATAGAATCTTCATAAACTATATTTGCATGTAATTTGTGCACTTTCAGTGCTAGATATAACACACAATGTTATAATTAATGAATGAATCAACCTGATTTCATCTTTATGCATCTGTTATTGGAGTAAACATATAGCAGCAGCTATACTTATAGTCTGTACATATGTAGAGACAAACATTTTGAATAGAAGGCTGGTATGTTTCAAATTTATGTAAGAGATTATTTTCTTGGCATCTTTTCCTGTTTATTAAGCCATAAGGACATTACATCATTTGGAGTCAAATTAAAGAGCTGTTGTAAATATAGATTAAGATTTCATCAGATATTAGCAATAGACCTAGTCTAAATTGAATGTCTGGGAATAATTCCAATTTGTATCAAATCATACATCCATTTTATAATGTTTCACTGAAAAATAACAGGAAACAAGAAAAAGTAAACTCATAAGTTAAGTTTTCAACAGGTCTTGGAATTTTTAAGTGCCAAACATATTTTGCATGCTTAGAATCTATTGACCAAAATCCTTTTTGAATTACAAATTATTTTCAGCTTGAAAGCCTGTTGTTAGGGAAATGCAGGCCGTGAATGCTAATTTGGTTCTGCTTAAGCAATTAACAAGTGCTGTTTGAACTGGACAAATTTTCTTTGAACAATACTTTCTTATACATGTGTTAATACAACACCTATGAGCTATGCTAATAAAGTAACTATCATGTTTAACAGACAAAGTAATTGGACACAATATTTTTGAAATTGATTAAAAGCTCTAGAATAGTGGTACTGTTCCAAGGTTGTGTAGAAATTAGTCTTCTGTTTTTTAGAAAAGCTTCAGGAAACAAGTATTGCTGTAAAATCTTGTACAATAATTTGGCGCCTCTTTCAAAGCAATAGACCAGAACTATTACAAATTAATAAAATCACCACTTTATAGACCTTTTTATAATAAAATGTAAACAATTGCACGCTAACTTAATTGCTATAACATTGCTGAAGTTTAGTAAACAATTTTAAATGGTTCATGTTTTGACATTTTACTGAAAACAACTTTGGAAACAACAATCTGCTGATTTTTGAAAAATGAGTTACATGGTAAGGAAATGGTAAAACAGAATTGCATATTATCTTCCAAAGGCAAGCTCTGTCACACCTTGAGCAAACAGAAACATAAAGATACTTGAACAATGTAAAACAGTTTAGAATATATTGGTGAAAAATGCAAACTTGAATAAATATTTACAAAAAATGTATTCACTTAAACCACAGATTGTAAAAAAATGTGGAAAAAATGGCCTTTTGTGATTAACATTCTCAGTTTTCAACTATCTGTTATTATAATGTACATGATATGATCACAGGTTATCTTTCAAGACTCAATTAAAGCAATTATAGTCCAATTGAAAACCTGCTGAAGTAAATTCAAAGGTATTATTGATTTCAGTTGACTTTGATTTGAAACCTTATGGGCTACATCTGATTATTATTTTCAGTTTTAAAAACCTTATTTCTTACAATAGAAATTTCAGAATGTAGTTCATTGCCCTTCCTCTGATTAGTTTTTGTTATTACTAATTTGGCTAATGTTATATCTTTAGGTGTTCAACTTTAAGCTTTTGGGGAATTGATAAAGATCTGTTCACATACATTTTTAATATCAATCAACCTGCCAGTTTCAAGAGAGGTAAGAAATATTTGTCTGTCTCCTCCAGCTTGGATTCTTCATGTTGCTGAGGAGGACTTGAGAAATCCCTGAGCTTTTTTAAGCAGAGTATCTCGAGAATAGGCACTGCAAAAATTTGCATGCCCCCAAGACTCTTGTAGACACCCAGAGTAAAGAATGTGTAGTTGGAATAGAAGGTGAGAACATTCTAGATTGGAAAAAGGTAAGGGCAGTATGCAGTACTGCTGAGATCTGAGAGCACTTGCTTCAAGAAGCTGGGAGACCAGAATTTAAACCTGGTAAGTTCTTTAACTCCCATAACCTCTTGCTTTGAGAAGGGGGGATGTGAGATTAGGTAAAAAAGTTTTATTGTGCTTCTTAACATGCGTGTTAGTTTGAAAGTGAAGTAAGAAGGTAAGAATACATGGCTGCATACTGCATTGCCCAGCCTAGAAGTATGTCAGCTTTCTGCCTAAATTAGTAGCAAATTAACACCATCAATCATAGAATTATAGAATCATAAGATGGTTCAGGTTGGAAGGGACCTCGAAGATCATCTAGTTTCAAACCCCTTGACATGGGCAGGAACACCTTCCTCTAGAACAGGTTGCTCAATGTCCCGTCCAACCTGGCCTTAAGCACTTCCAGAGGTAGGGCATCCACAGCTTCTCTGGGCAACTTGTTCCAGGGCCTCACCACCCTCAGAGTAAAGAATTTCCTTCTTATATCTAATTTAAACTTATCCTCTTTTAGTTTAAAGCCATTAACCCTTGTCCTATCAATACACTCCCTGACAAAGAGTCCCTCTCCAGCTTTCTTGTAGGCCCCCTTTAGGTATTGGAAAGTCACTATAAGTTCTCCCTGGAGCCTTCTCTTCTCCAGGCTGAACGACCCCAACTCTCTCAACCTGTCTTTATAGCAGAGGTGCTCCAGCCCTTTGATAATCAGGGTCTCACGAGAGCAGAGCAGAGGGGTAGAATCACCTCCCTCAACCTGCTGGCCATGCTTCTTTTGATGCAGCCCAGGATACAGTTGGCTTTCTGGGCTGCAAGTAGACATTGCCAGGTCATGTTGAACTTCTTATCAACCACCCCCCGCCCCCCTCCAGGTCCTTCTCCTCAGGGCTGCTATAAATCCATTCTCCATGCAGCCAGTATTTGTGCTTGGGATTGCCCTGGCCCAGATGCAGGACCTTGCACTTGGCCTTGTTGACCTTCAAGAGGTTCACACAGCCCCACCTCTCAAGCCTGCCAAGGTCCCTCTGGATGGCATCCCATCCTTCCAGCACGTTGAACGCATCACACAGCTTGGTGTCATCAGTGAACTTGCTGAGGGTGCACTCAGTCCCACTGTTCATGTCACTGACAAAGGTGTTAAACAGTGCCAGTCCTAATACTGACCAACACTGACCCCTAAGGAACACCACTCATCACTGATCTCCACTCGGACATTGAGCCATTGACCACAACTCTTTGATTGTGACCATTCAGCCGATGCCTTACCCACCAAGCAGTCCATCCATCGAATCCATGCGTCTTCAGTTTAGAAAAAAGGATATCAGGGGGGACGGTGTCAGTGCTTTGCACAAGTCCAGGTAGATATTTTCAGTTGCTCTTCCCCTATCCACCAATGCTGTAACCCTGTCATAGAAGGTGACCAGATTTGTCAGTCATGATCTGACCTTAGTGAAGCCATGTTGGCAATTACCAAACACCTCCATATTTTCCACGTGCCTTAGCACAGTTTCCAGCAGGATCTGCTCCATGATCATGCTGGGCACAGAGGTGAGACTGACTGGCCTGTAGTTCCCTGGGTCTTCCTTTTTTGAAAAATTGAGGTTGTGTTTCCCCCTTCCAGTGTGTGGGAACTTCACTGGGCTGCCATAACTTCTCAAATATGATGGATAGTGGCTTAGCAACTGCATCCAACTATTCCCTCAGGACCCATGGATGCATCTCATCAAGTCCCATGGACTTGTGCACCTTTAAGTTCTTTATGTGGTCTCAAACCTGGTCTCCTACAGTTCATCATTCTTTCAGTCTCTGCCTTTGTCTTCTGGGACCTGGTTTATGTGGCTGGAACTCTTGCCAATGAAGACTGAGGCAAAAAAGGCATTGAGTACCTCAGCCTTCTCCATATCCCTGGTGACCAGGTCTTTTGTTTTTGTTTCCTTCCAGAGAGGGCCCAAAATTTCCCTAGTCTTCCTTTTATCACCGATGTACCAAGGAGACTTTCTTGTTGCCATTGATGTCCCTGGCCAAATTTAATTCTAACAGGGCTTTGACTTTTCTAACCTGATCCCTGGCTGCTCAGACAATGTTTCTGTATCCCACCAAGGATATCTGTCCTTGCTTCAATCTTCTATAGGCCTCCTTTTTTCTGCTTGAGTTTGTCCAGGAGCTCCTTGCTCATCCATTCAGGCCTCCTCGTGTTTTTGCCCAAATTCCTCTTTGTTGGGATGCATCACTCCTCAGCTTGGAGGATGTGATCCTTGAATATTAACCACCTTTACCGGGCCCCTCTTCCCTCCAGGGCTTTGTTCCAAGGTACTCCACCAAGAAGATCCCTGAAGAGGGCAAAGTCTGCTCTCCTAGAGTCCAGGGTAGTGAGCTTGTTGTGCTCCCTCCTCGCTGCCCTCAGCATCCTAAACTGCACCATTTCATGCTCACTGGAGCCAAAGCTGCCCTTGAGCTTCACATTCCCCACCAGCCCCCTCCTTGTTGGTGAGAATGATGTTCAGCACAGCACGTCTCCTCATTGGCTCATCTATCAGTTGGTTAAGGAATTTATCATCAACGCATTCCAGGAACTCCTGGATTGTCTATGCCCTACTGTGCTGTCCCTACAACAGATACTGGGGTGGTTGAAGTTCTCTATGAACACTAGGGTTTGCAAATATGAGGCTGCTTCTGTCTAGAGAGGGCCTCACCTGCGTGTTTTTCTTGATCAGGTGGCCTGTAGCAGACCCCCACTATAATGTCACCTGTCCCTCTCCTCCCTTTAATCCTAACACATAAGCTCTTCGTCAGCTTTTGAGCTTTTGTAAAAGATGATTTAATGACTGCACTTTAATTTCAGTGTAACAATTTGATCTCTGGACCAGCCATAGAGCAACATGGTTACCTTTTTTTTTTTTTTTTTTTTTTTTTGATATTTTCTAATGCTCAGGTTGTTCAAATATATGACTCTGAAATATATGTTCAAATATATGAAGCCTTGAGTAGAAATAGGGCAAATAAGATTTTATTAGTTTATAACACAATGCTCATTTTTTTGAGGATCATTGCAAGAGCTCACATCTTCTAAATGCACAATAGGAGAAAAACATTAACACTTCATCTGTTTATTTGGTAGTCAATTAAAAATGCCAAAGTTTTATTTATTTATTTATTTATTCACTTTAGTAAGTAGATAAGGAAAAAGGAAATTTTCAAAATAAAATAGTTTTGAGGTAGGTTGTCCACAAAGCTGTTTTGTATATTGGATGACATTGCAAGGGTCAGTCTTCCCTTCCTCCAGCTACTTGTTCTGTCCCACTACCGTAACTTTGAAGTGAGCAAGGTCAGCTCATCATCTGGATGGAGAAGATGAGCGGAGGGGGATTCTTCACTGTTAGCAGCCTGCTGTTCACTTTTTCAGTTGAAGTGCAAAAGAGCAACGAGAATGGCCATCCCAGGCAGAGCAGGAAGACAGAACCATTGATTTGGCTTATGCTGTTCATGGAGCCTCACCTGCTTGTCTCTGTACAAGGTACTTTCTCATTGTAAAAGGCAATAGGACTTGCATCTCCTCTCACTTGTACTATTTAATTTAATAGCCAGTGAGGAGGATGCCATTCATCAACTACATCTTGAGTAATACTTTTTTATGCCTCTCAATCAATTCACTGGTTGCTTTGTAAAGACATCATCTCTAATTTCCAGACTGGATCCAATAGAGTTGGAAAACAGTGGTGTTCTAATTTGGTATCATTTTTTTTCTGCTTGGTTTGAAAGGCTGTACAAGAAGCAAAGCATTGTCAGATAAAGCCCACTACAGGTCTTGTATTGTGTGTAATCTTCATCCCATTGAATAAAGCTTTTATAAGGAACTGGCATAACTGAGGGATATCCCCCCAAAAGACAAACAGTCAAACAAACAAACAAACAAAACCACCACCATCACAAAACAATGACAACAACAACAAAACACACACACACACAAAACCTGAAAAGCTTTAGGATATGTAGACTAATGAAGCGTTCCTTGTGTGAACTTAGGAAGTAGATGTCACTGTTTAGTCTGCTTCTGTTTTCTTTATGTTGTGGAGTCACTGTTTCAAACATCAAATATGCTGTCTTTCTAGACTGTATATTGTATTGTCATAGCCAAAGTGATCCTTTTAAAGATACATTTCTATCTTTTGTTTAAAAGAGAATCTGACTGTAAGATGGCATGACATTTAGAAAAATCAGTAAAATGGTCTCAAGGAGGAAATAGCTTCTGGAGACTCATGTAGCAAACAGGGGTAATTGGAGCAGTTTGGCTTATTATTGTGGCAAATAAACTTCAGTGTATTTTCTCTTTCTTCTGAAATATTAATTTAATGTTTTCAGAGTACATGAAACATACTCCCACTTTTGCAGTGGGAAACAGGAAAATGTGCCAAAACAATCCACGAAGCAAATAAAATAAAGATTTTAAATGAAAGCTTTAGCTTATAGTATTTGCAGGGTAAGTCTGAGAACACTTACTTGAGAACAGTTAGTGGCAATAAATTAGTTTAAAATGTATTACAGATGGGCCAGAATGTTTTCTTCTCTTTGAATTCTTGGTTTGGATTTGTGCCTGGAAAGATATGATGACATTTTTCAAAAAATGAGTTATAATGATCTATGGCTAAAATTCTTGCTCTATTTCAAAAAAATACTTTATGTGTTATAGCACTGCCCTTTTGTTGTGCTATTGTCAGGTCAGAGAGGGGAGAAAAATATAAAATTATATCAGCATGTAGTTTGGAGTGGTAGAACTTTGATACTCTAGCACAATACTTATAGGGATGAAATTATAATAGCATAAAAGGCCTTTTACAGGCACAAGATAATTTCTTGTCTTAACTGTGATAGGTTGTATCTTTAAGAGCATGTTATATGATATTGTAAGCTTCATCAAAATTATAATGATTTCGTATGTATCATGAGTCTCTGTAACCAAAGTAAAGCCTGAACTACACTAAAGAAGTATATATATATATATATATATTTAAACGTGGATGAAATCTATCTACCTTTGCCTACAGTGATGTCCTTTTTCTGGTAAGTCTTTTATGTCTAAACGTTGTTGATATGGCCTTCCCTGCTGGTCATTTTAGTGCCTGAAAAAAATGTCAATAGTTACACTGAGCAAGAGAAGGACTGATGAAGAAGTAAGTAAATAAAAGTAAGTAATGGTTACTATTTAGAAGAATACCATTTTCAAGCTACTTTTTTAATGTGTGAAGGAAAATTGTACTCATATAAGAAAATAACTGAAAAAGATATAATTCAAAATTAGTCTCTAAAGAGCAGGTATAGTTTAGTCTAAGAGGTTAAAATAAAAAGACAAAAATGTGTTTGGACAACAAGCAACAGCTGTTGTTGCTGTTGTCTTTTTTAAGAATCTGAATTGAAAGATTGTTTATGCAAGTGACTTGGCCTAAATATTGTTCTAGAAGTTGTGCCAAATATATGAAATATTTTGGGATATCTCTATCTCCTTGGTTGCCTGGGTGGCTCCTATTAATTTTTATGAATGTTGCATATGTTAATTTACACATAAAATTGGCCCTATGATACTGAGTCACTGAGGTTAAACTGCTAAACAGGTCATTTCTCTATGAACGCATAAGGAAATTTTAGTATACTAGAAGAATGCATCTGTCAGATGGATGCAAACTTTTGCAGCCATTCCACTAGGAACCTGTAAAATACAGAAGGAGAGAGGCACTATATTTCTTTACAGACAGACATTATTAAGATGTTTTTAATAGTCAAAATCCTGAAATATTCTTAATTCTCTTGTGTATAAAAAACAACAGTATTTGAAAAAAAATGCAGTGTTCCCAAAATGCTATTTTTCATTATTTGATCTGTAACCACTGGCATTTATAATAAAGACTACACGTATTTTTTATGCTACAAGTAATTCTGTAAACAGTTTCAGTATACTAGCAGTTTTTCCACTGGGTAATAGAAGTTTAAGTGGTGGTAGGAATATTTTATCTAACTGTCTTCTGGAAGTTAAGGAAAAGATTTTCATTATACAGCATCAATTGATGCATTTGTTCAGACAAATATAGTATGGTTACCCCAAGGTGCTTACATATTCATCTCTAGCCTCTTGCCCAAAGAAATACGGTGGGAAATATGAAATGACTAAGACAGTTTGTTTGAATAAGCAGAAATAGTGCCCTGGTGGTTTCATACATAGAACTAAACATATTTGAAATGTTATAGCAATCAAAAATTATATAAGTTCAAATTGGATTGAGGGAGTAAAAATGAGTAAAATCATGTAACAAATGTGACTGGCAGTGAAACAGACCAGATTATATCTTACATCTTGTTTAGAAGTCTCTCCATAAGTACTTTTCTATTTACTTTTATGACTGAGTGTTTTTATATGTAAGAAATATAACACAGCCACAGAAGTAGAACAGAAATGTCTGCCTGAAATGCTTAGTACAGAAATATTCTATTTCCAGGAGTATTGTAGAATATTAGTTCTTGGGTAAAAAATGGTTTGTCAGTATGATAATCCAAGCATGCCAATTTAATTAACAGTACCTTAACCAGTGGTGGAATCTAATTTGAGATTCAAACACCTGAGCTTTGGATTCTATACAATTTGTATGTGGTTTGGGTATCCAGGCTCCCACTGTTGTCAATAGGGATCCAGCTAGTACAATCAGTAATGTCCAGAGAGCTATTTCTCTCACCCTATAAGAGACAAAGGTCCACTGAAAGGTTCTTCATACGCCACTGATTGTATTGACTAGATCTCCATCAGCTAATGGGAAGCTGGGACCCTGTTTTACATGCAGTTTAGCTTTTAAATCGTAATCCCAGACTAAGTCTGTATTGTTTGTTTATACATGAGCATCCTGTTGCCTTTAAGATTCCATAGAGTCCTGGAGTCACTCATGTAAGGCTGGCAAATGTGACAGATGCCTAAGAAAAAGGCATTTGCCTTTCAAGAGAGGCAGTTAGAGGCCAGTTGCCATGCTATGAGCTTTATTGGATATAGATACCTTTGAATGAGCAACTGAATTAAGCCCCAGATACCTGTCTGTCTGGGGAAATAACTAACTTTGCCCTGGTACATTTAAAGCACAGCTCCTACTGTTTTCTGGCCACAAAGTTATATATCTCTTCAACCTGGTGTTTCATTTTCCTTTGAGCTTTGAAGATAATGAAGTTTCCCGTCTCCATAGACTAGGCTACCTGGTATTATTACTGTGGGGGCTATTTAGATCTCAAGAAGTTTCTTTATTTTTCAAGAAAGGCAGGTTGGTTCCCCACTGTTCATTGATAGTCACTCATAGCAACGGGAAATTTTGAGGGGACCAGAGAAGAAAACAGACCTGTTTTATCTCAAATTTGCAGTTATTTCATGAAGTAAGATTTGGGAGATTGGGCCTAAATCCTGCTGAAGGAGAGAAAACCACCTACTTAACTTCACAGAATAATGACTTGTTTTGTGAATTTTAAAATATAGGGTTGCTCGTTTTCTGTAGCAAAACCATAGGGTGTACTACATTTTCAGTGCTACATAAGCCCTGAGGGAAAGGTTGGGACATGGGAGAGAAATAGTCCATGGAGAATATGAGCTCTGCCCTTCATATCTGGAGATCAATGAGATTCTACATATAAAGTTGGCACAAGTTCCTACCTAGCTTTCCTGGCTCTGACAAATAGTAAGAGATCATTCTTCACTTCTGTCTTTAGCCTTTGGTCACTATTTGCATGGCCAGCCAAGCCCTTCTATTTTTGTCTGTCTACCTGCTTCAGCTTTCATAGTAAACTGTAAGGTGGCTAGGAAGATGGCCTAGGATGAATGATTCATGAGAAAACCAGCTACTGGGACAAGAGTTGGAGCCGTCTTTTGTAAGGCTCCAAAGCAGTTTTTAGCATCTCTGTGTATTGGCTCCGAAGTCTTTCTTTCCTGATGTTTGGTTTCAAAAGGGGTGTTTAACTCTTAAAAGAAAGTCCCTAAAATGTTTCATTAGAAGCAGCTAAATAGAAAACAGAAAACCTGAAAGTGTCCTGAACTGAACAAAAAGCTGCAAGATTTTATTACACATTAATATACCTTCAGGGATATACAGTCCTTACAGATGACTTTGCATGGAAAGCTTTGCAGTACTTTTTTTCTTTTTCTTTTTCTTTTTTTTTTTTTTTTCCATCCCTCCATTTTTTATTTCTCTCATCCAGCACCATTGTTTTTCTCCTTCCTTTTGCCTGCCATCTTACTACTACTGCCCACCCTAACTCTGTTTGTATTGAGATAAGTGGTAAAGATTGATATCCAGTTAGAGGTGCCACAGCTCCACGGCCCACAGTGAAGATTCTTCAGGATTGTTAAGTTTTGCAGTTTTGCAGTTATAGGAATTACACAGCAGCTCACAGGTACATGCTTTCTATATACACCTGAATATTCCAGCAGTCTTATCTAGACATGCATTACTGTGAGATTTAGGATGCCTCTGGGCAATCAGAGTAGACAGTTCCTGAGATGTTCAGGGCACCTGCAATCTGTACTGATTTAATCTTGAATTACAATTTCTGGTTGTGACCCTTTGGCTATACTTCATTAACTAGTATGTGTTTCCTTGCATATATTTACATAAAAAGGGAAGCTATCTATTTCATCTGTCAGTATAGGAAATGCTATGCAAAGAGTGGCTTATCAGACAGTTGTTCTCTGGCGACTTAATACCAACATGCTTCCAGAATCTTACTGTATTTGATTCCTCTGAGAGCTTGCTCAAGAGTCCCATTAAGATGAATGGCAGAAAACCAGATTAAGCAATACATGTCTCAAATTTCCACTTCACATTTTTTGCTGTGGTACAGCATCACATTTATGACAATTATATTCCGTTTCACTATCTCAGCATCTGCACACTAAGATAGGTCACTTTAGGATGACTAGGAGTATATTACTATCAGTCTTTCCCTTTATGTGTTGTAATCCGTGATTGGAAGGATCAGTATGTTTTAGTAATGTTAGAAATCAGTGGATAATTAATCAAAATACTCAGCTTCCAAGTTGAAGTTAAAAAAATAAAGATTCAGTCACAGCTGAAATTCTTTTAGGAGTGATATCTGCCATCTAAATTTAAGAAGAATAGTGCTTGCCCAATTAATGTTCTGAATTTATACTGTAAAGTAATGCAGTGATACCAGTTTGAGCCACAGCGATGAAATACTGCATTGATGAATGCTGAAATGAGAAGCTGGTCCCGACAGTCTGGTCAGCAGAATTATATTCCCTTCTGTTCTGGGACTGGAAATGGCCATTGGTCTAGCCCAAACCTGCTGCCAGGGAAAATATATCCATCTCAATTCTTCCAACACAAGGCTGAGGACAGTTTATTACATTCTGTGATAGTAACTATTAGATAAAACTATTTATTTATTAATGCAGCTGCCAGTTTGTCCTGCTTACCTCTCAACACCATAACGTCAAACTTTATTACTCAGCCTTGTAGTGAAAATGAATCAGTATTTGTTTTTTTAGACTGTGATTTTATGACTGGCTTAAGCTGTTGTAAGTGCAGGCTATCAATTAAAGAGGTGTTTACACACTCCTCTCTCCTTCCCTTTTGCGCATGTCCCTGCCCCAGACAGCTTGTTTTTATGAGGCTACTGAGTGAGCTGAATGGGGAAGTTTACTTGGCTAAGAACTGATTACTTTTTCATCTAGGGTCTCTGCTTCAGCTCATTCACATCTAAAGGATTGCTACTCATGGTACATGACTGCCTGTCTTGTGGTGGCATGGATTTAGATTCACTTATTCCTACAATGTAACAATAACCTCAAAAACCTAACAATTAGAAGACTAACCAAGACATTTAACATGCAAGTGTAATCTTTCTTGCTAATGTGTAGCATACATTGAAAAATAATAGGTGGGAGCCATATTTAATAACCTTTGAAAGAAATTCCTTTGAAGCAAGATAACTATTTCAGGTCACTTAGTTTGAATTTTTTAAGGTATTCAGACACTTATTTAAATCACAGACTTTTTTTTTTTTTTTAATCATATATGAAACTCTCCAGCTTTTAAAGTATTATCCATCAGTGTTTATTCCATGTATTGTCATGTAAACTGATAGAATTTTAATCATTGTGTTTTTTTTTCAGCAGACTGTGTTAAGACACATGAAGAGATTATTGAAAAGGAATCACATTATCTCTTTTTACAAAAGATTCAATGGATACAATAGGGATCCTAAACATGGGACAGAAAAAACATTCTTTGTGTAGTGGGAATATATTTAGAAAAAGCCAAGATAAGTGTAGAGCACTTCACAGAGTTTCCGTTTACATCTTGCTTTTTTTGTTCTTCTACTTGAGATTAACTGAATTTTAACTTCTATTTTCTATAGAATTATGTTATATTTCTATTACATATAATCCTGATACTTTTTAGAAACACCATATTGTTTTCTTATTATTGCTGATCACCTTTACTTTTTTTTTTTGTAACTTTGCATGTATTCTAAAATAAATAAAAATGCAAATTCATTTTCCTTAGATCCATTTTTTTTTATTTTTTATTTTTATTTTTTTTACTTCTTCTCATCCACACAAAAATGTATCATTAGTCTACTTCCTTCTGGTCTTTAGTTTTTTCCATTAAAGCAACAAGTGTAATTCCGAATACACTGAAAATGTTCTAGACTTACTATTATTAGCTTGATCTGCCTGTCAATGTGGTGGACAACAGATATATTTAAAAATATTTAGGCTAAGCAATAGACACGTAAATTGGTTGCTTCAGAGTAGGGGATGATTTATTTATTTATTTATTTATTTTCAAGACAACCTCCTTTTCATTTTTCTGTACTTTTTCCTCCCTCTTTGTTACAACTGCATGAAGAGGCCGGCACAGATGCCTGCTGCCAGAATGTGATACTTAACCTGACCATCAAGCAAGCCTCACAAAGGAAGGCTTTTCAGGTCCCCCAGTGAAACAACCACTGCATTTTATTATGGCGTGAAATTAGAAGTGAAAAGCCCTATGGCTCTTGCTATTTAGTAATGCGGAATATGTCGTTTCTGATGGTGATGGTCGTGCTGGGAGGGAAATAGAAAGCCAGAGAAGGGAAACAAAGTAACAATTTAAACAAAAAGACCCCCCCCTTTCCCTCTTTTTTTTTCTCTTAGTCTCTGATTGTTAGGTGGTCTATAAAACCATACTGCGGTAGATACAAGCAAAAAGAACATTTAGTTGAGGCTCTTTCATTCAGAAATGTATGTGTGAATTTGCAGGGTGATGTACAAGGAGAGTCATCTGCTATCAGAAGAGTTCACTAGTTTAACTCATTTATAAAACAGCAACAAACAACTTGACTCTGCTTGGAGTGAACAGTGCTGCTCTGACAGACACTCAAGTTCCATGGCAAGATGGTGTTTATAGCAAGACTGTGTGTGGTTATCTGAAGCTGCCTTTAACAGATTGGAAGGGGAAAGTGCCAGCCTGAAGAGGTTTTCCTTTTTCTGTTTAGGATTAAAAGAATCTTGTTTTCTCAATGAAAATTCTGTGCATATCTAAAATGTCAAAATATTTATGATCACTTTTCATTTGAAAGTATTATGTAATCACTAAATCAAGTAGACAAGCATTAAGAAATGAAACACAGTATATGAAAGATAGAATTTAGAATGCAAGATGGGCTTCTTTTAGAGTCACCATCAGCAAATCATTATAGGTACTGCTGAAAACAAATTGTGACAGCCTATCCAGTGGGCATGGGACACACAACATGCGACACAGAACAGTGATCTAGAAATTAAGAACATACAAGGCAAAAATCTCTGCCCTGTTGCTTACTCTCTAAATTATAGGAGAAAATCTTGGAGAAGCTTTAAAAGGAAAAGAGTTGTTGTGACAGATCCATGATACATTGATGTAACAGGTACAGACGTAACAGATCAGTTTATTGGTAAACTGCATTGTAGGACTGCAGCCTGAAATATGAAAGTTCAGCCCAGAGTTAAAACTACTACTGTTTTGTAATTCATTTAGTTCACTTCATTATTGGTAGCATAGTAGCAATGCTACTACAGGATTCCATCCACAAGAAATAGCACAGAAGGTGGAAGGCACTAAGCAATTCAGGCTATTATCACTATTGGAAAGAAGTCCAATACAGAAGCCCTTCTTAACCTTTTTAAATGATCTCTCTTCATTCCATATAATTTATGTACTCTGACACAGTATATATATCTTGTGTGCATGAGTGCTCCAGGCTTGATTTCCTGCTTCATAGCATTTTGCCTATTCTAACGCCTTATATCTTGACAAGTGAAATGTTAGAATGTATAGATTTAGAGTAAGGTCTAGGAGGTGTTTCGGAAAAAGATAAGTAGTTGGCATTTGACACAGTACATAAAAGCAGGTCAGTAGGAGAATAAGAAAAGAGTTTTTGTGCCAGCAGTTTGGGTAGTTTGAATAAGATTAATTGGAACACTTTTAAGGGCAGAGAAGATTGGTAAAGGAAATGAAGGTGTGAAAGAACAAGACTGTGAAAAAGAGTATTATCTGTGTAGGAAAGAAGTTGTGGTGGAATAACTACAGTGCGTAAACATAACCAAAATATTTGTACACATTATAAACATTTAAAAATAACTTCAAGATGATCAGAAAGTGCCATTAGGGCATGCCCCTTCAAGGTGAGAAGTCCGTATTTAAGGCCCTTCTTTAGAGAAGAGCTCATTGCTTATACAAGACAAAACAGCTTCAACAGGCTAAAACAGGATGCTGCTGCAAAATACTTTGTATTTTGTGGATTCATCTCAAATGTAAATGGTTTAGGTTCAAATCAGTGTTTCAAAATCAGGCAAAATAAAAAGTCAAAGTTGTTTTTTTGGTGACTACCTTAGACTCTTGGCTATGAGGTGGGGAAAAGGAGGAATGTATGTGTCTCAATTTCCTCTGCTGGTATAAAAACTCTACGAATAAACTTTGACAAGCATTGGTCAGGAATGAGATAACGTTTGGGAGCCAATTTTCTGTTGACATAGATAGCCATGATTTTGATTTTGTAACAAAGAATAGAAACATGAAAAGCGTCCTAGGATTGTTGTTCTGTCCTTTCATACAAACAGTTCTGGTAAAATTTGACATGCCAGGCAACTAAACTATGCAGATAAATATCAAGATGTCAGTGTTAAAAGTTATTTTCACTCTAGAAGATTTAGATTTTAAACTGCAGCATTTTAGCTAAAGTGCGATGATATGACTTATTTATTTATTTTCTGAATAGTAATTTACTTTCCACATATTTTGGATTAAAATACTTCTTTCATTTGCAACACATTCAGTGATTCTGACCTTCAGTATATGTATCTGGTAGTTTTCATTTTCTGTTTAATTCTGGGAACTCACAGCAAAGGCTACACACACTTCCAGAAAATTTGACCTGAAGTTCTTGGCAAGAGTTGTGGTCTTTTTGGTGCTCTAATGCTGGATATTGTAACATGTGGATATTTGAAGTGGTGAGTTTTCAGACATCAGTGCAATCAGAACAGCATTTTCCCCCAAATTTTTGGAACATAATGTCCATTTTAGGAACAAAGCCTGTAATGCTACTTGGTATATGCAAAGGCCCAGACAGACTTAACTGATAGGCTATGTCTATCCCTTTCCCTATCTCTGTTCCAGGAAATATTAATTCTGATCCTAAGTCATAAAGCTACTTTTATTTGCTTAGAGTGTTGATAGAAAATTGTTTACAATACCACTTAAAATGGTGGTATTGTTACCCCTGATACTTTCTACTGAAAAAAAAAAAAAGGGTAATTAAGAAAAGGAAATGATTATTTCAAGCTCAGGTGTTTGTTAGATAACCAGCAATTCCACGTCTGAAAATCGCCTGTACCATATCTACTGCTCTGGTATTTGCAAGTTTGCGTAACAGGAGAGCACTAATACCCGTGTGCGCTTTTAGTGTCCCCATGTCCAAGCAAAATACACACATCAAATGCAGCACATCAAATGCAGCTCTTTGCCGTAGCAATTTAAACAGCTCTGCTCGACTTTGCAGCCAGTAAAGGTTCTCAGAAATACTCCATTCTGCTGTGAAATGACATTTGTTGTGAAATGTTGTGAAATGACCATTCAAATGAACACACCACTCTCCAAAGTGCTGGTTAGCAGACAGAAGATGATTGCACCTAAATCAGTTATCGTTTGCTTCAGAAACTGTATACCTAAGCCTTGTGAAAAGCTGAGTAAACAAAGACAAAATTAAGGGTTTGTCCACCTCTCTGCCCAAGTAGCAAGGTACAGCTTCGAAGAAGCATGTCAGCATGCTCTCCTTCTCCTACTTATTTGGATATTATTTTGAATTATATATATATGTATATATATATATCTTCTGTGACATTCAGAATTTGCAGTTGGAAGATCTGTAATTATGTTCTGCAGCGTCTGGTGAAATAGGTTTTAGTGATTCTGTGACACGTCTGCAGATTTTCTGCAGACTTAGTCCCGTCTGCAGAAATAATTTACATTATGAGCACAGTTCTTGAATGTGAAACCAGAATTAAAATTGTTTAATGCTGTTTTGAATGTAATTTTAAAAAAATATTTCAGTATTAACACCATTTTGAGATGAATAAATGTTGTTCGTATCTCTCAAGAAGCCAGATAGAGTATTATTTTGTAGGTTTATATAACAGTATTATATATTAGGAAGATATGCCATTTACCATCTTAAAAAACAAAAACAAAAACAAAAAAAAACTAATTCCTGAAAATTAACTAAAACAAATGATGCATTATAAGTTCACCATTTCTCCTGATGGTATGCATCTTCCTTACATAAGAATTATTAAAAATAAATCCTAGTTGTATATGTAGTGATATATTTTGAATCTCAGTTACACAGCTTTTGGTAGTGTTTTCATAATGGATATAACAAATACTGTAAGGAAAATGGGCTTTCTGAGGCGATCGGCTCCGGGGCAGACGCGTTCCGCAACGAAGCGGGGCATCGGGACAGGCAGGGCTATTTTCCCGGCATCGAGGCCACTCGAGGCACCCGAGGGAGCCGCCACGATCCGGCAGCCCTCGCGAGGGACGCTGACGAGGCGTCGGCGGAGCCAGCAGCGCCCCCCTCCGGCCGTTCAAAAGCAGCCCCTAGGGACCGCGGGGAGCAGGACGGGCAAACAGGGCGGGGCGCGGCAGTTTGCGCAGGCAGGGCGAGCAGGCAGGGCAGGGCGATCCCCCTGCCCCTAAGAACAACTAATCCGACGGCTTTCTACCACTAGCTAGGCCGCGATGGTCCATGCTAGGCAGAGAGCTCTCTCTAGAAAGTCTGTAGCCACCCAGACAGACTGCCCGCTCAAAAATGCGGCAGTTCAGGTCTCTGGATGCAGGGAGTGTCAGAGCCTGCTGCAGTCATCTGAGGGAGGCAGAGATACTGTGTGCGTGAGGTGCGAGCAGGTGGATGACCTGGTCCGCCTGGTGGCAGAACTCAAGGAGGAGGTGGAGAGGTTGAGGGACATCAGGGAGTGTGAGCGGGAGATAGACGGGTGGAACAACTCCCTGCAGGGCCTGAAGGAGAGGCACCGGAGTGAGACTCCCCAAAGGGGGGTGGACCCCCTGCCCGGTCGCTATCGGGCAGAGGGAGGGGACCCAGGAGTAGAGGAGGAATGGAGACAGGTTCCTGCTTGATGTTGCAGGAAACACCCCGTCCCCTACCTGCCCCACCTTCCCAGGTGCCCTTATGCAACAGATTTGAGGCCCTGGAGCTTGAGAGAGTGGTAGATGAGGATGTGGTAGAAAGTTTACCCAGGAAGCCCAGGGCGAGGAAGTCTGCTCCATGCCTCAAGACTGCTTCCACCAAGAAAGATGGAAGGGTGATCGTTGTGGGCGACTCCCTTCTCAGGGGAGCAGAGGGCCCTATTTGTCGGCCTGACCCTACCCATAGGGAATTCTGCTGCCTCCCTGGGGCCAGGGTCAAGGACGTTGCCAGAAAGCTTCCCAACTTCTTTCGACCCTCCGATTACTACCCACTACTGATAGTCCAGGCTGGCAGTGATAACATTGATGAGAGAAGCCTGAAGGCTATAAAACATGACTTCAGGGGGCTGGGACGGTTAGTGGACGGAGCGGGAATACAGGTGGTGTTTTCGTCCATTCCTACAGTGGCAGGGAGGGGTTCAGAGAGGACACGGAAAGCCCACCTGATAAACACATGGCTCAGAGGCTGGTGCCAACACAGGAATTTTGGGTTCTTTGACCACGGGGCGCTTTATTGGCACCTGGCCTGATGGCCGCAGACGGGTCCCAACTGTCTCCAAGGGGAAAACGGATCCTTGCCCAGGAGTTGGCAGGGCTCATTGAGAGGGCTTTAAACTAGGTAAGAAGGGGGACGGGGATGAAACAAAGCTTGTTGGAGGTGTGCCGGGGGAACAATGGCAAGGCTGGGGGAGAAGGCAAAGGCTCAACTGAAGTGCATCTACACCAATGCATGCAGCATGGGCAACAAGCAGGAGGAGCTGGAAGCCATTGTGCAGCAGGCAGGCTATGAGTTGGTTGCCATAACGGAAACGTGGTGGGACCACTCTCATGACTGGAGTGCTGCAATGTCTGGCTATAGGTTCTTCAGAAGGGACAGGCAGCACAGAAGGGGTGATGGAGTGGCTCTCTATATTAGAGAGTGTTTTGATGTCGTTGAACTTGAGGCTGGGAATGATAAGGTTGAGTTGCTATGGGTTAGGATCAGCGGAAAGGCCAACAAGGCAAGAATCCTGATGGGGGTCTGTTATAGACCGCCAAACCAGGATGAGGAGATGGATGAGGAGTTCTACAGACAGCTGGCAGAAGTTGCAAAATAGTCATCGCTTGTTCTTGTGGGGGACTTTAACTTCCCAGACATATCCTGGAAGCACAACACAGCCCAGAGAAAGCAGTCTAGCTTCCTGATGCAGCTGGTTGGCGAGCCTACCAGGGGAGGTGCCCCGCTAGACCTTCTGTTCACTAACAGAGAAGGACTGGTGGGAGATGTGGTGGTCAGGGGCTGTCTTGGGCAGAATGACCACGAAATGGTAGAGTTCTCGATACTTGGCGAAGCAAGGAAGGGGACCAGTAAAACTGCTGTCTTGGACTTCCGGAGGGCTGACTTTGAGCTGTTCAGGACACTGGTTGGCAGAGTCCCTTGGGAGGTGGTTCTGAAGGGCAGAGGAGCCCACGAAGGCTGGGCGCTGTTCAAGAAAGAAATCTTAATTGCTCAGGAGCAGTCTGTCCCCACATGCCCAAAGACGAGCCGGCATGGAAGAAGACTGGCCTGGCTGAACAGAGAGTTGTGGCTCGAGCTGAGGAGAAAAAAGAGGGTTTATAATCTTTGGAAAAGAGGGCGGGCCACTCAGGGGGACTATAAGGATGTTGTGAGGCAGTGCAGGGGTAAAATTAGAAAGGCCAAAGCTCATCTGGAGCTCAATCTGGCTACTGCTGTTAAAGACAACAAAAAAATGTTTTTATAAATATATCAGTACCAAAAGGAGGACTAAGGAGAATCTTCACCCTTTACTGGATGTGGGGGAAACGTAGTTACCAGAGATGAGGAAAAAGCTGAGGTGCTTAACGCCTTCTTTGCCTCAGTCTATAGCAGCAAAACCAGTTGTTCTCTGGACGCCCAGTACCCTGAACTGGTGGAAGGAGATGAGGAGCAGAATGTAGCCCCCACAATCCATGAGGAAGTGGTTGGTGACCTGCTACAGCATTTGCATGCATGCAAGTCGATGGGGCCGGATGGGATCCACCTGAGGGTATTGAGAGAACTGGTGGAATAGCTGGCCAAGCCGCTTTCCATCATTTATTGGCAGTCCTGGCTATCAGGGGAGGTCCCACTCATCTGGTGGCTAGCAAACATGATGCCCATCTACAAGAAGGGCCAGAAGGTAGACCCAGGGAACTACAGGCCTGTTAGTTTGACCTCAATGCCAGGGAAGCTCATGGAGCAGATTATCTTGAGCGTCGTTATGCAGCACTTGTAGGGCAAGCAGGCGACCAGGCCCAGTCAGCATGGGTTCATGAAGGGCAGGTCCTGCTTGATGAACCTGATCTCCTTCTATGACAAGGTGACACGCTTAGTCGATGAGGGGAAGGCTGTGGATATGGTCTACCTTGACTTCAGTAAGGCTTTTGACACCGTTCCCCACAGCATTCTCCTCAGGAAACTGGCTGCTCATGGCTTGGACTGGCATACGCTTCGTTGGGTTAACAGCTAGCTGGATGGCCGGGCCCAGAGAGTTGTGGTGAATGGAGTCAAATCCAGTTGGAGGCCGGTCACTAGTGGAGTCCCCCGGGGCTTGGTACTGGGGCCAGTCCTCTTTAACATCTTTATCGATGATCTGGATGAGGGATCGAGTACACCCTCAGTAAGTTTGCAGATGACACCAAGTTAGCTGCGTGTGTTGATCTGCTCCAGGGTAAGAAGGCTCTGCAGGAGGATCTGGATAGGCTGGACCAATGGGCCGAGGCCAACTGTATGAAGTTCAACAAGGCCAAGTGTCGGGTCCTGCACCTGGGGCACAACAACCCCAAACAGAGCTACAGGCTGGGAGATGTGTGGTTAGAAAGCTGCCTGGCAGAGAAGGACCTGGGAGTATTGGTTGATAGTTGGTTGAATATGAGCCAGCAGTGTGCTCAGGTGGCCAAGAAGGCCAACAGCAACCTGGCTTGTATAAGAAACAGCGTGGCCAGCAGGTCCAGGGAAGTGATTGTCCCCCT
>CM021697.1:126362632-126415241 GCA_011074415.1 Stictonetta naevosa
ACAGGCTGGGAGAAGTGTGGTTAGAAAGCTGCCTGGCAGAGAAGGACCTGGGAGTATTGGTTGATAGTTGGTTGAATATGAGCCAGCAGTGTGCTCAGGTGGCCAAGAAGGCCAACAGCAACCTGGCTTGTATAAGAAACAGCGTGGCCAGCAGGTCCAGGGAAGTGATTGTCCCCCTGTACTCAGCTCTGGTGAGGCCACACCTCGAGTACTGTGTTCAGTTTTGGGCCCCTCACTACAAGAAGGACATGGAGGTGCTTGAGCAAGTCCAGAGAAGGGCAGTGAAGCTGATGAAGTGTCTGGAGAACAAGTCTTACACTAGGAGTGGCTGAGGGAACTGGGACTATTTAGCCTGGAGAAGAGGAGGCTCAGGGGCGACCTTATCGCACTCTACAGGTATCTTAAAGGAGGCTGTAGCGAGGTGGCGGTTGGTTTATTCTCCCACGTGCCCAGTGACAGGACGAGGGGGAATGGGTTAAAATTGCACCAGGGGAGGTTTCGGTTGGATATTAGGAAAAACTTATTTACCGAAAGGGTTGTTAGGCATTGGAATAGGCTGCCCAGGGAAGTGGTTGAGTCACCATCCATGGAGGTCTTTAAAAGACGTTTAGATGTAGAGCTTAGGGATATGGTTTAGTGGAGGACTTGTTAGCATTAGGTCAGAGGTTGAACTCGGTGATCTTGGAGGTCTCTTCCAACCTAGACTATTGTGTGATTCTGTGAAATGCAGCTCTCTTTCTTGTTGACTAAGACTGCTGCTGGATGGCTTGTATTGCCTTTTACTTTCTGATATTAGCACTCAATGCAAAATGCTCTATTCTTATGATTTAACTCTTAGTGCTTTAATGTCAGATTGCTCTGGTTGAGGTCAAGTAAGTAAACTAGAAAAGTCTATTAGGGTGTTGGCCTCAGAGGCCCCATGAATCCCAACCATTGCAGTAACACCCTTGCATGATGTGGTATGCGATGCGATAATGCAATGGTGGCTGTTGTGGTGGTTTTACTCGGGTGGGCGACAGAGCTCCACAACTGCTCTCTCACTCCCCTTCCTCAAAGAGGAACAGGGAGCAAATATGATGAAAGGGGCTCAAGGGTTGAGATAAGGACGAGGAGATCGCGCAGTAATTATCATGACAGGCAAAACAGACTCAGAATAGGGAGATAGTAAGATTTATTGCCTATTACTAACAAGCTAGAGAAGTGAGAAACAAAGGAAAGAAACCAAAAGCACCTTCCTCCCCATCCACCCTCTTCCATCTCCCCCCGAGCGGCACAGGGGAATGGGGGAATGGGGGTTATGGTCAGTCTATAGCACTTCTTCACCGCCACTCCTTCTCGGTCACTCTCGTCCCCTGTGCTGTGGGGTCCCTCCCATGGGATGCAGTCCTTGCTGAAGTGATCCAGCGTGGGCTGCCCACAGGCAGCAGCTCTTCAAGAACTGCTCCAGATATGGGTCCATACCACGGGGTCCATCCCTCGGGAGCAAACTGCTCCAACCTGGGTTCCCCACAGGCAGCAGCTCCTGCCAGGTCACCTGCTCCTGTGTGGGCTCCTCTCCATGGGCTACAGGTCTGGCCCGGAATCTGCTCCAGCAGGGGTGTTCCACAGGCCGCAGTCTCCGTCAGTGCAGGTCCACCTGCTCCACCGTGGTCTCCTCCGTGGGCTGCAGTGTGGAACCCTGCTCCACCGTGGTACTCCATGGGCTGCAGGGGGACAGCCTGCCTCACCGTGGTCCTCATCACAGACCGCAGGGGACTTCTGCTCCGGCGCCTGGAGCACTTCTCCCCCTCCTTCTTCACTGACCTTGGTGCCTGCAAGGCTGTTCCTCACGCCTCTCACTCTCCCAGCTGCTGTGTAGTGCAGCATTTTTTTTCCCTGTCTTAAATATGCTCTCACAGAGGTGCAAAATAACATCATTTATTGGCTCAGCTCTGGTCAGCAGTGGGGCCCTTACCAAACATGGGGCAGCCTCTAGATCCTTCTCGCAGAAGCCACCCCTATGGCCCCCTGCTACCAAAACCTTGCCATGTAAACCCACTACAGCTGTGTAGTTGATGTTTACTATCCCTATCCCTCCTCACTTGCTCCTGTCAGACCTGGGAGCTTTGCACTGCAGTGCTTTACCATACTTTTGAAGAGGACTTGAAGCAGTAAGGGTAGCTGTAAGCAGATCTCCAATAGACAGACTATACCCTTTGTTTCAGTGCCAGCTCCAGGTATTTTGCCGTTGACTTCTGGAAAATACAAAATGGTCATCTGTCCTAAAACATAAGGATAAATTATGAATGTTGATTGATAAATTATGTATGTCTGAATGTTGATTAAACGTTAATAATTTTTCTTTCTTCTTCATAGATATATATATGTATTACTTAGAATAAATTAGTACTTGCAGAAGGTAACACATTCCACATTAGTAACCTGTTCCTCATCGTCTGGACCATCACAGTACACATCAGGATTTTGTCAGTAAAGAACTACAAAAAATATGTTTTAAGAAAGACTAAGAAGTGCTCCTTAAAGGGATTTTAAAGACCCAGATTGCTCTAACCAAGTACTTACAAGTAATTTTAAGTGCTCTTAGTTTAGTGAGCATCTAAAATCTTAAGACTTGGCTTTCATTCAAAACCAGCTCTTCATTTATGTATACTTTCAGACAGTATCAGCTGTGTTCCCAGTAGACATGACAATGTCACAGAATACCCCCACATGTAACTAATTTAAGACTTGATCCTTCTCAAATGCAAAATCACTCCTTTTCCCAAAATCATGATGCCCAGTGACATGCAGAAGCATAAAGAGGCAACACAGACAGGGAACATTTCTCTGTTGTTTAACCCATTTGTTTATTCATTTTCAAATATATTGCTACTTTAATTCTCTTGTGAATCTCATTAACAGACAGTAACTTCAGATTGTCTGTGAAGCTGGTATTTTACATGAAAGAATAGGTTTCACAAGTGTTCCTATTAGAGTTTCAAAGTTTTAAAGATACATGAGCCACTTCCAGTCTACCTTAAATGTAACTGAATTTTAGGAGCTAAAATGTCACACTGAGTTTCTAGAAAGTAGAGACCAGTGCTTCAGTGGTTCAATCTACTAATGGGAGAGGAGAGGCAAAGAGGCTGAGAAGCAATAGACTGACTCAGCTTGAAATGGATCTCACAGAATGCTTGGAGGCTTCTTGACCAACATGTATCAATGTACAAGCTAATATGACAGCTACTGATTCTGCAATTGAGCATTCCTTTCTAGGCTTATGCTATTTTATTTTATTTTATTTTATTTTATTTTATTTTATTTTTGTCTTGAGACACTGACTGATTCATTAGTGCATCTCTGCTTCTAACATTTTCTTTAAAACAAGATAAATGTGTACATGCCTGCTCTAGTGGTTGGCAACCATGCCCAGAGCAGGGGGATTGAAACTAGGTGATCTTTAGGGTCCTTTTCAACCCTGGCCATTCTATGATTCTATGTGTGCCTGACCTGACAGGGAGTATGAGCACCTGAAAGCCTAGTGCTGCAGTGCCTCAACTTGGGCACTTGATGACTAGGAAGGGTGCCCACAAACTTTAATACTGATACCATGAACCACTCATGGAGAATTACTCACATGGAGTCTCAGAATCAATCAAACCATCAAGCAAAACTTTTGGAGAGCACTGAGGATGATCCAGAGTGGAAATTAGGGGAAATTTGCATCACAATTCTGGAGTTACCTACCTGCCTCTATAGGAATCCTCACTGCAAGTGCCTAAAATTCTTGCTGCATATATATTTACCCGAGCTTTTAATTTTGCAATGTACGTTTTGAAACAGAGTCACACCTACGTGTTCTAGGTGTGTAGAGAGAGCTGATCAAAGAAAGAGCTGGTCCCTAGCTCTGGTCAAAGATTTAAACCAAAGATTAAAACAAACAAGGAAACAGGAAAAAAAAAAAAAAAAAAAAAAAAAGAACAAGGATCTTTAAAATGGTCTATCTAACATCAGTTTCATAACTAAAAGGTTATTTCTTGATTTTCATTTGCAGAATTCAAGAGTAAGGTTCTTTGAGTCTATAGAAAGAAAATATCCATCTTAAAGTTTGTGAGGAAATTCATTTCCACAGGAGATTGAGATACAAATGCATAAGTAGACTTATAAAAAGTGATTTGACAAAAAAAAAAAAAAAAAAAAAAAAAAAAAGGATAGTCCTGAGGTACTCTCCAGTTGGAGATGATGGCTTCATTGGTATCATCTCATGATACTTTTCTAGTTTCATTGCAAATTATTGAAGAGTTGTGATCCTTATTTACTTTTATGGGTAATGATATTTTCCTATCCTGCTAAATTATATCCTTACAGGTATAGCTTTTAGAATTGCAGCATGTTTTCCTAAGTGCATGAACACTATGTCAGACACATGTCAAGTATAACAGTACTGGAGTTGGAGAATTTGGCCTTTGATTCAAACAGTAATATAAAGTAATATAATATTTCTTTTTGGCATTAATAAATGAGAAGTAAATGTTTGCTATTTAAATAAATGTCTTATTCAGAAATTTACTATAAATACAATATTTGAATAAATATACACTATTTGAATAAGTATTTATTTCAATGTTTAAAATATATTTTGCAGTTTACTAGATTTTCAAAACTGCTGTTTTGGTGTAACTCTCCCTTGTCAAAGGCAACATTTCCTATGCAAAAATGGCAGTGGACTACTATGAAAATCCCTTTCCTAATAATGGAAGTGGCCTGCATCACATGGTAATCTCACAGGTGGCTTATTTATAATTAAAAAAAATAGAACAAAAAAGACATCTATAACAGGTCCCTTAAATGCATTTTTTTTTTCAGAAATAAAATTGAAAAAAAAAAAACCAACATCAATACTAAAATTTCTTCCTTGAATGGAACAGTATTTTTTTCCTAATTTGATTGCCTCGTTGTTAATAGATCTATGGTAATATCTCAAATGTGTACACCTATGTGTGTGCTCATATACACAGATGAATTTTGAAGGTTGGCCTGCACTTTCTGTTAGCTCTCCTCCCAGCCCTTGACTAATAGTTTAGCAGTCATCAACAATTCTGCCAAGGCCTGGATGGAGAAAGCAAGCCTACAACTCCCAGGTTTAACCACAGGAGCTGCCCAAGCAGGTGCTTTAGTAGGATTCGGCTTAGCAAGGCCGTGTCATTGACACCCGTCATCTTCTGAGGAGTGCCATGGCATGCAATGACTGAGTTTCCCCTCCCTCTGCAGGCAGCCATGTCCCGTCAGGACTGCTCTTGCCTTCACCATGGGGCTACGGTCTGGCAACTGGGGGCCCGCAATGGTGCATCCTGCCTGCCTGCCCATTGCCTCCTGTCTGGGCAATCAGCCATCTAGGCAGCCTGGCTTAGCTCCCGAGGGCGGGTGGCAATGACTGCCTGTAAGGCATTTCTCATTACATGAAACGGGCAAGGACAGCTGCTTCTGGGTCTAGATTCCTCCTTATTTTTCAGTGTCCTTTTAACAAGCACACATGTTCACACTCATCTGGAAAACCTGGATGCATTTGCCTGCTGGATGAGAATAGTTTTCTCAGGGGTGTTCTAGCTATTTCCTCAAAATTCTTCATATTGGTGTGAAATGGTGTATGCTTTCCCTTCTGACATCAAGGCAAAGTTAAACACCAATGAAATGACTCCCATTGGTCTGGGGAGCTTTGGGTCAGGTCTTTGCTGAATTGCATTCAAGTTGTTAGAAATGTAATATCCAAATGTTATATTTTAAGATACTTTTTTCTTCTATTCTCTGAAGACTTGGATTTAAGAAAACTGATGCTGCTGCCACTAGTTCTGGCTCACATTTTCTTGATTTTAATTTTTATTATGCAGTGACAGATACCTGTCAGAAAATCTTAAGTTGTCAGTGTAAGGGCTGATTCTGCTTTTTCTTGAGAGAATTTTCAACTTTGTGTTTGCCCTAGCTAGGTGGGCTAAAAGTGATGGAGAGCCATGTTGGAGGGAGAAATGTTTTACTTCAGTATGATCCAGAGCACTGCAAATAGTTTCAAGCTTCAGTAGCTTGAAAGAGGTGATTTTTCCACTGTGTTTAGCACTGGTGAAGCCTTACCTTGAATATTGCATGCAGTTCTGGGCTCCACGATACAAAAACCATGTTAAGATATTTGAAAGCATCCAGAAGAGGGCAGCAAAACTGGTAAAAGGACTGGAAGGCATGTCCTGTGAGGAGAGGCTGAGAACACTTGAACTGCCCGGTCTGGAGGAGAGGAGGCCAAGAGGTGACTTCAGTGCTCTCTGCATCCTCCTGAGGAGAGGAAGTGGAGAGGGAGGCAGTTACCAGTCTCTTTGCCATGGTAACCAATGACAGGATGCAAGGGAGCTGATCTGCACCAGGGGAGGGTCAGACTGGACATTTGGAGAAATTTCTTTACTGTGAGGGTGGTCACACACAGGAATAGGCTTTCTAGCCAGATGGTTGGATGCTGTGCCTGCCAGTGTTCAAGATACATTTGTATAATGATCTTGTTTAGTTGTTTTGACTTTTGGCTAGTGGTTGGGCAGTTGGGCTAGATGATCTGTGAAGGTACCTTACAGCTGAACTATTCTATTCTACTCTATTTTATTCATCTTGATGCACATTCATAACAAAACAGGACAAAAATGAGAAACCCTTTGTAGATGAAATTTAAGATGTCTGGAAAAAGAGAATAATTTATGTATACAATAGCCCTTCTTCAGACCTAGGCTGTGTAATACATTGGATCTGGCACACATTTCCCTATCCAAATAAAAATATCAGAAGAGAATTCATGGAGAAAATAAGATATCTCTTTTCCAGAGATCATTGCCATTCAGAGGGTAAAGCTCACTAAACAGTGGAGGAGATCTCAATATCTCATCTGTTTCATGGTTTAATTCAAGGATTCAAAGGTGAGAGATGTAGATCAAACTTCCAGCTCTTCCGTGCATTTCCTTTCCATTCTTCAGCTTCCCTACCATAAGGCAACCTCACAACAAAATAGCTAAGAGGATAAACATAAAACTCATTGTTTATGAGGTGCTTTCATCTATATTATTGCGAGCTTAATTTCTACCTTTTTAGAAGGACAGTCCCAAACAGTTCTAGTGCAAGGTCATTAGTAACATTGCTGTCAGCTAGCAGTTTTTCTCCAACCTACAGAAAGGTACAGCTCCACTGAAGCTGCATAGTTGGCTTATACACCAGCCCAATGTGTTGGGCTAAGTCCAGTGCTCTGTCGAGTCCTCTTACAACAGGAATATGAAACATCTGTTAAAGACTGTCCACGTAGTTGAGGGTGTATACTCCAGTCAGTGCCTGTGAAGCTTATGATGGAGGCTTTTTGGCTAGCTACATTACCTTTTTTTTTTTTTTTTTTTCATTGGAGTATTCTGAGGACAGTCAGATGGCGGGATACTGTTCTGACCTGGTTCATTTTGTCCATCTTTCCTTTGAAGTGTCTGAGCTGAGATGCCCATCAGTAATGCCTTTTCTGGTGGCAGGAAATGCTGGGTCCAAAGTGAAAATATTCTGGTCTGTCCTGGATGATTATTGAAACAGAACAGCTGCCAGACAAAACACCAAATGCTGGAGCCTACTTACAGTGTGGGTAAAGACATCACTGTAGAAACATTGAACAAGCCCTCTGAAATATAACATCTTGGTAATGCATACCAAATATTTTGCTTACAACATGCAAGGAGGGTGGTCCAGCAATACAGTCAGCATGAACTTGGTTCTGGTCCTCACCTCAAGCTTGTGGCAAGATTGTGGATATGCTGGTTTAGATACAGTCTTTGTGGCCATGCAGCATTGAAACAAGAATTGGGAAATTGGGAAAAGGCAAGGATATGGAAATCCTGTCAGCCCTGGGAATCACTGACAAAGTCTCAGTGAGATCAAAAGGTTGCCCATAGTGTTTTTACACCACTTATATCTCTGTAAGTCATGGCTAAATCCATCAGACAGTTAGGAGAGCTGTAAAATTGGAATGATCGTGGGATTGGGCTCCAATGTACAGTAACTCACCACAAGATGAACAACACTCTGGATTTAATTAAACTTCCTGACTTCAGTGACATTTTATAAGGTATTCTTCTAATTACTCTGTATACACCACATTGTGGATTTTGAAGAGCTAAAAGTTGGATCTGAAATACCAGTATATGTATTTATGACAAATGTTTGAGTGGTGTTTTGCATTCCTGAAGTATGTAACCTCTGTGAATAATGTTTTTATTATATTTTCAGGCTTTGTTGCCAGTAAGAAAAATGTTTAACTTTTAAAACACTATTTTTTTAGTACATTAATGATACAGGTGGACAGCTGTTGTGAGATATAGCCTGTATGTGTTCATGCTTGTTTTTGAATAGCATAAATGTAGACTCATCCAACCTAATACTATGTATAAGAGAAACAGATAATACAATCACATGTCAAATGACATGAATCGCATGTTGAAGGCCTTTCTTTTTGGTTCAGTAAGTATCTTTCTACTGTTACCAGAAAGATTAGGTGTTATTGACTCCCAACAATGCTGGTAATTTCCAGAATCATCTATTTAACAAACAAAATGAAAAGGATTCTGAATGTGAGTTTAAATTTATGTTTCAGCTAGAGTAAATACCCTTAAAGATTTTTCTTTATGTTATGCTGTGAAGCTTGACTCTGGTTTGCAGAGTTTGATTATAAACTCACTGTATATCCATTGTAGGTTCAAGGTGAAAAAATGATAATATGATACTTGAAATAACGTGGTTTTGCTAACAGACCAGTAAACATTGTCTATTTATATGGGAATAGTGGCTAAATCTCTGCTGAGTTTACTCCATAGCTTGATCAAATAGCTTCTCGCATGGGAAGACAATGTGCCCATCTAATCTCGAGGCTAGTCAGTGAGGAGAAGATTTAACTTTCTGTAGTTTAGAGCAGTACTTTTGACATTGGTCTGTGATCCAGTGACATTGTGTTAAATGTTATTAGGAACCGAGTTTCAGTAAGGCAGAAAATAGGATAGCATATATATAAGTGAGGCAATTGCCTTGTACAGTGAGAAATACTGAAAATGCTTCTTGTAATCTAACCATGGCTTGGCATGACCTTGCTCTGACACCAAGGCTCAATGACACAATCTTATCCTCAGGAGAAGTGGATTCTTAAAGCCTGTTATTAACTTCCTATGGGCCAAACAAACAACCAGAGAACTGGGGTCATTTGTGGATGTTTATTTCTTTCTCTTCCTGACACTTTCCTCCACTGACTCTTCCTAGTGCCTGGAGCCCTGCAAAGAATCCTGGGACTTGAAGAAAAACCATTGCCAAAGCTTCTGTGAGGTATGTCAGCCCAAGGGCACTCTTTCGCACTTTGTTCTAGCTGTCTCTTTCACTTAAATTATTAGAGGTGTGAGCTTTAAGGAGACAGCTAACAAATACGGGATTTTTTATAGCATTCACCTTCATTTGAATGGATACACATATAACTATTTAGCCATATTATGTTTGAGTAAAAAAAGAAAGATTTTTTTTTCCTGATCTCAACTTGAAGTTTGAAGCGTTATTCAGCTACGCTTATGTAATTTCTCAGAGAAGGTGCTGTTAAATCCCTCGTGTAAACTGCTACTTCTCCCACATTCCTCCTTTCTTTTCCAGCCATGTGGAAGAAAAAGAGTAAGAGCATCTTTGTTTAAAAGACAAAATGTCACAAGTGTGGAAATCCTTGTGCAGGGTCACTAGAAAAGGTGGCCTTTCTATATGTGAAAGTCAGTCTGATTTTTCAAAGAATATATCTCCAGGAGTAACTGGATTCAGAGGGCAGGCATCAGAATACATAATTCTTCAGGAACAAGTCTTTGAAAAAGTGTTTATGCATAGTGTTTCAGAATAACAATGTGAATAAACAAGCTTAGATCAGTTAAACTCGCACAAAAGAGAAGATAGTTTTATTGGATTTGAAACATAGCTTGTGCTGAGTTGGTGGAAGTCAGATGTTATGATCCTTAATGGATTTTTAGTACGAAGTGAAAGTATCATCTCAGTAGAAGGTTGATTTATTGTAACCAAATCAATATAAAGATACACCTTTATTCAAATAATTTAACGTGTGTTTTTAAAGATTTTCAGCCTTTCCTGAAAAAAAAAAAAAAAAAAAAGATTTTAACTGATTGTGCCCCGAACTGATTTGACTCATTCCTTATCACTGTGAGCACTCTTCTGCCAGTAGAAGAGCATGTGTTATGTTTAAACAATTTAAACATCATGAAGATGATTAGGAAAAGCTATCATTTCAACTAACAAAACCAATTTTTAGATCAAAATAAGTACATTAAGTAGGGAGTAAGGGGTTACTAGTCTATTTAGCTATGTTAGAAGAACTAGTAAAAATTTCTCATGAAAACCAACCCTTGTAAGTGTTCTTTAACCAGAATCAGTTGCTGTTTCCTTATATAACAAAATTCTTGAGTAGTTTAATAAAGCAGATTTAGTGGGTTTAATTTATGTCATCCTCATATATCACTTCTCACTAAGGCTGTATGTTTCCAGATATGGGTGTAAATATGTATAATTTGGGTTTAAAAGAAAAACATTTGTAGAACACTGTTCTATTGTAGTTGAAAACAGTGAGCATCCCTCTTTGATTAGTGTTTTGTGGTTGAAGCTAAATTTAGAACTTCAAAAGCCAGTAATGAAGAGCAGCCCATTTAGCAGCTAACTGAAAAATGAGCTGTGAAATAGGGTGAGGAAGAGAAGCCTTGAGGATGTATTATGCCTTAGGGAGCTATAAAGTTTTTAATTAAGTAGCTGCAAATTTGTGATGTTTTAGGATTTGAAATTTGCTTCACACACACAGACACACACACACAGGGATCATTTTCCTTTCTTTCAAGCTCATGTATGCTCCATAGACATTATTTGATTGATCTGAACCAGGCTGTTTTCATTTGAGAGTGTTTCAATCTTTTTTTTGTATTCTTTATAAAATCTGGAAGCAAAATTTTAGGTTTTTATTTCTGAAGGTATTTCTGAAGGCATTGTATGCAATTTCTTACCTACCAAATAAGTATACTAGTGTTAGAGGAGGAACCTTACAGCTTACTTGTCTTTTCCCTGTCTCTCTTTTGTTTGTTGTTGGTGTTTTTTTTTTGTTGTTGTTGTTGTTTTTTTGTTTTCCCTCATAAGTATAATTTCCTGCTAGTTTAGCTTCTTAGGTGGTAACTCTGGAATCAGGTATAGCCCAACAGCAGGAGTAGCATGTCCGAGGAACATTGGGGTCAATAGGAGAGAAAAATGGACTGCTCATTTTGGCAGTTACACTGGTTAAGCTGTATCACCAAATTAATCCTTAAGAGTTAGATAAAAAAAATCTGGACGACTCTATAGGATGAAGTGTGAGAGGTAACTTAGTGGTACATTCCTGGACTTTGGAGTACAAACTGACACATACTCAGTGAACCACCTGGGCCTCCTTAATAGAGAAAAGTCTTTCTCATTTTGCTAGAAATCTGAGAATGGTATAAATTAGAAAATATAATATTTGAATATGGAAGAAAACATTGAAGCTACATGAATAATTGGATGCAGAGTAGGTTATAGTTTTTGTGTAAGCTTAATAATTTGTTCACCAGAACTTTCTGAGTGGAAGACTTTTGGATCCTCTAAAATGGGAAGAAAGCCTATAGATAAGTCCAGTTACACGGTTTGCTTACCTACAGTTCCACCAATCACTTTGAGGGATTTACTGTAGCTGGTTTTGAACCAAACTAAATAAAGCACCGGCTAAAAGAGGAGATGAAAGCCCCATGTCACACAGAATGGGGTACTAGAAGCTGTTTTTAATAACTTTGGAAATGAACCTTGCAAACCTCTGAGTAGTACATATGCTATAAAATGTCTATGCTTTGAAACAATGTCTCCTATAGCTAGTACCCGATTTCTCAAAGAGGTAGCATTTGCTTTGATCTCTAAGAAATATATTTAAGGGTTATTTTAATATGTATTTTCTGCTGATCGTTTTATCAGAAATTTTATTCCAGTACCATGAAGATTTATGCAGTTATTAACATGTTAGCAAGAACATAAAGATGCTCTTCTCTTAGCCAACTCAGTTCAAACTGAGTATAAGTATAATGTAGGAAGATTTTACTTACTTATCTAGAGGGGCATTATATCAGATATTGTGGGTAAAGTCTTGTGAAGTACAAAGGGAGGAATTTGGGGCAGTCAGAAAAAAAAAAAAAAAAAAAAAACACGTTTGAAAGACCGTTTGACCATTGCTTCCCTTTGTTTTGAGATTTACATTTTTTTCAAATCTGTTGTTGAGCAACTTTGTTGCCAATCAGTGTGAGGAAAACAAGGGAAAGCTGGCAGATGTAAACAGCTTTATTCCATTAAAGATGGTGGTCTTACTTGAGGGAATTCATGATTCTGCATTTGGAATGCTTTTTTAGAAGCAACTTGAATATATAAATCTTTAGGGATAGTCTTGCAAAAGCTGAAAATCTGTGTTTTTCTTTAGGAGGTCTTGGAAAATGTACAACATCCAACATTTTTTTATTATTTTTTTTTTCCGCTGTTGAAAACTTTATACAATTCCTTTGTTTTCCCTTTAGCCTCTTTTCCCCAAGAAGAATTATGAATGCCTAACTAGCTGCGAATTCCTTAAGTACATCCTGTCTGTGAAGCAAGGGGACTGCCCAGCACCTGAGAAGGCCAGTGGTTTTGCAGCTGCCTGTGTTGAAAGCTGCGAAGCAGATAGTGAATGTTCTGGAGTCAAGAAATGCTGTTCCAATGGATGTGGTCACACATGTCAAGTTCCAAAAAATCTATACAAAGGTAGAGATTATTATTAATGTATACTTATACTAGGCTAATAACTTCAGGCCATAGTAAAATCTCCTAGAAAACCATGACTTTTATGTCATGAGAGTTTGTATGGAGATGAATACATAGAGAGATGTGTGACTGGATGCAGAAAGGATGGATGGACAGAAAAATGTTGCTTGAGTTTCTGATTTTTATTTTTATTTTTTCCTTATGAAGGTCATATCTGGAAATCTATGGAATGCAAACGTGGCTATTATGAATCATCTTAAGTAGGATGAACTTGCCAGTTTAGGTGAAATCTCACTTAATTTGATGCAGATGAGAAAGAATGCAGCAGGAAAATATTTAACGATAAATAGTTCAAGTCGTATTAATCACAAATGACATTTATGATTATAAGCCAAGTAGATAGGACTACCAAATAGGAAGTGTGAGATAATAAGGTAAAGAACAAATCAATGCAGTATATTTGGAATTGGTGTTCTTAATGACCTAAGAATAAAATAGTGACAAATGATAGTGTCCACTTATATATTACTGCATTATTTACATCTGGGGCACCATTAATTATTCAAAAGTTTTTAATTGCCTTGATTTGAGTCCTGAGATTCTATGAAAAAAGTTTATCCTTGCTATCCATCAGCAAGAACATATAGATTAAGGAATGATTTGTGCTTAGACAAACTCCAAATTTTAATTTATTATGAATAATTTTTTTAAAAATCTTTTTATATGGAAATACTTTTAAAATGTGCTTCTAACACACAGTAATGACCATTTGTGAAACACATTTTCTTGTTACACAGAATTGGAATATTTTTTTAGAAATCCATTCTTCTACTTTAGTGATAAAAAATAAATACTAATAAGTTATGCTCCTGATAGCTTGGACTCTCCATGGAGATCCTAATCAGCAGAACTCTGAGCTAAGCTCCAGGCTTAGATCTGAATCCAGTTTTATTTCCAACTGCGGAGCTCCAGTTGTTTGCAACCTTGAAAACACTGGGGATGAATATGTTTGAGTGAGGTCAGAATTGTTGCCCTTTCCTGGGGTATAAACCTGCTAACAGCATTTGAAATAGAACAGACTATAGTGATTTTATGTATGTTTGATAACAATAAATATCAGGTCTGTTTTGAAGTTGGAAGTGAAATATATGAAAGAGATGGTGATTTGTTTCTAAGTTCATTCCATTAACTGAAATGTTGATGCTTGTTTTTGAATGTCCCTAGTGATGAGAATGTATGTCAGAAATAATGCTCTTTGACTTTTGAAACCTGGGTTTGAATATACAGGATTGGCCATCAGGAAACACTGTCTACTTTACTTACAAAAGTGAAGAAAATTTGATGTAGAAGTCATAGAGGTTGAGTAAGCATAAAACTGATGAAAACGCTACTTGAAATACTTCGAACAGCAGGCAGGCACTGTGATCCAGATTTCCAATATAGAAAGGAAATTCTCTTGCTTCCAAGAAACTTCAGAGCAGCTTTGTAAAATTGTAAGGGATTAATACACTGTCATCCACACCACCTTTTAGAATAAAAATTATTAAAAAGGGATTATTTACTTCTTTCTTTCATCCTCTTGAGAAAATTGAATAGTGATAAACTTAGCATTTGTGTTGCATGTGTAATGGTTTACGTGGTCAGGCTCCATACCAAAATTACAAAATTGCATACTGCAGGGCATTCCAGCTGGAAAAGGTAAAAACAAAACTAGCAAACAAACAAACAAAACCAGATGGCATGCTTTTGAAGAGGACACAAGATCTGACAGGATATGATACGCTGTATGACTGCATACTGCAAAGTCTACTATTGCTCAACCTAATTATATAGAATCAGAATTAACCTTTTCTAAGATCTTACCACCTATCTGCAGGAGGTGCTTGCTTGTAAGAGCGTATATGTCTTGCAAAGGAAGGGCAAACCCAATGCAGTATTGCCTTCTCAGCTGATGAATTCAGCTAATTAGCCTCTTCAACCTGTCTTTCTGCAACAAAGGACAAATAGAAGCTGAGAAGGCTTGCTATTCATTTCCTCCGGGGTAAATGACCTTCCTGTCACTAAGGAAGAGCAAACTCTGCAAGCATGACTAAGATCTAGTGAATAAGTTTAGTACTTATTCTTATCATTTCAACAGCACTCATAGCTAGAAAATGAACTCAGATTGAATCTAAAGAGTCTGCATAAATTGCTAGAGTTGCACTGTTGATTAAGCTCTAGAGATGAAAGTTACAACAGCAGATATAAAATACTCATCTGATTTAACTGGATTTGCCCTCTAGTACTGAGTACTAAAGCTGAATTCTAAAATGATATTAATACAACTACACTTACACAGAAGTCACATATTGAAAATGTCATTGGATTGACTGTACTTGTTATCCCAATTATTTATTGGCTTGCATTCAGTATAGAGCTCAAATTGCCATATTATGTATAAATTTCATCCCTGTTTGGAGTATTGCTACTCAGTTATATAGTCTTCAAATTTTTGTTTCCCTTTGCTGGTGATATGAAATTTTCTGTTCTACTCATCTGTCATCTGCCACATCTACCTCCTTTATGTTGTCTCAATTAGTAAAGGACTTCAGAAAGTGTTTGTCCTTTCTCTATGGCCTACCTCTTTTTTTTTTTTTTTTTTTTTTTTTTTTTCCCTGTGTGGAGATAATGATGTTATAAATTAACAGTAAGTATATAAAGTAAATTTGGTACTTAGTAGATATAAGTGGGAGGAATATATCTGCTTAGAAATAAGCTTAAAAACACAGAACAAAAAGGTAGAAAAAGTGATGTCCAATGTTTGATCACTTTCACTTTGTCTAAATACACATATGCATGTGGACATGTATCTCTTTTTCCACACTCAACTGGATACTGCTGAAAAATTACCCATCACCTTTTTCTTATTCAATAGTTAGTGGTCTCTCCAGTGTGACAGTACGCCAACTTCTGTGAACTTTCCAGGCCCTCTTTTTAAAAAAAGTTTCAGGGTTCATACTGCCTACAGCAGACTAACCAACTTTGTCTGGAACATGTTAGGGAGCAATTACTAAAGCAGACCAAACTGCAGATTTGAGTAAAGTGAATAGTGAAGAGAATTTTGTGACATTTAAAGGCTGTGATGGCATGACAGTGTCATAATTGGATAGTTGGAGCCAGAACAGTCATCCAAAATTTAAAAGCTTTTTTCATGGTGAATGAAAAATAGTTTTGTATTAAAACAATTGTGTACAGCTTTAGAGGTGTTGATCTTTGAGTCTTTGAACAACTGTGTTTAGAATTGTACTGGTGACATAAGTGTAACCTTTACTGTCCGAAACCTTTCCATAGAAGCTTTTTGAATTCCTATGGAACCAACATTTAAAATACAGATTCTTATGATGGAACAGCATGCATTTATTTTTCATAGCACAGAGATGCATGTGTGATTTGAAAGACACCTTTAGAAATCTTTTTTTCCTGCGCTCTGGTACTGCACATATACGAGAGTCAGGGATTTGAATTCTTCAAACACTACAGACTTCAGAGAACTAATTTGTCCCAGCATGATGAAAGGGCTGACAATTTACATAATAAAAAGCACATTGAAGAATGATTGGATCTACACATCTGGATATGAAATTGATGATGCTGGTTCTACAAAAGTGTTTCAAAATGCACTTGTGTGATGCTCTAGTCATTTATGTTGCTGCAGTCCATCTGCACACAATTACATAACACCAGAGAGGCTGAGTAACTTGCAATCAAGTGAATCCAACTGCCCCTAATGCAGAGCAGATGGAAGTTTTCTTAACATGCAAATTGAAGAATTATTGTACATCATAATTAAAGAAGGATTTTCAAATATAGAAATTGGAACTGACATGATCTGTGATGTTTGTTATACTAGGCTAAGGCATCTGGCTCTGGAATGATATCCAGGGTTTAAACTGTGGTGTTAACCAGAGTTTAGTACTGGATTTTCCTCAGGTTGATTTTAGGTTTGTTCAATGGCTAAAATATTGATTTTTATTGACTTGTAGCTAATCACTTAATCAGATTTGGAAGACATCTTAGAATATAGAAGCAGTTTGTTTACCTAAGGAAATTTGATACTACAGCCATCTATGACAGACTGAGCAGAAACATTTATATTACAATTTATAGAACCAGTGCATACAGATGGACTTGTTGGCCCCTGCTGAAATGGTGAAATAACACAAATTCATACAATAACTTGGTAAGAAGATTTGTATGTCAGCATAAAAGTCTTACGTGTGACAAAATGATGCACAATCAAATATATGAGCTCCTAATAACTATCTAGGGAAATGTGTCTAATACTTGATGTGTTGATTTAATCGATAGATGCCAAATTGGAAGAGTTGTTTTTTCTTTCAATCTACTGCAAATATTTTCAAAAAGGCAGTGTTATCAGAAGTAGGAACAACAGGAATGACTGTCCTTCAGTGACACAATGTAATGAGAAATTACCATTAAATTTTAAAAGGAACTTTTTTTTCCCTGTAGTGTAGCAGTTGCACAACAGTTCTATTTCAAGAAGCCTTGGAATTACCTTTCCTAGATCTTTAGGGAAGAGTGTAGAGTGACATATCATACAGTATGGCTGCAAGCTGCTCAGGAGAAGGCAAGCAGCATACGTGCATACATCAGACTAATGTAAGATGTGTCAGATAATCCTGTTCTTCTAGACTACACCAGTAAAGGCTTAGCTGGGGTCTGTGTCCAGTTTTAGGCATGACTTTGGAGAACAGCTGTGTCCAATGGGAGAATTTCCACAGGAGAACTGCAAGAATTGCTGAATGACGCTGTGGAAATTTTATCATTAGATTTGTTTAAAGAAAAATTAGGTGAAAATCTGAATGTCAGGTATAGATAGCTGCTTGGGATCAAAGGGTCTTTGTCCATCTTATCAAAGCATATCTGGAAACACTGAGATAAATTTTAGCTCACAACTTGCAGATTCTTAGTACCTTTAGTTTTTATATGAAATAAATAACTTTAAAGATTTTTTAAAAACAAATTTCACCGTTGGCAGAGGTAGGCTTGTTGTGAACACTTCTGACCACACATACTTATCAGCCTACCCAGTTCCCCGCTTTTATTCTTCAATTTGACATGACAAACCATCTTTTTATCATTTATCATTTTTTTTCTTTTTTTTTTCTTTTTTTTTTTTTTTTAATACAGCTTCACCTACAGATAGTTTCATCTTGTTTTGTAAATTATTCAAATACTTTCGTTTGTATGTTCCTGTTGCAGGTGTTCCACTGAAACCCCGGAAAGAGTTAAAATTCATAGAACTGCAATCTGGAGACCTGGAGGTGAAGTGGTCTTCAAAATTCAATATTTCCATTGAGCCTGTGATCTATGTTGTTCAGAGGAGGTGGAATCAAGGAATCCATCCTAGTGAGGATGACGCTACTAACTGGCAAACAGTGGCACAGGTCAGTTCTTGGTTAAATGGTAAGAATCCCCAGATTCCAGACAATGATCTGAAGTTCCTCGTCAGGTCAAAGAGTTAGATCACTTTGTAAGTAAGGAGGTTGATACACAGTGATCCCTTTCTAGGGTCTCTCTCTAAGTCATGAGCTAGCCACAGGCAGGATCCAGATCTTACTCCAATGCTCAATGAACTGTTTTCCAGACTCATTCAGCAGAAATCAACTTCAATATTTTTACTTACAGTTTTTCAGTTATAGAAACATCAAATGCTTTTGATAGGTATAGAAAATGAAATCATTAAAAATGTGTGTATATATTAGTAAAGAAGTAAATATTTCTTTCCTTGTCCCCCCAGAAAATAATACTCAGAGGTTTATATTTTCAAAATGAGTTTATTTTGTAGGTTTGCTCTCTACAGATAAAGATCTATAGATCAAGCTGGAGGCTTGATTTTCATAAGACAATGAGTGGTACTTTTTTGTAAGTACATCCTTGTGATCTATTCAGATGGGAGTTCCAAAAAGCCACGAATCTCTTGAAAAACATAGAGTTAGATACCAAAATATAGTGAAGGAAGCATATGAGAGACAAAGTCCTTTTGAAGTCAGTGTGCATGGTCTCCAAGGCATGGCTTGTCTCTTAGCAAAATGCTAAGAAATATAATTGATAAAAAGGCCATTCAATTTTTAAAATCAAGAGTGTTAAGATTAAAACCTTTATTCTTTGTAAAGTCATTTTTTCAGATGTTGCCCTCCCAATTCAGAAAAGCAAATGATGTCATGCTCTTATCACTCAGTGCAGTCCAGGCTGAAAATGTAAGATTCATGAGCAAATGTTTCTTAATGAGAAGCAGCCAACAGAGCATAAATTTTCACTTAGTTCCTTCCCAGTTTCAATCTGTTTTTTAACATGCTGACAGTTCACCTGTATGGCAGAGTTCCAATCGTTTATCTTCACTGCTTCACCCTCATCCCTGCTGACAAGAAAAGCAAAATGCTGATTTTCAAAAGACCTGCAAAATGTCATTATAGCTAGGAAAAAGGAAAGAGAGAATAAATAGAATCATTCACAAAATAAAGTAAGGATTTGAAGTTCTGTGGCAATCTGTGTTCATTCTACATTCAGATTGTGTAGGAAAAAGGTATCTTAAAATGTGAAGCTTGTACAACTGAACACTCTAGAGTGAAGTCCTTAGCTTTAGTGCAGTACTACAGGGGACAGTCACAATGTTAGAGTCTTGCTCAGGAAAAATGACCTTCAGCTGAGCCTGGCATGAAACCCAGCCTGTGCAATTACATACAAACAAACATGCACACCCTCACATCTGATAAAGTTGTAGTGACATTTATTGTCTCAGTTGATGTGCAGATCTTCAGTCTGCATTCTCCATATTCAGCAAACAACTTAGTGCCTTTGCTACTAGGAGAATACCATGTAGAAAACATAAGCCAGATGTCAACTGCTCCTCACAGTTATCATGCTATGTATATGTGCTAGGCTGTAGAAACACAGTTCTTCTGGCTTGTGGGTCTGGACTGCAAAGGTAGCAGCACACTGCTGTGCTTTTTCTCATCCCTGAAATAGACCTCATACACATTTCTGGAAGCAAGCAGTATGTACAGTTGTGCAGCATATATGAATCTCTTCCATCTCACAGGGATGTACAGGAGAGAGGGTTTTAGAAATGTGTTCCTGTGCAAGAATGATAAGAATCCTGTCAGTTGTCTTTCCTGAGGGTCTGTCACATGTAGGAAGAAGGGCTGAGTTAATCACTATGGCAGGAGAAGCCTCCTCCAACTGACATCGTTCTGAGAACTTTGATGTCTCTACTGCATCATGAGAGATGTGTATTGGATTGTGAAACAGACCCCACTGGGGATGTCAGTTGAGAAGAAGCTTCAGGATGCCTGATTGGCTTTGCAAACTGTGTATACCTTATGGGGCATTACAGGCTGGGCACCCTTAAGGGGTGCTAGTAATAAGAATTTCTGTCTCTATAGAGAAATGTAACTCAACAGTGTTTGTAGTTTTAGACATCCTGCTGGGCAGTCAAATATGTTAAGTGCAATCAGGTGCATTAGTTTGTATTTTACCATGTCATCAGCAAGGTTGGATACACAGTTTGCCTAAAGTGACCATGTGCATTGCCTGTGGGTATTTTCTTGTCCATATAAGTGAGAATTTTTATTGTATGATTCCAAAGCATTGGGGTCTGAGACTTTGATTATAGGTAAAGGCTGTGAAGAGCTTAGCCATACAGCTGAAAACTCCTGGGGCATTACAGTCTAGAGGAGATGATGCCCTTTCGTTACTCTGCAACTTAAGTTAGATAGCACGTACAGAGCAGAGGAAGATCACAAAGGGGTTTATAATTTTGAACAACATTTTTAAAGGAATTACTTTTCACTTTTTACTTTTTACTTGCTTTCTTCTATTGCATTAATGTGGGTTAACATTTAAGTGTTTTCACATGTCTCTTATGAATTTTTATTTGGTATTGAAAAAATAGTTTTGAAGAAGTTTGTTTCTTTTGCATTGTATTGTCATAAGAATGTTTTTGATGTTTGTTTTTTAAGAGGGGAGACAATCCACTAATACATTATTTAACTCTCAAAGAATATAAAGAAAACAAACACATTGAAAATAATTTTAGTTTTTTATCAGTTCAGGAAACAGGAATTTTGTTAACTTTAATTTTTTGCTGTCCTTTTTTGAGAAAACTTGTCGTAGCTAACAATTTGACTAATTTGCATTAGTTGATATAAAAACTACATGAACTAAGATATAATTTGTTATAAGTAAGTTAACTATGATGTGCAGTGTTCAAAGTGGTTATACCAAGTTTCTTATACTATTGCTTTTTATCGTTTAACCAATTACATAGGGCCAGCTGCACTATCCCATGAGAATACAATATATCTGATGAGCAAACTTATTATTCTGCTTGTTGAAATGCTTTCTAAAAATAATGTTTTTACTTTCTAAAAATTGCTGTTTATATTTGATACGTAGATATTTAATCATATTAATTTAACAAATTAAATTAATTCAAATATACTGTGCTTGTTATCTCCAGATGGGAGAGCACATCTCTGTATTGTGTGAGTGGATGCCAAATATGTGTACATACATGAAGGCAGAGATTAGTGAATGTTACTTACTACTTTATTCCTCTATTAAAATAAATAAAGAGCAATATTTACTGTTAGCTTAATTGTGATAAACCTTAGTGCTTCATCTTGGAATTGTCTAAACTCTGTGGACAGCTAATCCTTTTTAAAATTTCAGCTTCTGAAACACCTAAACTTCTGGTTCTAAGGATGTCCAGAATTTTCTCAGCTCTTGACAGCAGGAAATCCCTCCTGAATCCCACCAGTCCCATAAACTGAAGGTTTCTTTCTCCATCATCTAGAAGAAGCTTGCTTTGATAAACATTCCTAAAGAGTGCCCACCCTGTGAAGGATTCCATTCACACAAAAGAGGGGCGGTCTGCTATCTTTTGGCAGAGTAGTGGATGTGGTACTGTCAAGCTGCTTCTTTGTCAGAAGTGTAAACTTAGTTCTTCTTACACCCTGGATGATATCCCTTCACTCTTTGAACTGTAAATTCTTTCTCACTGTGTGTTATTTCAAAATAAACTTTTCTGCCCAGAAAAGTTTTGGATGCCCCATCCCTATAGGTGTTCAAGACCAGTTTGGACAAGACCCTGGGCATCCTCATCTAGTGGGTGGCATACCTCCCATGGCAGGGGGTTGGAACTGGATGGTCTTTAAGGTCCCTTCCAACCCAATCCATTCTATGATTCTATGAAGATAGGTGTGGAGCTATGAACTCATCAGGATAAGGCTGATCTCTACTATTTCCAGTAAACCCCAGCACTACAGAAAGGAATCCAAGATTGATAGTGTGAGAGAAAGGGAATGAACACAAAGAAATACTTCTTTGATTATTTTAAACCTTGGAAAGGGGAGAGTCTTCCGTACCAGACTTAGCTACAAAGACCATCTTACACCAGTTCTTACCTATATATAAAAGACAGAAAAAAAATCCTTGGAGTGGTGATGCAAAAATCCCATCTGAATCACCTAACTGCTATGTGGCTGAGTTGTATTTTCTCATTCTTTTCCCTCCCTATACTAAATAATTATGCCCTTCCCTTACAAGCTGTTGTTGAAACCTTGAGCCTGTTTTGCTTAGAGGAAACATTTTGCCCATGAATGTAAAAAATATCATAATTCAATATAGCAGGCAACATCGAAGACACTAAGGAACGGTTTCTCCCAACCTCTCAGACAGAGGATGGGATTGAAGATAGGTCATCCATGCTCCAGGAAAGTACTTTAATCATCAGTCATTTGTATGAGCAGCAAGGAGATTTCTCAAGGCATCTTGAAGAGAAGAGCAAATAATCTCCTTTGGAAAGACAGTATGAGGGGACTACTTTCAGGAGAGGGCCTAAACAGCTAGGAAAAGAATAGAAATATCAGTGCTTCTTACATGAGTCAGTACTACGTTAATGCCAGCCAAATTTTCCCTGTATGCTGACAGCCCAGCCACTTTCTTCCTTTTGGTGACTGGATATGACCTGTTGTTCCTTGGACCTGCGATGCACTCTTGAGAAAAGCTGTCTGTATTCTCCAGGTTATGTCATCTTGATTCAATGCTGCTCTTATATAAAATTATATACTAAAGTAAACTAGTAGGGACTTACCTTTGTGTTTATTGAATTTAGGATGATGTTGAGGATGGACATGTTGGCAAGTGATTTTGCCTGAGGACTCATTTTTTATATTATTTTATTCCAAATGACAAGTGTATTAGGATTGGAACCTAGCTTTAAAACTTTCCTCCTTTAAGTAAATGCATAATAAACAGTAAAAATAAATAAATAAATAAATAAATCTTATAATGATTTATCTAAGAGGTGAGTTTTTTGTTTCATCTTTCATTGATTAAATTATTTAAAACATTATATTGGCATTCTAAGACATCAGTAAAATTGTTTAATAATTTCTCTAATATTCTGGAAGAATTTCAGGTGTGTGTTGAAATTCAACCCTTAGTTGCTTAATACTACTCAGCATGCCATTTAGCAGGCTCATGTTAATACAAGAGAGATATCAAAAGCACTTGCAGTGTTATGATCTCAGCTCCAAACATACTTAAGTAGGCAGAACTAACTGAAGTAATTGAACAAAACATTCACTTTACCGACAGTAGTATATCTCAACAGTATTTTGCTCTTTCTTGAAATATGTTACAACCATGTAAACTTTGCTTAGAGGTGCCAAAGTAGTTTGTAATGCAGGAGCATTAGTTACAGATGCACCTCCTGCATGCCACTGAGATTAACAGGACCTTTGCCAACAAAACCAGTGACGAAAGGAATAAGCCTAAGGCCTGTTCATATATAAAAATAATTTTGGTGGTATGGGTTGACACATTATTTGATCCCACAACATCTCACAGTTGCCACAGAACACTGACACAAATGAAATAATGTGTTTTAAACAGGCCCTAAGAGAATAACTGAGCTCATGCAAATGACAACTGAGATTCCTCAGTTGAGAAATTTGGGGTCAAGTCTCTTCACATTATGCCTACCTTGTAGCTAAATTCAGTAAATCTGTTTTTAAAAATCCACAGTGTTGTAACTAATTAATTACAGTTAGGTCCTGAGTAATCTCAGGATCTCAGCTGCAGCAGTATCCTGAATATATCCATGATTTATTTTTCTGTTAATATAGCTGTAGTTTATATCACTCTAATTCACTGTCATGTCTTGTCTGTAAATAGTTGAGTATGTGGGTCTTCATGCTGGGAAAAACAAAAATAAACAAACAAACAAGCTAGCACATTTGAGTGCTCTGTAGAATGAAAATAGTAATAAAACTGGTTCAGATAGGCTCTTTCTTCCCTAGGAATGCCTTCATTCAACTAGATACTAGATTCAACAGGTAATGTAAAAGCTAAAAATTGGAAAAAAAGATGAGGCAGATGACGAAAGTGTAGGGACTGTTACCCCAGTTTAAGCTAAATAGACAAATTTAGGACTCTGAATGGAGAAGGACTCTGAGTAGCAGGGATATGTGGGGACTCAAAGTAGCAAAACATATCAGTCTGAGAGCAGTCTATAGTGCAGCTTAAAAAGGCTCTTTTTCCTTCACATGCACACATAGATAACCTTTTCCCTAAATTTTATTTGTCAACAAGTTACAAGATTAAGCACAGAATAATATTTACAAATTTTATTGGTTGGGACATTAAAAATGCCATTGTTGGATAGCTGAAGCAACTTCCTGACATTCTGGCTATCTGAATTAGGTTGGCAGCTGCTGCTTTCTTTCACAGATTGGAAAGAAAACAAAAAGCAGAAATTACACCGTGCCTTCTTTGGGAAGTATTTGGCATCACTGCAAGTAACATTGAAACTCATATGGTAGGTTTTTGAAGTTACAGAAAACATCTTGTAAAAATAAATAGATGTCACTAAATTTCTTAATGAGTCTGCATCTTGGTCAATAAAGATATTCAGTATTGGTTGTGTAGTATATTTAGACATATACAAGTCATTTTTTTCAAGTTTATGTGTTATTTTGATTAAAGAATTAGATTAAAACACAATAAACATTACGGTCTGAAATAACTTGAAGTTTGGATAATCAAGAGGTAACTGCAAATGTAAAATCAGCCACAAATGGATGAGTTTCTAATGAGTTCTAAAAACACAATATTTTTTATGTAACTGGCAGTGATTCAGCTGTTACCAGAAGGTTGTGTTCAGGTCTGTTGTTTGTAGCTTAGAAAAAAAATCAGAAACATTGCAGAAGGCAGATCTTTAAGAGCTTAAAGGAAAAAACAGGATAGAGAAAAGCAGGTCTCAGACTAAAGTACTTCCTACTGAAAGGGTTCAGAGTGCATCTGTGTTTATTCCATATTTCAGTGGTTAAGGCACTCCCTGCAGAAGCTGGAAATTGAATTCATGACACCAACAGTCTCAGTGGGTGTTGTTGACGGAAAGGTCATCTCCTATAACCTGAGAAAAGTCTGCAGAGAAGAGTTAAGGCTTAGAGTGTCATTTTGACATAAATGCCAAGGATCTCAAGAGGGGTTGCATTCAGTACTTGAGAGTTTTGTTTCTCCTATGAACCAGAAAACGTGGCTTCTCACAGCTCTGGATTTTGTGAAGCCATTTTGGACTCACTCTACCGTTTCAGGATCTGGAGAAATGAGTCCTTTGTTTTGGGGTAATGAATTCCCTGAAAAGTCAGTACCTGATCAGCTAAGCCCTATATATTCTGGTGGAAGTTGTGATAACCGAAAAGTAATTTTGTGAATTTAACACTTGGCCAGTTTTCTAAAAGTCACTTTTCTAGTAGAGACCTGCAATGTGCTGGTTATGTGATTTTGTTCACAATTGTTGACACTTCCATGAATTAAAGAGGTGGGTCCTCTGCCTCCCAGTCTGCTTAATGGGTGTCACGTGGCAGAGAGCACAACTAGCCACATCTGAACGGAAAGTGTAATTGTGACATTTCCCCCACCAGACTACAGACGAGAGGGTCCAGCTGTCAGACATCAGAGCGAGCAGGTGGTACCAGTTCCGCGTGGCAGCTGTCAATGTGCATGGGACGAGGGGTTTCACAGCACCCAGCAAGCACTTCCGCTCCTCAAAAGGTGAGTTGTGGTTCCCTACAGCTGGCGCTCACCTTCTACTCACTCACATGTGGAGTACAACTTGATCTGCCTGCTTTTGTGGCAGAAGGTTTTTAACAGGTGGGTTTTTTGGCCATGTTACTATCAGCTTTAGAAATGGTGTGAGATTTGTTTGAAGTCAACACAGGAATTAAAGGTTAAAGACATCATTACTCTTTTATCAGTAAGGGGTCTCAACGTTTTTAAACATTTTCCACACTGTTGGTATCAAACAACATGACATTGACCTTGAAACATGAAGGAAATGGGGTTTCAACATGTTATTCCAAGAAGTTTTTCTTAATTTCCTTTATAGTTATAAGTACATTCCTGCCATATGCTTAGAAGCGTACAGAAATACTTTGTTGCCTATATCTAAGTAATTGCAGCATCATTGTTTTAATAGAACTACAGGCTCTCTTAATATAACTTTCCCCTTGCTAGCACTAATCATAAGGGCTTAGGGATAAAAAGGGCATAATAGTGTTTAGTAGTATGTTTCTCTTCATTAGGAAGGCATGATAGACAGTCCACTAAGTGTTGTAGGAATATTTGTTGCTGTTGCTGGTTCTGCAAGAGATGTAGGTAATAAAATAACTTTGCAAATGTACCAGTAAATGGTACTGGGGGGATGGGAGCTGGAAACAGATCTCCTGTCCCATAAAGTTGTTTCTGATGCACTTTTCACTGACACAAAGCAGAGTTTACCCAGATGACTTTCAGGCACAGTAGCACAGGCCAGAAACCATCCCCAGCAGACAATCTGGATGTGGTTACCCTTTCTTAAAGACAGTTAATAATGTGGAAATAGCCAGACCATACTAGTTGACTGGTGCCAAACAATGAGATCTAGTATTCTTCACTGTATTACTAATTGAGGTGAAGTTTCTAATTGACAGACTTGTCTTTGTTTTAGTAGTAACAGAATCTTTACACTCTTATAACAAATACTTCAAGGAATGCATTTCCTCTTTCCAAAGATAGAATTGACTTCCAATATAGGCAGTCACCATGTATGGGTTTCCATGTTAGCTTTCAGCTTGCTGTTTGGCCATAATCAATCCTAGAAAAAGTATTATTGTAGATAAAGTTATATAGGCATGCAAGTGCTTTCAATGATATGGATGGTTTATTTATTTATTCAATAAGTCTACATTAGGCTCAATAATTTTGGTACCATAACCCCATTTGTGGAAGGAAGGTTGGTTGGCATAGTCATACCATTACTGTTGTGACCACAAACCTTTAGGAATATAAAAGAAGTATTATTTTAAGAGTTTGTTACATTTAAGTAGCACACCATTTCAATGACATCAAAAATACAGTTCCTTCAAGCTATGTTGAGCTTACTGCAAGGATTCAGCAACAGCAGAGGCTTTCTCTGCTGGATTTTTGTTTGTTTGGTTGGTTGGTTTTTGGTTTTCTTTTCATGAGCTGCAGTTCAGCAGATATAGCTCTGCATTGCTAAATCTGGCACAAACTTTCTTTTAAACTCAGATCATTGCCAATTGTTTTACTGAGTTTCTAAAGATTTTCCAACTGTTCTGCTTGGAACCACTGTGCCTGCACTTACATAAATATATATCATGATGACACTGAGGTTTTGGCTTGAGCATGACATTTTGAAGCAGGATGTGTATTAAATTCCCCCTTAGATTTGTCCCCTACTGCGCTTGCTCACCACAGGAGCATGTTGTTCAAAACACCTACATTAGTAAAGAATATAAGAACATCCATGCTAAGTCATACTAAATGTCTCTTTAGCCCAGTATCTGACCCTAGAAAAAGTGGGTTTCTGGAGAAGTGTGACAGTGTGATAAGCACAAAGGTATTTCTTCAAAATAATATCCCAAGTAGCAGTGATTTGTTTTTCAGGAGTTTGTGGTTTTGAAATGATTACATGTTAGATACCAGAGTCCTCTTTTTTTTCTGTGGTCTCCGTAGCTACCCCTGAAGCACTTGCTCACCTTAGTACTGCTTATGGCTGTCTGCTGGGAGGAGAGCACTCTAAGCACTTATAGGACTTTGTGACAAGGACAGCAGAAGACAGTAGTACTTTTGCATCCTCTTACCTAGTAAACCAAAGCAACGGGAATCTTGATAAGGGCATAAAGTTTTGTAACCAGCACTGTTCAAAAAGCTACTGTAAGTCTCACAATAACAATTTTCAAATTTAAACTCCAGCCCTCAATCATGAATTGCCAAGCAAACAGCAAGAACTTCATTTAACTATCAGCTCTGTAGCCAGAATCATCTTATTTCAGCAGTTCATTTGACTATTTTAGAGGCCTTGGTATTGTCAGTGGATGTTACAAAGGTGCCGTGTTCGCCAGATGAAACGTGGAAGCATTAAGTGACTCAAATGAAGATGCTGCTGGGTGATGACTGTCAGGAAAGACACTGGGTTGCTTCAATCACTATCTCTTAGCATCGATGTCCCTGAGTAGGCACTCAGCAGTAACAGTTATAGTGTCATATAGACTTTTAATTACTACTTTGGAACTCAGTGGGAAATGGCGGCCCCTTCCTGGCAGAGAGGCAAGAAACTGCTGATCAGATGTGCCTGTTTTTTTGCATGCCAGCATCAACTGTCTCCTGCTGTGCTCCTACAGGCACATTTAACCTCTAATTTGGAAAAGGAAAGAGGACTTTGGCACATCACCTTTGGAAGGTTGCTGGCTCTCTGTGGTACATTTGTGTAAAGTGTGGACAGAAACTCACATCAGTTCTTGTACTGTTTCAATTCATCGTGTTGTGCCAAGAGCAAGAGAAGATTATTATCTTCATCAGACTTACCAGAAGTTTTCATCAAAAAGAAATCCTTTGATGAGGAAACGTGATAGCAATTCATAAGACAGTTTCTCATGTGAGATGCTGAATTTTTAACAGTTGATCCTACATTACAATGAATAGCAAATTGTACTTTTTTAAAGGAGGACAAATGTGTTATAATATTTCTGTCACTAAATATTTTAAACTGTTAAAAAGAACATTCAAAAACATTCATGCTGTAATTACTTGGAGAGAGACTTCTTGTCTGGTTACTGAAATGCTGTTTATGCTATTCTGTGTCTTTTGCAAGTGCAAAGATATCACTAAAAAGATCCTTATTATCCAAATTACTTTAACTTTCCAGTCATGAAAAAGACAAAAACAGGAAGACAAAAGAGCATTTCATCAAACATTCCAGCTATAATGGCTCTACACCATTCATCTACTTGTGTTTTGATTTTTTTTTTTAACTGCGGTAGCTGTAGATATTCTTACACAGTAAAAAGTTGAGGTGAAGGTTTGTTAGCTGTTTTACACTGCCTCATGTGTTCATTTCTTGCATTAATATGTAAATAATAAATAATTAGTTACACAGGTGAGATATATAATTTATGAAATATTCAGAGCATAAGCAGAGATAATTTTTATCCTGTTTATTTCTCCTTATTAAATGAAATAAAGCATTTATACATGCCTGTCTGGCATGGCCCTTCACACAGAACAAAATGATGCTTCATTTTTCTAAAATTTGATACCAAAGTTACAAGAGACACAGATTAAATTATTAAATTATGCCTATCTCTTTGGAGCAGAGTGGCTAGAATATGGAGTGAATGCTGCACCTTGGAGAATGTGTCCTTTTCTGATTGATACTGTCAACTAAAATTGATCAAAGCTTTATGATATTTTGACTGTGATTTCTACTTCACTTTTTTTTTCACTTTTTTTTTTTTTTTTTAATTGTGTTTGCTTTGCTTTTCATCTTCCACTGAATGAAAAAAATGCAATAACAGCAAAAAGCTAACAGAATGACTGGCAGAATATTTTGATTCCCAAAGGTACAAATATACTTATTTTCAAACTTTGTCTGGTTCTTTCCAAGCTGTTTCGTTTGCTATAGGGGGAGGAGAGTACTAATCCTATAGTCCATAAATAAGTATTTTTGGAAAAAAACTGTCTATGCTTTTCTTCCATTAAGTGGGCAGTGGATAGCCTAACCCAAATTGCCAGAAGTTACTTGGCTCTAGTAATACAACTTGCAATTGTATTTGGATTTTTAGGCTACTTTTTTCAGCTTTTTATGTTTTATGGTGAGAATGAACTCTCAGTAACAGGGACTGCAGTTAACTAGAGGGACCAGCATTAAACATTTCCGTATAATATATTATCTTTCTGGTCTGTAGTTAGGTACTGTGCCATTTTCACAGGCAAAAAGGGACTGTATGATCAACACAATGAGCCCAAACCATCTGATCCTTCTACCTCTACTAAAGGTTTTTATCTTCAACATAAAGGCAGCTGCTAGCATACACAGGATAAATTGTCTAGCGAAAGGAAGCAGACAACGTTGTTTTCACAGCACATAAGTACTATGCTGGATGAGATTTCATGCATGCATTACTGAGTGTTAGTAAAACCAGAACAGACACCCACTCCTGGCAATAAAATTCTTTCTGTTGCTCCTTTGGGACCAATGATTTTTTTATTCTGTTGCACAGCTGCTTTATGTGTGCCATTTCCATTGGGCAAAGCCAGTCTTCCTGCCTATGACTTGGAACTGTTTAAAAGTTGGAAAATTGTCTGTAGAGCAGCTTCAGCAGATTTCTAGCATTGATAGGCATAATGTTTAAAAGTTAGCAATGTGTGATCCATTTTAAGTCAGGAAAAAAAAGACAAATCTATGTAAGAAAGGGTTTAAAATGAAGTCAAACTTACTGTCACTTTTACAATTCAGATTGGGAATTCCAGGTTCCAATGTCATTATTTCCTCAATGACATATATTTAAAATCATTTATTTATTTATTTATTTTCATTACAGTTTCTCCATCTAAAGCCAAAGTGAATGAATGCATTTGCAGCAACATATGATGTGATTCTTGTAAGCATAGGTTACCCATGCTGTTATGTTAAGGTTGCAAAGCACTTCCAAATCCTATTGATTGAAAGAATTTTGTAAAAGATAAACTGTCTATGACTAAGTTTAATAAATGAATATAGAAAGATGTGCATTTTGAAATGGTGCTTTTTTTTTTTTTTTTTTTTTTTTTTTTTTTTAATTAGACGTGAGGAATCCTCCCTTCTGGGGCCTGAAACAGAGTTTTCCTTGTGATAGCTGAGTAGCCAGCAAGACAAGAATTTAAGTCCTTTGGGTATACTCAAGCCAGATGAAATGCAGACAAATGCAGTACTTACTCCATTTGCTGGAACAGCAGTCTCAGCCTTGACCTAATGAAGCTATCGTTTCTAGCAGTGAGAAGTGATTTACTTGCCAAGCTGCTGAGACCAGAATTTTTCAGATTTGAGGACAACTGTCTATGTGAAATTCAAGTATATATAATGGCTTATATTTTATTTGAGCTGTAGCATAAACAACAAAGGAAAAGCTGCAACTATCATCACTCTTTCTGCAAACCAAAGAATTTGATTTAACACTCAGATAAACTCATGTATATAAAATTTCAGAACTTTAAATTTGAAAAACTGGCAGTAGTTTCCATTCCAGTAGTTTAATGTTCATGTATCTGAATTATACATGTGGCCAGTCAGTCAGAAGGACTGCAGATATATGAACGCTAATAGCAGAGTGGCTGTTAAGCTTTACAGTCAGCAGAATTCCCGTTTAGCTTCATAGTCAGGTTAACAAACATTTTATGTATATAAGCTTTATAGTTCAGTACCAGTTATTAGACTTTGAAATATTTCAGCACACAAGTTGTGTATGGCTTTTTAATGTTTGCATAGACATACAGAAGCATAACAGAACACCTTGTAGAAGCATGACTTTTCCATTCAATAATGCAATTGTGAAGACAAAAAAAAAAAAAGAAAAAATACAGTTATCTGGTAACTGGTAGGCATGCATTATGAAGGAGCATGTTGTTAAGGCTACTTAACATTTTTTCTTTTTTTTTTTTTTTCTTTTTCTTTTCTTTTCTTTTAGGGAAGGACTTTGGGGGAGGTTTGGGGTGTTTTTGTTTTTTTTTGTTTGTTCCTTTTTGAGTCTGGGGCTTGTTTTTTTTTTTTTTTTTTTTTTTTTAATAATAACAGAGATCACAATATTTAGCCTAGTTGCTATTCCTTCTTGCTGGTGAAACTCAGTCCTTTCTAATGAAAGAAAAGCTTAATATTCCTGTTTTTTGGCTTAAAAAGTTACAGTTCTGTCAGTTATAATAGTGATGACAGGTACAGAGAGATATAGAAATATATGAATAAATTATATAGTGGTATGGAAATACTTAATATGGAAAGGATTTTCAGCTGGTAGTGGCTTCAGCCACTCACTAAGTGGCTTCATATTTCAGGCACCCAAAATCCAAGAAATATTTTAATATTTTGTCCCCACAATCAGACAGTTGTTTGTTAGTCTTTGTGTTTTTCTTTTCCTTCTTTCTTTCAGATGATTTAATGCCAAACTATAATGCCTGCCTGTGTTCAAGAGACATTTGGATAATGCCCTTGATAATACTTTGACTTTTGGTTAGTGCTGAAGTGCTTTTGTAGGTTGCTTCCAACAGAATTATTCTGTTCGTTCCATTCCGTTCCATTCCATTCCATTCCATTCCATTCCATTCCATTCCATTCCAAAATGTTGTTGTTGTTGTTGTCTTTGGTCGATTTACTTGCTTCTAGATTATTATTTTCTACAGCTTAGTCTATGAGTTTTTAAAAAGCCCTTCTTGAAAATGTGACAATTTGAAGTACCTTGCCTTTTCATGTCTTTCAGCTTCAGAACTCCTTCCTTTCTGTCCTCCACATCTACAACCATTCCTCTTCCTCCTCTTCAAATGCCCTTTTCAATGGCATTTGCTAGGCTCACAAAAGACAGCTTGAAAAAAGTGGGCACTCAGAAAAACGTTTCTACTATTTCATATTATTTCACATGTATATTCAATGTAAGAGGAGGATGTTTTTTTCTTTCCTTAACCAATAGTTACCTGATGATTTTTAATACAATGTATTAATGCACAATTCTCCCTCAGCAAAGGCAAAACAGTACTCTTTTTTTTTTTATTATTTTTTTTCTTTTTTAAATACAAGTCTGCATTCTGTCTGCAGACTGGACTGTTTCTAGTGAACAGAGCATGCAGAAATGCCACTGAGAATGTGATGTTTTCAATAAACTGGAATTATAGTAAGTACAGGGTGAAATCCTGGTACTGTAGAATTCAAAAAAATTATCTATTACTTTCAATATGTACGCAGTTCTTTTCCTTACTATTTTTGTTTCTGATTATGTTACTGAGAAAAACGGGGATATTTGAAGTTACCTAAAAGAAAAATCCTGTGATGTTGAGACACTTAAAAGCTCAGTTCTGATCAGTCACCAACTTCATATAAGGATAGTTACACATTAACTTGCATTCTTGTGGGGACAGAAATACTTGACAAGGAATGTTGGAAGAAAACAAACAAACAAACAAAAAAAACAGTCATTTTCTTTAGATCTATGAAAAGTTGATGAATAGAACTTGAAAATACTTTGAATTGTGTAATACACTTTGTCCAGAAGACCAATTTCATTTAGCTTTTAGAATTTTTAGGGCTCTTAGAATCTTTTGCAGTTGCAAAATGAAGACAAAGATGTTGTACAGTTAGAATTGTTTAGACTTATATCCGACCATTCATGAAGACATAATCTCTGAAACACTTTAATTGTATCCCATATGTTATGTATACATAATACATGATGCATAGTACTTCTGGGAGATAACCTGAATAATTCACCTGCAGTAATATTATCATGTTGCACTTCAGGTTATAAATGTTTTATTGTCATAATACATTGTCATATAACATTAAAAAAAAGAACCCTAACATTTTAATTCAGTGAAGATGAATGCTTAATTTTTGATTTTGGTTTTCTGATTCGTGATTCTGTTTATTGCATCTAAATTTAATTTTGTACCTACTTATTTTAGTAAGCGATAGAAGTAGATGAGGAATTATGTTAGACAATAATACAAGCCATTTACCTAAAACAAATTATAGAAGTTAATCTCTTACATTTATCCCCTCCAAAATACACAGCTTTGTATATGTTTAAGAAAGAGATGTGTATTTCACAGGCAAGGCAATAAATGTATGAAAAGTGTTTCTGTAAAGACAGAAAAAAATAAAAGAATCTGGCTTGCAATTTCATTTAAAAAAATAGAGAAAGAGAAGAAATAAGGAATTCTCATTATTAGGAAAATAAAATTGAATTTCCAGAATTTTTAAACTCAGGTATGCTTTGTAATGTTTATGTCCAAAAGATAAGTTGAATTACATGTGTGAGGCAACAGAGGCATCCATTACTATTTAACTAAAATGGCATGTATGAGGAAACAGGAGCATCCATTGTTGTTTAACCAAGACTCCTGTTAAATAACAGGAATAAGCCATTATTTCACATCTGCTGATCTTTTAAAAGGAAATGCTGTCTTTATTAATTCTGAATGTGTCAGTTTGTATGACCTAAATGATGGAATTTTTCAATGAGACCATTAATCATAGGGATTATCAGATGAATTTAGTATGTCTGGAAAGCTCATTTAACAGCTCATTAACCATTATAAAAAAGATTCAGGTGAACTGTGCCATAAATGAATGCCTGGTGTCTCCTCTGCACACCTTCAGTTTTATTTCTGGCAGTAAGTGGTGGCTCATTTGGCTGAAAATTTATGTGAAAGTGGTTTTCTCAATCACATTGTTTTTTCTTGGCTTCAGCTTCATCCCATGCCTTAATTGTTACAAATTTCCTTTTTTTTTTTTTTTTTTCCTGCCTGATATACCTTTAATTTCTCTTTTTTTTTTTTTCTTATTCTTTTTTTTTTTTTTTTTTTGAGTCACGGTGTTTATTTATTCATCTATCTATTTATCTATTTATTTTTGCATTTTCATTATATTTTGCCACTAATGTTTGTCTACCACAGACATTTAGAAAAATAAAGTTTTCAAAGTCTTATATTTTTTCACTAAATTGCTGGTGAAATAAGTATATTGCCATATTTACTCTTGATAGCATTCTTTTATAATGATTCTAAGATTACTTAGATTGAGAATCATGATTAAAAAGTAAAAGCCAGATAATAGCAAGTTTGACTTCCAGGAGCTCAGCTGCAAAGTCTCCGTTTATTCACTTGAATAAGAGAAAGCATATCATATATTAGAACCCCAAGGAGGATCTAAAATTCAATATTGTAAGAGGTTCAGTTTTGGAACGTTTAACTGTCAAGTGTCCTTGACTCTAGGGTTGACACATAGAGAACTGAAGTAACAATATCTCAGGTAATATTGATCAGAAATTAGATCAGAATAGTGAAATAAATAACAGGGATAGCTAATTGTTTTTTGTCATTATAAAAATATAACTATGGACTTCTATGGAAGCATAATATCTCATTACATCTTAATTACCTTTATTCTAAGGACATGTTTATGTCCCATGGTAGTGGGTATCAATACAAGAATTTTTAAGAACGACTCAACTTGTAGAAATATTCTCATTTGAGAATTCTCTGAGAACACCAAAATATATATATATAATCAGCATTTCCACCATGTAATTCTAGGATGCCTACAGAAGGCCACTCATAGACTAGGAGGTTTTTACAGTCATTGTGTAAAAGTAGTGAATACCAGAAGTAAACCTCATTGTTTAGAACATTATGATAAAGCTTTGTAATATTTTTGATCATAGCAACAATATAACAACAATCCTAGAAGTGTAGTCCCAAAGCTGGTAAGCAAGCACATAATTGTAGTTTTAGTAAGGCATGGATTTCTAGAATTTACAAAAAGTCAGCTCACTTATGGGATTTTTTTGCCTGAATTTTCATAAGTTTAACAAGAACGTTTAATACAGCTTGTGTATAGCTAGTAGATACATAAGATGAATATGATCTTTACCTTACTGAAGATGATTTTTTGATATATATATATTTTTTAATTGCAGATCCGTCTGCTCCACCAGCTCCATCTAATATCAGAATTGCTAATATCAGTGCAAACAATGATGAAAGTGTAAATGTAATGATTACTTGGGATCTTCCAGAAGAGCCTGATATTCCAGTGCACCACTACAAAGTCTTCTGGAGCTGGACATATAGCAAATATGTGATCCCAGCTAAAAAAAAGCGAAGGAAGATTACTGATGGGGTAAGAAAGAAAATAGCAAATGGGACATAAATATGTGTGTGTGTTAATTCTGAAATGTTCAAACCTATTTGTGACATAAAATAAATAGATTAGAAGTATCAAAAATATGATAATTGCATTGATTTCAAAAGACGAGAAAGTAATTGCCTTAATTTTTAAGATCACCAACCCCACAGACAATTTTGATTTCTCAGTCTCCATGCTTCACTGAACTCAAGGAGAGAAGTAGACTTCTGCCTTAAAATGCAGACATGTATTAGGAGATTTTACAGGACAGATAAATAGAAAGTAAAGTGCTGTTTGTCCTCTGTAGCAAGGCTTATTTTACTGTGCTTCTGAAAGATACGGTGTTGTTTTATTTAAAAGATGTAGCATCATCATCTGTTGCATTATTGTTTCAATATGTAAATAAAACTTGGGGCACTATCCTATACAGTAACTATTAAATAATTATTATAGGTCCAAGGAAAACAAACCAAAACAACATTTAAGTACTCTGCTGTACCAGAGATCTGACATATTTCCATAGCACTAAATCCCTGTGAGTTTTTTGATGCATATCAAATATTGCTTTACTGGAAAATTATCTGCTGTCATATCCTTAAGCATATTGCATAGTATCTTAAAGTAGTTAATAGGAATAGAAATGTATCACAAATACAGACTAGACTTAATTCTCTGAACTAACTTTTATTAATGCATTGTGAGAATTTGTTTCCATGTCTGTGTTAACCCTGTGTTTTGGCTCTGGTTGCACGTTTGCACTGTTATGAATGACAGTTGTGGGGTTATAGTTCCCTCTTTGTCCCTCAGGCACCAAATCCTGAGAAAAATTAGAGCAATTAAGGTATTATTCTGAGTTCATTTACAGCAGACTGGACATAGCCAAATCCACTGACATATGAGCATGGTGGAGGTGGACCCACCTCTTTTCATGGTAATGGACAGGGATCAGGCTCTGGAGACTGCAGCCGTCATCACCAGCTCTGCACTGGGAAGGAGGGAGAAGGAAATTTAACCACAATTGGAAACTATATGGAGTCTTCTCAGGGACTGAGATAACTTAACTTTTGGTTTCTACTCAAGTTAAATACTTAAAACAAACAAACAAATAAACAAAAAACAAACAAACAACAAAAAAAAATATATATATTTTTTTAAAAAAGAGTTCTGTTGTACTTTTAAAGAATCACTTTAGCAAGGTAGGAGTAGATTTGGATTGTGGTAGGTAGAAAATTCTGTGTTTCTCAGGGAAGCTGCTATTGGCTAGAGACCTTCAAATTGGGTATATGTTAAAATATCCAATATACAGTATTAAATAATTGGGACAAGGTTCTGGCCTTGAAAATAAGGAAGTCCATAAGATCCAAGACATATCTAAGAGAAAAGACAGGCTCTTGGAATACCTTTCATATTACTCCTGGCCCAGTGTACTTTGTCGTCTGCAGCATCGCATGAAACTGTACAGTAATGAGACTACCCCCACAGGATACTACTGAATATTACAGAATTTGAATATTACAGAAACTCTTCAGTCTAAAAATTGAAACTATAGAAAATGTGAATCAAGGTGGAAAAATCTCATTTTTTAAAGAACACTGAAGATTTTTTTTTTCTCAGTTTTTATCTTTAGGTATGGTCTAGTAGTCTAGTCCAAACAATTTTATAAAGATTTCTAGATGATTCTAGGTAGACGTTCAAATATTTTTGCTGCAGTATTTAGAAATCAATGCCGTTAATCAAGAGTTATAGTCAATAATAAATAACACAAAACAAGTAAACTTGCAACAAAATGCTTTTGACAATCCCTGAACTGTGGCAGTGCATAGTTGTCCTCTTCACTCTGGACTGTGAAGCTTTAGAGGCACAAAGAATTCTAATATAAACATGGAGTAATGTATTCTGTCTGTGACACAGGCTAGAAGAAGATTTTTACAAATACTAAAAATGTATTTAAGAATGTAAGAATACTGTGAAGCCTTCATTTTTTCTTTTCCGTTTTTATTCTCTAGAGGAAAAGAATCCTTGTTAATAAGGAGTTGTTTTTGTTGTGTTTTTTTTTTTTTTTAAAATGCCTGTTTATTTATTTATTTATTTTTATTTTTGTATAAAATATTTTATAGAAAATATTGACAAACGTACAGAATCTTGTGTTCTAGCTGTCTTCAGACTAGCTGTCTCTAGATTAAGTTTTCAATAGTTTCCTAATGTAGAAATTGTGGAGAAAAGAGTTTAAATTTCTTTGGCCAAAATAATTTAGGCACAAGAAAAAAAAGTTATACATATATATATATATATATAAACACCTTTAATTTTGACCTAAACAGTACGTGTCTGCATTTGCCAAGGAATTGCCAAAAATTTTGTAAACACCAGGAAAGTTAGTCCTTTATTAGTTCTTTAAAAGTGACACACAAAAATAGAGTTCAGTAAAATGTTGTTTTAAAGAAAGAAAATTTTGTTATGCTGAAATTTATATATGAGTTTTCTTTTCTAATTTCAAAAGAGTAGTGAGCCCAAGATAATAGGCCTGCTTTTAATAAGAGCTTGTGTTTCAGTAATACTATAACTGATTTGTATATTTATTCTCCTCTGTTATAGCCCCAGAATTATGTGGTCTTGGAGGGACTCCAACCCAACAGCAACTACAATGTAGAACTACAGGCAGTAACACGCTGGGGTCAGATACGCCTTAAAAGTGCTAAGGTTTCTCTCCATTTTAGCACAACACAGGACACCAGGAATAATAGTGAGTATTCAGACACCTAAATACTTTCTCTCTTCTTTATCTGTATTTTGAATGTTTTGTGTAATGGTTTCTCAAGTGAAAGGAAATAATTTTCTTAAAGCTGGCTGTTTGATAGCACAGTGATCTTGTCTTGGTCAAGTTGAGTAACCTTTTAATGTTAAATTGCTGAAAAAACTGATCATAGTTTTCACCTATACTTTGTCTTAGCTCCTGCTCACCTGAAGTAAACAAATACAATGAAAATGGAAGCATGTGCATCACTCTGATGTTAAATTTTTTAAAATACATTATAGTTATAAATACTAACTATATTCCTTAGTCACTGGAGTAAATCCATTTCTGTGTCTTTGACTTAACTAGACAGTTGTAGCTTGCAATCCTTTTCAAAATCCTGACTGTTTTGACTAGCCCATGAATTCAGATTCTTGGACCACTCGAATACATATCTGCTACGAATCGATATAAAACACTGACTCTTCTATTAGGGAGACTAAATTGTTCATTCCTTATAAGAAATGAATTCTCAAGAAAATATTACACACATAGGACCAACATTCAAATTAAAATCTTGAGATCTCTAGAGGTCAGGTTATTTATTTTTAAGATCTTCTTTAAAACCTCACGTGCTAAGGCAGCACTGTGCTGGGCTGGGGTTTGTCCTAGTAACTGGGAAAGAATCCCAGGTACCATTATTATGCATACCTGGCCAAAGAGACATTGAGCAAGCTGTTGAAACTCTTTCTCTCATTTTACTATAAAAATATAATATAAAATCATATCTGAATCTAACAGTAAACTGCGTCTTAGTTAAATGTTTTCATAATTACAATACAATACTGAGTAACTGTCCCAACTACCAATGTATATACAATATACAGTGCAGCAAAATTCTGATTAAAAGGTGCTAGATATCATTCTAAATATCCTTTCCTGTTTGTTTCATTTTCTATCCATTCACATTTTTATTTTAAAGTAAAATCAAAGTTTAAAATTTATTTAGCACCATTTTCATAATGTTGCTGTTACCCTAAATACTCTCACCCTAACTTTCTTTCAGATAACATAAACGCTATGGTTACCTTGAGAAAGAATTTGCATACATTTGGTAGGTTTGCATTGATTTAAAAGAAGCAAAGAAAATGTAAAAATATATCAGATTTTTAAAAGGGTTGAAAAAGTATATTTTTTTCCAGAAAGCAATTAAGATTTTAGCTAAAGCTATATATCAGGCAAAATATTCAAGCTTACGTATTATTCACAATTATTGTTGAAACTTGAATCTTTCCCTTTTTCTCTCAAGTACTTAATAATTCACAACTTCCTAATCATCAGAATCTCTGCTTTTTATTGAAATGTAGTATAGAATTAAATACACGTAGAATTACATACATGTAAATAAGTGTAGTATAGAATTCAATACAGGGTTTTTTTTGTTAATCTGATGCAAATACTGTCCTTAATCAGAATTGGTGTATCTGGAAGTGTGTAATTAAATGTAGTTTGAATCAGCACTACTGACTCTTAAATTGAAAATATCTAGGAATACTCAATTATTCTAAATACTGACAATCCTGCTATATGTTCACAAACTGTTACTAGATGAAAAACGAACTGTTACTTGATGAAAGATGTCGTGTTACCATTGTTTGTTGGAAGCTAGGCGCATACACCAAGGGAGTTGCTCAAAGTTCATTCTGCTCTTACAACGTTTTCCTAAGCATTCACTGTTCACTGTTGGAGACAGGAAAGTGGGCAAGAAAGATCTTTAATCTGACCATAGTGTTCTCATATAGCATATCAAAGGACTGTATTTACTTTGATGTAATAACCACATGTAGCCTCTGTGGGTTACACTCAATCCCATCCTCAGGTTTTATGTATATTCAAATACTGTGCAAATATAAAGACCATGAATGATTATACAGAAGTACAACTAGATACCATGCTTGTTTAAAAAGTCACAGTGCTAACATTTTTTGTTCCTGTGGTTATAAATTTGCTCCCTTTACTTATGATTTCTTTAAAAATTTAGAGAGCATTTTCATATTAAAATATATTTAACTTTTTCTCTATCTAAAATATCTTTACTGAATTTCAAACTAATTATATCTTTTTCAACCATTATGAACTTTTCTCTTTAAAGTTGTAATAATTTTGTTTAGATAAGATATTGAAATAAGATTTTTTTTTTCTCTGAATTTGAACATTGTTAACATGGTCATTAGACAGCACTGTATTAAATAGTTTCTTAATTGTTTTATGTACTGCAGATGAGCAGACATCTGCTGGGAAACCCCAGAAAGGACTGGTAGATCCTTACCCAACATTTCAAAGAAGGAAAACCACTCGTTTTCTTAAAATTGGATCTCCTTTCTATCAGGACAATCAACTTCAGGTTAAAGTCTACTGGAAGAGAACAGGTTTGTCCAATTTTTGTTTCATTATTTTTCTAAGGAAGAACTCTCATAAAGTGTCCCAGAGTTGTAGAACATTGGTATAATATATTGAGCCTTATACAGTCATTCAAAGTCAAATCCAACACCCATCCTCCATAGGTTATGCAGCATCACCCTGATTGGAGAAAGGCCATTCAGTTATTCCATATAGCAGTAAGAGTATGTCACACTGGATGGTGTGGATTATGAGAGGTATCCTTCGTTTCTTAAAAACTGTCTACCTGTTTAAATGTCTACATCTCTTACATTCTGTATCACATTAAGTCAAATTATATGTCTATTCCTCCATTAAATCTGCAAGCTTTGGGTCAGCCCAACTACATGCACATTTTAAGCGTTTGTCCCTTTCTTGGCTGTCTTTGGTTGATTTTTTTTTAGCTTTCCCCATTAAAATTTCATTTTGGTGTAACTTTATGGAAAGGCAAGATAATTTAAAGCTTCAATAAAAATTGAGGCATTTTTAATAATTAGTGGTAAGTTTACATAATAATATTATTTTGGCTATCAAAAGTGAGATTTATGTATTCTGAGCTTTGGATTGGTCACCTTAAACTTTAACCTTCTGTACATGAGCTGTCAACTAGTTGTTGAGCTGCTTTTGTAGTCAGAAAAACATGACTTCTGAGGTAACTCATCCCACACAACTGCTAAATCATGCTCTGGAGTTGCCTGTGTTCCTTTCTCAGTACAGAGGGTGCCTAGATGACCAGCTCAGACCAGACAACTTGTTTGTAGAAGGCCTGGAGATGCCTCACTTCGCTCTGGGAACTGAGGTTCAATTCTGAGCAGTTTGAAATAAAGAAAACAAGCAAAAAAAGAAGCAAGATTCAAAGATGGGGATAGTATGTCTCTCACAGTCCCACAGGTGTAAGGCAGGATCAACTCACAGTCGACAGACAAGATTCAGCCCCATGAAGTAACTCATCCAGTTGTGGCTCTTCTCCTGCTAGCCTGTTTCCAGGAGGAAGGTGATGCATCATATGACCAAAGTGCCACCACCCCTAGTGAAATTCACCTTACATGTATAGTAGTTTTCATGACCAGTTAAGAAATATTTTATCATTTTAAAATAACTGGTTTTGAAAGTGGCAGAATCTCCACTACTGGTGATCTTCAAAGACAGATGCAGCACACGTCTTTTAGAAATGACATCGATTTGCTTGCTGTCACCTTTACTTGCATTCAAGAGATGGGCTAGTTGAGTTCATGAGCTGCTGACTGTATAGACTTTTGTATGAATCCGTGTACATTTAATTATATCAGGGAGACACTGAGACATCCATTTTTCTCATGTGGTGGAAGTAAGCTCTGTCACTTGCTTTTGAGTGTTTAGGTTTATGCCTCAGCCATTCAGTGGAAGATATCTTCATTTTTCTTACATAATGAGCTGTGATAGCAAAGGTATGTGAGAGGGACAGAATATGGAAGTTGTTTTTTTTTTTTTTTTTTTAAACAAAAATATATTTGTTCTGAGTGACAGCATATGCAGTAACTCATCAGGAGCCTTTGTCTCATGTGGAACTGAAATATAGCTAGTTACCTCCTCCTGAGAAGCAAGCAGCTTTTATGAGCTCTTATAGGAGTTTGGAGATTAGGTAGTGCATGGATGAGGTACTTACTGCAAATTTACTAATAACAATGTACTGCAGGAGCAAGATTTTTTTCACTGTGCTAGTGAACACAGCAGGGGGAACATATTGGCCATGTCTTATCATTATGAAAGTCAGCAGTTACTGGAGCCAACTGAGTTTGTAACTGTACTCACATTTCTTTCTCCTGTTTCAAGTCATCTTTAGGGATTTGTAGGAGGTATAGAATGCAGCAACTATAATAGGGAATACAGATAATTTACCTCAGCCTAAAGTACAGCCTGATGTCTAGGTTATTTTCATTGCAGATAGGCAATCAAAGTTCAAATCCTTCCTGACAAGGAACTGACCTCTGTCTTCTACATGACTGGTGAAAGAAGGAGTCCCTACTGATTGCTTTACTGTTCTCATTATTTTGTAGTTTGCTACAAAAGAGACTGGGCACTAGAACAGGATCCCCAGGATAGTGGCCATGGCACAAAGCCTGACAGAGTTCAAGAAGTGTTTGGACAATGCTCTCAGAAACATGCTTTAATTTTTAGGTGGTCCTGTGTGGAGCCAGGAGTTGGACTCGATGATCATTTTGGGTCCCTTCCAAATCAGGATGTTCTATTCAGTTTTGCTATTAAAAGCAGTGGTTTTTTGTTTGTTTGTTTGTTTGTTCTTCAAAAATGCAGCCATTGTATAGTCTTAAATTAGGATGTATGACTTTTAAATAAACAGCAACTAAGAAAATATCATGAAACCATATGAAATATGTAGATTGATAATGTTGAGAGTTCTCATGACATAAGAAATAATTCAAGAAATACAAGACTGAAGCTTGAATATTTTGGACATTTGTAAGTCCAGTAAGATTTCAACTGTTTGTAGCAACCTGCTTCGTCTAATTTGTTTCTCAAGGTTTTTAGTTCTTTATGCAATAAACTTACTAAACAGAGATGGCTGCAGCGGTGATAGCATAAATATGTTGTTTAGATTTTGGAGTTTTTTAAGATGAAGATATTTAAACCAGTTTGATAGACTGATATAAAGTGTCTTTTAACTGTAACAAAAGTTACAGTTAGGCTCTGCAGGAGGATCTGGATAGGCTGGACCGATGGGCCGAGGCCAACTGTATGAGGCTCAACAAGGCCAAGTGCCGGGTCCTGCACCTGGGGCATAACAACCCCAAGCAGAGCTACAGGCTGGGAGATGAGTGGTTGGAAAGCTGCCTGGCAGAGAAGGACCTGGGAGTATTGGTTGATAGTCGTGTGCTCAGGTGGCCAAGAAGGCCAACAGAATCCTAGCTTGTATAAGAAGCAGTGTGGCCAGCAGGTCCATGGAAGTGATTGTCCCCCTGTACTCAGCTCTGGTGAGGCCGCACCTCGAGTACTGTGTTCAGTTTTGGGCCCCTCACTACAAGAAGGACATGGAGGTGCTCGAGCGCGTCCAGAGAGGGGCAATGAAGCTGGTGAGGGGTCTGGAGAACAAGTCTTACGAGGAGCAGCTGAGGGAGCTGTGGTTGTTCAGCCTGGAGAAAAGGAGGCTCAGGGGCGACCTTATCTCACTCTACAGGTACCTTAAAGGAGGCTGTAGCGAGGTGGCGGTTGGTCTATTTTCCCACGTGCCTGGTGACAGGACGAGGGGGAATGGGTTAAAATTGCGCCAGGGGAGGTTTCTGTTGGATATTAGGAAAAATTTCTTTACCAGAAGGGTTGTTAGGCATTGGAATAGGCTGCCCAGGGAAGTGGTTGAGTCACCATCCATGGAGGTCTTTAAAAGACATTTAGATGTAGAGCTTAGGGATATGGTTTAGTGGAGGACTTGTTAGTGTTAGGTCAGAGGTTGGACTCGGTGATCTTGGAGGTCTCTTCCAACCTAGATGATTCTGTGATTCTGTGAAAAACTTAACAATTACTAAAACAGAAGGGTTTCACTTTGTAATAGCAATATTAACTCATTTTATATAGTAATAACTGCTCATTACTGTTAGACCTAAGAATATGTATTTTTTGGAATTCTGTCCAAAACCAAGATGTCTCTACAGAAGAGTTTTGTACTGCTTGCCAACATTAGAGTGCATCACAAATTACAGAAAAAATCAGAAGGAAAGACCTATGTGGGTATCTTGCTGTCTCATACCACTTAGAAAATACAAACATATTGCTAAGGTTGTTTTGGATTATTTCTTTATATTTTCATTGTTCCATTTGCTAGCTTCGAAATTGTTTTGAATTTGAAACATTCTGTCTAAAAAAAGACAGAATATAATTATGGAATAATTTGCGTTGGAATAGACCTCTGAAGGTCATCTGGTCCAACCATCTGCTCAAAGTAGAACTAACTTTGAAGTTAAATCAAGTTGTTCAGCTGTATTTGTGAGGCCCTATAACAGATGTTGTTATTGTTTTGTGAATGACAGGGAATGTGTCCTTTATGAATACCAGGCTGCAGAAGCCACCTAACAGTTTATTGCAATGCTCCTTCAGATCTCCAGAAGGCATGGTGGTGTCTCTTGACATTCGAAGGTAGTTCTGCCGTTACTACAAAGAAGATCTATTCCTCAGTGTCATTTGCAGATGTGCCTCTAGGAAGCCAGGGAGAGAACACAATGATGACATCAAGGCTGAAGCTCTTGTTTTTATATCTCTCTGAATAGGATTAATCTGACTGCTATCCTGAAATAGAGGGGATGTTGCAAACTATTACCAAAGTAGCTTTATTATGCAGTAAAGTGATTGCTTATCAGTACTCAGAACTGAATACAATGTTTGAGTTAAAGTCTGAGTGGAAGATCCTATTTCCATATTTATATATCATAATGTGCCACAGCTTGGTAGCTGGAAAAACTTATCCAGGCCAGTTCTTCAAGTGTCATTTCTTAAGTCCCATTACTTTCAGTAAGCATGTGGCATGAATGGAATGCATGTTCTATACTTTACATTAAAAACAAGCAAGCAAGCAAACAAGCAAACAAAAACCACAACTCTCAGAAATAATCTTTCAGTTTGAATGCTTCAGTATGATAGCAATAATATCTTTTCATCAGGAGGTATGCTAGCAAGAATAACTGCACATTTCAAGCAGTACAAGGTGCTTAGCAAATGCACATGATTTTGCTAGACAGTGATCACAAAAGTGTATTGTAATTATATGAATACAATGGCTTCTTTCTGAAAGAAGAAAATGCCTTTCACTTGCTGCCTCTGATTTAGGCCTAGGATTAGAGAAACACGGTACATTCCTTAAACAGCATGAATTCTGCTTTTGTAAATGAAAAGAGGAACTTGCTTGTGGCCAGATTTTTTGGCCATCTTGACTGTGTGAAATTAGAAATTATGTGCTATTTATGTCAAGTAGTGGAACCAACTTAAACAGCTCACGTTTAACTCCTTGGTGCAGGATTCATAGAGTACCATCTGTTACCAAGAACTGATGCACCTACTTAACCTACTTAAAAGAATTAGCTACCTAATAATTAAGATCCTCAGTATCTTCTGCGTTAATCAAGACTGAAAGTGCAAAAATAAAGAGAATCTTATATTTCCTCTGTTCCACAGTGGTTTGGCAACTGAGAGAGTTGAGGTTTTGGACCTCAGCTGAGAAGTCTTCAAGTTGCTGCAAAGTTGCATATCTTTATGGTATGAAAATAAGACATATCTCATAAACTGGAGGAGAAAAAAAAAAAACAAAAACAACAACAAAAAAAAACACTTTATTCTTTATGAGCTCACTTTGGCAATTCTCATCACTTGCTGCAATAACTCCCATACATGAAAATATCAGAATGTAATTTAGTATGATTCTTTTCCAAAGCAACATATCACAATAATATTTTCTAACCCAGCATGCTGTCTTTACTACCATTTTCTCAGTGCTTGTTATCTGAGTATAAGGTAACTATCTTTGCTCAAGTAAAGCTTTAGGTTCCTTCACTTGTCTTTTAATGAAGTCTACGTGCATTTATGTCCCCCTGTTTAAATAAAACATTTAAAGTACTTCTAGATATTTAAAATCAATATATATGTTTTGTTTAAAAAGACAAATATTTAAAATGCATTAAGACTTGGCTTCAGGCTTCTTTCTTTGTGCTTCTGGTAAATGGTAAAGCAGAAAAAAAAAAGAACACTTAAAACAGGGAGAGGCAAAGAATCCTCCATTGTCTGATAAATCAACCAAACAAGAATAATGAATTAAATTACAGGGAAGAATAAAATGCAAGGCAAGGCAAAGCAAACAGAAAGCTGCCACAAATGCTTTTAAAACCAGATCTTAGGAAAACAAAATTAACTTTCACTTAGTTCAGGGAGATAAATGAAGTGACTGTATGTGCTGACTCTCTGTTTGCAATAAGGTATTTCATATGGCAGGTTTTAAAATAATTGAAAGCTTTCCCCACATTATCCCGTGGTCCTTTCTCACGCAACTAATACCATTGAAATTAATGAAACCCTTCAATGACAGTTGGAGTTTCTAGTTGTTATTATATGATGTCTGTATCCTATGGGATTCCCCAGCATTCTTCCTAGTGAGTCTGGACCGATGGGCTGAGGCCAACTGTATAAAGTTCAACAAGGCCAAGTGCCGGGTCTTGCACCTGGGGCATAACAACCCCAAGCAGTGCTACAGGCTGGGAGATGTGTGGTTAGAAAGCTGCCTGGCAGAGAAGGACCTGGGAGTATTGGTTGATAGTCGGCTTAATATGAGCCAGCAGTGTGCTCAGCTGGCCAAGAAGGCCAACAGCAACCTGGCTTGTATAAGAAACGCTGTGGCCAGCAGGTCCAGGGAAGTGATTGTCCCCCTGTACTCTGCTCTGGTGAGGCTGCACCTTGAGTACTGTGTTCAGTTTTGGGCCCCTCACTACAAGGACATGGAGGTGCTCGAGTGAGTCCAGAGCAGGGCAACAAAGCTGGTGAGGGGTCTGGAGAATAAGTCTTACGAGGAGCGGCTGAGAGAGCTGGGACTGTTCAGTCTGGAAAAGAGGAGGCTCAGGGACAACCTTATTGCTCTCTATAGGTACCTTAAAGGAGGCTGTAGAGAGGTGGGTGTTGGGGGTTGGTCTATTTTCCCACGTGCCTGGTGACAGGACGAGGGGGAATGGGCTAAAGTCGCACCAAGGGTGGTTTAGGTTGGATATTAGGACTTCTTTACTGAAAGGGTTGTTAGGCACTGGAATGAGCTGCCCAGGGAAGTGGTTGAGTCACCATCCCTGGAAGTCTTTAAAAGATGATTAGATGTAGAGCTTAGGGATATGGTTTAGTGGAGGACTTGGTGTTAGGTCAGAGGTTGGACTAGATGATCTTGGAGGTTTCTTCCAACCTAGATCATTCTGTGATTCTGTAATGCTATCAGCTATAACTGTAGTGGGGATTTGTTCAAGAGTTAAAAGAACAGCCTGTCAGAAGTATGCTTCTGTGATTCCTACTCCTCCTTAACTTTGCCTCACATAGGCCTAATCTAATTCCAGGAATAATTTTTTTGTTATCTCACTGCTGATTTTTAAAATCTCTGTCTTTTTGCTTCCTAGAGGAGAGTGAAAACGAGAGTGTCTGACCATCTCCACTTACATTATACTTTATGAACTGACTACAGGGCTTTATGTGGTTTACATTTGGTTTATTTCTAAATGTGAAGAGCTAACAGTACTTAAAATGTTGCTGGTAGGAATCATAAAAAAAATAATCAACAAATAATACAATTAGTGGAGCAGATAAATGTGCAATTTCTCAAATAGTATGCAACTTTAAGTTCACATTTACAATAGCAGCAACCTCAGGGGCATCTCTGCTGCAAATGAGACAATGTTTGGGAGGTTTTTGAATATCACAGTTTACTGCCTTTCCTCATATTTCCACAGACACAACAGAAAACCACTAATGACTGCCTTTTACTTGCTTCCAAACCTCCATACCTTTCAGAAAGGTTAAAGCTCTCGATATGAGAGATGTAGAGGCAAGTCTCTCCAATGATTAGTCCCAGGAATGTAATTGCAAATTTTTCAAAGCCTGCCAGGAAATCAAATAGGAGAAACCAAATCAGAATTACCTACTGTGATACCAGAGCAAAAGCAGAACAGAAGGCTGATTTTGCTTAGCAGATCACCACTGATGTCTGCTGAAGACAGACTGTGTCTGTACTGGACTACTTACATCAAAAATATTCACTAAACTAGTTCTTAACACTTTGTCTGGTTAATTCACACACAGTCATTTTAAAATTTACATAGTGTGTGCAGTTCAAAAGCCCTCACTCCAGAACTCTTTTAAGTAATTGTGAAAATGTATTCATTTTGTCTTAGGTGTTTGAAAGAAGTCCTCTTTTTATTCTTAACCTTAATAACTGAAAAAATATATTTTCAAAAGCAGTATCCCCAAACCGTATTACTAGGTCATTTCCAGTAAAAGCTTTGCCTTACGTCTTTACACAATCATACGTGAAACAATCCTACCATTCCTATTGTGAATTAAAAGATCCTGAGGTACTGCAGGTTATCAAGATACCTTTCATCAACTGTGGTGTAATAACCATCTGTAAGTGCTCTCAGCATACCTGAGTTCCTGGTATGGCATGCCATGATGCACACCATGAATGGCCAGTTTAAGAACTTGTTGGAGCATTTTGCATGCATTGTACATGCATGCAAACCCACCTGTCTTTTTTTTCTGTCCATGAGGTATGAGAGAGAAGGGAGTAGCAGGTGCAATTCTGCATCTCCTCCCACTGAGGAGTTAGGTTAAGTTGGCTGTATACCTGGACTCTGGAAATGGGAAGAACTCCCAGATTCCCTACCCTCACTACAGCCTCCCCACTTACATTAACGTCAAGATTTGACAAAGTTACACAGAAGGCTAACGTTACTGACAGAATGCTCATAATGGACTTGCTTATATTTTTTTCATTAAATTCTATTTTTTGTATTCTTAGATATATGTGAAGGTTTGTATGATGCTTCTGTTCAGGATACAAGCAGCTATTACGAGACTTGGAGTTTACACAAGGCAAATTTCCCTGTAATAGAAAACCAGAAAGAAATACTTTATATAGGATGTTGTGTGTGAGAAAGGGAGTGGCAGTAAAGGTAATCTGGTTTAGAGATGGCTCCAGACTTAAATCCTTTAATACAAACATCCTTAAACCTTGAACCTTTAAATCGTACACCTAGATATGGAAACAAACACTGTGGCTCAGACACACCCTTAAATTATATAGTAATTTTTAATATAATTTTTGGAAAGGATTATTGTTGTGTTATGCAAAGAGGGTATTCTATAGAAAGAATGTTTGTTTTAAATGGAATAATGTGAGAAACGAAATATTTGCAATTTAAACAATGCTGCTCATGTTCCATGCAAAAGCAGGAAACAATGTCATTTGCCTTGTTAAGAACTGTTTACTGAATGTAGTTTAAATGTCAGTTGAAGGGTTTGGTGTTTATTTTAATCATACTGCTTGAACAGGTGATCATTAAAAAGTTGTTGTTCTCAGGTGTCATGAACACCATGCATTTCATAACCAAACATTTGACATTTTTGATATTTTTTTTTTTTCTACCACTGGGTGAGTCAATACACAGGCAGCTAAAGTGCCAGAGTAGTTTTCATTTTAGTCTTTTAAGAAAACTTCGCTAAAATTCCAGAGACAGAGCACATCGACATCATAGTTTTTTACAGGGGAAAATGCATTAGCTCGGTCTCTTCCAACCTAGATGATTCTGTGATTCTGTGGTACGTTCTGTTGACCTATCTAGCCTAAGACTGACAGCTCACTTAAGTACCATAGGTAAAGTAAGATACTTACTATTCCATCATTATTTCTTGTTCTGTCATTAGCATCAAATTTCAAATGTTGATGAGAAACTCCATGACTCATAGAGGAATAGAATAGCTTGTAAACCAATACTGAAGAAATAACTGTTATGATCAAGTATTGCTGAGATCATATTTTGCTTCTCTGCTGTACACTGAAGAATTCCCTCTCAAACCATTTTTCAGTCATACTGTTATTACAGCATGACACTGTCATGAGTAGGAAGTACCAAGTGGATCACTTTATACTAATCATGTCTTCAAAACTGAAGCAACTAGTAGTAAATAACAGTGCTTCATTTATTTGCTTGATTTTTTTTTTCCAAATTTATGCCTTTCCTACATATTTTTTTAAGGACCTTTCCAGCAATTGTTTTTTATCAGAAAAACTGTTTATGAAAGCTGGTACATTTTATAATTTTGTGTTTCCGTGGAGAAGAATGGTGGCCTGATAAATAGATGAATGAAGGTCTGAGAGAGCAGAAGACAATTCATAATATTTTATCTCAAATATAGGCATAATAGTTCTTGGTGTAGAAATATGGGAAAATTATGCTGCCATTCATGCTTGTGCTAGAACAGTGACTTAGAAGCAGTGTTGTATTGTATTATATCCACACCTGCAACGGTGTATTAAGGGTTGCATACTGAGAAACTATAGGGCAGGAAAAACTTATTCCTATTTCTTCAAGAAGTCTTTGACCTGTACACAGCTTCAGGCATTTCAGAGATGATGAAATATTTTTCTTCATGTAAGACATAAATTTCACCATTTACTATTTTGCTATTTACCATTTACCATAGCATGGTATTTAATACAAAATAAATATTTTTGTCCTGGTTGGTATATTATTTGACAAAGTATTTATGCAAAGCTCCTGCTATAACTTTGCCCTAGAAACAATCAAGCTGGTTGATGTTGAGATGTGCTTCGTGTGCCCTGAGCTGACTCTGCCCTGAGCTGTAATATTAAATATAAAATCTTTACCCAGCCTGGTTAAACTTTTTGGAGCATTACTAGTAGAGATTACTGGTCAATTTTTAGAGCAGTAATGCTGCAAGGCACACAATCCAGAAAGGAAACTACTTAATGTTGCTATATCTCCTTTTTTTCTATTAATCTAAAACAATTAAAGACATGTTCAAGACCATCTTTTGACTGTAGTTTGTATGGTCATTAATGTCTTGATCCTGTTGGCTACTAAACTTTCTGGCCTTATCCATTACCTACTCTTAACTATTGAAGTCAACACAACTGTTACAATGCTTAAGTGCTTTGTTGAATCAGGGCCAGAGTGCTCAGAAACTGGTAAGATCAACCACCCAGGAAGAGAAAAGGAACAAAAACCATGTGGCCAGTCACAAGTAATCATTGCAGTTTTCCTGTATGAAACATCAACTTTAGCAATATATAATAGATCCATGGGCTTAGCTACATGCAAAACCAATTACTTCAGAAATTTTCTTACTGAATAGCTTCACAGAAATTATAGTCTGTTTATGGCATTCTGTTTGAAGAAAGGTTAGGCTGGAATGAAGATAGAAGGTTTTCATATGGTAAATTATCTTCCAAACTTTGATAACAACCATTCTGCACATGCAGTTAATATGTTAATTATAACTTATTATAATTAATAATATTAATTATAATATTAATATAATAATGCATCAATATTATAATTATTTGCATAATACAAGTATATACGTTATAATTAAAATTAATTATATAATTATATAATCCATACAAATAATATATAAATGTAAGCATATAAAATTTATAAAATATATAATATATAAAATAATATAAATATATAAAAATACATACATACATAAATATAAACATAAATTAATATAAAATATACAATATATATAGTTATTATATAATTAATATTAAGCATGTAATATATAATTAAATA
>CM021697.1:126415641-126548563 GCA_011074415.1 Stictonetta naevosa
TATGATTCTATGTTATGTAATTAATATATGATTATATTGATATATATTCAGATATATTTAATATATGTATGATTAATATATATAATTAGATATATTAAGGGGAGGGGTCAGGTCAGTTTCCTGAAGTAATGACAAGAAATACACCTCAGAACACCATTTATTTACAGGAATACTTTTGAATGTATGCTTTCTATTTTTATTGAATTAATATTTTTATGCTGCCAGGTAAAGCTTTTTAATCTATGTTTATATTCTTTACTTTTTTTTTTTTTTTTTTTTTTTTTTTTTTAAACCATATTTAATTCTAATGGGGAAACCTATCAGATACTGCTTATTTATTTCAAATCCTGTTGCTCTCCAGCAATCAGCTGTTTTGGTTTGGCCCAACAGGCAGCTAAGCACATCATAACCATTCATTCACTAACTCCATGCCACAGTGGGATGGGGTAGAGAATTGAAAAAAAAAGGGTAAAAAACTCACGGGTTGAGATAAAGACATTTTAATAAGGCAGAAAAAGAAGGGAAAATAATAATGATGATGATAAAAGAATGTACAAAGTGAGGCACAATTTCATTGCTCACCACCCTCTGACAAATGCCTAGCCCGTCCCTGACCAGTGGCACCCACCTCAGACAACCCCCCCCCCCCCAGTTTTATTGTTCCACCACATGATGCCATGTGGTGTGGGACATCCCTTTGGCCAGCCTGGATCAGCTGTCCTGGCTGTGTCCCCCTAGCTCCTTGTGCACCCCCACCCTTCTTGCTGGCAGGGCAGCACAAGAAGCTGAAAAGTCCTTGGCTCTCTGTAAACACTGATCTGCAACATCTAAAAGATTGGTGTGTTATCAGCATTATTCTCATCCTAAGTCCAAAACACAGTGCCATACCAGTTACCAGGTAAATAATTATTCCAGCTGAAACCAGGACAATGTTAGTGTGTTTACCAATGCCAAACATTTTTCTTGCAATTAAGCCTTAATTTCAGCTGCTGTTGTTGAACAAGTCTGCTTTGAAATGTTGATTTCCTTCAAATCCCATTTGATTTTTCTTTCCAGTAAGTTTCTGTGATTTGGTTGCCCACACAGTAATACTGTCACAGCTGGCATTAATTGGCATTTTTATACCAAAGTGCGGGCAGACACCATCCAACAGCCACCCACCAAACAGAATAATATAGAACTATAGGGCTGAAACACTTCTACAGCAGAGACTGTTACCATTATCTCCACTTGACAGGCATGGAGCAGAGGTAGGGAGGTAAGAAGTGGTAAGAATCTATTTCAAGGAGGATTCTCATCAATCTTTTACTACAATACTACTTGAGCTAGTTTCAGACACTACTTATTTTCTCTTTAATTTATAATCCTTCCCTTCTGCATCCAACTTGCTCACAGCAGTCTAATGCCAGACCAACCCTGAGGGCAGCAAAGGTATTTGTTTTCCCTCTTGAAACCCACAGTCAGGCACTTGGCATTAGTGGCTATGTCATACCAAGTTAATTAATAATATCAGACACGTAATTTTGCATCCTCTGTATAAAGATAGAGGACAACTAAACCCAGAAAAAAAATATGACAGAATATTGTACTACCTGATGAGTTTTTCTTCTTTTGTTTAATTCTTTATTGCTCTTTCATTTGCTTCTTTATGCAATTGGTATTGAGAAAAACAGCTATAAATTATTATGCTTATCCCTACAGTTATTTGTAGGGCTCTCAAAAAGTGAAGAGCTGGAATTTGCTTGAAAGCTTCTGTTTGAAAACATAGTGCTGTAAATTTTGTCACTCAAGACTTTGGTATTACTCCTAAGAGGCAGACAGAGAATTTTATTTGGGCAGATACTGGACAGGTCTTATGATACATTCTGAAAGGACAAATCTCAGGGTTTTGCAGACATTTTCACATACCTCCAGGCACAGATTTCTCAAGTAGTGCCAGACAGCAGTGTTGCAATGCTCTGACGATATAAACAGTCACGGGCACTTGGCACAAAGTCATTCCGTTCATTTACAAGATATTCAGAAGGAGGAGCATTGAGGTTATTTTTAATACTCACATCCATAGATACTTACATTTCTGGAAATGCTAATTCTCTATTTTTAAAGTTAACATGTTAGCTGATATATGGCTTAAATTACATAACTGTGTAATACTTTCTCCATTTTATTAATGTGTGCTTACAAACAAGTGAGGACTTACCAACTCTAGAATACTTAAAATTCCTATATATATTCATATATATACATATACATGTGTGTATACATACACACACATATATATGCGTGTATATATATATATATAACATTGAGAAGTCGCAATGGTGAAAGTTTAATTATGTCTTCTCCTTTTTTTTTGAACCATTTAGATATCAACATGAATCAATTCCAAGTCCACTGGTTACTGGAGTCCTGTGCACACAATGACACCAAAGGACTTGGGAAAGTAACTGAGCTGACTTATGTAAGTCTCCATTCAGACTTGTGCTTGACTCTAAATAGCTTCTAAACAGCAAGAGAAAGGATGGTTCTGTAACGTAACACAGTATGTTTCATACCATATTTCACATATAGAATAGAATAGAATCATGGAATGGCTTGGGTTGGAAGGGACCTTAAAGAGCATCCAGTTCCAACCCCCCCACCATGGGCAGGGATACCTTTCACTACATCAGGTTGCACAGGGCCTCGTCCAAACTGGTCTTGAATGACTGTAGGGATGGGGTATCAACAATTTCTCTGGGCAAGCTGTTCCAGTGCTTCACCACCCTCTGAGTGAAGAATCAGTAAGAATAAGTAAGAATACTTCTTTTTTACTTTCTTCTTGTGCAATATAGAAATGATGCATCTGGAGTATTGTTTTTCTGTTTGTTTGTTTGTTTTGTTGTTGTTTTAAATCCAAGCTAAGCTAAAATCATAATGCTTTGTTGGTGCTATTCAGAACACAAGAGCAGACAAATTTATAGCTAAGTACCTACATATTTCTACAGCGTATAGAACACGGCTTGATTTATGATTAGAACTGTAAGACTCTATAAAAGTGTAAATACTGGCAAGTAATAATAGTAATTAATAAGCTAGGTTTCCTTTTAGACATGTGGATGTGTTTCACATACCCTGAGGAGAATAATAGAATTAGAAATACAGAACAATAGTTGAAAAATACTAGAAATTAAATCTTAAAGTTGCACAGATATCAGATAAGGAGAAAAGATACATGTAAGTACATGTCAGATCAAATATATATTACAGTGTCAGTTCTTCATTGTTGGTAATCTAGCATTATCTAGATATCATATTGTATCTGCAATTTGAAAAACACAATGATGAGTGCATCACAATTGATTTAGTGGGTTATGTTGAATGGAATAAAACATAATTCACCTTTACTTCTTACCACGAACTGTAGTACCAGATAATTCAATTGAGTTAATGGCATGTAAAAGTAGAGTAAATCATTTCTATGATTTCTATTTCTAAATAATTTTCATGCAAGAAGCTGTTAGCTTGTAAGATTTATTACTTCATGGGGTTAGCAAAGCAAATATTAGCAGTGAATTAAAAAAATGATTGTAATATAATGCTATGATCAATCAGTCTCAATATTTCAAGGTATGCCCATCAAGATAGGAGAAAGTTTATATTTAATAAGTTTAGTTCCACTTAAGGTCAAGATAGATTCTTTGTACATACGGCCAATATGTTGTGGGATTAGTTCATTTATTTCTATCAGTCATATTACAGCAATCTGTTCAATCTACTTTGTGAAACTGTGTGTTTCGAGGGCTCATTTTTATTACAAACTCTCAGAAGAAGACTGATGCTACAAAGGGTTTGATAGTCAATTAATCGTTCAAGATGTATAAAGGCCTTAGGTTTCGAGTGTTGAGCATTTAGTTTCTGGTCCATGGTTTTATGGACATTGAAATTAGACCATTTGCTATTTGCAGAGTGTACTTTGAGATGCATATCTCAAGATGAGATGCTACTAAAATTCAGCCCAAACCCAAAATTACAAACAGGTGTCTGTTTTAATGAGTGACTGGGAAACACGGGAATAGCCTGAAATCTTGCCTAAATATACTATAATCTTAAAACAAAGGTCAATTTACAGTCATTTGTAAAGTAAAGGAACAGTTTTGTTTGTCTGTTTTGTTTTTCTTAAAAAAATTAAACAATACAGTTACAGTTACAATACAGTTACAGAATCAAATCTGTTATAATACTCTCACAGCAGGTGGAAGATGGAGAATCAAGTCCTTTCCGAGCCCAATCTCTATATCCCATTGAAAATGACCTTCAAAGGGAAGTTTTGACTAACTTGGCTTGGGATTCACTTCCAAAAAAACAGGGAGTTCCGTAGAAAAACCTTGGAGACTAGTGATTCTGAAGTGAAAGAAAGAAAGATCTAAAAGGCAGTGAAAGACTTGGGACCTTAGCCAGAAAGGTATTATTGGACATTCTCCCAGAAAAAATAAATAACAACCCTTTTTTTTTTTTTTTTTCCTCATAATTTGATTTGTGCTAAAGCTTTCCGGCTGATTTTCAAATATAATTTAGACAACATTAAGAAGTTAGAAGGACACTTACACTTTGTGTAAAGTTTTTTCAGTCACTGTCTTTAAAAGGAGTAATTTGCTTTGCAATACAGCTGTGGAGTTTATCTTCTTGATAATAAGATAGAAGTAGTTAATGTACTAAAGGGGGAAAAAAAAGTACATCTATAATGCCACACTGACTTTGAATACACTTTAAAACAGTTAAATGTAGATGAAGCCTGTCATTTACAGTGACTTAACTCAACTTTCTTACATTTATTTAATTCAATTAGCATTTACATCCTCACATCGCTACCCCCACTGCCGTCATGTCAGAGACTGTTCTAAATGTTAGATGCTAGTTGCTTTGATAGAGTACAGTGAAGGAACTGTATAGAAAGGAAAGACATGTCAAAATGCTATGCTAATGTATTTCACTACTGAAAATAATCATAACATATGTAATATTTGCTTTGTTGACTGAGTAAAAACTATGTTGGCATGTGTTAAGCATATCAGGAAAATATTTTATTGGAGAAAGCTTTTCATCTTCTGCCAATTTTATTTTTCACTTTTTTTTTTTTTTTTTCCTAGGGATCTATTTGCATCATGTTCTCTTTTTGTTTTTCCTGTTACAGGAGAACTACATGATTCTGAAGGACCTGTCGTTTGCATGCAAATATAAAGTAACTGTTTTGCCTGCAAAATCTAAAGGCCGTTTTAAGGCTGAGAGTATTTTCTTTGTCACCCCATCTTGCTCTGCATTTAAAGAAAAAAACCACAAGCACATTAATTGTCCTGCTGAAGGAGGTAAGACATGATCTGGAGAACTTGCCAAATAGTTTCAAATGTACTTACAGTCATGAAGAAAAGTCTTTAAAGGAAATTCTAAAATAGTATATAAAAGATTCAGAAGAAAAAAAAAAAAAAGAGATGATTAATGCTTATGTGAAAAATCAACTAAAATACATAGCAGTATAGATTTAAGTTGCCACATTCCTGTTTGTCAATTAGGTAAGAATTTTAGTGAACTGGTTATGAACACATGATGGCATTTGTTATTACAGTTTTTAGTGCAAGGAGGATGTTTCTCAGTTACATTAACTATAATGATGAATGACAGATGTAAACATAATTATGCTGGCATGATCCATCTTTGGAATGTTTTCCTACTGATGCAAGCTGCTTGATTTTGTTTAGGTTAATGCTTCTCTTAAATAACAAATAAAGGTGCTCATACCTGGTAGAGTGTAGCTACAATTCAAGGTATTCAAGATTATGGTAAATCACAGAATCATGGAGATGTTGGTTAAAAGGGATCTCTAATCTCAGCTAATCTAGCCATGCACTTCAAGCAGGGCTATTGCCAGCACTAGGTCAGATCAGCCATATCTTTGTGAGGGCAAAGTTTCCAGCATTACAGTTTTCTTCCTGGGCAACTGCAACTGAAACATACATTTCACCTAATCAGAGAGCCCCTATTAAATCGTACTACAGTTTTAGAGCATGAATTTTACTTTTTGCCTGCATCATGGAGATCTAAGGGTTTTCTTGTGGTCCCCAAACTGAAAAACAGCTCAGATATTCTGAAATACAGAGGACCCACAGGATGGTTCCATGTGAATGAGGGGTTTATAATTTTACATGGCATTGGCTTTTCTTTCTGTCATCTGTAGATGACAGAACTTGAAGTTTGAATTTGGCCCAAAACACCAATGGAATATATCAACGATAGGCTTTGGTTAAAACTGAAAATGTAGTGGCAGAAAGCTAGCAGGATACTGGATAACATCAGAAAGAGAGCTCTGTCTGACCTTGAGTTGCAAAATTAAATTAACATTATTGAATATTATCTTTCAAAGTTTAGCTTATCTTTCTGCTTTCCAAATTTATAGTGCCAGTTCTACCCAAAGTGTTGGCCAAACCCGAGAATCTATCTGCGTCTTTCATTGTTCAGGAAGGTAACATCACTGGTCATTTTTCCTGGAAGATATCTAAGGCAGTCCTTCACCAGCCCATGACAGGGTTTCAAGTCACATGGGCAGAAGTAACCACAGAAAGTCGACAGAACAGCTTGCCCAACAGCATCATTTCGCAGTCACAGATACTGCCAGCAGTAAGTTGTTTGTTAATTTCCTTTTCCATTGCATTCATAACTGCATGCATACATGGCATCCTTTTAATTTTTAGTGGTAACGTGGATGTCACACATAGCATTTTCTCACTCTGCGGGCAAGCTGGAGCAGGAGGTGCTTTAATTTTTCCTCCTTGTTGGAAATACAAAGCACAGCTACTTGTCTCGATGGCACATCAAACATTTTAATGTGCACAATTGTCAAATTAGCAGACATTATCTGAAAAATCCCTAAAGGGAGGAAAAGATCATCTCTGTGTGGCAATAGATGCTTTTATTTTCTTTTGATAATCAGGCTGTTCAGCTTGGTGGTTACTATAGTTTTACTAATTATTTGGTGTCCATGTCCACAAATTTGATGGATTTAATCATTTTTTGTTTCCCTTTGAGTCACTCTTTGCTCTAAGAGAAGTAAAAAACACTTTCCCCTCTGTGAATATGCACTATTGTCTGATAGACAAGTAAATTGAGGAATACTAGATTTCACTGTTTACTGAAAGTGTTACAATGATTAATTTGAATTCTTCCCCCTATTTGCTTTAAGATGGCCTTTGCTGTTTCAGTTCCTCTAGCAGAAGCAAATGAAGAGCACTTCTTTCAGACTGCCTTGCCAGATTCACCAGAGTTCATTCAGACTCAGTTGCCAGATCCACCAGAGTCAACAAAAGGACTTAAGTAGCTGGCCTTGATCCAAAGTCTACTAACAATGTTGGGAGTCTTTCCATGCACTTCAGGGACATGGATCAAAGCAACTGTGTCTCAAGCAGAACAGGCTGAAAATCTTTTCACAACATTTGTTTCATAAAAGAATGCATAAAATGTTTTCTTGGACACATCTTGCATTCAACACATTTTCCACAAGTCCAAGACAAGGTTCCCACAATTTTATCTTAATTCCTAGCAGACTGGCCTAAGGCTATGCCCCCTGTGTTTGAAAGCATGTTTTTCTCAGACACAGCAACAAAGTTGACCGTGGATGCTCCAGAACTATGGGGCAAGCTACTATGCACTGTGCAGAGCTGTTTTGTTCCACAGTAGTACAGACTCAGCGGGATGCAGACTAGTTCATTCAAAGCTCAATCTACAATCCCAAGCAGAAGCACAGTGCAGATAAAGGCTTGGTCTCTTCAGCAAGCCATGTTGCGGGATTATTTTAAAGTGGATACTCAATCACAGACATTTGAATGTAAACAGCCACTTAAGCACAATAAGCAGTTATAGACCATGAGATGTTACTTTTCACTTCAGTTTTCATCTTTTGTTTTAGGACCAGGCGAATGGTTTATAGAGAATTTCTATTTCACTTTTTAGGCTTCTGGTTCAGTTATGTCTAATTTAAAATGTTTCTTTACCTTCTGTTATGCTTTTTTTTTTTTTTTTTTTTTTTTTCCCTATGGTTTCACTACTGTAAAGCCTGAAAATTTCTTTATCTATCACCATATGTATGTATCTATTCATAGTACCTGGTTAACTTGCATAAAACTCTGGTTTGAGTTGAAATACACTCTACACTCTGAAACCACCATATTGTAGTGTATTTCATGGTGATGATCATTCACTCATTTTTGTTGGCAATCCCCGATTGTTAAAAAATTAATATTTACGCAACTAGGTTGAAGTGCACATGTCCCAGGAGCATATGAAAGAGCAGAGTGAATGTCTAAGTGTGAAGTATGCATTTCTCTTTCTCTCCTACCCATGATGTATGTTACATGTGGTGGAAAAGCTTTGGAAGATATTTTAAGAGCAGCCCTGTCTCAGTATATGCAATAATTTGTCAGTAAAGCTACACTTTTACTCCAGCCTTTTCTCTCTCTCTCTCCTTTCCCCCTTCTGATCTGGCAAGAACAGCAAATTATCAGTTATTCTCACAGACACTTTCAGCTCCCTGTTGTGTGCTTGGGACAATGCCTGCCAGAAGAGTTTGCTATGCAAATTCTGGCTAATCAGAGGACCATGCCATGTGTGCACTGTCCAGTGTCTCTGCCCCACAGTCTTATCCCTGGGATTGGTATGCTGTGTGTTTCTGAGGTCCTTTTTTTTTAGCTTGGAATAAGGTGAATTGGGACTTCCAATTCCTGAATGCCCTTCAGTCTTCAGTCAGATGTAATTCCTATTTGGGAGCATTTATAAACTTACTCTGAAATTATTTTTCACAGTTTTAAGTGACCACACAAGGTACAGAGCAATCAAAAGTGAGGACAATACTGATATTTCACAATCCATACTGCCAGAAATGTGATTAAGAACAGAAGGGCCAATCTTCATGGTGTAACTTTGGACAAACCTTCTGAAATCACTATAGCTACCCACTGATTTCACTATCTGCAGCATGTACCCCAGACCTGAAAATTGCCATAAGTCAATTTATCAATCAGTAGAATTTACAGCCAGATGTAAAATAAAAACAAGTGTATTTAATGAACCTGTTTGTTAAAAAAAATAAAAAATAAGAAGCTAAAAACTGTTTTTTCAGTGATGAACATACCAACTTTCAAGAATGCTAAGGAAAAACTTGTACCTCTTACACGTGAAACTGTAACATTATGGGAACAATGTATTCTCAAAGTCAATGGCAAGCAAAAGTTCAAGACAAACCTCCTCAACCAAGTAATACATATGTTAAATCCTTTTTACAGATTTTTAAGAAAGCAATTTGTGGGTGCTGAGAGTTACAGAACCTGTTTAAACCACTGATTTGTGTGAGTAGAGCAACCATGCTTTATTTTTAGATGCCATGAGAATTAATGTAATTTATTTATTGTTAGGATCATTATGTACTCACCGTGCCCAATCTGAGGCCATCAATGCTGTACCGATTGGAAGTTCAAGTGCTGACAACTGGTGGGGAGGGACCAGCTACAATAAAATCATTCCGAACGCCTGCTCTTCCTCCATTTTCACCCCACAGTAAGTAGTACCTCATTTTGGCATGTTTTTTTGTGTTTTAAAAAAACCTTCAGTCTTACACATGCAAACAGGTTGCTTAACCTTATAATCTTTATTCGCTCTGGTAGAATTCCGTAAACATAATGTACATGTTTGTTTGTTTGTTTGTTTGTTTCTGTAACAGTCTATCAGCAGGCAGTGGTGGAATCAAATATAATCTTTCTCTCATTCAGTTTTGTGTGTCTTACATTTGCCACCACATCCTGCCATAGCTCTTTGGCTTATACCTGTAGTACTTGGGATTCGGAGGTGGTCTCTCCTCCAAGTACTATCTAGGCCTGGGACTGCTTAGCTTTCAAGATTAGGCTTTTCTGAGATGCGTTCAGTTGAGTATGGCTATAGTATGACCATATTTCTAAAGCTGTGCAAACCTATTAATGGCCATTTCAAGCATTTTTTAATTTTTGGAAAAGCACAACTCAGTCTTGTAAAGCTCAGCAAAAAATACAATGAATTAGTTCACTAAAGTTGTCTGGACTGAATATGCACATAGTTGTCAGCACAGGCAGTTCACTTAAAAGCTGAAGGCTTGCAAGCTGGAGGCCTCAAGAGGCCTATAAAGGAGAATCTGGTAAATGATTGTATTACATATTCAGGGTTTGATATGTACATACTTTCTTATCCTTTTGTTTAGGACCTCATCTGAAGCAACATCATCCACACCACTATAAGCCACCCCCAGAGAAATATTAAGCTGTTTCAGATGATTATGTAAGTAACTGAGAGGAAAAACTGAGTTCCCTGCTGGAGGCTAGGAAAAGGCACATCTGTAGGAGCAATTAATACAGTTTTCCAGTGGAAGTTACCATGCTGTACAATCTGTAGCAACTTTATGTAGTTTAGTCATCAAGAATTGTATTTGTACCAAGACAAAGATGAAGCATACAGCATCATTTCAGTACCACTACTATTCAACAAACTGAAGATTGCATCGAACTCAACACCTGAGAGAAAATCAAAGTGTGTTTATTATAATGTTTTTGTATTTCTATGTTTGAAGTAGATTGAAACAATGTGGTGTATACAGCTTTTTCTCTTAGTGACTTCAGTGTTAATATGTAAGAGGTTGTCCTGTGATACATACATACCTTTGAACACTGGAGGCCATGTTGTCATTAACATGTTTAATTGATCTATTTTACTTAAAGCCCTCTTACCAGTTCGAGTCCTAGAGTATTTTGCTGTTAAAGATCTCCACTTCTCTGAAATAAGGACATAAGTAAAATAAGTAGCAGAAGCAGAAACCTTTAAATAGTCAATGTTTAATAACTGCAGTATCACTGCAGAGGAGAGTGATGATACATTTACGTAGTCAACCACCTCTTCCAAAGTAATGTTTCAGTATGGAGATCTTCTATTAATATAGTTAATAGTTAAAATATAGGGTAGATGTACTATTCATTATAAAGAAACAGATGGCAGTTAATATAATTGTTGACAATTAGTGGTGATTAATACAATTAATTGATAGATTCTGGAAGAATGACCTTTAAAATCCCACTTTTTTGTTGTTGTTGTTGGTTATTATCTTAAAAGGAAATGTTGATTTTCTAGCTAGAAGTCTGAATAATTAACATATATTAAAAATGGAAATTCTGGGGCACATTTATTATTCAAGTATCTGTAGAGCTACTTTTTTGGCTTCTCTATCTTTTGATGCACATGTCTCTTTTCCCCACGGATCTTTTGAACAGAGGGTTGGGTATGTTGGCTCCATGCTATTCTGCTTACAGAAGAGTTGCATGACAATACTCTAGCATCTGGAAAGCATTGGCTTATAGTTTATTTGAATGCATTTTTCAAATTCAGGCATAAGGGTGCCCTTTTTAACCATAAGGGAATACAGACTGCCTTTATTGTACAATATAAACTGTCTGGAATAATTTGCTTCACAAAGAGACATCCTTTGATAGTGAACAGAAACTACTTGGATTTATTATCAAGAAGGTGGAAAGTATTTGCCAATAAATTTCAGTACAAGTACAATCAAAATCTAATGTTCAGACATTAGTGGCAAATATATTTTCCTTCTCATGATTACAAATTGTATTGTAGAAAACAAATATGGATAAAAGAAATGCATGCCTGAAACTGAGGATCACAATTGTATTTATCATAGTAGGGCATTCACAAAATAATCACACATAGTTTGTCTCTACCGAAGTTTATAGTTTTGGTGCATGGGGTTCAATAGCACTGAGGGTGAAGGAAACTGAATTAATTTCTGATCACTTATCCATTCCAGCTATTAAAGTACTTTTTTTTTTTTTTTTTCCCATTCTCTTTCTACTTTGCCTGTTGTCTATTTTGATGTGCACTCAGTGACAAAGGACAAAGGACTTTTTACAGAAAATTTCAATTGCCATGTGATTTGGGCCTTTAACAGTTGTTTTAAAAATATTAAAGGCAATGGTTATTTTAATTCCTTCCTCTGCTGGTCTGTCACCTTATCTTTTCCAAAATACGTTAACAAATAACAGATAAACTCTTCTTCATAAAATCTGTAATGTAATATTTATTTCAATTTTGGAAGATGGCCAGAGTCTCAGAGATTTTTGGGGATGTAAGAATGTGTAATGCATGCAAGACTTTACAAAGAAAAACAACTATATGGGTTGAACTGTTGTGCAGTACTGCTTTGATGTTTAGGTTATACAGGGCATAAAGTAAGGACAGAAGGTGTCTTGTTTGCTGAGAGTAGTTTTCAGTGGGATCAGGGCAAGTACTACCTCAGGCTGCTTTAAAAACTTCTGTCCACACCTTTCCATTAGAGTCTATTCCAGTTATGCTGGAGCAATTCTGTAGTGACTTGATTAATGTTAATGAAATTATGTTTGCATTCATAGTGACATTGGTAAAGCATAGAACATGGATGTCAGTCAATGAGGCCAGACCTGGTTTGGAGATTAAACCGGAAGTTAGCAGCCCCGAGTGATCATATCCTTAGTCTTAATTGCTGAGTGGAAGCCTTGTTCTTCTGCTTGCTTATGTCAATTTCATTGAAACATTCAATTTTTAAAAGTAGCAGTTAATGTTAAAGAGTATGCTTTCCTTCTAAATTAGATTTTGGCCAACCAAAAAAATATATGTATTTGATAAAGTAGAATTGAGCAAGTGCATTATACAGAGTCTGTTTTACAAAGAGGTAAAGTCATTTTTATCCTTCTACAAATGAGTTTATGAACTCACCTTTCAAGTGATCTTCCAAATCAAAAATAAAAAATAATAAATCTACCAAGATCATGCATGGATGTTAAATTTGAAACTACGAGTGCTTTCCCAATTATGCTTTGAATTTAGCAGTACCAATCTGAAGTTTCTAGTGCCTAACTCATAAAGCCTTGTTTGCTGAATTGTACAGGGTGTTGTCCTAATTTACTGGCCTAAATCACATTATACATTTAATTCAGCAATAGACTTGCAATTCACTGCGTGATTCACTAGTTAATGATTTATTTTCTCTAATGATGTTGCATAATACAGAATTATTATAGATTTTGGGATGCTTTTAAATACTCTGCACCTTTACACTAATGTATTATTTTCTATGTATGATTCTGATGGATTTGTCAGTTCACTTCTGGATGCATTTTGTTTATTTCTGAAAGAAAAAAGAGATTATGCCATTTTTGCTAGCTGCTTTGTGAAATTGATTTTTTTGTTGTTCACCAATGATTTTTGTTTTTAAGTAGTAGAGGAAATTCAGTAGGGGAAATTCAGAGGAATTTTCAGAGGAAAAGTAGAGGAAAAAGTAGGGGAAATTCAAATAAGACAAAACTTGTGCTGTACTACTATGTGTAACATCTTGAACATTCATTAAGAATACAGCATATGAACACTAAATAAGAGGTCTGACTTCTGAAATGCTGCACATCCAACTTAGTGGCTTCAGAAAGAATTGAGGTATGGCAATACTAATATTGACATTAATGTTTGATATGATCACACATAAAATCAAATAAATACTCATTATTAATATGAGTGGGAAATTTACCATTTATATTAGCAGAAGCATATAGAAACCTAAATATTGAGTAAATTCATTCAACAATAATTTCATCTCCATACTCCCTGCTGGAGTCAGGGAGAGGTTCAGATAAGTAGGCTCTGATTCAGGAAGGTATGCAGAAAAGAGAACTTCTATATGCACAGAAGAAGTCAGTGGGTTGGATATACCTTTGGATATACCTTTGTGTATACAGTAGAGAGTGAGATTTAGTGATGTCTTAAATAAAGTATGGATGTCAGAATTGAATACTCTCTTAAATTAGGGGCTTATGGAACGAAGTATTGGACCCAGACAGTTCTAAATTCTGTGTACAACACCATAGAAATTTTTATTTTTGTCTTGTGTATATGTAAATGTAGTTGTGATATTGACTTATTTATTAATTTTCTTATACTATGTGCCAAGTATATTCCTACCCTTTTGATCAGTACCTGTGAACATCAATTACTAAAAATAATGTTATGCAAACTTGTGCATTGTAACCAGGAATATGATGCTAATAAGCTGTTGCATGTAGTTTAAAATAATTAAGAAAACCCTCTATTTAAAAAAAATGTAAATGAATACCTGCAGATGTTGATGATTATATATGGTTTTGCATGCCAAAACTCATTGTTTAGTTGTGGGCATGAATTGTAATGACTGTATTACCTCTACTGAGTATATTAGTAAGGTACAATTTACAAAGTTATTAACAGAGCTCTATATGTAAAATGTTTTCTTTTTAGTTAATTATATTGTAGTAGAGGTGTAACAGAACTGTTTATCTGTTACCCAAATTGGCTGTAGAAATTATGTTCCTATAACAGTCATTTAAAGTCAGTATTTATTTATGTATGTAATACAAAAAAAATTGGTCTTATGTGTCTGTCCATTTATTTAGAGAAAGAAAACAATTTGTATAAACAATTTGTAAAAAAAAAAAAAAAAAAAAAAAGTAAATGTAAATAGAGCCTGATTTCTTTTACTCATTATTTTCATGTTTAGAACTTGTATATACTGTTTAGGTAATAAACGATCCTACACTGAAGTCTTGCTACATTATCTCCTCCATACAGGACTTAAACTTTTTTTTTAAGTGGGAGATAAAGTGTTGTCAAATAAAAATCAGGGTACCATTGGTACTCTACATTTCATTGTACATGTAGTCATAACATTTTATCCTCGCTGTTTGCTACTGCATTTTGTTTTCTTTAGAAAGTGATCAAAATAATCTGAAGATAAATTTAAGTATCATTTGAGTATTTTATGTTGAAAAGCAACTCTTAAAGTAAAAAATCAGACTCAAGATCTTGTCTTCTTTTCCCTTGTTTCCATGGGATAGTACACAATGGAGTTTCAGTAACCCTTTGTAATACTGATTTCAAATAATTAAAACGTTGCTAGATCTATGTCAGTGGCCTGATCATGCAAGTCAAGATTTTCATGATTAAAAATCACAGTGAAATCTATGTGTGCACCAGATTTGGAATATTTTATATTTAAAAGTGCAGTATCCCATGATTTAAATGATATATTTTTAATAAATATAAATATCTGTCTTACTACAACATTTGTTTCAAATTGTCATAGATGTGCTATCATTCTCAAATGCAATGTTTTTGGTAAATCTCTTAGCAGGTGTGCCTTTCACATATTCTCAAATTACTTAATAAACATCTAGTTTTTGTTAACTTGAGCATAAACTCCAAATTTTCCTAATTACTTTCTCAGTAGAATAACTGCTTAGGGTTTTTATTGTTTGTTTTTCATTTTACATAAATGGACAATGTTTAGCATACACCCTTATAATTAAATTCCTCTCCAAGTTGTATTCCACCAGTGTGGTATGGTAAAACCTCATAGGAGTTATATATCACTGTGGGTAGGTAAGTTGTCATAATAAATAGATGAAGTGTTCTATGCACTGTCACTCTTTTTCTTTTTCCCCTTTCATAACTTCAAATAAATGTTCTATTCAACACTGAATTAGAAGAGATGATGACTGGATAATGTCAATCATATTAAATAAAAGCAAATTTGGTATATATTGATCAGTATGGATCATTTTGATTTGGGGTTTTGTACTTTGTGCTTCAGTGTAACTTGGCTCTTTTTTTTTCATCTAAAATGAGAATGCACACCATCATTTTATTATTAATTACTATTATTATTATTTAATATATATTAAAAAAAATCCTCCATACTTCTGTTTTCCTATTACAGGTGTTGTATTGTCATCATCTGGATATATGCCAGCCTCCTTGAAGAAGGCCTTGAACCAAAACACTGGTTGAGCCTGCCAGTGACAATGCAGCACCTGTAAGGGTGAAAGAAAACACGGGAGATCATTGAACACACGGCTTTGAACTGTAGCCAATGTGAAAGACTCCTGCAGGCCTGAAGGGGATGTGGTTCAACAGAAATGTCTGTTCTGTCCCCCTTTGGGTTGCGCATAATAGCATTTCTACTTCTACTGAAGGTGCTCGTAGGAGTATAAATATTTAATATACACCTTACTATAACCATTTACTGAGATTGTTTTCTGGGTCAGAAACTAAAGAATTTATGAATACTTTCTGTACCCAGTTCCTCACCTTTGATGGTGATTTATTCATGTTATTTAATAATAAGCTTCATTCAGGAGGACTCTTTCTTCTTAAAAGGTTATCAACTTTGGAATGATTGGACTGCCATTTTTCAGGAGAGTTAGGCAAATATGCTGAACACAATATCTCTTTATGTTTGTGTGCAAATATATTTATACACAAGATAGTACTTGTCTTTTTCACAACCTGTCCAGTAGTATATTTGTAATAGGTTCAAAATAGTCTATGTTTAACTCTCTATTTGATGGTTAGAACTGATTAGCCAGCACATTTTTCATACTTTTATAATTTTATTTAGAAAATGTTGCCTGATTTAAGTGGTTCAGGCTGCATGGTTATTATTAGATGTGGAATGATAAACTGTAATTTCCACCCTTGCATTTCTACTTAAGAGGAAGGTAGGTAGACAGGTGAATGAATAGACTTCACCCCACTACAAACACACAGGAAAAAAGTGAAGGACACACACACACACACACACACACACGTCTTGTGTATTGGTCCAATTTCCAGTGTTAGTGGTTGTCTGCAAACATACAAATTAATCTTTTAAATTTATTTTCTGAGCTGTGCTGCAATGTTTATTTATATTTCAGACTTTCAGTAAGCATATCTGAAAGCCAACATCAATTAATCTCATAAGACTGATGTACAAGAAAAACAAAACAAAAAACAAAACTTAAAACAAAAACAACCAGAAAAAAAACTAAGCCAAAACTTGCTGTCGGATTCTGAAAGAGCCCTTTGGGACAGCTGTGCTTTTGGTATTCATTGAATCATAATGAAGACAATGAAGAGCCACACACATTCTTCTTGCTTTGAGTGGACTGCAGACATTTTTTCAAATACCTCTTATCACAAAGAATCCTATTTAATAGCTTCATTAGTGGATGAGTTACCAAACGTATACAGTAACTTAAAGCTATTATGACTTACCAGTGAATGATTCCTGCACTTTTTTTTTTTTTTTTTTCATTTATTTGAAGATTGTATTAATTTCTCTCATCTTTTTGTCTCAATATCTTCTATTTTGTTCTGTTTTATTTTATAATGGATCACTATTCATTGCTTTTTTTATATGTATATTCAGTTTGAGAACTTGCCTCATTTATTTATCGTGGACATACAAGATGTATCCATAGCTTCTTTCTCATCACTGCTTATTGCTGTGAAGATTGAGGTTTGTGGTATCTTTACAGTAAACAAAGTCACTAAAACAATGTGTTTATGTATTTAGAGCTGATTTCAATAAAGTGTCCCCTGTGAACAAAATAATATTATTTTTAGATGTATAAAATATCTGTGGTTGTATCTCATTGAAATTACTATCTACATAATATAATTTGGGACAAACAGTATTTCAGGAAACCTTAGTGTATTTAAATAACAGGCATGCTAACTACAGGAAATTGTAGGTATCACTCATATTTGTAGATTAATAAATCCTAAGACAATAAATTGTTTTCAGGTTAGCTAAATATATTACGTAGACTGAGCACAAACAGATTCCCATTCATTGACAAAACAGGAGATGTGGATGAATACCAGAGGTTTGGAGAGAGATGTAGAAGGAACAGCATGAACTTTTGTGATCGGATAATATCAAAATTATACACAATTAAAATTATGTTTTCTTCCCTGTTACTAACAGAGGGTACTCAATACCTTAACAAAATCATAAGGTGATCCCACGTGTTCTTTTTAGGTGACTTTATAAATTTTGTGAGTAACTTCATGAAATAAGTGAAACTAACAACAAGAAACAAATCATTTTATTTATGTAAATGTAATTGAAAAAGTATTATTTACCTAATATCATGCTCAGAATCACTCACCAACACACTTGCATAGAGCAATATGATTCAATTGGGTGAACACTTCAGTTTGGGGTTCTCTCACTTCCTGAAATTCAACCTTTGACTGAAAAAATCTTCCTGATTTAAAATATACATATATATATATTTATTGGGAAGCCATGAACAATATAACCAGTGTGCTTGGTAGCAGTCATCAGACTTTATCTAAGGAACTCGTTCTTTCATCTGAGCTAATCTCAAAATCTCTGGTATAATTTATTACATGTTATCATTCATAGATGACAGGTTGCTCAGGGCTTTGCCCTTTCATGTCTTGGATATTATCAGAGATAGAGATTGTACATCCTCTCTTACTAATTACTTTTGAAACAACAATTAAGCAAATAGTGACATCTTAACTTTCAAGGAAATTGCATGTGGAAAACCATGTGGCATAAACAATTTTGATTATGTGTAGAATTACCAAAAAATTGCAAAATATTCCTTTGAGGGAATATAGGTTATTTTATTCTCAGTAGATTTGGGAGGAAACCCTTCTTACACTGCCCCTGGGAAATTGAAAGATTGCAGAAAATGAAACCAGCTTCCCAATGTATCTTTATGTTGTCAGACATTACTTACCTCACAGGCCATGAGAAACAGGAAGTTCAGTAGCCAGATTTCTAGAGAGTTTGTACTGGTTGCTTAGCTTGTAAAATTGAATGAGTTAGGACAAGCAGTAATTTACCTTACTAACATTAAACAAATAGTTTTGACAATAGCTGTGGCCCATTTGTGTTGCTTCTTTTGTATGCTGTGTGTTGTTTCCTTTAATCTTCCCTGAACAGGTAACGTTTTACCCCGAGCTTCTGGGGAGACCACCAAGGGCTCTGGGAGAGCTGAGCTGAGCTGAGCAGGCCAGGTGCTGTGGCTGTGGCAAAGCACAGCTGTTATCTGACCAGCTGTGCTGGTGCTGCAGATACTTAAACCCCTGTGCTTGGGGATGGCAGAGGTAGAGGACGCAGCAGCCTGGGGAAAATAAAAGTGTGCCTTCAATGGAAATACATTGGAAAAACATCTCACCCCATCACATAAGTGTATGGTGAACAGGAAAGAAAGGATTCAGCACTTAAGTGCTCATTGATCCTGGGTGCACCTGGGGTCCTTGGGTCCCTGAGCTAGAAGAGAGGGTGTGTAAATGACTTCACAAGCACAGCCTGGACAAAAGAAGGAGCAAATGAGTCAGGGTGAGCCATGCTAATCAGGGGGAGGTACCACTGCTGTTGAAGCAAAAGGTCCTGAGCTCCTGTGTCCACAGCAAGGGGAGAGAGGAACACCTCACACCTCCAGTATTCTGCCTTTCTGATGGGAACAGGTAAGGGTGGACTAGCTGCAAAGAAATCTGGCAGAAAGGACCTCATACTGCAGTTCACATAGACTTACTTCCATTGAACTTTGGCTTGTGGAAGACCTGTAGAAATACCTTGCTTTGCTTTATTAGCCCAGACATCTACTGATGCAGAATAGAAACTGGGACCTCAATGAGAAGCTTTACAGTAGCTGGGGTACTATCTGGGACCAACACTGCCTACTGGTCTGATAGGGTTTAGTGTCTACTTCTGGTACCTATTTCTCAGCTCCTCTAAGGTGAAGAGGATCATAGAATCATAGAATCATGGAATGAATTGAGTTGGAAGGGACCTCAAAGACCATCCAGTTCCAACCCCCCCCCCCCCCGCCATGGGCAGGGACACCTTCCACTAAATCAGATTGTTCAAAGCCCCATCCAGCCTGGCTTTGAACACTTCCAGGGGTGGGCCATTCACAGCTTCTCTGGGAAACCTATCCCATTGCCTCTCCTTGGAGTAAAGAATTTATTCTTTATATCTAATCTAAATCTCCCCTCTATTACTTTAAAGTCATTACCCCTTGTCCTATCACTACGCTCCCTAAAGAGTCCCTCCCCAGCTTTCCTGTAGGCCCCCATTAAGTATTCACAGAATCACATAATCATCTAGGTTGGAAGAGACCTCCAAGACCACCAAGTCCAACCTCTGACCTAACACTAACAAGTCATTCACTAAACCACATCACTAAGCTCTACATCTAGACGTCTTTTCAAGATCTCCAGGGATGGTGACTCAACCTCTTCCCTGGACAGCCTATTCCAATGCCTCACAACCCTTTCAGTAAAGTATTGGAAAGTTGCTATAATGTCTCCTTGGAGCCTTCCCTTCTCCAGGCTGAACAACCTTGGCCCCCTCAGCCTGTCTTCATAGGAGAGATGCTTCAGCCCTCTGATTATCCTCATGGCCCTCCTCTAGACTCACTCTAACAGGTCCATGTCCTTCTGCTGGGAGCCCCAGAGCTGAATGTGGTACTCCTTCTGGGGTCTCACGAGAGCAGAGCAGAGGGGGAGAATCACCTCCCTTGACCTTCTGGCCATGCTTCTTTTGATGCAGCCTAGGATACACTTGGCTTTGTGGGCTGCAAGTGCACATTGCCAGCTCATGGTGAGTTTCTCATAAACCAGCATCCCTAGGTCCTTCTCAACAGGGATGCTCTCAGTGAAGTATCCAAACAAAGCTTTGAGAAATGGGGTTTGGGCTTGGGTGAGAGGACACCCCTGTGTTCCACTAATCTTCACTCTTCAACCACTATGGTGAAAATACGCACTACTGTACCTTGTCCTTCTTTTTTCCAGTGGGTTACCATACACTTGGGGAAATTCACACTGACATGCCCTAAGTAAGTCTTCCCCTGTAGGTGGTCCTTACATGGTCCTTTCCCTGCAGGTTTGTAGTCTATTTCATCTCAGATGGCCACCCACATATCATCTAGAGACAGCTGTGTGAGTTTCATCACTGTCAGACACGGTTGCTGAAAGGAGAGGGACTGTCAGATCAAAATACCTGAATAAATGAAGGCCCTACAAGCTGGAAAGGGCAAATCCTGTCACTGCATGCAGAGAGGCTGTAGTTTTCAACTGGCTAGAGGTGAGTATTCACCTCCTCAAGCAGTCTTCACTGTGTTTTTTCAGCAATGACTGCAAATAAGAAGGCTATACTTGTATGCATTATGAGGGCATCTACTGTAATGAGGTTCTGAGCTACCAAAAACAGGAGCTGCAACCCAGTGTTGGTCAAAAGGTGAGAGCATTCTTCCTAAAGGCAGGACTTGAGCCCACATAGAGGCTTATTGCACATCACAGTAGAAATCTGGAGCCTTATATCCTCATTCCTTCTGGCAAGACATTAGGTCTCAAGCAAAAGCTTTGTTATCTCACTAAAAGTCTTGCTGTAGATAAAAATTAAAAATAAGTGGCAATTTTTATACAAAACAAGACAGGCAATGAAGAGACCTGAAGACTTTATGCTAATTCCTGTTATAACTATATGGAAACTGATGTGGGCAAAATATTTCTGCACAATCATTTTCCAGTTTTGCCTGTTGAACCAGTTAGCTTCAGACAAAAAAAAAAAAAAAAAAAAAAAAAAAAAGTGGTGCTCTGGCTCTTAGTTACCTTATAATAAGGTTTTAGCAACAGTGACTTTGAAATATTCTGAAGCTTAGACTTCTGAAATCAATAGGTTGCCCTTGTATTCTAAAGACAAGTCTAAATACATGACTTGCTGCACTTCAACTGAAAGAAAGGCATTTCCAGACATGGTGACATGGTGAAGCATATGTTACTATCATCTTAAATGTTGCAGTATTGCAATGCTTATAGATTAAATAAAATGTGTTTCTTCCTCCTTAAGTGTTTACTTCATGATGACTCAGACCCAAGAAAAATGGTCACCCTTTAAATGAACCCACAGCCACAGATAAGAAAATAAAACTTAAGGAATTTCTTAAAGACTTGTGCAGGAGAGAATAAAGGTTGGCAAGTATAGACCACCAGAGTTTTGGTGCCAGAAATAAAAGGAGGTCAGATGTGAACACTGGTATCCCTGCGTATCTCTGTGCTCTGCATCTTGGCTGCTCTGTGGGTCCACGTACAGTCAGGTACTGGGTCTGCCAGTAAATTCAATAGCTATGCCCTTACCTTGGAGACAGTGCAACATAAAGACAACAAAGAAATCTTCTGGCCTCTGGCAGGCTGCTATCATTCTCCTAGTAAAATTTCCCGTGGTAAGGTAATACTTAGCTTTCCTTTAAATGATCAGATCCATGAACATGGCAATAAATAAATAAATAAATAAATAAATAAATAAATAAATAAATAAAGCCACGGTTGGAAGAAAAACATCAAAAATAATTACTTAGAAGGAGACAAGAAATATTTTAATGAGGTAATTCTGTGATTCTGTAAAGAGTAAAAAATATTAATGAATATGATACAAAAGTCCTTATTTCTTTCTCACATATCACTTAGCCATCCTTAGAAATAATAAAAAAATAAATAGAAACAATGAAGAAATGACTAAATCAGTCAGAGATTGTTGGAGAGAATATTTCTGCAAATCCTACAACATCAGTTCACAAAATATGTTTCTAATGTGTCAAGGGAATAAAAAATAATAATAATAATAATAAAAGGCTGTGCAATATTGGGAAGCCATTAATTGCAGCATTCCAGTGAGGCTGGGCATCTTGGAAAACTACATTTGGTTATTACCATAGTATTGCCCTTAACACGTTAATGTAGTTTAAAATGAGTGTATGGCTTACATAAGTGAGGACTCATGTCTTACAGCATGAGCACTGTAAGAACACACTACACTGTAAGGGTAAGTTTGTAAGTTTAATAATGGCTGCTGGTTCTCTCTCTCTCTCTCTTTTTTTATTTTTCTCATGATCTTTAGTCTTCCTTCTATATGAGCACAAATGTAAAATGCGTGAAGTAAGCTCTTATTTCAGTAAATTGTGCACTGATTTTAAACCATTATTGCCAAATTTAGGCCAAGCTTTTTCCACTTGTTTTTAATCTCCTTTCTAAATGACCATAATTTAGTTAGGCATTTTAGTGTTTGGAATCCCATTAATGCCAAGTTTGTCAAACACACATGCCTTTCCTTTGTGGCTAAGGTAGACTTTGTACTAAACAAGGCAACTTTTATGTCCCCAGGGCTATTGAGTACTATCTCCAGCCACTCCATCTGGTTCCAAGGATCATCTCTTGCAAACTCTCTTTACAAATCACAGTCACCTCTGCCCTTAAATCCATTTTAAATTTAATAGTAGCCCTGCCAGATTTGAGATTAACAAGCCCAACCTACTCATCGTTGTTGACTTTGAAAAGAGATCCATGAAGCACTTACCCTTGATTAGATGATCTCTCTGATTCTTTTTTCTTGACAGACAATCCTTTTGGCTTTTCATTTGTACATCTTAGTTATAATTCTGTTGTCTGAGCTGCTCTCTTCTCTGCTTTATTCTGTCTTGTCCCTAATAGCCATAATTCTACCATGGGAAATCTGTTCCTCTAAAAAGCATTTTTATGCATTTCCTTTATTTATCTATTTATCTATTTATCTATTTATCTATTTATTTATTTATTTTCCTAGGGATTTTCCCTTTGCTTTTTATTGACCACTGCCACTGTACTTTTTCATTGAATATCCTGAATTTTCCCTGAGTTGGACAGTCATGCTTCTGCATCACTCATTTAACAGGAAATTCAACTACTAGCTACAATGGTTTGTTTGTTTGTTTGTTTGTTTGTTTTTATTCCAATTACTAAACACTCTTTAGTGTATTCCTTGGTCTCAGATTTGTACTCCTTGTTCTCTGTAAAATTTACAATGTTTTTACCTTTTCTTTATTACTGACTACACAAAAGACTTCTGTTTGGGCATAATATGACTTTTATGTTGGAATCTATCTTTTGCTAGATTGTTTCAAAGAATAACATCACCATTACATTTTATAGAGATGATCTAGGAATACCATCTCACAATATTATCCTCACAATAATTGTGTATATTATGAGATGCTTTGTCCTTCACGACTTTTCTTTTTCCAATATTTAGTATCTTGCTCTCTTCTCCTAAATGATTCAATAAGTGAGCTATGAGAAATCTTTCATAGAGATAAGATACGGTTGATTGTCTTATGTAGTCTTCTTCAAAATGAGGCTATTTTTCCCACCAAGTATCTAAAATTGACAACAGCAACAATAACAAAAGTTTATTAAGATAAGCAATTATTATTATAATTATCATTATTATTATTATTACAGAATGAGTCGCTATTTGCACCATAAGATGTTTATAGTTTTGGTTTAATTTCAGACATTTTCCCTAAAATTTTATTCTCCTCCACCAACATTCTAGATATAAATACAAAGAAAGGGAAAGGCAGCTCACAGCAGCTAATCATTATGTCACAAAAAGAGTGATTTGATCAGGTGTTCCTTAAAATGTTTCAAAAGTATGACTTTGTCTATGAGATAGTTCTCTGCTCTTTGTGTGTATTCTTTACACTGTAAAAATGCACTGTTTATGAAAATATATTTCAGGAAGTATTGCAAGAATGCAGTCAGAGGTTTAGCTACGACAAAAGTGTATTACTAAAGACATTCATCTTCTCTTTAACTACTTACCCCTAAGGACGGATGAGTTTGTATTCTTTTATTGTACTGTATTTTTAATTGTGGTTGGCAAAATTATCCCTTGAATTACCAAACTTGTACATACTTTAAAAATCATAGGCCTCTCTAAAAAGAAGAAATATGTGGTTTTGTTTTGTTTTGTTTTAATATGTACCCTTGTTTCTTGCCAGTTAGGACTTATGTTTTTGAGCTTTTCTCTGTAAACAGAAAAATTATTATTTTACACCAGTGACAGTAATGTAGCAGAGAGGGGTTGGAAGAGAAGAATTTCAAATTCCATGAAGTTAAAAATTTAAAGGATTGAGTTGCATGAAAAACAACAAGTAACACCACTTTTGTGAGAAGATTATGATTTGTCAATGACAGTGGTGATGAGAGTGACAGTGAGACCCATCTGCTGACAAGTTTTGACATTCTGGGAGATATGCTACCTCCAAAGAACCCAAATGCTGGGTGTTAGTGAAATGTTGCCAAGGCTCTTCCAACCCACTGAATACTACTCCATGCTCATGTTCCATGTGGGTGTTAATAATACTACTGGGAATGAGTTTACACAGATTAAAAGCTACTGTAAAGCTTTGTGACTGGGGGTTGAAGGGGTCAGGAGCTCAGGTGGCTTTTTTTTTTTTTTGTCAGTTCTGCTGATCAAAGGTCAAGGCTCAGGGACAGATGTGACATGGAGATAAATATGTGAGCAAGCAGATGGTGCTGCCAGCAGAAAGTCAGCTGCCTTGACCATGGGATAATGTTTTATAAACCCCTTGTAACTGCATTTCTCTTTCTCACCAATTTGCTGATTTACTGAGACAGTTTCACAAAAACACATTAGATCAGTAAGAACTATTCTGGCCTTAACATAAGTCTAAATATTAGCAAGATATATTAAATATTAGCATTAATAATGCTAATATATAAAATTAGCATTAATTAATGCTAATATATAAAATATTAGCATTGGTATTTACCATAAGGTCAGAGGAGGGACAAAAAGGAGAATGGTGTGTTATTCACCAAACATCTTGTATTATGTAGGAAGTAAGTAGGAGGAACTGAAGGTTATATTACATGGCTAACATTTTGCTTCAACTGACATTTGCTTAATTAAAAGCTTTTTGGACAATTCACGTCACAACATAAATATTGAAGAATATAGCTTGCTCAGAGAAGTCAAGCAGGAGACTAATGAAAAAGGCAAGAAATTATTCTTAAATGTGAAGACTGTTTATATCGAGATCCAAATTATGAAAGAGCATACATTTTCTGTAAGTTTTCACATCCTTCTTCATACTGCTCAGAATTAAAGGAAAGAAAGAATATGAACACTATCATTGTCAGGGTGATGGAGATGAACATAAGAATAATCCGTTCACAGGACTTGGTGGTAATTAATTATTTAATTACTTATTTACTACTTGGTAGTCACTAGTTGCTTCTCAAACACAATCTGAAGAAAGAAGGCAGAATAATTAGGCAAGAACTCACCTGACTAAGGGACTAAGGATAGACATTTACAGAGAGGACATCTGTATCTGTGCTGGCTACTCGTTAGTCAGCTGAGGCACTTACATGGTGCTGGGGTCCAGGTAACTGTATTAAAAAGGTCTGTCCTTTCTTTTTTTTTTTTTTTTTTTTCACAAAGAGAACTTTGAAAAACACAGACTTACATGCGTATACGGAAGATATAATACCAAAGAAGATACAGAAGAAACAATACCAAATGTACTTGTAACTTGACTAACTTGCAAGACCTTCATTGCTAATATACAACAGCAAGCATACTGTCTATGTGCAGGTCAGTAACGGTGAATGTGGGAACAAAATCAGTTTAGCAAAATTATAAAGGAAGGAAGCCTGGCAAAGGATGGAAAAAAATATCAAGGTCCAACCTGTAAGAACTTAGAAGATAAAGCAGAGAACTAAGCAATGGTCACCATGAATTAACAAAGACAAAACTGTGTAAAAGTAGTGTAATTTCTTCATATAACATGCTAACAAACCTTTAAGATAGAAAGGAAGAGCATTTTTCCATATCTTGAATTTAGCAGGGCCTTTGACTTTATGTCCTACTCTTAGGATTAAATTTAAAAATATATTATTCAGATGAAAATATTAAAGAGAATATGCAGACTTTGTTTAAAAAAACATTTAAAGAGTAATTATTAATGGTGCATGTTGATATTGAAAAATGAATCTACTAATGTACTTCACCTTGCTCTGACTAGGATTATGTACTGTTATCATTGACATTTTGGATTATGAAAGAGATCTGGTAAGAATGAGTATTCTCAAATTTGCAGACTTGATAGGGAAAGTACATTTTAAGGATTGGAATTTGAAATAATCTCAAATTAATGGTATGGTTTACTGTAAAAGGATAACTATAATAGGGATAAATTAAAAGTATGTTGTTAGAGCAAGAACAATCTGCTGGACAGTACAGGTTGGGGAACAGTTAGCTAAGCAGTCATCTAATAGAATTGAATTCATGTGTTTTCCATGAGCCAATGATACTGTATTGCTGCAAAAGAAAAGAAGGCAAACTATATTAAATTATTTAGACAAGAATGTGACATTCAACATACATTCAACATTAAAATAATTTTTCCTTCTACTTGGCACTAGTAATGTTTCTGTGGGAGTACTATTCTGAGAATGAACCTTACTTTAAGAAAGGTAGTGGAAAAATTAAAGAGCAAGGAGGGCAATCAGAGTTCAGAAAATGTGATCTATGATATGAATTAAGTACATCTGGAGTATGGTATTCTATAGAGAAGAAAGAGTAAAGAAGTGTTTTTTACTTTCATTTATTTAGAAATGGGTTGCAGTGAGAAGCAGGATGTTGAATAACTAATGAACTCAAATTTTAATATTTGGAAACTGTTCTGTAATGGTGAGGACAATAAAGTAACGGAAAACGGAGTTTTCCTTTTAACTGTTTAAATTTCACAAAGAGCTGTGATCTTGTTTTACTTTTGTTTGGGAAAAAACAAACAAACAAACAAACCAAAAAAAAGTGTCCTAGTTACTGTTTTGTAACTCTTTAAATGTCTTTAAAATATTAAAGGAAAAAGAAAATTTTATGTAAAAAAACAAAACATATTACAACAATTTCTGTAGAAGGAAAGTCACATCTTTCTATGTATTCATAGCCTACAAAAATAATGGATTCTTCTTGGAGAGGTAATTTTCAGTAGAGTTTTAGATATTTCATAACATCTGCAATAATCATAGAATTACTTAGCTAATGCAGTACTTTGTGAGATTACGCAATTTCTTTAAGAAACTACTACTGCAAAGTTATCATTTGATTTTAACTTACTAGGCCTAAGTGCAGTATATATGATACACGACTAGGGTAATTAGAATCACTGAATCACAGAATGGTTGAGGTTGGTAAAAAACCTCTGGAGCTCATCTAGTCCAGTCCCTCTGCTCTGGCAAGGTCACCTAGAGCACATTGCACAAGGTCATGTCCAGACAGTTTCTGAATACCTGCAAGGAGGGAGACTTCACAACCTCTCTGTGCCAGCATTTGTTTACCTATAAAGTACGGAAGTGTTTTCTGGTGTTCAGAAGGAATATCTCATGTTCCAGTTAGTGCCCATTGCCTCTTGTCCTGTCATGGGCCCAACTGACCAGGACCTTTTCTCTCTGTACCCTCACTTTAGGTATTTATAGACATTGATGAGATCCTCCCTGAGCCTCCTCTTCTCCAGACTGAACAGCCCCAGCTCTCCCACCCTTTACTTATAGCAAAGGTTCCAGTCCTTTCATCATCTTAGTGTACCTTCGTTAGACTCACTCCAGTAGCTCCATGTCTCTCTTGTACTTGGGAGCCCAGAACTGGACCCAGTACTCCAGGTACTTTACTTTTCCCTTTCTTGAACTTCATGAGGTTCCTGCCAGCCCATTTTTTTTCAGTCTAGCCAGATTCTCCTGGATGGCAGCACAACCCTCTTGCCTATCAGCCATGCCTCCTTGTTTTATGTCATCAGCAAACTACTCCATCATCCAGATTATTAATGAACAGGGTTGAACAGGGTTGGACCCAGTATTGACCCTGAGGTACACAACCAGTTACTGGCCTACAAACAGGTTTTGTTCCACTGATTACCACCCTCTGATCCCAGCCATTTAGCCATTTTGCAGTCCACCTCATTTTATGCTCATCACCTACAATTTGTCTATGAAGAACTTATGGAAGGCAGTGTCAAAGACATTATTGAAATCCGGGTAGACACCACTCAATGCTCAAGATAAAAAATGTCTTGAATTTACTAAAAAAAAAAATAAACAAAGCTTTGAAAAAAAAAATAAGTTAGACTGCTTTCATTTTTATATCTTTTAACACACAAATGCAGTAGGGAAAAATAAATATTGGCTAAATAGACAAAACCCACATAGAAAGCCAAAGATTCTGAAGGCTATATTGCACTGTGTATGTCTGCAATACTTCATCATCTAGAAATATTACCACTTGGGAAAAGGTCAGTATTGACTTGAAACTTCCTCCATTACTAAATAATTCTCCATGCTTCATCACTTTTGTACAATCCATTTCTGTCATCTCTACATATGACATTTGCCTGTTTAGTGTGTGTGGAAAGGAATGATCAAGTGGCTGTTCATTGCATTATCTTTTAGGGTATACACACATAAGTGGATATAATCAAAGGAGCTTGAGTACTGACATAGTCCAGTGCATTCTTACTGCAGAGATTGAAATAGAAATTCCCTGTCAGAAGGGAATGCTAATCTCTTCTCAGGACCAGGAGACAGAAGAATCTGGGCTGAAATCTAAGAGAAACATCTTGCAGTACAGCATTTGGTAAATCACTGGAATCTGCTCTTTCCTGAGTTTTGTACCAGTGAAGTATAGATAACAGCAATTTCTTGATTATCTATTTAAGTAATAGATTCTTCTGGATAGAAACTTTTTTCTATAATTAGCAATTAAAATTAATAGATAAATACTAGGTTTTTCTTTGGTAGAAAATAAAGGCAGAGAATTCCAAACAAAAAAACTTTCAGTTAGTACTCTAGAATTTTTTTGTTGAACATTAAAAAATAAGAAAAATAATAAAAAAATAAAAAAAATTGCCAGCTGCTAGGACAAGTTACAAGCTGTCTATAATACAAGGTAAGTTATTCATTTATCATATTTTCTACTGCCTGCTGCCTCCCCTTCCAATTTCCCTTCACCATTATTTTTATTATGGATACAGTGCAACTAGTGTGCTCCTACAAATGCTACTATCTAGATGCTGTCCTTCAGGAGGAGAAAGATGAAGTGCTGACAAAGTTGCAAGTCTATGCAATAAATATACAATCCTAGCCTACTTCCTCTGAACAGGCAACAGCTAGAAAATAAATGCACAGAGAACATGACATGTTTGATTATATTGGACTGCCAGCTTTTTAGGTGGCATAATCGTGTTTGATGTAAGAAAGTAAAAATGTGGGGGCATTGCTTATTCAGATTTTTAATAGACTTGGCTACTCTAAAAATTTTTGATCTGCATTGTGAATTAATGTTCACATAATGTCACATAATAATGTTCATAATGCACATAATGTTCACATAAATATTTTCAACTTTGTCACTTTTGCTGCTCTATGTGGAGGTCTAACATTTGGGACAGAGACTAAGAAATCTCACAGCTACTACAGAGAGCACGTCAGAATCTCTGTAGACTACCTCATTCTTTTAATGACACTCAATATTCATTTTCACTTACAATAGTGCTATTAATATAGCACTGTATTTTTTCAGAGATTTCCACAACATGTGGTGCTTCTGTACAAACAAAAAGCAATGCCAATATTCCTGGACTGGACATCTAAAAGTATAGCTAGACTGACTACCAAAAGTAGAAAAACGCATATCCTCCCACCAAGATCTGGTCAGGAAAGAGTTTGTACTCTGTTAGAAGTAAGAAAGGGAAGATAAATATTATGACATTTAAGGGGGACAATGTCTTTTATGACAGTTATCCCTCCAGGTCAAGAGCATTTTAATAAGTTTTTCTTTGATTCCACTGGGCAGAAGCACCACAGTCAGAATGCTTACAGTAGAGCTTGCAATCCGAGAAAGCACAGTATTGTCTCATTTTGGTCAGTAGCATCAAAGATGCAATCAATAAATTCTCTCCATTTAGCTATGTCTTTACTTTGAGACGCTGTCTTGAGGGAAGTAATATTACTTCAGTGCTATTATGATTCAAGGCTCCTTGAATTCGACTTCAAAGATAAAAGGCTAGGTTCTCAGCTAGTATAAGTCAACACAGATATTTTGACTTTAAGGTGCTACCAATTAACCTGTATTTTTGCAAGACTTATCTCCCTGCTCTACACTTTAATAATGCTTTTGATACACTTTAATAATGAATTTAATAATGTTTTATTTAGACTCTGTTTATGTTATTTCATCAAACCATAAACAGGGAGTTATTTCTTTCTCTCCCAGGTGTTAGTCTCCTTGCTGAAGGTCTTCAGATACCACCTAATTTTATTGTAAAGTTGTCTTCTTGTAGGAACTGACAAATCTTTACTAGGATTGCACAGTTATGCAGTAATTATATCATTGTATTCTTAGCAGGGTTATTCCACAGTTGGCTTTGGCTTGCTGAATTACATTGCCTTAATTGGTAAGCATTCTTAAATTTTCTTACATTTTTCTCTTTCCATGCAGAAGGAACTGGCATACCACCGCATTCCTCACAAACCAAACTTTTCCATAGCAGGCAATTTCTCTGAATATATTTTTTAAGTCCTTTCTAAGATTGAAATCAACATAATGAGAAGAAATACGTAGGAGGTTAATAAAGGTTCATTAAACAAGAACCTTTGACTACCTCATGTTCTTTCATTTCACTTCTTCCAGTGTCCCAGAGTAGCTCATTAGAGCATACAGACAACTTAGTAGGTCAAAAAAATAAAAATTAAAAAAAAGGCATGAAAGTTGCTGACAGACACTTAGAAAAAAATAACTCAGAATTTCCCCATTTTTCCTTATAGTTAATATATATATGCTGCAAAAGTATTACTTCCTTGTGTATAATTTTGCAGAAGTCTGGATTATTTCCACATTATTAATTTTTGGTATAAACTGACTGTACCCTGAGTGGGACCCAAAGAGATAACATCTGAATTTTCATCTTTAAAAAAGAATATGTTAAACTTTTCACTAGAGGAAAATTTGAGGAAAAACAAAACAAAACAAAAACAAACAAAAAATATTGAGCCTGAAGATTTTATCTATAATAGATGTATTGTGAAATAGTTACTGTATCAAGCTCAGATTTTTTGTATAGCAGTTGTGTACATCTAGCATTACAGGATGCCAATAATACCAGGGAAAATGCTCTCAATATTGAAGATATGAGATATTCTAAGACAAAGGATACTTGTACCAAATACACAGTATAATTAATTTATATTTATGAAGTTAGTAACAAATTAATAATTGCCCAGATATTATAATAATATCTCTTTCCAAAGAGAATTAATGGATTTCTGGCCTATTTTTTACCAGCATAAATTCAAAGGCAATTGTATGAAACCAGACTGAGATTCTAGGCGGTGTTAATTCAGAATTCTATGTACATAATCACAACTAAAATCTGCTGTGATTATAATCCTTTATTTGGCCTTTTTATTTATTTATTTATTTATTTATTTATTACTTCACTTAATTGGTTTGGGGGATATTCAACTAGAAAGATCATTCTGTGTAATCTTAGCACTATACATTTATTACAAAGTTACAAAAGATGAACTTCCAACCCAGTTTCCGAAGCTGATAATATGAAAGCCTAATTCAAAGAAAAGTAAGAAACTGTGAAAGCCTATTATGGCTGTTTCTCCTAAGCATATGTCTCTGTGTCAGTTAATAAATATACATGAAAAAGTTGTTTAGCATCAACAGCATACTTGATTCTACGTTTCTACACACACAAGACTGATTTACATTTCTCACCCCACACTTAGTAGAGACTGAGAGGAATCAATCACTTCAGGTATTTTTTTCCCTTTTCTTTGAGAGCAAATTAACTTATGAACAAACCAACAAAAATATCTCTTTGTCTACAAGCCATGTGAACACAAACAGATTTTTAAGAGATGTCAATATGCAGCAAGCAGATGGTAACAGCAAACACATGATAACAGTTGCAAAAAGGTAATAAATAGAGAGATGGCACTGTTAACTATGCAAACACTTTGAAGGGGATGGTGAGGGTGTGTGTTCAAGGTATAAATCAAGGTAATGCTGAGCAAAAAGACAAATTAAAAGGAAAAAAACTATTAACTTCTGATGGTTAGGAATTAACTAGTGAAAGTGACTGAAACAACTTATTGAAAAAAGAGGTAAAGGTAAAATGAGCATTTTATATTATCTGAAATGAAGGGAGATAGGTATGATGTGCATGCTTTATGCAAGAGTTTTCTCTCACACATAATGCATATTATATACAATTTTAAAATAAATGTCAAAGTTCAGTGATGGACAAATTAAGGACCTTTATTGCCCTGGCCTGGAGGTAGATGGTCTAATGGCAGGAGAGATGAGCCAATACTGTTATTTCATAGCAAAATAGCAAAGATGTGTCTAAAGAATAGATTTTTTTTTGTTCTCTTATCTTCAAAGAAATTGAAACCTTGCTTGTTCAAAACAGCAGTAACGTGAAAGGAAAAGCCTACTTTTCACTTAATGCCAAATATTCAAAAAGGATGTGCAAAAAAAAAAAAAAAAATCCAACAAAAAGCTCTTACTGTTGCAAGTCTCACATTGCTGGGAAAGTAGTATTTTGATGCTATCGTGAAATGAGAACAGAAGGTGTATAATTACAATCACATCTTATTTGTACCAAACAAAGGATGGTGAAAGATGGGAGCAGAACAGAACCAAAAGCAGGACTGAGGTGGAGCATTCAAACAGCAATGGGTAAATATGATATGGAAAAAGAATGGAGTAAATAGCTAGGTAATGGTAAGAATGACGTAAGGGGAAAAAAAGAAACATGAACCAGAAACACAAATCAGAAAGTTAGATAATTGAATTTCTGCTGTAGAAAAACTCTTCTACTGACCAGGAAACCAACCCTCCTTTTAAAAGTAATCGAATTAGTCCATTAGTATTCATAGATGCATGGATGAAGCAAACGCACAACTTGAACAGTCACAATTCCTGCGTTGCTACTGCAGTCTTTTGGGCAGACAGGATCTGTATTTTTTCCATCCAGTCACCTACTAAAAAGGCAGGTGTCAGGAACTCGATGTCATTTCAACACTGGCTTCACTGGAATGTAGAGAAAATGTTGAGCAATTCCTACAGAGAGCTTCCCTTCTTAGCACAACTATATAGTGCATAGCACTGGCTTTTGTGTGTGAGGGAGCACTGAGAAGCTTCTCAATCCTGAGAAACCCAAAGTCTCCCAGACTACAGTTAGACCTCCCAAGAATTTCCAGAAAAAAAATAATAAAAGAAATAATTTACTCAAAACATTAACTTCATTCCTTAAATGCAACCCTCAATTCCCAAGCATGTGTTTACATTATCCTGCTGAGTTTTTGCTTCTATCCTGTTGTAACTTTCTGTGGTAGATGGTAATACTGAGACCTCGGTGTTATGTGGCCTGGGTTTTTACTCATCACAAAAGAGAAAATTTTCCTTTTTGCCCCAGGCACAGTCAGAGCTTTCATCCTTTAAGAGTTCTTTACTTGTATGTGTGAAACACAGCAATCTTTAGTATGGGCAAACAGGGCCTTGGAATTTGAGAAACCCCAATGACAATGTAATGCTTATGGAAAGACCAAAGAATTTGGCTCCCCTCTGATCTTTCCAATCCAGTTGAGGTGCAAGTATCTAGCTGAGTGTCTATGCTTTGCAAGAGTATAATTAATTTAGATGGTTAAATTGACTAATTCATTCCACTTTACACACATACACCAATCTTTGTGAAAACCCAATGAGCAAAATTTCTCCAGCAATGATTGTGCTACAGATACCACAGACTTCAGTTGCAAATTACAGCATTAACATTGGTATTAATTGCCATGTAAGTTTTCCAGGCATTTCAGGGTGACTGCATACTGATCCCATACAAGCTGGAGTGCCTGCTACCCGCACAAGTATTACACATCAACTATATTGACATGTTGAAAAAGGAGCTTCCCCAGCTCTGCTAGGGTATTTTAACAGTTTCTCCTGAAAAGTCAGTTTTAGCCTGCATGACTCCCCAGCACTGAAACCAAAACCATCTGGGACCCCAAACACAAAGGTGGTTCTGCTCAAGATGATCTTGGCAAGTATTGCCTTTTTTCCTTACCTATGGGTCTTCAGCCATCACCTCCATAAGAGAAGAGCAGTTTTGTATGGTTAGGTCATTTTCTAGCTGGTGAATAAGAATGGGGATTTTGAATAAGAAGCATGTGTTTATAGCATAAAGCTGCCTTAAAAACATGATGTGCCTTTCCTCTGGAAGAGAATGAAGATTATTTTTCATCCTGAAGGTTCTACTAACTGCTTAAATACTCTTTATTTTTTCACTGCTTTTATGTCTTACTTCCTTACTTCCAAACTCTATAAACAAAAATGCCTTTCTTTCTGCTGTCCTTTCTCACACACAGTCAAGGAGCCAACAGAGAAACTGACAGTCTGCTACTGTTAACGGGGGCAACATGGGTCACTGCAAGTACATCAGGTTCAAGAATAAAAGTTTTATAGTTATCCACAAATTCACCATAGTCCTGAGCCATGGAACTACTAAAATATATTTTATTTTATCACTTGATCCTCCACTCATTTTTTCTCTCCATTTTCCCACATCTTTTTCATTCATTTCAGAAGAATATGGAGAACTGCTACCATTAGTATTGCTGAACATCTAAGAGAAGTACATGTAGGTGATGGTATAGTTCTTCTTGTAAAAGGCAAAGAGAAATCTGATTTTTTTTTTTTTTTTTTTTTTAATAACAAAATAGGGACCACAAAATTCTTCACTGTCTGTATCTAAGATAATTATGTGGGTGATTTAAAGGATTCATACTTCTGTTGAAGTGATTTTGTTATCTATAGTATAAAGAAAGCCTAAAGCAATACATTCTTTGCAGTTAATGAAAACACGAACAGAACAAGCCTGGAGATATATGCATTTGCTTCTGGCTCTGAATGCAACACTTTGCGTCTGCCATGCTCACCTCCACAGTCTTTAATGGGCTTTGATGTAAATGCTTTGAACTACTTCTATCTAAAGTAAGCTTCCAGGCACATAGGACTACCCTCCTCTCCACTGCCCTCTGCCACACTCCTCCCAAAAAACTTTATAAGCATGCATACTTAATGATTTTAGTGGACAAAAGATTGTCTTCTGAATTTGCTAAAAAATAACTACTTATAAATGCTTCATTCCTCACAACTAATAGAAAGCTTTCTGTCAGTAGGGAAATAAACTGTAGAAGTGAAAAATGCCACCTTTGAGTTGAAATTGTATTGTTAAGTGTATATTCATCAAGAGCTAAGGTAAGGGTATATGTGTCAAATGGTAAAAGTTTATTGAACTTGATTAGGTCAAACCAATGAGACTGGAAGTCAAACCTGCTGTTATTTAACTGGTATTAACATGGTTGCAAAAATTGATACAGATCTTTGATCAGTATCACAGCCACTGCTCATGAAACAGTATTTTAATAGTAAAGGATTTTTCTAGGATGACAAACTTTGTCTTGAGTGTAGTAATATTTCAGTATGTTCCTATAGTATAATTAGTTAAGCATGTCTAGATGTTCTTGTACATCATAACCTCTTCTACAGGATACTACCTAAGGATGAGCAATGGCATTCATTCCATCATGGATTAATATATTAATTGTATAATAAAACAATTATGAAAGTTGCTGCCATAGTTTCAGAATAAATATGCAATAACTATTTCTGGGTGTTAAAAATATGATGGTACTTCAGAGCCATAATGATTGGTGATCTGGATAATTTCCAGAGCAGTTAAATACACAGTTTCTGTAGTGATTTGATGATATATGTAACCCAAGAAAGGAACAAAAGAAAAACAAACAAACAAACAAACAAAAAACCAGGAAAGCACTCATACCTTGAAACCTTGAAGCAGCCTCTAAACTGTATCAGCATATGGTGTAATCCAGGGGTTTCATGATATGACAGAAGATTTTTGGAGTACTTTTGGGTGAGATACACTTTCTCCTTGAATATTTCCCAGTTAATTTATAAAGAGTCCTCTACTGGCTGGACTGGCTAACACTCATGTTTTCTATACTCAGTCCAGAGGCGGATTTCTAGTTCCACTTCACAACCTGGTAAAATAGGGCCAGGTGGCATTCAGAATTTAACCCTGTGAATGGCACGGAAAGAGCAGAAGAGAAAACATGCTCAGGAGAAAGGAAAAAGAAGAAAAAAAGAAAAAAGACAAAAAGAAAAATAAGAAAAACAGAAATAGAAAAAAAGAAAAAGTGATAAAAGATTTGATTCTAAAGATAAAGCCTTATCCTTATTCTTTTAGATTTTAAATATGTGGGGAAAAAATGTTAAGTTTCTGACAGATCAATGAAAATTTTACCAGACTAATGAAAATTTTACCAGACTAAAGGTGGATGGCCAACTTTGCAGATCTTGAAGACTCAATTAATAGATGAGAGGTTTGTTAGAGATTTTTTATGGAGATTTAAGTTCATATTTGAAGTGGAAGTTTTTGGTGCTCACAAAGCACTTCCTGCACTACATGAATCACATTACCAGATTTCCGTCAGAAATAAAATATTAAGGAAAACTTTTGAAAAGACCACCCAACATAAGTACAGGTTCTCTTAGTCTATAAACAAGAGAAACAAGGATTTTGCTGATGTTTCAATGTTCTTCTGAGGAATGTGTCTGTTGCATTTTATGCTAGGAAAAGGAAGCATCCAACTTTAGGGTAATGAACTAATGCGATGGGAATATGCACCAAAACATTAACAGATCAATTAATAAAACCAGAGAAGTTACTCAAATTTTATTATGTGATCTATATGAAATACCTAGCACCAGAATGTGTGATATGAATATAACCTCAAAAAATTCCCTATAAACTTCTATTTCTATATATTTCTACCAAAGAGAAGCATTGGTAGTAAAGAGATCCTGCAGAACTTCACTGTGATTCATGACTTCTGTATTCAAACAGCAGTGTACTAACATTAACACTAAACATCACAGAGAAATTGCTGCACTGTTCTTTGTAATTACTGAGATTGCAGCCTTTGATTCTAGGTAGGAGAGCTAAACAGTGTTAAATACACACACCTGAAAGGTAGGTGTTAAGGTTTTTTAGTCTAGCATGGAAAAATTAAGTTAACTTTAAAAGAATCATCAGAATCATTTTGATCAGTATAGCTTTCCAAATGCCTACATTTCCTCCCTCTTTATCTATCTATCTATTTATTTATTTATTTTTCCCCTCCTATATATTTATTTATTTACTTATTAATCCAAAGACTGGGCATACAGTTCTTTGGAATACTTCTGGAAGAAACATATTAATCACAATATTGAACAACTAATTAACATTATTAAATCTTATTACATTATAATTAATTAATGGAAAACTATGATTTATTTTCTGTTTGGAAATGTAACCAAGATTAAGAAGATGACAAGTGGTTTAATGAATTCAAGATACTACAAACAGCTAGAGAAAAGCTGAATACCTTTTTTAAAGTGTCTCCTTCAAACCAGGCAGACAAATCTTTGATTTGAAGAATGCTGGTCCATCAGTAGTTACTGTGCAATGGTATATAATATCTTTTATCTTGCTTTATATCTGAAACACTATCCCCCTCCCCCCTTTTTTTTTGGCACGGAAAACTTGCAAAGGTGGGTGTATTATCCTTTCTTCACCTCTTTCCTCCAGTTAAATAGCAGTTTATCTCACAAGTACAATCTGGGAATAATTAGCATTTGCTTCTCATACAGAAGTAAATAAATTGACATGAAATCTCAGGACCAACTGAGACTATGTCTGTGTTTCACATTACAATATGTGACGGATTTTTGTTGCACATTGGTAAAACAGTAAATGTTATCAGTGCCATGCATATCATTTGCTAGAGATGAGAAAGCTCTAAATACTATGTTACTGTTCTCAGACCATAGTGTCTCTGCTGCTATCAAAACTGCAATGAAATCAGAAAATATGTGGTTTCTGACATCTTTGAAATCCATAAGTACAACTGAGTCTTGTGTTGGTACTACTTTTAGAACAAAGCATCATTAAGACTATATCCTGAATATTCTTTGTAATTAACTTAGTATCTAGAAAACTTATTGCCATTTATAAATCACCAAGTCAAGGCTCAGTGGATCAACAGGACTAGAATGAAGGTGTTTCTACCAGTACAGCCAATATTCTGGGTTTTAAAATTATAGCTTAGAGACTGCAAAAGGCTACATACGTAAATGCTAAAATTAATAGCAAGACGCATGGAATATTATACTGTGATATTATAAAAGGATTTATTTTTTTTTTGAGGACCTGCACATCTGAAGCAGTACAGTATAATTCTCCGTCTTTGAACTAGGCCCAAAAATAAGTGTGACTGAATGTTGATAAACTTGGTGTTTGTGTACAGAACTAGACAGGGAGTAATATTTCTTTGTGACACAATTCCAGAAGAGAGAAAAAGAAAAAGAAAAAGAAAAAGAAAAAGAAAAAGAAAAAGAAAAAGAAAAAGAAAATAGGCCTTGTAATGACACCATCATTTTCTAGAACTTTTATTTTCTCCCTATGGATCTATTCTGAACAAATACCAAGAGGTTAAAAAATGACCCTCGCTCATGCAGAAAAATACATGGAACAAATGTTATTTTTTAAAGATGTAGTTAACCAAAGTCAAAAGGTCAAAAGAAGCCAATAGTCCTGCTGCAGTAGTCTTTTCAATAAAACACTAGCAAGGACTGTTCTAAGCCCCTTCCTCTTCCTTCCCATATTTTGGGAAGGAGATCATTTTTGACTTCAGTCTAGCTAGTGAAGCGCAGCCCAAACTGAAGATCCCGCAGGGAACACAATGCCTCTCTGTTTCTCTCTTTACTTTATCGAACCCTTTGCATGAAAATGATAAAATAAGCATCATTCAGAGAACCTCCATACTTCAGTCTGCATGGGAATAAACTTGGCCTTGGAAAAGCAGACATACAGCCCATAAAATATAATAATTTATTTTTTGAATATCTCCTTGTAATGGTAAAGATCCAGATGCAAGTCTGCTTTGTGAGATAGTCATTTGTGTTGCTCCTCCTCTTATTGGCAATTTTATAGTGGGTCTGATAAACATTTTAATCTCATGTACCAATTCAAAACTTTTAAAACAAAGCTTTTAGCTTACATCAATTGGTATTTTCTAGTGAAGAAATGTTAGAAAAAGTGCCATTTTAGGCACAGTATATTCCCTTGACAGTGGCTTACTGATGTACAGAAGAAAGAAAATGAAAAATCAGAATGGGTTGGATATGGAAGTGTTTTCTGGGGGTTTTTCATGGTTCTGCTTTAGATTTGTTTGTGAGGTAGATGTTTGCATACAGATGGAGAAACTGAATGAGAGATAAGCCAAGTACAAGTTTTTGTTCCACTCTGAAATAGTGAGGCTTTCTGTATAATCTGTTGAATTACAAAAATCCAAAATCTAAAGCCTTCTTTAGTTAAAATATAGTCTCTCTGTTTTACAAACATCTCTGTACTCATTCCAGTGGACACAGTTGTTAAAGGATGCTGATGTCACGGATGAAACATCAGTTACTTTACTAAACTAGAGAAGAATCATATTCTGTTTTTCAAAGAAACAGTAACTTATCTTCCTAGCACCTACTGTGTCCAGTGTTCCACGCTATTTAGAGGTTCATAAGACACACCTGCTCCAGATATGTACAGAGCTTTAGATTTTAGATTTTCTCCAGGTACTTACACACATCTACTTTTCTCTTGCATGGGAAGCACCATCTACTCACCTGCTCTGAACTTTCTCTTCTCACACTTCACTTTTTTTCTGGGCCTTAGCTGTTACTGAAGCACACAAACATCAGTACATTTGCTTATAACCAGGGCTCTTCTTCAAGTATCTTCCCCTGTGAAAGAAGGGTGTATATTCATAATGGGTGTCTCACACCACAGCTGGTCTTCCTTCCAATGGACAGATCCTGAACAAGGAACCCACTCACTAGGAAAGATGATTTCCAGATTGCCTTGATCCTGAGCAGAGGCAGAGACAGCTTCAGATACTAGAGACTACTTTTCAAAGACAGAGGGAGAAAGCCAGTGTACAAGTGATTGGCTTGTAGTGGTCTGTGCATGTTTATATTCATTTTGTATCCTTGAGATTATGTAACTTAATAATGAAGACAGGATAACACAAATATTCTTGTGGCCTAAACTGTAGTTGCTGGTACAGGTGCAACTTTCTGATCAATTTACATCAGAATTAAAAGTCACGTCCTGAATGCTTGGCAGCTGTACTTCTGTGTGTACCCAGCTACAGCATGCTTAAAATCCAAAAGTGGTCTATAGTATTATCAGCCAATTTAACAGTTTAAAGCCATTTGTCACCAAAAGTGCAACATGATAACTGATAAGAAGCAAATCTTTCAAAACATTCCAACTTTTACAGTTCTTACGTTGAACCTCCACCAGTAGATTTCATTAATACTTAAAAATAAATAAATAGATAAATAGAAATCAGTCTTCTGTTTTTTCCCTTTTTTACATAGGAGAGAAATGAAATTTTCTTAACCAATGGATGCTAGTAAAGGAGTAAAACAGATCTTCTGAGCCCTACTTCAGTGAAAAACTCTTTATGCCTATGTGCTCAGAAATATTTATGAATGTTGGAATTATGAACATATGTATACTCTGATGAATAATGGAAGGGTAAACAGCCTAACCATAAAAAATAGCTATGGTATCAGATTGGATAAATTTATAGTTCATACATCAGTAAGATGCATTTTTTAAAAGTTTATTAGTTGTTAATGATTTCAAAGACTATCCATATTTTTCTCATGGGTTAGCATTTTTATCATTCATTGACTTGATTGTTGTTTGGATAAGGGCCTATAGCCACTCATTTAATTAAATAGTAGTGTGCTTACCCTTCATTCTGAAGCCTTGAAGGGAATTTTGTCTGACTAATGACAATATTCGGGCTATTGTTCTAATTTATTCCTTAAACCCTGAAATTTATGTAGTTAAAAGTATGTTTAAGTATTAGTATTTACTATCTTACAGGTAATAGACTGTAGCAGTACACTGGAAATTTCATTGATAAATACTTTCATGTCTAAATGCTAATACACACACAATTCATCTACACTGACACATCTAAAACAGTAATTACCTAATGCCATTCATGTGGTGGGGGGTTAATTGAAATAGGTCTTGACCTTAGTGACCTGTCAGTTTTGTCTAGCAGCTTGACCCCGGTCAGAGATTCTCCCCGATAACTCTTGCTTCTTATAAAACCTCCCTGTACCTAGAAACAGTGTATATATATATATATATATATATATATGCATCTATATGTGTATATATATGTATGTACATCATAAGAATGTGTGTATTTATGCACAATAGGAGCTAAATAATAAAAATAGTATTATTTTATTTTTCTTCTCAAGTAAAATAGGCATTATGTGAATTGCAAAATTAAGATGCAAAGTGAAGATCTTTTCAGTTTGTATCCTAGTCATGACCCCAAATCTAATCTTCTAGGTGAGACTAGAGAAAATTCATTATTACTTATGTTACCACAAATGATTTTGAGAAAATAATTTGACAGAAATATAAGGCTTTCAAATTGTAATATATATTAAAATAAGTCCTCTTAGAGGTAGATATGTAATTAGTCAAGCACAATTCTTAGTGACTGATGCTCCTAACTCAGGAGAACACAATAGCTGAGATACTGATTTAATCTTATGCTATGTTATAACTGGAGGCAGTATTCCATTACACCTCCAAAACACATTAAAATATATTTCAGTTGAGAAGTTGTATACCTGAAAATTAGGAAATATCAGAGTTAAAGTTACCTCTGGACCCTGAACTCAGTCATTTTGACATAAACCTTATTCTGTGCCTTTAATTCATGACCACAGAAGAGATCACTGCGTCTGCTTGTCACTTCCAGAGCCCAAAGCTGCAGTAAGAACAAATGTGTTCAACTACCCAAAGGCAGGGAGCAAAGAAGACCGAACCATGCTCTTTTCAGGGGTGCCTGGTAACCAGACAAGAGGCAATGGGCACAAACTGGAATACGAGAGGTTCCCTCTGAACATTGGAAACACTTTACTATGCAGATTACCAAGCACTGGCACAAGTTGCCCAGAGAGGTTGTGAAGAACCTCTCCTTGGAGATGTTCAAAAACTGTCTGGACATGGTCTTGGGCAACCTGCTCTAGGTGACCCTCCCTGAGCAGAGAAGTTGGACTAGATGAGCTCCAGAGGTTTCTTACAACCTCAAACATTCAGTGATTCTGTGGTAGGTAAAGCATAGGTAGGAAAAACTTCATAAATTCTTAGACAGGATATGGTCAGTTGCTTTGTGTAATGAAAGTATGTATGCCATCTCAATGTGGCTGTGTGAAAGAGGTCCAGGCAGTGAGCAGAGTGCCTGACCAGGCACTTTGCTTAGTTGTTAGTTTGTCTGCTTCCCTATATAGGACAACTTCAACTACCTAGGCCCAGGACAAAGACCTAAGTTTGGGCACTACTCTTGGCACTACTGTCCAAAGGCAGTGTGGAAAAGATCAAACCAGTTTTCTATTAAACCACACTGTTTAGGACCCCTGCCTTGTACAGCCCCCCAGCATTATTGTCTTAGGCATATTTGATCACCCTAGCACCCCTCACCTGATACCTCAGGGAATGTCACATCCCTCAGTTTCATTATATAGTAAATCTATTCTGGTGGGCAACAGCGTAATCCTTATTATTCTAGAGAGATTAATACACAAAAAACAAACAAACAAACAAACAAACAAAACAAAACAAAAACACCACCACCACCAAAAAACTTCACATGGTTGTGATGATGTAGTAGTTCTAGCAGGCAGAACAAATGCTGTATTGGTCCATCAGCAGCACGATCGTAGACTCAGAGCCACAAAGGGTCATAGCACTATATATGATGATCCTTCCAGGAGGGTGCCAGAGCAGTTGCACAGAAAACACAGGTGTTAAAGGAATCCTGTTTCAGAACTTTTGGAAAGTCTTTCTATACCTTTTTTGGGGGGGCTCAGCCCTCAAACCCCACTTTCCTAAGGTGGGACATCTTCATGCATTGTCTAGTTTTATAGTTATAAGGTTTCTAAACAGTTTTCATTTATATCAGGGTCCTCTGATTAGATGCAGTTCAGCTCAGTTCAGTTCTTTCTTCCGTCAAGGTCCATTTCCAAAAAGAGAGGGCAATTATTTTGGGGCAGGCAGGTATAGGTGAGTATTTTCCCTAATTACTCTTTCACTGTTCTGAAACCCACCACTGCATTTTATCTGTGGGGGCTGGTGACTCCCTGGGGCTGGTAGTATCAGGGGCTTCCAATGGGGGGCCCAGATGCCCTGAGTGTCCTGTCCCACCACCTCAACCAGGAACGTGCAACCAGGGGCACCTGGGCAGACCCAGACACCTTCCTGAGGACAACACCCAGAGCCAGGTTGGGCTGTGGGCCTGTTGGTGTGCCCAGCTGGGAGGGGAGCAAGGTTGGGCAGGGCAGGACTGTGGAGAACTGGAGCCCAGCCCCTTTGTATCCTCACTGGGGCAGGGGCTGGAAGCCCTGGGGCTGATGTGGTGCATTGGACCTGGGCAGGTTTGGGGAACCCTGAGGATTGGCAGTGCTCTCAGGGCCCTGAGATGATGCATACAGCCAGTAAATCTGGCAGGGCTGACTAGGATCACAATAGGTCATTCCCAAACCATGTGGGGCTGTATGTCTCATTAAAGCCACAAAGGCCTTCATTAGTTTACCTTCATCTAATTATTTATTAATTCCAATTTAAATGTGCAGCTCTCAATATGAAATGTGCAAACCTTCTGGTATGAACCATAATTCAAGTATGGTTAATAACACATTTTCAGCAGTGAAGATAAATTTGAGTACAAATTCTCTGATTTCAGAGCAAATGAACAGATTCAGCAAATTGACCTGGCAAAGACCCCATTCATACATAACCCACAGTTCTTTATGCATCACATGCACTGTAATCTTGTTTTCTTTGACATTTCTCAGATGCACTAATCCTTTCATCCTGTGAGATCAAATCTGAACTTTCATTGATTTTATGTTAAGGCAACCCATGAGTCTCTAGACAATAACTTCTGTACTCTGCCCATAGTAGGTCAATTGTGCTTTCTGTCTATTGTATAAAGCTCACTATAAAACTACAGTCTACTTGTTAGTTCACCTACTAAATCTGGCTTAGACATGCTGATTAATAATCTGTTTCAGTCTATTAGCCTCTGTGTAGTTATCCTGAATAACTAAATAAATCTGAATAAAGAACTAAAAGGACATCCTTCTCCCACCAAAGTCATAAAGGAAGACTCTGTGGCTAATCCTGTCACTGGAGAATATATTCTCATACATACATTGTGAACTAGAAAAGAACAAGGGACTGTTGTCGATAATGCTAATATGTTGTGGCTTTCTGTCACTTGTGAAGGCAAAGTATCTTCCAGTTCCAACAAGAGTCAAGACCAAAGGACACTGGATAGTCCACAGGTATGTATGAACTATTGCAAAGGTATTAACAAACTCTTTCAAGTTATATACAACTGTTACAGTCTTCAGTATTCTTTTCAAGTTGTATATAGCAATGTCTACCAGTTCACTGTATTAACTGGGAAAGAAAAGCTTTAGAAGAAGGTGAAACGGGTAGCCAGTTTTCTAAAATGACTTATCAGAGAATTTTAGGGAAATAAATTCCTGCTAGTAATATTTATGAAAAGAATTGTTATGGAAATGTTTCTGTCAAGTTTCCTGAAACTGCACAACATTTAATCCCATGAGTGGTCCTAGGAAAGTAGACTGTGCTTCTGAGACACCCTGATTTTCATTTCTAAGAGTTATTATTGGCTTGTGAGAATTTTATCGTATAACTGCATATTATATTGAATTTTTAGAAATGGGATCATATTTTGTTAGCGAAGCCTGCTCGATATCTTCACCTGCTCTAAGAACGTCACAGAAAACTATTAATTTGTCTTTCATTTATCTTTTCTCTGCAGCTTTCACTTCTGTTTTCACCACAGCTCTTTCTTTTTCTCAATCATATGCTTTATCTCCCTAATATTTTTGAACTATGATGCATTAGATGTGAAAGTGGTCGGAAATTGTCAATGGTGGAAGTAATATCTGATGAATATAAAAATATGATGCTTTTGGGGGTAGATTTATACTCCCTACTTAGTCAATGAGATACATGTGTCTTGGTGTTTGAGTACGTTCTGAACATGTAGTAGCTATTATTCCTGGCACGTGTGTGGCTGATTGTTTCCAGAATGAACAAAACATAAAGCAGCATCATTATGCCTGGTAGATGCAGGCCACACTCTCAACAGTGGTCTTGTTTTTATAAATTAGTTAAATGGCTTCCAGAGTATGATGTGCTGAACTATTCGGGACACATTTCTTTTAAGCAAATGATGAAAGGCTTTCCAAGTAGTTCCAAATGGTCCATATTTGCTTTATTTAATAGTTAGGCGTACTAGTCACCTGGAAAGGATCTGTAAAAGACTGAGGCTGTGACAGAGTCATTTACTTTTATTTAATTTTTACTTTGATTCTTAGTGCCATATTTATTCCTAATAGGACATTACTATATTAATGAAAATTTAATATAAAATAATGAATAGAATAATTTTTATTTACATCTTAACATTGTCTGGAGTGCTGCTTTACTTATATTTGAATTTTAAAATATGATGTTAGCTAATGTTCACTGATAAAATTGCTGCTTTATTGTTACAGAGTATATAACATTCTTTTGGTAAAATGGCAAATCTCAGACAACTTCATCCTAGTAAAAGGTAAAGTTCTTGGAGGAATGTAAATTTTGGGGTATAATTAGCAGTTGCTGGTATAAAGTAGTTCACAGAAGACATCTGATTACTCAAAACTACTTTAATTTCTACCAGCTAATAAAAGACATAAGAACTCATAACGTGGTTTATAAATATTACCAAATTAGCAAGGTTCCCATGTTGCCCTAGGGCAACATATCAAATAAGAGAAAGCACATAGCCCTTGTTTTCATCTTTCATTGTGTATCCAGAAAATTATTTATTTTCAAGTTACCTTCAGGATAAATGCCTCTTGTCCCAAAGGAAACTGGTTTTCATTGCATTTGTTGCAATATCTGAACAGATGAGACTGAGTTTTATCATTACTTCTGATTATTATAATGGTCTCTATTGGAATCCAAAGAGTAAACTGAAGAGGGATTTCTTTGAGTAGTATGGATTACTTTGTGTTTTACCAGACAAGTTTTTTGAAAAGCCATAAACAATACAATTCCTAATGATTTTACTTCTCACTAAATGCTCTTGAAAGAAAATATATATATATATATTTCTGCCTTATCAGACTATCCAATCTTCCTCCCATCCCATTTCTTCTCAGTAATATAGCTGATAGCAACATTTAAATAACAGGAAATATTTTGAAAGTAAACTATTGCTAAAAGTGCCTTCCAAAGTATCCCACACTGAATGAAAAGAGAAGCAGAGGCTTTATTGCAAATTTTGAATGGACCTCAGCCTTTGAAGCTAGCTGAGGCTCTATACAAGTCAATAGAACTGAAGTTCATGGCAAAAGTTGAACAACTTTTAACTATGTCCAAATAGAGATGGATTTGTGGAAATTTAAGTCATGTCACCATCTGTGCTTATAGGAAGTTGTATGATTTTTTATAGGAGAAAATATGGATACTCTGAAAACTGTGTTTTCACTTTTGTATGTCCAGCTCATATGAAGTAATAATAAGCATTCTTTTTGCAATGCTTTCTCCCTGGTTTCTGATGACACTAATATTTCCTATTATCCCTAAGGTGGGGATTTCCTACTATTCCGTAGGCCTGCAATGCATAAACAGCAATGTATATCCTGTGAATTAGTTCAGAAATTACTTTATGCAAGTTTAATTCAATTTCAGTATCTTTTTTTTTTTTTTTTTTTTTTTAATTATGTATTTGTGCTTAGAGATCTGCATGACATGCTAGCAGGAAAAAAGCAACAACAAACAAACAGAAAACAGAAGAAAAAGTTGCTGATTCACTTATATATTCCTCACAAGCTGCTTCACAAATATTAATGGCTATTAACCTGATAAAACCAATGTAAAGAAAACATATACCGTGTGTTCTGAGAGGTGTGCTGATTTCCAAATATTACATACGCATCTAATTTTAAAAGTGACCAAATTCAAAATTAAATTTTGTATGAGGATAGGAGAAAGTAAACAGTACATTCAAACTCCAAAGAGAAAACAAAGCATGAGAGAATCAGAAAAAGGACTAAGACACATCTCCTAGAATTGATACTTCTTTCAAATTCCCTTTCAAGTGGAAATTGCCAAATTTCTCAGAGCCGTTTTGAGCTTCTTTTGATTTTTTGCCTTTTTTTTTTTTTTTTTCAAAAGAAAAGAGTCTGTTGTTCTCCAAGATCACAAATGAACTATCTGTTGTTCAAAGTCATATTTTAAGGTAAAAATCTCAGCATAAAGCATATGTAGCAATTTGCTATACCAGAGGTGTATTTCTTTTGTTGCCTTTGCCACCAGCATGGACTGTTATTATAAATCGGCTTCATAAAGTAAACCTTTTCTCCAAACTACTAATCCAATAACCTTTCAGTAAACTTCCCATTTAAGAATACAACACTCAACTAATTATGATCAGTAATGCCAAAGACTGACTTAATCTCTAATCAGTGCCAGCAGCTTTGAGAACAGCTCAATGTGCTAATTACTTCATACACTTTTCTCAATATAGTGCTTCACTTCTGAATGTTTTTTACAGTAAAATGCTTTCATTGGAGTCTGCAGTGACTATTTGCTTTATGTGGTATACTTTGGAAAGAACTGAACAACTTGCAAACTCAGAAAGGTAAGGTTGTTAAAATAAAGCCTATGAAAGGATTTTTGATTTATTTTTTTTTTAATCATGTCAGTAATTATTCATGAAAAACAGACTTTATCATCAGTAAATGTCTTCTTTTTTCCCTGTACATTTTCTAAAGATTAAAAAAAAGTTCACAATCACAGAATGATAGAAGTTGGAAAGGACCTTTAGAGTTCATCTGGCCCAACTGTGCCAAAGAGCCATCTTTGCCATTTCCCACATCTAGCCTGTAAAAAGGATTGCAGAACTGACATTCACTTTTAACATAAAAATACTGGATTGCACAGAATCACACCAAATAACTGAGGATGGATTATCTAGTGTCTTGAGATTGTGTAGTTCAGCTCCTCTGCACAAGTGGTATCAGCTACAGCAGGTTTCTCAGGGCATCATCCAGTCAGGTTTTGAATATCTCCAAGGAAGGAGATTCTGCAACCTCTCTGAGCAACCTGTTTCAGTGCTCAGTCACCCTCACAGTAAAGAAGTGTTTCCTTATGTTCAGACATGATTTCATGTGTATCCATTTGTACCTTTGCCCTGTCAGTAGACACTACTGAGAAGTGTCTAGCTTGCTCTTTATTCCCATCATATATTTATTCTCATGATTAAGATCCCCCCTGAGCCTTCTCTGCCCTAGCAGAACAGTCCCAGCAATCTCAGCCTCTCCGTGTTCAAGAGCCTTCAGTCCTTTAATCACCTTTGCAGTCCTTGGCTGCACTCACACCAATGTGTCCATGTCTGTCTTGTACTATGGAGCCCAGCATTGGACCCAGTGCTCCAGGTCTCACCAGTGCTGAACAAAGAGAAAGAATCACTTCCCTTGACTTTCTGGCAACATTACCTAATGCAGCCTAAGATGCTATTGGGCTTCATAGCCATGAGAGCACACAACTGGCTCAAGGTCGGTTTGGTGTCTGGCAGGATCCAAAGGTCCTTCTCTGCCAAGATGGTTCTTTCACTAATATATGTATATGTGTGTGTGTGTGTGTGTGTGTGTGTGTGTGTGTGTATACACACAGGTCAGACATGGATATAGATAAAGTTGGTTGTATACTTTTGAGATACTGCTGTTTAGTTATGTATTTTGTGGTGAAAACTCTTCCTGTGGACAGCCTTCATTATTGACTCATAGATACATCTGAGACTTGAGTTTTATTTTAGAAAGAACGATCTTTCTGTTGTTTTTCCTAGGGATTTTCATCATATAAAATTTACATTGCATCTGTCTGAGAGGTGGGAAAAAGAGGCATTAACAGAGAGCCTTCTTGGAAAGGAATTAGCTGGGAACCTGTAAATCTGCCTTTTCTCAGATATTTCTGTCCCTAAATGATGGTAGCTTTTCTGTCAGAGTAAAGTAGTATCCTAATTAGGTTAGAACCATTCTCACAGTGGAACAATAGGAAGAAAACTTCAGGGACATTTAAAGAAACCATGCCTGTTTGGTACATTAAAATCTTAGCTGAAAAGCAACGTTTGTAGGAGGTTATATATTAATAAAGAAAATTTTCTTTAACAGATTTTCCTCCTTCCATGACATTAAAGCTTTTTTCAATACTCAAAACACACATCCCATTTTCAAATTAAATGAATTGGGGTATCTTGAGTACCTGCAGACACTTCTCAGATCTGATGGTCTCTTGTCATACCATGACAGTGTAACATGTTAAGATGAACCTGTCTCTTCAGTCTCCTATCTGTGTTCTCCTCCTGTGTCTTAGATTAATTAGAAGGAGATCTAAGAGCTAAACAGACAGGGATTTTCAGTGTGCTTAGCATATCTCCTGGTCAGAGATAGTCAAGGGACCAGCATTATAGGTGTTACTATAGGGCATGATTGGATAAATCCAAATTTTCAAGAAATTTGGGAAAATAACTTATCTGAGGAAATAAGGCCAGACACTTAAATTATGTTCTGCAACACTGCAATTTACAGTACATAAATACTGCTGGGAACCGAACTTCCAAACAGTCAAGTTAACAAAGGGCATGCTCTCCTCATTTAAAATCCCAGGTACCTTAGAGGATTATCAGAGTTACTACAGTGAAAGGCATGGGCTATGTTGTGCACTTTTTGTAATAGACAGGAGCACAGAATAAGTTGTGGCCAAACAGGAAAGATAAGCTTAGCAATAATCAGATAAGTGGGAAGAGCTAATGACTCAATTAGGAAGATCTAGATAACTAAGATTTATGTTTGGCAAAGGCACAGCACAAAATTGTTTTACAAGTTTTGCAGTGGAAGAAGAATTATGCTGTGTTTATAGCAAGGACATGTTGGACCTGATCCTGGGTAGTCTTTTACAGTTACCTACCTATGGTAATCTTTCTGTGGTTACCAGTATTTTTCTTTGATTTCAGTGTAACTTCAGTAAGTCAGAAATATCATCTTTAGTAGGAGATGTACAGCTCAGAACAGGGCATGATTGCTATACTTATTAGCCTTATTTAGTACACTAGTAAAAAGAGCTCATATCTAACTAGATTGCTACAGACCATAGCCAGCTTCTTTGAGCAGATAATGGTGTAGAACTGAGAAGAGTAAGTTCTTTTTTTTTTTTTTTTTTTTTTTTTTTCACTGTATGCACACGTAGAGACCCTGGCAGGTAGCAAGAAGTGACCCACTAGGGTTTCAAAGGTACACTGTGTGCTCCACAGCTCAACACTTTCCCAATGGCCTCTGCTTCTGAAACTGTCAAAATGGGTCGAATTACATACTGTTTTCCCTGTAGCGGAAAAAAAAAAAAAAAAAAAAAAAAAAAAGACACAAGGGTGGAAACATTGCATTACTCACAGTGGAGTCCCATCCAAGCTTGACAGACAAGACAGCTGTGAATCTAGTCTAGATTCTGCAGGGACTTATATATTGCACTCTTCAAGAGGCCTGGATTGTGCAAACTCTAAAGTAAAAAATGGTCTTTTCAGGGACTTCAAAGCACTGTATAAGCAGTTATAAATATTACCATTACGAATGGAGAAATTGGAAATCAGAGGTATTCTAAGTAGCACAAAAACAGCAACTGAGATGAGTCTAAACTCTGCTCTTCTTGCTGGCTGGTGCTATGTCTTGCTAATGTCTAAATGATCTTTTTTAGCTTAGTGCAGTGGTGTCCAGTTTTCTTTATTTTAATCAACTATATTCATATTAAAGAACCTCAACAATGATGTGTCAGTCTTCCTTGAATAATCCAAATTAACAGTTTTCTCTCCAAGCTTTGGCAGTGGGATTTTCTTCCACTGAGCCTTCCAAATGGGTGCAAGTCCATAAGTAAAGGGCAGAATAAAACCAATAAGCATATAAAGCATGAACATGTAACAGGGAAGTGGGCTGGTTTTCTTAACAGACTACATCAGCAATGAAGTTTGATCATGCTAAGTCTGTAAAAGGTCAACATTTTATCCTGAACACTTTTAGTCTTGGCCTCCTTAAGAATCTTTGCAGAGCTATTGTAATCACAGGGCTGTGAGCAGGCCAGTTCATTAAATTCCTGCTCTGCTGCTTGCAGATGTTTGAAGCAGGTGTTCTGCACAGACTAGGGAGTTTGCTTTCTTCTTCTGCATGTTGCATTGAAGGTCAGAGGTTACACCTCAATGGCAGGGTCTAAACTGCACAGCAAGTCTCAGAGGTCTTTGTTAGGGGAGAAAAAGAATTCAGTTTCCTTAAAATTTATGTACTGCAAAAGATAACTGCACCTGCAGACTGTTGCTCTTATTGAAAACATATGGTGGCTGTTGGAAGAAATCTAAAATGCAACTCTGTAGTTTCTGTTGAGAATATGCAGGGACTCCAAATGATCAGTGTTAGACCAGAGATTCTCTAATGATTCATTCAGCATCCAATAGTACACATTTCTGGTACAAAATGTATGTTTTGTAATACACGTAGGGATTAATGCAAATTCGTATGTATTTAAAAATTGACTTTGGGCAGTGTTGCATTCCCCATCAAACAGTTGCCCTGCGTAATGTATGCCAGCAGGCATTCCCAATGACCCAGCTAGTTCATAATTGCAAAAGGTTAGTTCAGTCTTTCCTGGCCACCTGTGTGTTGGCTTTTTACTTCCCAAATGGAAAGAGCAAAGATAGTTTCCTCTACATGCAGAAAACCCTGTAAAATAGACCACCCTTATTAGAAAATCTTCTGTCTTAAAAAGACTACTGTGGGCTTGCAGGATAAAACTCTGCTTTGTTTTTTTCTAGAAACAACCTTCTGTAAGCATCAAGTTTTTGGCCATGCTATGTTACTCAGATAAAAATCATACACATATGGAAAGGGATGGAAATATATTTGTGTTTCTCAGCTTCTATTGACATATGGCTGTGGTACTGTTGAAAGAGCCCTTTAACTTTCAGTAATGACTGTTGAGGCTGTAATGCTAATAATTGCTGAAAGTTCATCAAAAAGGAAGACAAATAATAGAACAGAACCAAGACTTTCATTACCACTTGTTCATCAGAAAGAGCTGTTAATTTCTCACAAGTACAATGTAGGAACTGTGAAAAATCAATCAAGTATTCATATGTTGTTCAGAGAGTTCATGAAAATTTTGTGTGAAATAATGAGTTATGGATGTGACAGGAAGTTTATTATGCCCACTGCATTACATATGCCCTATACGCTAAACACAGTTGGATAAACTATGTACAGTAAAATGTAAGAAATATAATTAGGGGGAATACAAGTATTTTTTGATTTCTGAAAAATCTGTACATATCAAGTATTTATATGTTTTCCCCTAACATCCATAGTTTTCATAGTTTAAGAAATATAAAACATCCAATTTCATACTTTGAAATATTTCTGAATTTCTAATTCTAAGAACAGAAGCAGTTCTGTTTATTTCACAGATACCGCCTTCTCATCTGTTTTCTGTTTTCCTTCCTTTTTCTCCTGAGTAATGAACCTACTAGTCATGTCCAGAAATCTATCTATACTACTAGTGATGATATAACTATTTTCAGCTGGATATCAATGGGACCAATGTTGCAGCCTCAAATGTTTTGCAAGAACAACAACAAAAAGTATAGAAAATTTGAATGGTGTTTTTCAGAACACCTAATATTCACTTCAGGTGCACTCTGCTCATGTAAGCCATGACTTACTGCCAAACTCCAAGCACTGTTGGAGAAACAACACTGAATAGTTTTATACAGTTTTTGCTAAAATATTTTTAAATATCTTAAATATTTAATATTTTTTTAAAAAATACTTAATATATTTTAAAAATATTTAAAAGATTTTTGCACGTATCATACAGTGTACTGTTGAATGTTACCAAGATTTATAGTCATTTTTACTAACAAAACATCTTACATTACAATCATTTTTAAATTATGAAGCATAAATTCAGAAGAGGTACTAGGGATCCCTACACTGCTCTGTATTACCTACAAAATGTCTGATAGAGGATAAAATCCCACACAAATATTTTCTCCAATTAAAGTATGAGGGTGATGCACTACAGAACTGCATTCAGAACTGACAGCATGATGAGTGAAGTGACATCAGAACTAAGCTGGTATCAAACCTTAAGAACAGGTGTTTCTTAACCCTATTTCCATAGATTCTGCTCTGAATTTATAGCAATGAACCTTCCCCAGACTGAGATTACTTTTAAAGACTAACCAATGTTGTTTTTGAGAAACAGCAGTTTAAAAAAAAAAAAATTAAAAAAAAAAAAAAAGAGGAAGAAGAACCGGGAAGCCATTCTATTATCTTTTCTGCCTGAAAAGATTCAAACACACTTCACCATCATTCTCATTCATGTTAAGTTTTAATACAAGACAGCTTATAGATCCGACTAATTTCAAATTTTCACTTTTAACAAACCACAGTTTTCTGTTGAAGTCCTGTTTTATCAAAGCAGTTACATCCACCTGTTCCCACAAATCCTCTGTTACATATAAACCTCATATAGAAGCTGAAGAGAGTGGAGAATCACTGCAGTATGACAATAGTAAGAAGGGATAATCAGGACAGGACAGAGACAAATCTTAATGTTCTGTCACTAAGCTGAGGAAGCTAGTGCACACTTAAAGTACATTTGTATGGCTTACATAAAAAAATTGGGTTATAAACTCATCCCATTAAAAGGTAAAGCAGTAAAATTAAGTTCACAATTTCAAAATTAGACATGTGGGACATTTACAAGCATAAATTCTTAAGTTAGCTTGCCAGGCTCTGCTTATTATTGTTATTATTATGCATATATTTATTTTATGGCTTACTGTGGATAATATACAGTCTGATTTAGGGAACATCTTTTCATGTGGCCCATGTTGTGTGTTTTGCTCAGAAGCCACAGTATAAATCTGTCACCACTTGCAGAATGCATCTGACTTTTTTTTTATTTATTTTTTTATTTTTTTTTTGTCTCAGCTGTTTTAATTTGAATCAAGCTACAGCATTTCAAGAATCAAGACAATTTCTACTTTTCGAATTTCCTTATGTATAGAGATATATTTTATCTCTATACATTATATTGATACCATGCTGTTTCGTCCCATTTTAAAAGAAAGTACAGTTGTACAATGCAACAACAAAAAATAATCCTAATGTTATTGTATTGTTTTAATAACACCATCTGCAAGTGACTTTGAGTAATCCATACTTCTAAACATGATGGGAGATGTCTCTGGATAAAATTTAGGATGAAAGCTTTTTGTTTGTTTGTTTTCTTCTTGCTAAATAAATGCAAAGGAAATAAAAATATGCATTTAAAAAAAAGCTAAACTAAACTAAACTAAAACTGCTATTTTCAATGAGCAGGCAAATTCAAGCTATAACTTCTGTTAGAAAATACAGCACAGGTGGCTTCTGTCACATAATCTGGTGAATCAGGTCCCTGAGTATTATTTTGAGAATGAGAGTGTGATTAGTACTTTACACTTTCCTCTTCCTTTCTCAGGGCACAACTGCTTCTAACTAAGTTGCTTGAGATCTATTAAAAGTCTTCTTCCACAATGTTGTAAGTAACAGCAAGGTGTATACAGTATCCCATCCTGTGGATTAGTACTGATGTGTGCAGAGCCCCATTTTCATTATGTTCTCCTTTTAAAATGGTATGGAAGATGCCCAGAAGAGTCAGCCAGCAAGCTTCTATTTAATTCTGACAGTACCCTTCAATAAATAGTTCCCTTTGAAGCTTCTGTGGATAACTGGGCAGCCTTTGAACTTGTGTTAATATCAATACAATTTTCCCTCACCCAGTATCTCTCATTGTGTTGTATCCTCTGTTCTTTCCAAAATTTCACAAGAAAGTCTGGTTTACTGGGTCACCTCCGAGTTGGATAGTTGCACATGCAAAGTCTATCAAATTAAAGTCACTCTCAGACATGCTGCTTCTCACAAAGCTGCACAATGTAAGCTGGCTATCTCCATCATGCAAATACAGACAACAGATTTCCAGCCTACACGGAGTTGCAGAAATTCACACTGAACCAAAAGACCAAATACATTAGATGAAGACATCTCCCTCTATAACTAGTCCCAGAAAGAACTTTTCAGGCACCAAAGGGTGGGAGGAATCATGAGAAGAAGCCAGCTGGGAAGTAGTTCACACTGACAGCATAATGACAGTACACATTTGCTTTCTGATTGGCCTTAAGGAAAGACTGGAAATACTTTTGCACGATAAGAGATCAAACCTGATAGCAGCTGACAGAGTTGGTATATGCTGGGAAAAAGGTTATGGTTCAGAAGTAAACTGTGAAGAGAGGTTAGAAAAAAAAACTGCCACAGGGAATAAGTTATCAACTGTGTGGCACAACCTGATTATTAAGAGCTGTTTCCACATCTGAGATCAGCTGCTCACTTTCTCAAGCAGAAGGCTGCCATAGGCAATCATCTGATTCTTAAAGGCAAAACAACGACAACAAAGCAAACATGCAGAAATGACCTCAGACCTATGGTTTTATCATAGCTGGTTTTCGTACTACAGGAGTAGAAGGAACAAAAATGGGTCAAAATCAATTTAGTCCCAAAAGGCTGGTATCTTTTTGCCACCACTTCCGTGTTGTCATATACATAACAAAGAAACATCTGGAAGTCAGGCATTAAAAACTTTTGCAGAAATGGTTTGTGTCAGTCTTCAAAGGAAAGATCACACTAGCTCATCCTTCTCAGGAGGAAGGAACATTAATCCAGAAAGTGACACTGTGATGACAAAAACAAAACACACAAAACAAACCAACAAATAAACAAAATGGACAGCTGCTCACTGCTCTCTCTTGTCTGATACATATCTTCTCCCAAAATTTTTCCACTTTCCTCAAGCAAAGGATATTCCATCATGAGTATGAATGCAGATCAGGTTTTCCAGGGGACTTTTTTGGACTTCCTCCAGTTTATCCAACTGGAGATATCCCATTGACTTACTCAGGATAAATGTGCTGGCTAGTTGATTAATCATATCCCTGGCTTTAGCAACTCATTGTGCATTTCCTTGTCGATGTACTAACTCTTTGTCTCCTCTCCTTAGCTTGGCCCTGACCAGTTTTTGAATATTGATCAGTCATTATATGCATCACCTGACCATCTTCTCTACACTATCTCCCAGACAACAAATCATTTCCTAATTCACTTGGTTCATTATCGTATTTTCTATTAAAATCAATGGTAGCTTGAAGAGGCTGTTGGTGAGAACAGTAGCCTAAAGATGTCATCATTTTAGTTTATTTTTCCAGGCACCTCTTTCAAAATTCTTTAAATATTGGATAATTTTTAGCACCAACCAAGTAATGGCATGGAAGAGGCTGAGGTACTGAATGTCTTCTTTGACTCAGTCTTTACTAGCAAGATCAGGCTTCAGAAATCCCAGGTCTGAGGCATCGGAGGAAAGGCTGGAGCAAAGATGTGCTATTGGTGGGAAAGGATCAGGTCAGGGAATACTTGAGTGAACTGGACATGCATAGGTATCCATTGTCTTCTACCTTCTCCCCTCAGGTAGTGCAGGGAAATGGGGAATGGGGGCAGTGGTCAGTCCCTAATGCTTCATCTCCACTGCTCCTTCACGGGCACTTCTGCCCCTGTTCCATGTGGGGTCCCTCCCACGGGATGCCGTTCTTCCCAAACTGATCCTGTGGGGGCTGCCCACAGGCAGCAGCTCTTAAAGAACTTCTCCAACATGGGTCCATACCATGGGATCCATCTGTCAAGAGCAAACTGGCACCAACAAGGGTCCCCCACAGGCGGAAGGTCCCCCCACCCCCCCTGCTCCTGTGTGGGCTCCTCTCCACAGGCTGCAGCTCCAGCCCGGGGCCTGCTCCTGTGGGGGCTCTCCATGGACCACAGCCTCCTCCAGGTCACATCCACCTGCTCCACAGGGGGCTCCTCCACGGGCCGCAGTGTGGAGATCTGCTCCATGTGGTACCCATGGGCTGTAGGGGGACAGCCTGCTCCACCAGAGGCCTTTCAGTGTGCTGCAGGGGAACTTCTGTTTTGGTGCCTGGAGCACCTTCTGCCCTCCTTCTGCACTGATCCAGGGCTGTTTCTCACTTCTCTTTTCCCAGCTGCTGTTGTACATCAGTACTTTCCCTTTCTTAAATCTGCTCTCACACAGGCTCTGCTGCACACAGTAACCTAATGGATAAGAGGCAATGGTGATAACTTCCTGCCCAGTGGGGCGGGCACGTCTTGTCAGTGACTTCCCAGGTGTCCTTGTGCAATAGGTTAGAGGCTCTGTAGGTGGAACTGAAAAATATTGAGGAGCACAGTTCATCTGCTTTGGAGGTGTCACCGAGGTTAAGTTGCCCTACGTCCTGCATCAAAACAGCTCCCACCAAGAAAAACAGATGGGTCATTGTCATGGCAGACTCCCTTCAGAAGAGAACAGAAGGCCCAATATGCAGACTGGAACAACTTTATAGGGAAGACTGGTGCCTCCCTGGGGTCCAGGTTAGAAAAACAAGGAGAAAGCTTCCTTCCCTGGTGTGGCTCTCAGATTATTACCCATTATTTTTTTTTCATGTAGGCAGCAATGAAGTTTCAACAAGAAGTCCAAGGGCAATCAAGAGAGGCTTCAGGGCCTTGGGACAACTGGTTAAGGCATCAGGAACACTAGTGTTTTTCTCTGTCCTTCCAGTTGCAGGGAATGATGATGGGAGAAACAGGATGAGTCAGCAAATCAATAACTGACTCTGAGCCAGGTACTGTCACTGTCAGAACTTTGTTGTTGTTTTTTTTTTTTTTGATCATGGGTCATTTTACATGATACCAGGTCTGCTGGCAACAGATGAAGTTCACCTGTCTCAAAGGGGGAAAAGGATCTTTGCTCAGGGGTTAGCAGGATCCGTTGAAAGGGCTTTAATTTAAATTTGAAGGGGGAAAGGAATAAAATCAGGCTTGCTAGAGATAAGCCTGGGGACAGTATGCCAGTAGTTGTGGGATGTTGTGTTAGCAAAGTCCCTTGGTCTGACGTCCTAATAGGTAGGGGATGGAGACCCATGTGACAACAAAAGGCATAAGGGATACTAATGTGTTAGAAATCACAGAAGTGCCCAAAAATGGTCACATAGGAATTAAGGCCTTTCCCCCCAAAAGACAATGGGATCTCTAGCCCATGAAGTGCATTTACATCAATACATGCAACATGGGCAACAAACAGGAAGAGCTGAAAGCTATTGTGAACAATAGTTGCCATCACAGAAACATGGTGGGATGATTCACATGATGGTATTGATGCAATGGATGGGTATAAACTCTTCAGAAGGGATAGGGTAGGAAGGAGAAGTGGTGAGGTAGCCCAGTATGTTAAGGAATTTTTTGATTGTCTAGAGTTTAATAATGGTGAAAACAAGATTGAGTGTTTATGGGTAAGAATCAGGGGGGTGACTAATGAGGCAGACGTAATTGTGGGAATCTGTTGTAGACCACCCAACCAGGATGAAGTGGCAGACAAAATAATCTATAAGCAGCTGGAAGAAGTCTCACAATCACTGGCCTTTGTTCTTGTATGGGACTTCAACTTATTAGATGTTTGCTGGAAATACAACACAGCAGAGAAGAAAGAGTCTAGGAGGTTTCTGGAATGTGTGGAAGGTAGATAACTTCCTGAAACAGCAGGTAAGTGAGCCAACCAGGGACACTGGTTGTGAATATGATTTAGGTTGTGAACAAAGAAGGACTTGTGGGTGATGTGTATGTTGAAGGCTGTCTTGGGCATAGTGATCATAACAGAGTTTTCAATTCTTGGAAAAGTAAGGAGAGGGGTAGCAGAACTGCTGCCTTTGCACTTCTGGAGGGCAGACTGGCCTGTTTAGGAGACTGGTTGGTGGAGTCTCTTTGGAGGCAGTCCTGAAAGGAAAAGGAGTCCCTCAATGCGACATTTTTCAAGAAGCAGATCCTAAAGGCATAGAAGCAGACTGTACCCATGTGCTGAAATATGAGTTGATGGGGAATGAGACTGTCCTGGCTGAAGCTTGGCTTCAAGCTCAGGAAGAATAAGAGAGTTTATTACCTTAGAGGAAAGAGCAAGCCACTCAGGAGGACTACAAAAATACTATGAGTGATGAAGGGAGGAAATTGGAAGGGCCAAAGCCCAACTTGAGCTCAATCTGACTACTGCTGTTAAAGACAACAAAAATATTTTTATAAATAAAAAAGAAAAGGACTAAGGAGAATATCCATCCTTTATTCCATGTGGGAGGAAGTGTAGTGACAAGACATGATGATAAGTCTGGTCCATAATGCCTTAAAGTCTTCTTTACCCTAGACTTTAGTAGTAAGACCAGTTTTCTCTGGGTACCCAACCCCCTGAGCTGTTAGATAGAGATGGGGAGCAGAATGAAGCCCTCATAATCCAAGAGGAAATGATTAGAGACCTGCTACACCATTTAGATGTACACAAGTCTATGGGGACAGATGGGATTCACCCAGGGTTACTGAGGGAGCTGGCGGTAGTGCTCACCGAGTCACTTTTCATCATTTATCAACAGTCCTGGCTATCAGAAGAGGTCTCAGTTGACTGGTGGCTAGCAAATGTGATGCCCATGTACAAGAAAGGAGGTTATATTGGGGTGGGGTGCAGTCTCTCCTTCCATGCAACAAGTGATAAGACAAGAGGAAATCACTTGAAGTTGAAACAGGGGAGGTTTAAGTTGGATATTAAGTTTACTGACAACAAAAACCTGGGAGAAGTGGCTGACACCCTAGAGGGCTGTGCTGCCATTCAGAGAGACCTCGACAGGCTAGGGGGTTGTGCTTCATGAAGTTCAATAAGGGCAAGTGCAGGGTCATGGACCTAGGGAGGAATAACCCCAAGTACCAGTACAGGCTGGGGGCTGATGTGCTGGAGAGCAGCTCTGCAGAGAGGAACCTGGGAGTTGTGGTGGACAGCAGGCTGACCATGAGTCAGCAATGTGCCCTTGTGGCCAAGAAGGCCAAGAGCATCCTGGGGTGCATTTGGAAGAGTGTTTCCAGCAGGTCAATGGATGTGATTCCCCCCTCTTCTCAGTCCTGGTGAGGCAACACCTGGAGTATTGTGTCCAGTTCTGGGCTCCCCAGTACAAGAAGAACATAGAACTACTGGAGCGAGCTCAGATGAGGGCTACAAAGATGATTAGAGGACTGGAGCACCTGTCATATGAGGACAGGCTGAAAGAACTGGGCTTGTTTAGCCTGGGAAAGAGAAGACTGAGGGGAGACCTCATCAATGTGTATAAATATCTGAGGGGTGTTGAGAGGATGGACCTGGTCTCTTTTCAGTTGTGCCCAGAGACAGGGCAAGAGGCAAAGGGCACAAACTGAAGTACAAGAGGTTCAGGCCAAATATGAGAGGGCATTTCTTTACAGTGAGGCTGACAGAGCACTGGAACAGGTTGCCCAGAGAAGATATGGAGTCTCCTTCTCTGGAGATATTCAAAACCCATCTGGATGCCATCCTGCACAATGTGCTCTAGGTGCTTTGCAGGGAGGTTGGACTTGATGATCTTCAGAGGTCCCTTCCAACCTCGACCATTCTGTGATTAGGAAAATTGAACACTGAAAGTGTTGTGAGGCATTGGAACAGGTTTTCCAGGAAATAGTTGAGTCACAATCCCTGGAGGTATTCAAAAGATGTGTAGATGTGTGCTTAGGGATATGGTCTAGACTTAGCAGTGCTAGATTAACGTTTGGACTTAATGATCTTAGAGGTCATGTCTTTTCCATTCTAAATGACTCTATGATTGTATATTAAAAAGCTGTGCAGGCATGGTCTTGGGCAACCTGCTCTAGGTGGCTCTGTTTGAACAGGGAATTGAATAGGATGAGCTCCAGAACCCTCTTCCAACCTCAACCATTCTGTGATTCTGTGAAGTCATCTGGACAAAAATAAGTGAACACAAATAGCAGCAGGTAACTTCTGCTTGAACCTCTCAGTTGTTGGGATTCTGGATTTGAAGGACAGAATTCAGGCTCAGTACAATATAAACTGTTATGTGAGTTCCCACAATAGTTGAATAATCTATCGTCAAGTGTAAGAAAATTTACTTGATCTGAATATGGGAAAGAACAGCCTGTGTTTAATTCACTGGAATAGGGATCTGTAATGGTGATAAGGATGGGTATTGGCACTTCAAGAAATAGTTAGCCATAGAGTTCCTTGTTGGAAAAAAAAAAGAAAAAAAAAAAAAAGGTAGTTCTTATAGGGAATAAGGTTTGAATTTGAAAGATAAATAAAATCATCCATATCAACTATCACAATAACATAAATAATATGGTAGTTTTCCAGGATAACATTCTAATATTATCAACTAACTGCTTTACTACTAAACTGTATATAGCATTATAACACAAAGCAGCTGGTATTGACATGAATATTTTATCCCAAATCACAACAGGATTTCCAGCATACTCAACTTCCCAGCAGCAGCCATTAGGGAAAGCAACCTATGATTAATTTCAACAATACCGCAATCTGTAATAAAAGAAAGTGATCCCCCAAACCCAACAAGCTCATACGTTATGAATGAGCATGTGTATAAAACCTGCTGAGACATGATTTAAAAGAACTGACACATGGGTGTGCCAGGCAACTAGGAATTGCAGTGTAGGAGGTCTTTCAGAGAGCTTTCAGCAAATATTATTGTAATACTGTTGTGCTGCCTTGGGGGCTTGGAAAAAGCTTAACGTATCTTTACAGAGTGAAAACAATGATAAGATGAGTGAGGTATAACAGAATCTTAAGAAGGAAATATTTCTCATGTTTGTTTCATAACTCAGAAAAGGTATGATGGATCTTTCTTTTGCAAGTTTTAGGTTATAGGGCAAATGTGCAAAATACTAACAAAAGAAAAAGAAGTTTATAAAAATGGGGGGAACTTTTTGCTTGCATGCTTAGGGCCAAAGGAAGTTCTAGTCTGCATGGGATGTATAGCCATTTTGGCATTTCTGTTCACGTGAGTAAAATATGACTCTTTCAGTAACTCTGAAAATCCGTATAAATAGCAAATGCTTTAATATTTAGATGCATTGCCAGAAGTACTTAAATGATATATCTACTTAGTTAAAATGAACTTGGGAAATCATAACTTGTTTTCTTAGGTTATCAGCTTTCCGAGGTTATCAGCTTTTTCTTCACAAGGCAATTTTTTAAAAATATTTTTTTTTTTCCCCACTTAGTTTTCAGTTCTGTCCTCATACTATGTTTATTCTCATTTTGTGGTGGCCTGGCCACTTGATCATCAATGCCAAAGACAACTACAGGGAGATGGGTAAGGGACTTTTGATCTCTCCCCACAATCAGGAATCATGTTAATATGTAAAGGAGATAGAGAAACTTGTTCAGCTTACTTTAATAAAAGTGGTTGTGTGTCACTACAGGGACATTTGTCTTACAGAGCTGAAACTGAATCATTATTCTGCCTTGACCGAGAGAGAGTAGAAACAGACTCCTAAAAACATTTTGAACTTGCTTATCTCTTACATTTGCTGTTTTGGTAGAGTTCCAAGACTATTAATATTTGTATATGTTCTCTTTTTTGATCTTGACTGGGTACTAGATATCTTGAAATCTTACTTTGAGGTAGTACATCTGATTATTTTCTTGTGTGCTGAATTTAGGCAGCTTGATTCAGCAGTATCTCTTTACATTTCTTGGGAACTCTTATTTTCTTTGGAAAGTTCTTGCTTTCTCTGACCTTAAACTTATCTGATGAGCTTTTTTGCAGAAGGAATTGTAGTTTCTGTCTGATTGAAGCAAATTGCCCTGCTTTTGTAGTTTGAGACATTTGGGTAGATAAACCATGTTTACATCTTTTTGACTTGGAAAAATAAAATATTTTTGTTAAGGTTACTGTTCATTACATTGGGTATTGTATTCTAGGATCCTTAGCAGACTTCTAGATTCCATCTAATGCCAAATAGTTCTCAGAAACTAAAATCAGTACTCCTGCATGTCCATCCAGTTAGGCAAAAAATATATTAATCCAGTGACATGACTGATACTTCACATTTTATGTTCTGGCATATCAACTCACAGTTGGATACTTTATGAACAATTTCTCAAGGATGTTCCTGTATACACCATGCTATTTTTGCTGCTTTCCTAGCATGTGAAATACACAACAATGAGAATATTTGTCTCTCAGTTCCTTTAATGCATATTTTTGGGTACCAAGACCGTTATTATTTGTTGAATTACATAAAGATATTTATGGCAACTGTTGATGTTTGTATTTAAAGTCAATATTATATCTTTAATTGCTGTCATAGTTCTACTAATGTATAAATTATCTTATACAAATAGATAAATTATCGAAAATTCATGCCATTGCCCACATGCCTTGCCAATGTGACTTCCATCTACAAGAAGGGCTGTAAGGAGGACCCAGGGAACTACAGGCCTGTCAACATGACCTTGGTTCCAGGGAAAGTTATGGAGCAAATCATCTTGGGTAAGATCACACGGCACATGTGTGGCATACAAGAGATAAGGCCCAGCCAGTACAGGTTCATGAAAGGCAGGTCGTGCTTGTCCAACCTCATCTCCTTCTATGATCGTGTGACCAGACTGGTAGATGAGGGAAGGGCTGTTGATGTAGTCTACTTAGACTTCTGCAAAGCCTTTGACATGGTCTCCCACAGCGTTCTCCTGAGGAAACTGGTTGCCAGTGCCTTGGACAGGTATACTCTTCTCTGGGTAAAGAACTGGCTGGAGGGCCATGCCCAGCAGGTAGTGGTTAATGGAGTTAAGTCCAGCTGGTGTCCTGTTACAAGTAGTGTCCCCCAGGGGTCGGTACTGGGGCCTATCTTGTTTAATATCCTTATTGATGACCTAGATGAGCGGATTGAGTGTACCCTCAGTAAATTTGCTGATACACCAAGCTGGGAGGTAGTGCCAATCTGCCTTAGGGTTGAGTGGGCCTTCAGAAGGATCTGGATAGGCTGAACTGCTGGGCTGAGGTGAATGGGATAAAGTTCAATAAGGCTAAGTGTCGGGTCCTGTACTTTGGCCACAATAACCTCATGCAGTGCTATAGGTTTGGGGCAGAGTGGCTAGAAGACTGTGAAGAGGAAAGGGACCTGGGAGTGTTGATTGATGCTCGGCTGAACATGAGCCGACAGTGTGCTCAGGTGGCCAAGAAGGCCAATGGCATCCTGGCCTGTATTAGAAATAGTGTAGCCAGCAGGAGCAGGGAGGTGATCGTCCCCCTGTACTCTGCTCTGGTGAGGCCGTGCCTTGAGTACTGTGTTCAGTTTTGGGCCCCTCACTACAAGAAAGACATCGAGGCCCTGGAGCGTGTCCAGAGAATGGCAACAAAACTGGTGAAGAGTCTGGTGCACAAGTCTTATGAGGAGCAGCTGAGAAAGCTGGGATTGTTCAGTCTGGAGAAGAGGAGGCTCAGGGGAGACCTCATTGTACTCTACAACTTCCTGAAGGGAGGTTGTAATGAAGAGGGGATTGGCCTCTTCTCTCACATAATTAATGACAGCACTCGAGGAAATGGCCACAAGTTGCACCTATGGAGATTTAGATTAGATGTCAGCAAAAGCTTTTTCTCTCAAAGGGTGTTCAGGCACAGGAACGGCCTGCCCAAGGAGGGGGTGGAGTCACCATCCCTCGTGGTGTTCAAGAAGTTCCTGGGCAAGGTGCTACGAGATATGATTTAGTAGTTTAGTGGGTAGTATTGGTGATAGGAGGATGGTTGGACTAGATAATCTTGTAGGCCCTTTCCAACCTTGTGTTTCTATGATTCTATGAATCTATGGAGACATAAAACCACCACTGTCCTTGTACAAGAGAAATCTGTTTTATTTAATCTACCATAATAACACATACACTTTCCAGCAATTGCTCAAGAATAATTTCTCATGGTTTTTAAGAGCCACTTTTATCACTATTTCATTTTGAATGTTATATATATATATATCTTAGCCTTCTTTTACTCTGAAATATCATAAGCATTTTATCCTGCCTACAACTAATCAGTTAAATGAAGTTATACCTGGCTTCTTAATTTACTGACATATTTACAGTTTATTTAAGACACCATGCGTTCAAGTCCTTGTTAGCAAGGTGATATTCAGTATATGCAACAAAAGCAATTGTTTCCTTGTTTTCTTTTCTTCTTTCCCAAAAGCGATAATTTGTTTTGTTCTTAGAATTTTATCAGCTATTCCTTGGTATATTCACTGCTCTTCAAAATATCTTTCCAATTATAATCAGACCAAGAAGAAGCTTTCCATCTGTGCACAGGCAAAAATAACTTGCACCCAAAACTGTACAGCAGAATCTAGTCACAAACTTCAGAACAAGACAGTTTTCAGTACAAATGAATGTAGAGTGCAGCTTTAAGTTTCAGGCACAAGAAAAAATTGAAGGGAAGTACTAACAGGTAGAGGTCATATGATTATACATGGTTTTTGGGAATATCTTGAAGATAATTACATTGTTTCGCATTAGGACATTCATAAGAAGATGATCTTTATATTTTGAAATTGTTTCTTCTCATTGTTTAGCTGTTTTACATGCTTCAAACCACTACAAGACTATGAACATTGATTTTGTCCTTCAATTGGTCATTATCCATTTGATAAGACTAATGTGGAACTACAGAATAAAATACACAGAACATTCAACAAAGTGAAACATATTTCTTTTCTCATAATACAGTCTGGGCCTTTGAAGAAACAGTGAAGAATAAAACAGAAAGGATAAAACCCACTTCTGAACCTGATGATACTATAAAATTTCTGATTTTAGGTTTAAGTTACATAATCCCCTGCAATAGAGAAAGGACTACTTAAAACCAAAAAAGTGGTTCTTTTTCAAAGTCCTTTGGAAGATTTTCAGGAGCTCTGTCAAACCAGAGGCAGAGGAATAATAACCTCTTGTCCCTGTAGAAAGACAGCAAGGGTGAGAAATCCATGTGTTAAAAAGTTAAAAAAGTTTTCAAAACCTCTGCAACAGAAAAGAGATCACGAGGAGGAAAAATAGGTGAAGGATAGACACATGATCTTTAGCAAGGCACCTCACAAAGGAAGCTTAATTTTTCTGAGCCATTTCCCAAAGATGGAATATGAAGTTCCATTTGTATTTCTAAATAAATCCAAGGATTGATCTTTTGCTGAAAGACTGAGTGCTGCCAACTGGCCCTGGTCCACAGTGTTTAGAGCTAAGTGCCTCTGTAAGAAGTTTGTCTTGGAGAGAGCTAGCAGGTCTATTCCAAAAGAGAGAGTCAGGAAGTGCTGTTAACAATTAGGCAGTAAGGATACTATCTATGGTCCAGTGCTGGATCAGTCTCAGGCTCTTTTCAAATACAGTACAGAGGTAACTAGAGAGATATTTAACCTTCCCTGATCCACTGTGAGCCAAATGACTCTCCAGATGGAGAAGCATTTCAAACAAAGATCACTATCCTCAGTATGTAACTACCTCTAGTTTAATAATATGTGTCCAAGATGTAGATTAATTAATGCAAATTAATTAGCACTTTTTTTTTTTTTTTTTTTTTTTTTACTGAATAGTTCCTTTGGGTTTGAACCAGAAATGTTTCTTATGCCTTTTGTGATTTCTAGTGTTGCTTTTCTGTGTTCTTATTGTTTGCATTGTTATAGCACAGATAATTTTGGAATCCTTGAGTTGAATCTGTGCTTAGATATATGTTTGCTTTTCAGTTATTCTGTTGAATGTAATGATAATATTAAGAAATAATAAGAGCTTTGCTGGTTTGGGGCCAAGATTAACACTGTTAGATGGACTAAGCTATATTTTACACACAATTTATTCTAATAACAGAATCAGAGAATGGCTCAGGTTGGAAGGGACCTTTTAGATCATCTAGTTCCAAGCCTCCATGGGCAGGGAATGTTCATACTCTTTCTATGTAATATTGAAAATGGATTAGATTAAGAAAAACAAACAAACAAACAAAAACAAAAACAGAATGACAGATACACAGAAATCAGCCCTGGCTAAGTAGACTATAGACAGTAGACCCAGGGTACCACAACAAGGAGGATAATTTGAAGGCTGACAGTTTGCCTAGTGCTGCACAAAAATGGAAGTCTGCTCTTCTATGCTTGATATGATAGAACCATCATGGATCTCAAATCCAGTTTAATCCTCTTTGGCAGCATAATACTTTTCTAAAACCATATAATCAAAGGGTGGGGAAGAAAATGATCAGGTTTAATATACAGACTAGAATTTAGACCTCTATCTGAAATCTGCTTCATAAATAATTTAGCAGATACATCTTTCTTACATACATTCTTATGTATAAGAAAATACTGTATTTGTTTAAGAGTTTCCTTTGGTGGTTCAGTCATTTTCCTTTCTGCTGTGGTTTTTCATTTATACACAAATCATCTTCTCTAACTAGTACTTTCCTCCTGAAAAAACACCATTTTCAATACATCTCCCAAAGGGTTGAGTTTTATTGTGCTACCCTTGTCAAACCAATTATAGGAACATATTGCAAATATGTAACTTTCCAAAGGAAGATATTATTTCCCAATCTTGAAAATAATACATTTGCTAAGTTTTTATTAAGGATCACTAATAATTCCTGGAATCTCATGGTTAGCCAGGAATGGCAACCCATTACATTAGGGTTTACCTGATCTAGTGGGTGGCATCCTTGCCGATGGCAGGGGAGTTGGAACTAGATGATCTTTGAGGTTCCTTCAAACACAGGCCATTCTATGATTCTATGATTCTATGGTTCTATGATTCTATGATTCTATGATTTTAAGACTTCAAAAGCAAGCATTCAGGATCAGTCCTTTGTTTCATGTTCTTTGTTGAAGTCCTGAAAGAATTTGGAAATGGCTGTTTGTTTTCATATATTTACAACCTCAAGTACTATCATTGCCATTGATGGGAACTTCTATGACTACTTTTTGTACAAAGTCATTGTGATGAATTTGGTTGGTGCAGTCTGCAGAGGGATATATATAGTTTTTTACATACAATGTTTAAAATAAAGTCCGTTTTGACTTCCAGTGGGAAATATTTCTCAGGTGAGTTATTTTCTTTTGAAAATGGGTCATATTTTACTGAGGAATTTCAAGACTTTTGACAGCTGTACATAGTAAAATGAGGACTCCAAAATACTAATCTATGTTAAATCTCTTTCAAAAGATTAAAAAAGTATATGTATCACTTTTTGCACAAGACCCAAATCCTGGCTGTATAGGAATATTTTCTACCTGTGGAGATTTTGTGAATTAGTCTTTACGGAGTTATTATCCTCTTCAGTTACATTCAGACATGTTGCTCACTTAATATAATTATTTTGGTAGAGTTTTTCTCATATCTCTCCTCAAACTTTTGCCAGATGTAATTCATGTATCAAGTGGATGTGTCTCTGCTAAGTGAATACACAAGTATTACTGCTTACCTTATGATGTTCACGTCATCATTCTATAATGGTCTTGTTTGGGATGCAAATTATGTGAATTACATTGTAAAAATCCATGACAAATTCATCCATCTGATCTGTGGTGCCAATTTAAGAAATGATAATTTCTGATGGATTAAATTATCCTTATCTGAGTGCACAGCCTGGTTTGGATTTTGAAGCAGAACATAAATCACAAAACTACTGAATAATTTTATGTTGGAAGGGACCTCTGGAGGTCATTTAATCCTATTCCACTCTCAAAGCAGATCAGATCACTCAAGGTTGTGTCAGTCTTGAACATACCCAAGGAACTGACCCCACAGCCTCTCTGAACAACCTGTGCCAATGTTTGACTATTTTTATTGGAATAAAGTTTTCATTTTCTCTAATCAGAATCTCCCTGTTGCAAGATATGCCTGTTGCAAACTGTTTCTGTCTTGGACTTTAAGCATATCAAGGACTGTTCTCAGGTACTGAGGGCAGCTGATGTGGAACAGACCACATTCATAACATTAAATAATCTTGTCCCGCAGAAGTAGGTGGCTGCAACCAAACTTTATTGCGAATGGCTCCTGGTCCTTGTCAACCATGTCTCTTCCCAGAAATGGTTTGGGAATGAAGACCAAGAATATACAAGGGACATACCACAGATTCCAACAGATTAAATGTACAGATCAAGTTCCAGTGTTTGGAACTACTAGCACTGCCTTATTTAACTAGCTGCTCCTTGTATCCATTTAATTGAATAATGTAGACATGGCCTATAATTCTTTAATAAATGTAAGTTTGTAGTGTGTAACCAATATGATATGTCACATCTACTGATAGGTGTATTGTGATGTTTACCTGAATTTTAGTAAAGCGTCTGATACTGTCTCCCACGGTAATCTGCTTATAGATTGGACAGGTATGGGTAAAGAACTGGCTGGAAGGCCAGGCTCAGAGTCATAGTGAAAGGAGTTCAATCTAGTTGGTGGCAGGTCACCAGTGGCATTCCCCAGGGTACACTTTTGGGGCCAATTTTGTTTAACATTTTTATCAGTGATCTGAGTGAGGGGATTGAGCGTACACTCAGTAAGTTTGCAGACAATACTAAATTCAGTGGTACTGTCAATCTTCTTGAGGGTAGGAAGACTTTGCCAAGGGATCTGGAAAAGCTGGATCAATGGGCTGAGACCAGTCACATGACATTCAACAAGGCTAAGTGTTGGGTCCTGAACTTGGATCATAGCAACCCCATGCAACACTAACAAGCTTGGGGAAGTGTAGCCAGAAAGTTGCTGAGCAGAAAATAGCCTAGGAGGTGCTGGTCAAGAGCCATGTGAACATGAGTCAGCAGCATGCCCAGGTGGCCAAGAAGGCCAATGGCATCCTGGCCTGCATCAAAAATAGTGTGGCCAGCAAGGCTAGGGAAGTGATTGTCCCCTTGTATGCAGCACTGGTGGGACTGCACCTTGAGTACTCTGTTCATTTTCAGGCCCCTCACTACTGAGTTGCTTGAGTGGATGTAGAGAAGAGTGACAAAACTGGTGAAGGGACTAGAAAACAAGACTTATGAGAAGTGGCTGAGGAAACTGAGGTTTTTTAGTCTGGAGAAGAGGAGGCTGAGGGGACACTTCATTGCTCTCAACCACCTGAAATAAGGTTGCAACGAGAAGGGTGTCAGTTTCTTTTCTCAGGTGACAAGTAATAGGATGTGAGGAAACGGTCTTGAGATGGAAATGAGCCAGGAAATGTTTATATCAGACATTAATTTCTTCATGGAGAGTGTGGTCAACACTGGAATGGGCTGTCCAGGGAAGTGGTGGAGTCCCCAGTCCTGGAGGCATTTAAGAGACTTGTGGACATGGCACTAAGGGGACCTGGTTTAGTGATGGGACTCGGTAGGTCACGATGATGGTTGGGCTTGATAAGCTTTAAGGTCTTTTCCAGCCTAGATGATTCGATAATTCTATTTGTTTTCTTCTGTAATAGTGCAGATCTGGCTATTGTCACTCCTCATATTGAGAGAACAGTCTTCCAGTAGTATAGTCAACAGATATGGTTACACACCATTCTTCTTTCTGAGGGTATGTGAAATACAGCCATAACAAGGGAACATGATGCAGCTTCTGCATCGCTAGTACTATTAGGTAAAACACATTCAGTTTCTCTGACATGGAAGCTAGATCTTCACAGAACAAACACAAGACCTGTGCAATGAAATTGTGCACTTTCTTCACCACTGCTCTCACTCTGTCACCTTCTCAAGTGCTTCTGATGTGCCCTTGTATTTTGATCAGTATTTTGTCCAGGTTTCACAAAGACAGTTGCTACATTTGGGCTGTGCTTTTAGTGTTTGTACAGCTCTACATGTATGCCCTACCAGACAATGTTACCATGTAGAAGTATAAAGTATTTACAACTTTCCCCATACAATTATCTATTCATAACCAGATGTATGTATGAGATGATAAGGAACTTGGAAGAATTTCTTAGCACTTATCAAAATGTTTATGGTAGCTTGTTGAGTATTGCCAAACATTCGTAGCTGATAGCTGGCCAACCAACCAGACATGAACTGTTCTTTTTCAGAAATCAGCCAAATACATGTAATATATTTTTGCTTAGTGTGAGATATGCCAATTTTAACTGAAACACAGTTTTAAAGTCAGAAGAGGCATCATGAGAAATGAGTGCTTAAGATTGCAACTTTCATTTCTTAGGGGATTGGTCAGTTGTTCAGATCTCAACCAAACTAACAGGTGGTTTAAAGTCATTACAATCTGTAGCTGTTCAACAGCTGTTGTTACTGAAATGAAATGGTGGAAATTATGTTTTGTAATATGTCATGAGACCAATACCACCTTGTGCTTTCATTATCAGTTTTATGGGAAGACAGACTTGAGGTGGAGTTCTTCTCTCAGAACAGAACTTAGTTCTGTCTACTTGAGACAGATATTAAGGTTTCCTCTTTTGATAATTTGCTTTTTAGGCCCAATTAGTAGGTGATTCCAATGACCAATATTAAAAACACATCTGAGTAGTCGAAAATGGTTATGTTGCAGAATTACTTTTTATACAGCTTAAGTTAGGCAGAAGAAATTTCATGCTCAGTTCTTGCACGTAAGCCACCCAAACCAGATTTTGAGGAGAAAAAGATCTGAGAATGCTTCCTGGCTTCCCAACTTGTCAAGACTGTTTCTTCAGTGGCAGTAAATCTGCCTGTAACATAGCTCTGCAATTAATCAGGGCTTGATTTTCATCTTGTGAAAAATGGAATTGATGTAACTGTAGCTTGTCATTCTTTATAATGATCTTTTTTTTTCTTTTTTCTTTTTTCCTTTTTTTCTTTTTTTCTTTTTTCTTTTCTTTTTTTTTCTTTTCTTCTCTTTTTCTTTTTCTCTTTTTTCTTTTTTTCTTTTTTTTCTTTTTTTTTTTTTTCAAATGAAAATATACACACATGACCTAGGAATTTTATTTTTTGAGACTGAAAGTCGGGGCTCAGCATAGAGATAAAGCAATTGTCATGAATAGTACAATATTTATTTTTCAACACTAGCATCTCTCTTTTGGTAATGTACTTCATTTTGCTGTTTGTTGAAATATAACATCAATCTAGTATGCTTTCATGCATAGATGCTCAAAATTACTCTGCTATTGTATGCAATCAAAATGCATGTTCTCTCGCTCCTTTTTTTTATTATTATTATTTTATTTTTTATTTTTTATTTTTTCCCATGCATTATGGAAATAATATAAGTGTCTTGAGTTCAGTTGTAATTTTCAACTTTTTAAGTTTCTCAGAAGTTTAGCACGTGCCTCTTCCATTTTCATAACAAGCTTGTGCATTTTATAATGGTTCAGAAAACTTTCAGCAACTACAGCAGGGATGCTGCCACAAGTTTTGACTATTTTTGACTTTTTAGAAAAAATATTATAGCTAAACTTGAAGCTGTTGATGTAATGAAGAAACCACCAGCATGGTTCTGTGGTCTTAACTTCTATGCAGAAGTTAAATTCTGTTATTATACTGTCTTTTCAAAGTTTAAAAACTGTATATTTGTGAAAATCATTCCAAAGAGTATAAATCAAGGGCTGTTTATTTGAACATGACATTCAGTTCCATGTTCTAGTTTTGTAAATAACATATGGACAGCTTTAGAACTGACCTGGCAATAAGTAGGAACTTTTTATATAAAAAGATCTAAATAGTTGAACTAACCTGATACTTTTTTTTTTTTTTTTCCCATTATGATCCTGTTTAATCCAATTTACTTCATGCACATTTGTATGTCCTTCTCTCTGTGATCTTGTCATCCATAATACTAATTTTTAATTTCTGATAACTTTGTTGTGTGTACTCTCTACTCTTTGCATCTCACCAAGGAAGACTCTATACTGTTTGATCATCCACCAAACTTCAGATCTGTCTGTTTCAGAGACTCTCCATTGCCTTTCTCCCCCACAATTAGTCTCACAGATGTGAAGTCTGAGAGCTGTACTCTCAGGGCTTGTGTAAACCCCTGACCATGTATTTTGCTCAAATGGGATTTCTTCCAGAATGATGGAAATGTGCATTTTAATTTTGTAATCAATTTATAAACAATAACAATTGCTGCAATATGTTCAGTGAGTGAGCTTAAATAGTTAGTTCAGCTTCTAGATTTGATGTCTCTTTTGAGGTCTAGCAAATGTATTGTGCCAATCAGTAATATCTTTAACTCGTAATAAACTTAATAACTGTATAAAATGTACATAATATATAGGTAGATAAAGCTATATATACATATGTAAATATAACTTGCAATGTCCACTCTCTGCAGTGTTTAGAAGGCTTTGGGGCATGAGGCATATGGCTGAAAAGAAGCAGTTCTTCATCTGTGCTCTTTTCTTTAACATTCTTTGTGCTCATTTGACCTGTAGGTTTTATTGTCTTAAAAACACCTTTGATCCTCAGCTGTTTAGCTTCCTCAAGTGGAATCCCAAACAGGTGGCCATCAAGAAACCTGGGACAAAAATTTCATCTATTGGTGTGTACATATATATTAACAAATATAAAATGGGTTAACATGCAAGAACCTATGCCTTAGGCTAATGCAACTGACACACACAAAAACGTAATACTCGGGTGTTAGAGATAGTAACTCAAAAATTCCACCATACAGCCAATTATATCCCTAATCATTTCCTTGAGATGTGAAAAAAAAAAAAAAAAAAAAAACTTTAGTCACATGTGAAAGAGAGACACTAAAGAAAAGATGTATGTTTAGATACTTTTCTCATATAAAATGTCACCTGACTCTAAGGATTATGCATCATTTGCTTTAGTATAAACTAATGCTTTGCTTTAGGGTAAACTAATTTTTTACTGCAACAAGTAAACTTCTTTAGTATGTGTGATTTCCAAAATTCAGTCATCCCTATTTTATTCCCTTCATTTAAATGATTCATTGAATCATCTCAGAATATAGAGATATTACGGATAAAACTAAACTGCAATCAACATGCCACAAAAAATACATAAAGGAATTGTTAAAGTCCATTAGTCATTGCATTTTGAGTTTACTATAGTTAAAAGATTCCCTTGAACACCTGCCACTTTCTCTGCCCAACCTGGCTGTTTAATCATTGTGTCAAGAATGTTAATTTGTCCCCTAAACTTATTTTCAAAGTACTTAGCTGTAGGAAACTTTGGAAATTTGAGGCAAATTGCTTAAACTTTTGCCATAGATTTGAATGATTAACAGAAGTTTAAAGTAAGAGTTGGGTGGTAAACTTTTACTGTGAATATTAGCATCCCTACTGTACAGCCTGAAATTCCATTATCAGCTGCTGTGCAACCTTGTTGTTTTAGGTGTTCATGTACACCTCAAAAAATGTGAGCTGTTCAATTATGTCTCACAGCACCTGACAAAGGAAATATGAACCCACATGAGTGTGTTCTTTCCAGTAAGCAATGCTCATTCTTTTACATGTGTTTTTCTCTCTGGCCAAATAAGTTTATTTTATTTTATTTTATTTTATTTTATTTTATTTTATTTTATTTTATTTTTCCTTTGAAATGGAACACTTCAACAAGAATAATTTAGTGAACCTATCTATTTCAGACACCTACAGACAGAGGGGGAATTGAACTGGCTTGCTTAGCAATTAGAAATTCTCAAAGCTATTAGCTAATAACATGGCTGTATCTACTTATATGTTCTACACTATATATGCAGTTGTAGGCATATGTAAACACATGCACAAACAATGTATGTTTTTATACACATGCTGTCCATACATATTTATATCTATAATTAAATGCATTTCTTTCCACATATTGTGAATTAGCTGAGGACAATGATCAGAACTGTGCATTGCAACTAGAAATACATGTCACTGTGTAGCTGAAGAGTTGTGAAGAATCATGAAAATTAAAAGTATCCTGTTTTCTCTTAACATGTTCTCCTGAGTATTCTATCTGTTCCTGATCAGTGCTGTCACTGTGGGTTCTTTTTCTCTATATCTGTCTGCACATGCTTAAGAAAGCTTTTGTTACCCAGGTTAGGCCTTTAGTACTCAGTGGACAGAAAGGGTCAGAAGTTAAAATTGTCCCTCCTGTGTATCTAGTTCTCTATGTCACACCTCTCTCACACGTATTTTTCATCAGCATAACTACTGCTTCATCAAGTTACTTTTAGTTAATACTAGAATAAACAGAAGAAGATTACAGTTTCTTCAATATATTCCTTTGCAGAATATGGTTACATTAATTGAGAGAAGAAGAAAACAAATGTGTACCTCAGTTATTACATGATGTATTGACTATGCTTTGTCTAGAATATTATGAGCCAGATTAAATCCTATGTTATATTTATCTGGATATTCCCATCAGAAACATGAATTTGTATATTTTATGATGAAAAAATAAGAAAATTGCTCTTTTCCTTTAGTGTGCAAGTTATGTAAACTATGCCTAAACACTCTCGCCAGGTGTGTTTAAGGGCCTGTCTGCCCCTTCAATTTTATAGGTCATTGCAGAGCTTACTCCAAATCATGAAGCATGTGTAACTATTTAGCTCCTTTCATCATCACTCTTCTCCATCTGCACCAGATACAAATACACGAAGCATAGTGCCTATGCTTTGCACTACAACCGTGTTGATTGTCTTCAGGGGGAAGCGGTGGATCTCTCTAGGTAAAAGGAGGAAATAGTTGCAGGACCTAAGTCAGAAAAGAGAGAAAGAGAAGATGGCAGAAAATGTGGAAGCTGAAGACTGTGTCTAGCTGTTTTATCTATTATTTATCTATTTATTTATTTGTTGGTGTGCTAAAAAAAAAGGAAAAAAAAAAAGGACACCTATTATTTGCTCGTTATGCTCTTTATTCTCTTTCTTTCTCTCTCTCCATGTTAATTCTCCACAGAGATGTCCCAGGTAATAGCTGAGTCCATTTTTAGTTTTAGAAGAGGTTCAGAGGTAGGCAGTCAAGTCAGTTCCCCTTACAGCTACAGTAGACTTTGTTCAGAGTCCTCTTGAAATCTTTGGAGTACATGTAAAAAAAAAAAAAGGTTAACATACATGGCTATTTTTTATGATAGTGATGAATGATTGTGTGGGAATAATTTTCAATATTGATTTGAGATGTATATGACACGTATTTGTATATGACTTAACATAGTACATGCTTAGGTTGCAGTACTGCTGGGAAGGAAATACATATCCAAAAGGAGAAAGGAGGATTTTGAGTGAGTTTATGCATTTTTGAATGGGTTTATCATTTCTTAAATATAGCATTTCATAAGCATTACGATTAAGTCTAAAATAAAGCATCATATGAAGACTACTATTATCTTTGAATGTACTTACATCTGTATTTAAGCTAACTAACTTCATTTGCTATGTTGCAGTCTGGGCATCAGCCACTTGAAGAGGACATTTTTCTCATTACTTAAACTTCAAATCTCACACAGAATTCTATATCTTCATGCTCTCTCCCTCGGTCTACTACAAATTCATATTAGCACAATTTAATGTATCATTTTGGTTGCACTCATCACGTCATATTCATTTTCATTGTGTCTGTCCTGTTTTTTGCTGAGATAGAGTTAATTTTCTTCATAGAGGCTCATCTAATGCTGTGTTTTGGATTTGTGATGAAAATAATGGTGATAACACACTAGTGTTTTAGTTGCTGTGGATCAGTGCTTACACAGAGCCAAGGACTTTTATGACTCTCATGCTGCCCCACTAGCGAGGAGGCTGGGAGGACCAAAGGATATCCCATACCATATAGCATCATTCTCAGGAATGAATGCAGGGGGCAAAGAAGGAGGAAGAGGGGATGTTTGTGGTTATATTATCATTTTCCTCAAGTGTCTGTTATGTGAGATGAAGCCCTGCTTTCCTGGAAATAGCTGAACGTATGTTTGCTATTTGGAAGTAGTGAATAAATTCCTTGTTTTGCTTTAATTGTGCACACAGCTTTTGCTTTACCTAGTAAACTGTCTTTATCTCAACCCAGGAGTTCTTGCCCTTCTACCTTTCTGATTCTCTTCCCCATCGTGCTGGGGAGCAGTGAGTGAGTGGCTATGCAGTATTAGCTTCCTGTCAGGTTAAACTGCAATTGATGGTAAAGACAAAAATCCTTCTGGGAGTACTGATTGCAAAAAAATACCCATCTTCTTACATTTTGTTGATAAATCACATAAATCAAGAAAAAAGACACTGAGATATAATGATTTACATTGAAGAGATTTAATAGAAAACTTAAAAAAATATGAAGCATAACAAACCTTTTGGGATCTTTATTCTATTTCTCAGGGCTGTGGAAACTCCCAAAGGGGGCTCAGAGATGGCCCTGGCAGCCTGTGCCATCCCAGCACCCCACCAGGAGCAGGCAGACAGTGGCACCAGGGCAGCCCACACCAGGCATCTCTCTGGGTATGGGCGAAGCCAGGCCTGGATGTTGTAGGCCTGTGGGTGGGCCAAGCTGGGCAGGGGCCATGTCTGGGCAGGGCAGGGTTGTGGGGAGCTGGAGCCAGGACCTGCTGCAGGTCACTGGGGCAGGGGCTGGCAGCCCTGGGGCAGATGTGGGGACCTGGGCCTGCACAGGTTGGGGAGCACTGGGGACAGGGCAGGGACAGGCAGGTCTAGAGAACCCTCATGGTCCAGGTCCAATGGCTTGACACATTAAGAGATAATAATAAATTCTCGTTGTTTTTTCAACGGTTTTAAATCTTATCTGTTTAATGTTTTAGAATATTGTAATCATTTTGATTTTTACTGCAGTCATTGATTTAGATGAGGTTGCAATAATACAGTATTTTAAGATTTTTTTTTTTTTTTTTTCAACATTCCACATTTGTGGACCATTTTACTATTTTTCAGCAGAAGATTGCCTTCCCTTTCTCCTAAATCAGTCAATGAAAAAGTTAGTGATTAGATCAATAGGAGCAGGAATTCATTAAAAATGAGAGAAAGTATGGACATGCTTCATATGTACTATGAATGTACACAAAGTTAAGTGTATCTGTCCCAAAATGGGAATGGTGTTTTCTTTGTGGTGTTAAGTTTGAAGCAGCATCCTAGCTAAGGTGCTGCTCAGTCAGCATTATTTTCAACTTTGGCAGCAAAAATATACAATGAAGTTTAGACATGGTCATTTTTGTTCTTTTAGGTTTTTCTTTTCCCATAACGGGAAACCTTCCATTTTTGTTATTACATTAAAACGTTGGCATGTTCATCAAAGCTATTAACCAAGAATCTGCTTTGACAGATTATGCTAAGGAAAGATTTGACATGAGAACAAAGTATTGAGCTAAAAAACAGCTAATAAAATTAAATGAGCTGAATACTAATAGTCTGAGACTGAAAGTGAGGCCATTCTGATTCAATCAGAGATCCACATAAAGTCTGGTATAATACTTTGCAGGGTCTCAGAAAACATATGTCTTGACATTTCTGTGACAAGGAGAAATCCCTCTGTTCAAACACCGCAACAGAACGGTGGATAGCATAAATGGATCTTGTCATAAATAATAATCTAGAGGGACAGCATTTAATAGCAGGGCTACAGAAGATGTGCTAAATACCAGTTTTTAATAAAAAAGGAACATTTATTTCTTCTGAATTTTTCCTTTGTATGTATAGTGCTAAGAATCTGACCTCTTGTTGTGCATAAGTGTGTCTGCAGCCAAAGCCGCCAACCTCATTTTAAGGGGATTAATCAGTACCCAGGAAAAACTGATGGTCTGAGGCTTTTAAAATATTACTGTTGGGAGGCTTAATTTGAAGGTTTGTCTATATGATGATGTCCCAGACATGTAAGTCACATCGTATTTGTCTGTAGCTGTCATTTGTAGAGAATTAATGTACAGTAATTTTAGCATTTGCACATTCATTACAAGACTTCCATTTAGTTTATGTTTTCTACTAGTTTCTCCATGAATACCCTCAGGAAAAAATGCTAGGAAGATATTTAGAGTATGTAAAGGTTGATATGCTTAACCAACTAAATAATTATTTTGATTAACAATCATTTCTGCAACTTTATTAGATCTTGGGCCTTTCTTTAAAAGCAAACTAACAAATCTGTCTAATACAGATTTATTTTATTTATTTATGTATTTATTTATTTTGCTACAGTGGGGTGTATCTTGAAGTTTCTTAAATTTATGATGAGTAGGTTTGTTGTTTTTTTTTTTGTATTTTAGTTTTCTATTATGGAGAAAGACCAGGTGCAATGTGTTAAGAAAAAAAAAAAGTGTCTTATGTGGCAAAATACTTTTTAAAAAGGTGGCAACCAACATAGCTTAAGACTGAATGGCTACCAAATCTCTTCATCACAGACATTGACATTTAGTAGTCAGTTGCTTAATTAGAATTATTCATCAGAACTGAGAAAAATCTACAAATGTTCATGACTTTGAAAGGCCAAAAAAATGAATCATTTCACACTACTTCATCCAAAATATTTCACAAACTGTATAAGAGAAAGACAGCCTTCAACAGTGTAACCATGGAAAGATCCTTCACACTGTAGTGATTTCATAGTGGATGTTGTGGAGGTGACTGATTCAAAGCCCACAAAACCAGTGGAGTGGAAAAAAAGTAATTCAGAACCTTGACTCTGAAGTAATTTGAAAGTTACAAAATCAAAACAGTGTTTTGAGCTGATGTTCTAACTGGAATTCATAGCAGTTGTGACCATACATTGATATTGAATTCATTGATGGGACAAGCTGTTTATCTCAGATTGCTGCAGCTCCTGACCTACCAATTACTTGTTTAAATTCTAGTATATATCTTTTACAAACTCTGTTAGCTGTAGGGATAATTAAAGTGTTAAACTCAGAACAAACCAACCAACCAACCAACCAACCAAAAATGTTTTAAAAATCTTGTAAATTAGGTTGCATATGCTTACTACTACCCATGGTCTATCTACATGTCTATCTCATTTGTATTTGTGTGTCTGAGCTTCCTCATCAGTAACTAGCTTATTAGACAGAAACATGAGTCTCAGAGATGTTAAAGTCCTACACATTTTATAGAATGGGTAAAGGGGAGTGAGAAGAGGAGACCCTACTGAAGTCCTCAGACATATGAGACTAACCTTTATTAGTTCCATTACTTTTAGAATTATTTGTTATAATTGCACTTCTAAAGCATTTCAAAATATTGTGATTTAAGGGTATATAATATATACATAAATCTCCAGTCTAATTTCTCTCTATATAAAGACATATAATTCTTTAAAGACTTATAAGTTAATGATCTAACAATTGGTTGAACAAGGTGCATTTTAAACTTAGGAGACCAGAATACAGAATCCAGTGAAGTGCAAGGTGAAAATAGGATTGTTGGCTTCCTTCTATTTGCTCATATCAAATCAATTTTACAAGATTAATAGTCATAGAACTACATTTGAGTGTTTGTAATCTCTCCACAGCCAGTAAAGAGGTATACAAACTGATGTCCAAAACAGATCAGAAGAATCAAACCATATGGGCCCTTCCTTTCCCTTTTTATCTGTACAGGATACTAAATGTTACTAGTACAGATATAGACATTTGCAGCATGGGAATACAAAGATAAATTATGCTATCAGATTAAATTTATTTCAGTAGTAATCAAAAAGTTCTGAAATGTTTGATGTCCTTCAACAGTTGTCAGTTTGTCAGACTTCTTTAGTGAATTTTTGGTAGTGAATTTTGGTAGTGAATTTTCATTTCTTGAACACATTCCATCTTAACTTTTCAGAGAATACCACAAGGTTTGAGCAAGATTCAGGGAGAAGTCTTAGATATTTGAACAGAAAATATCTAAAAACGTCACACCTGGCCATAGCAAAATGACAAGGAAATTTAGCTGAATATGTAACCACCACAGATAAGTGGTTATCTAAAATGTGATATCTCGAGTAGGGAGACATTACATTTGGTAAAAAACATTAAGACCAAAGTGTGTTTGCTGTGTTGGCTACCTCTGAGACACCAGAAGAAAAAAAAAGATATGTAAAGGAGCAAGTAGACGTGAATCCAACTCTTTTAAATTCATTATTAGGCACTGAGTTAAACAAGGAGACTTTTGCTTTCTGTGCCATTGCCAATTTTGGTTTTGTTTGTATTTTGTGACTGGAATGACAAAGTTTGAAAATTATGTATGAGTTTAGGAGGCAGAATCATACCAGATGACTGATCTGCCACTTCAGGCCACCCTCTTCCAGTCCTGTTGGCCCTGTATTCTTGGCTGATGGTTTATGAGGTTGACATCTGGTAAAAGATCCTTCCAGATGCTTTCTATCCTGATAATCAAAGCATTCACCTGGGAAACGAGTTACCTGAGTGTTTCAATATACTTAGACTGTTGTCCAGGACCTATATATGCTTTTTCTAAACATCGTAGTTGTATAAAGGTGACTACTCCTGCTACTACCAGAATCTTTTAAAAGTGTAAGTGTTATAAAAATCTGTTTTCATCTAGATTTGATGCTAACTGTTTGTAATCATTATATTACTTCACACTTGGTTGTGTATTTAGATTGGTATTGTCACACATCTCTAAAACTGCAGTTGTCTGTGATGTTTGGAGATCTTCATTTAAGCCTGTAGGGAACACCGTGATTCAAAATGACTGAATAAGTATAGACACTTTCAACCCCCTTTGTTGGGAAAGGCAGATTTCTGCATCCCAACATATTCCATCAAAACTTGAATTTAGGCACCATGGTCTGTATCTGGATCCTTTTCATAGTACTTTGCAGTACATTCAAGTAGGAGGAAACTTGTGATTCTTATTCATATAATTACAACTGGAACTAAAATTCCTCTCATCTAACTTGAAACATTAAATAATTACAATGCAAAATTCAAATGTGCTCCAACCACAGAGAATAAGAAGAAATAAATATCTTAAAGAAGGTGTTTCAGATATATATCATGTCATGTTGCAATGAGATGACCTGTGCTCTGTCAGTTAGATCAGTTTCTCTTCATTCAATGTAAAGAGAGTTTAGAATCATAATTCAAAAAGAAATTTCTGTCTCTGAGGTGCTTAAAATCAGATCAATTATGAGATGAAATATAAATTTCTCAACAGGAGATGCTGAAAAAAAAAAAGTTATCTGCATCATGGCATTTGGACTGCATCAGAATGCTGGCAGCAGGTTTCAAAATGAAACACAGAGGCATAAAAACACCCCAGTGTTACTTGACAAAGATTTGGACAAAATCTATTTCTTCTGAGACATCTACTAGTTTTCTCTTGAAGTCAATAGGTTGTTTTCTTATCAAAATCACTGGATCACAAGAAGACACCTTTTGAGAACATCTAAACCAACCTCCTGATCAGAGCAGGGTCAGATGGATTGAATTCACCCTATATATAGATGAAATATGTTGATGAAATAAAACTCTGTCCTATGGTGATAAAGTTTTATACTGCAGCACTTACTTTGAAATAAAAGATTCTAAGTATCTCAAAGTTGCAATGCTTTTGATTTTAATTTTTCTTGTTGTTGTTGTTCATGTTGTTGTTGTTGTTGTTGTTGTTCTTCTTCTTCTTCTTCTTCTTTTTAAAGACTAAGATATTATCGTGTTCCAAAAGTCACATTCAAATAAAATCAGTAAAATTTGTCAAGCACTCTAATATTATGGAAAAGCACACAATCAAAACTTTTTCAGCAGCTTGTTTTCTGAGTATTACAGTCAATAATACCAGGGAAGATTCAATGAACGACTGGTCCATCCTGTAAACTGAGTTGGGGAACTGTCAAAGTTTATACCAAGAAGACCAAATTAAAATTGCAGAAGAAACAGCGATTCTGACATGTTCTATTAACTGTTCATGATCTCAGTGGTTGGGTTTCTTTAAAGGTGATTGCATGGGTGTTTTGATTTGAAAAACTAAAATTTTAAGCTCTGGAGGAAAACAGTTATGAGCCAATAACCATCCATGCTTGTTTCCTTCCTTTTTACTTATTTTATCATTCATCACAGAATTCCTATTAATTTAAATGTTTAATAACATATTTTTTATGACTATTACTTCTTCATATATATGTATATTTTCCATATAAACATAGTTTCTGGGTTGAATCTTTCCTCATGATTTTTTATTTTGTGAACAGAGTATTTTGAAATAGTAAGGCAGAACTATACACCGTGATTTATTTGCTGACAAAGATAGTTTATGTAGTTCCCAGTCCAAACTGCAGATTTCTGCCCACCATTGCAATCTCTTGCATTCTCACAAGTTCTGCACTGTAAGCTGGAATACAGAAATGTTTTTTTGGTGTTTGTTTTTGAAATCAAAATAATCTGGTTTGCATTGTGGTATCATAAGTAATTGTATTAAGGATGGCAAAAATAAAACATTAGCATGAAAATAAACACTAGAATAGGGAGAGGGGGAACAGGACCCATCTAACATTTCTATTAGAGAGAATATGTTGTGTAACTGCACGCTTCATTACAGTAGATGAAGATTTACCAAGCCAAGAATTTGTAATATTTGGATAATAATTGAATTGATTAGCTGTCTAAAATAATTAACTGTTGATAGATATAGAAGAATTATTTTATAAGAGATACAGTGCCTAGAACATTAGAATTCCCTACCAGATATATTTTTGATGCTATGGGATTTATTTTGACTGGACTAACATAACATTTATGGTCAATCAAATTAATACAACATATAAACAGGAAGTATCTTGTGGGGCTTGATTATGTCAATTCAGTAGTGTAATGGTGGCTATTTGCTGCAAAGCTCTAAAGCAGGAGTAGACTGTGCAAACTCCTGAAAAAGAATGATTAATTCAGTGCATTTAACCTTGTTAAAATTTATGAAATTAATATAAATATATAAATTTGTTCATGATAGACTGGATCTTTTTACCATGAATATAGTTTGAAATACACATCAAAATTTTTCAACTGAAACAATGAACAATTTTCATGAGGAAAAAAAAAAAATCTCTGTTAATTATTACTCCTCCACTGATAGCTAAAACATTTAGAATGAAGAGGAAAATCAAACACAGCAAGATGCCTGATGCCAGTGAAGCTGCAACACTTGATGCAGGTATTGCATTATTGATACAATTATTCCATTTGAGTTCTCACAAATAATGTCAGCCAAATACACATAAGCACATGCACACATGCATGCACACACAATTTTATACACATACATACATATCATTCACATCACTAGTCACAGAAAAATAAAAAATATTAAAAGAAAAGTTTCATAGATATCATGAAAATGAATTCACTGCAGTGGCTTTCACCAATTTTGATAGACGGACACAGACACAGACACAGACACAGAATTTCTAGGTTGGAAGAGACCTCAAGATCATCGAGTCCAACTTCTGACCTAACACTAACAGTCCCCACTAAACCATATCCCTAAGCTCTACATCTAAACGTCTTTTAAAGACCTCCAGGGATGGTGACTCCACCACTTCCCTGGGCAGCCCATTCCAATATCTAACAACCCTTTCGGTAACGAAGTTCTTCCTAAGATCCAACCTAAAACTCCCCTGGCGCAACTTAAGCCCATTCCCCCTCGTCCTGTCACCAGGCACATGGGAGAACAGACCAACCCCCACCTCACTACAGCCTCCTTTGAGGTACCTGTAGAGAGCTATAAGGTCACCCCTGAGCCTCCTTTTCTCCAGGCTGAACAATCCCAGCTCCCTCAGCTGCTCCTCATAGGACTTGTTCTCCAGGCCCCTCACCAGCTTCGTCGCCCTTCTCTGGACTCGCTCAAGTACCTCGATGTCCTTCTTGTAGCGAGGGGCCCAAAACTGAACACAGTATTCGAGGTGCGGCCTCACCAGAGCTGAGTACAGGGGGACAATCACCTCCCTAGCCCTGCTGGTCACACTGTTTCTTATACAAGCCAGGATGCCGTTGGCCTTCTTGGCCACCTGAGCACACTGCTTGCTCATATTCAGCCGACAATCAACCATCACTCCCAGGTCCTTCTCTGCCTGGCAGCTCTCCAACCACTCATCTCCCAGCCTGTAGCTCTGCTTGGGGTTATTGTGCCCCAGGTGGAGGACCCGGCACTTGGCCTTGTTGAACTTCATGCAGTTGACCTCAGCCCATCGGTGCAGCCTATCCAGATCCTCTTGCAGAGCCTTCCTACCCTTGAGCACATCGACACACGCACCTAACTTGGTGTCATCTGCAAACTTACTGAGGGTGCACTCAATGCCCTCATCCAGATCATCGATAAAGATATTAAAGAGGACCGGCCCCAGCACCGAGCCCTGGGGAACGCCACTAGTGACCGGCCTCCAACTGGATTTGACTCCATTTACCACGACTCTTTGGGCCCGGCTATCCAGCCAGTTTCTAACCCAACGAAGCGTGCGCCAGTCCAAGCCAAGAGCAGCCAGTTTCTTGAGGAGAATGCTGTGGGAAATGGTGTCAAAAGCCTTGCTGAAGTCAAGGTAGACCATATCCACAGCCTTTCCTTCATCCACCCAGCACGTCACTTTGTCATAGAAGGAGATCAGGTTCGTCAAGCAGGACCTGCCTTTCATAAACCCATGCTGACTGAGCCTGATCGCCTGCTTGCCTTGCAAGTGCTGCATGATGACTCTCAAGATAATCTGCTCCATGAGCTTCCCTGGCACTGAGGTCAAACTGACAGGCCTGTAGTTTCCCAGGTCAGTCCTCCGGCCCTTCTTGTGGATGGGCGTCACGTTTGCTAGCCGCCAGTCAACTGGGATCTCCCCCAATAGCCAGGACTGTTGATAAATGATGGTGTCTTGGCCAGCTCCTCTGCCAGTTCTCTCAGTACCCTCGGGTGGATCCCATCCGGCCCCATCGACTTGTGCACATCCAAGTGCCGTACCAGGTCACCAACCATTTCTTCGTGGATAGTGAGGGCCACATCCTGCTCCCCATCCCCTTCCACCAGTTCAGGGTACTGGGTATCCAGAGAACAACCGGTATTGCCGCTAAAGACTGAGGCGAAGAAGGCATTAAGCACCTCCACCTTTTCCTCATCTCTTGTAACTAAGTTTCCTCCCGCATCCAGTAAAGATGGAGATTCTCCTTAGTCCTCCTTTTCGTATTGATGTATTTATAAAAACATTTTTTGTTATCTTTAACGGCAGTAGCCAGATTGATCTCCAGATGAGCTTTGGCCTTTCTAATTTTGTCCCTGCACAGCCTCGCAACATCCTTATAGTCCTCCCTAGTGGCCTGCCCACTTTTCCAAAGATTATAAACCCTCTTTTTTCTCCTAAGCTCAAGCCACAATTCTCTGTTCAGCCAGGCTGATCTTCTTCCCCGCCAGCTCGTCTTTGGGCACGTGGGGACAGACCGTTCCTGCGCCATTAAAATTTCCCTCTTGAAGAGCGCCCAGCCTTCCTGGACTCCTCTGCCCTTCAGAACCTCCTCTCAAGGGACTCTACCAACCAGTGTCCTCAGCAGCACAAAGCCAGCCCTCTGGAAGTCCAATACAGCAGTTTTACTGGTCCCCTTCCTGGCCTCGCCAAGAATAGAGAACTCCACCATTTCGTGGTCACTCTGCCCAAGACAGCTCCCGACAATCACATCCTCCACCAGTCCTTCTCTGTTTGTGAAGAGAAGGTCTAGCGGGGCGCCACCCCTGGTAGGCTCACTAACCAGCTGTGTCAGGAAGCAACATTCTCATACGTAATCATATGATATGAGCTACATGAGAAAGAACTAACAAAATGAAATTCAAACAATTGTTTAATAGTTGCTTGAAAATGAATAGCAATCTATAGGATTCACTGACCCCAGAAAATCCTATTTTATAAAATAATAATGAGGTCAGAGAATTCTCCAAACATCTTAGTGATTTGCACAGCAAATATGAAACGGCAACTATACCAGGACTCCACTGACCTTCAAAGATAAAGCAGTTGTTACATAGACATATGCAGAGTAATTTTCTACAGTGGACTGTGCCTTGATTTTGATATTTGGTCCTATGTGCTTTACCTCCAATAACTTATTTTTCTTCTGAGTGCATTTCTGTTGAAGTTGAGAAGTACTGATTTGGGAAAAAAGCGTTTGTTATTAGGCTGGTTCACAAAGCAGAAATGTTTCTCTTCTTTAATTTTGTAGTTTATATGTAAGCTTTGCCTTGGCATAAATGACAGCCCTGGGATTTAATGTTCTGCCTTCTGTGTCCCTGTTATCAGTGCACTGTGGGAGGCATGTCCTGAAATTTATTCCAAATTCACATCTGTTTCTGCAGTTGGATAGATTTTTAAGTCTCAGTGTGATGGTGCAGCTGCTGGCCTTTTACACATGTTGTCTCCTCCTTTGAGAACCAAGAATTCATTTTCTTCTTCTACAGAAAAAGCTAAAACACTTTTCTTCAGGGGCTAGTTTGCATTAGGCTCTTCAGAGTGCTCAGGTCAGTGGAAAGGCAATTCTCAGAACACTCTTCCATCCCTGTGTGAGGTTCAGTCACCACTCCCTAGCTTAACTCTTGAAAAAGGGGAGGCAACAGAAGAGGTCAAAGTCACATCCATCCTTTCCCATAACTGTAGGGCAGGCCAGGAGCATTGGAGGGTGGAAGCTCAGAAAATAGTTTGCATAATTGCCTGTACATAAAAAAACTGTATTTATGATGTGAAATTCATTTTGCAGACCATACTGCATTAAAATGTTCTTGCAAGTGCTCATTGTCACACAGAAAATGCATTTATATATGCAGTTTTTCATGTCTAGCCCTGTTGTAGATGTGCCTGATGCTTTGGCTTTCTTCACTTTCAAATATGTGGTAGCTTGTGTGCATGTGGGAGGCTTGGGGAAGCAATTTTCACAATGAGTTACTGGAAAATTGAAAACATAAGGAAAAGTTAATTACAGAAATTCCTGCACTGAAATAATAAAGCAATGAAATAATAGAAATGATGATTTCACCTTCTTTAAACTTATTGATAATACACAGTAATGCTTTCCTATGAAAATTTATTCTAACACTGCAATTTGAGACCGAGATTCTTTACCGCCCTTAATACTGTTTTGTAACATTCCTTTGTGTTTTAATGTGTTTGTTGGAATTAGGAATGCATGATTTCAGCACCCTGAGAGAACTAATGAAGATTAGTATAAGTAGTTCTACAAGGCATGAATGCTAGAGAGATTTGGAGAAGAAGACAAATCAAGGTTATATTTTGCCTTCACAAAAGAATGAGGCATGTAGTCAGATTATCTAGCAAGTGTTGCAGAATCCTTTTGGAAAAAAATAAAAAATAAAAAAAAAAAAAAAAACAGAAAAAAAAAAACGCTTCTTCATTACATTCCTGTGATTTGTTCTAGCCCTGCTGACACAGGCTATTAAAAACCTTGTTTATGTTTTAGAGACTTTTTTTAAAGAGCACTTTGAGGCTTTATAGTGTTTGTAGAATGTTCTTTATAGTTAAAATTACATGCTGAGATGGCAGGCTGCTGAGCTAATATATTGTTACACTGATTAAATTGATTAAAAGCTTCATTTTTGACAGGCAAATTGTAGAGGCTGAGATCTCTTTATTGCACATTTGAGTAATTCAGCTCATGTCTTGTCCTATCTAATAATCACTACTCAGCCTCCCCATTTAGGAATCATCTCAGCAACGGGTACATTTTCAAACAGCTTATTAGCTTCAGATCTGAATTACATGAGTCACAGTGCATTGGCATTACAAAACTCTTATTCCGGATAATGGATTATTCAGTGAGGTACTTGAAATACATTGTGTGTGTGTGCATGTGTGTTTTGCTATACTGTGGACAAAGAAAGGAACCCTTGATATTTAGAAGATGAGAAAATATTAAATTGTTGTTACTGTAGCTGTGGATTGACAACAGAAGTCACACTACAGAGACATTTTATGTCCTACTCTGAACAACACAGGCTTCCTTACAAAGGTGTGACAGAGCCTGGCACAAATCAGGCAGATAAAGAAGAAGATTCATCATGTTAAGTCAGATGAAGAAGAGGTATTTTGCAATAAATGTGGAAGTAAGGTTTTTTTGTTTGTTTGTTTTTCCAAAAAACAAAGGAAATATAAATTGCCCTAAAAATATAGATGCGTACAGACAAATTTGTAGCCTTCTGTTTGCAACAAAAAGTGCCATGTGTTCACAGCTTGCCAATAAGCAAGAAATCCAGAAGTCTAAAACTGTGAATCACCAGATAGTACCACACAGATATAGATAGTCAGTGCCATCCACAAACTACACTTCTGTACTGCACATTCCTAATTTGATATAGGCATTAACCATTTTTCAGGGTAAAAGTAGGCTAGTTTAGCTAGACATCAGTGCGCAGCCCAATGATTCTATTAAATTGCTCTGTTTGTCTGTCTTACAGCATGAAAGGTAAGAAGATGAAATGTGTCTGCCTGGTTAAAACTGAAGCTCTGTTGGTTCAGTAGCCTGAATTGCTGATTCTGCTCAATGAACCATACAACCCAACTTCTGACTACCAGAAGTTTAATAACTTCTGGAGTTGCAGTGACATGCTGCTGGATATATATTGAGGCTGCTGATGAAGCTTTTCTCTGGATTTTACATTTATATATGGATGCCACTGATGAAGCTATTCTCTGGATTTTACTTTTTGAACCTATTTACTGTGTAGGCTGCTATACAGTATCCTGTGAAAGTGAATTTAGAATCTGAATTATATTCCATTCTAAACCTGCCATTTAATTTGTAGACCTATTTCTCTTTTATTGTGAGGAATGATTATTAATTGCTCTCTTCCTAATGTTCACTGTATCAGTGTGCTCTGGCATTTCCCCCTCAGCTGTCGCCATGCCTTATGCTAGTAAAGCATTCCAGATACAGCATTGTTTCCAAAACAGCGCTGACAACACTGGCAGCTGACAGAAAACTCAGTGCAGGTGTAAACAGAGTTTAAGTTTTGGTATGTTTCCTTCTGCAAACAGACATCTATAAGGGAAAGCATACAGGAAAAATAAAGGGCTTGCAAAGAGCTAAGGAAAGTGTCAAAGGTATATAGGACTTTCATCCACATGCAAATTTGAGATACTATGTCTCCCAGCAGTCAGAAGTTGACATCCTTTTATCTTAAAATCTATAAAAGACTATGGAAATAATGTGGAGGTACATTACCTGACTGTACTTAGGAGGTTGCCCTGTGGAGCATAGGCCAGTAGGATCTGATGTGCATGTCTGACACTAGTAGAATAGCAACTGCCCACAGAAAGCCAGCAAAGGAACTGCACAGTATTTGGATTTTTGTTTGTTTGTTTGTTTGTTTGTTTTTTTTTTTGATTGAACAATTAAAACCACAAATATCTGTAAAATTAAGGTGGGAATCCACATCACACATGCATTAGATGTGATATACAGGTCATAAGGGGTGTCATGATGAAAGCAATTAGTTTAGATTTCACAGAGGGTGGAAATGGGGATGTGAAGAAATGATGGTCAGCCTAGCAGCGTTTAGGTTGTACGATATATTACTAATCCCAAGTTCCAGAATCTGAAATCAGTCCTATAAGTTGCTGGGAAGTATTAATAGGAAGTTACATTCGTTTTTAATACCCTCCCACTCCACCCCCTAATCTGTACATGTGTGATACAAGCACATCAGATATTTTTGATCCCATCTGTGTAAAATAGGCTACACAATCCACAAAATCAGATCTCTTTCAGTTCAGCTCTCAGCCCAGCAGTGCATTACACACCTTTCTTTCCTGCATTCCTGTGGAAGAACCTATATCTGCATCCCTTAAAGAAAATAAAGAGCTAATTTAGAATTACTTCATCCGACAGATTTTCAACACACCATTTGTTGGTAACCCTTAGCCAGGATACAGGTCCTTAATCTCCTAGTATATGTCCTTGAATATAAGAGGTTTGAGTGTATCTAAGGAAGAATTTGACCAGCTATGTAGACCTTGTCAACATCTAGAAATGCCCTTACAGCCATCATCTATAGTTAGAAATACAGCACCAAATGAGCTTCAGAGAAAAATACAAAGAACAAATCAAATATATGTCCAATAAGGCTAATTCTTCCTTCTCAGCCACTAGTAGAAACTGTACATTGGAGCTTTTTCTCTTAAAGATGTAGAGATTCCACTCACTGCCCATGCTGGGTCATCCTATAGCATAAGGATTTATAATCTCTGTTGACTCTTCACCTTTCTCCTCCCATAATCCACAGATTTTCTTCACCAAGGGACTTTTTGTGAATAAGATGTGGCATTTTAGCCAATATTTCTACATTTTGTGCTGTGGCACACCTGTTAAAGTACATTTATTATTTCATTCAAGAGACTCAAAAGAGAACCAAGGGAACTTTTAAGAAACAGCTATTAGAAGTACTGTTCTTCTATAAGCAGTTAACACTTTTGTGGACTCCTTTGCCTTTTCCCAGTCTTTGTATTATTATCAGTCTGTCATTTTAAATGGCAGAAAACACAGGCACTGCAGAAATAGGTCCAACAGGTGTTCTGGTTTGTTTCTCACTGCAGGTATGTTACAGTGGACAATTTAAAAAAGAGCAGAGGCTCCTATTCAACCATATTATTATTCCTCAATATATTTTTTTCAGATCCATTCAACAAAAATTTTCTATAAGAAATTTCACCGTTTGTTCTTCATATACAGGCTACTTTCCCTTTGATTTCTGTGAGATATCCACATAGCCTAATTTTAGACACTTGACTTCGGCTTTCCCTTGCTTTCCTCCAGTTATAGTGATTCAGGGCAGTAGGCAGTAGTACATTTGGAGTAGCCTACTATCTTCAGTGTCTATATGTGGTTATTGGGAAGACTGACCTCCTGACTTAAACCTATTAATCATTTTCCTAAAGGTAGGTGATGTGACTGTCCCTTTCCCTAAAGGACTGGCCTTCTAAACTAGTCCATAGTTAATCTGGGACAAGGGGACCTGCTGAGGATTTCACTGGTACCTGCTAATGTTTTGGATTTAGGCATGAGTTAAGTGCATGTATGTTCAGTTGATTGGGCTTTGCTTCTTGTTGCACCTTTTGATATCCTCTAAGAATCTGAAATCTGGACTCAAATGAAAAGATTTCCATAATTCTTAGCCACCCATCACATTTCTTACAGTTTGAGCCCTTGACATTTTTAGCTAATTTTTAGCCAATGTGGAAGAAAAACTACTCACAATCTAGATTATGGCTAATACTTACAGAATGATGAATATATTTTAACAGGTGTATATCCAGCTGGCTCTGGATGCCTTGGGAAACAGCCACAGATGTGTGGAAAAAGAGTGTAAAGACGAAACAGAGCAGTAAATTGCGCATGACATTCTTTTGAAATGGTCTTGCTTTCTGAGGTCAACCAATTGGAAGTAATTCTTGGGACTGGGTATGACAAAGCTGGGGAAAGATATGGGAAAATTCAGATGAAGAAGATGACATTCCTAGAGTTCTCTGGGGCTGAAGTGACATATTGTCTCAGCAGTACTCTGAGATGTCACTGTTAATAAACTGAATGACTTGGACATCTACTAATCAGTTTGAAGTTGCTGGATGAGCTGTTGGAACTATCCTTATAAAGATGTGTTTCTTTATCAAGCAGCTACTGATATCCCTGAATCATAAAGCTTGCAAAGACATGGAAAATATTAGTGTCCCAGATTAAATAGGTTCATTGCTGGGATCCACATAACTTCTCTTTATGTACCCATTTCTCAGTGGGGCTCCAAAGCTTAAGAAAATTGCCATTGCTACCTGAATGAATTATGAGATTGATTGAAACTGAATTATGACAGTAAAATCATTATGAACATTAATTTATATTATGATTCTTCTTGCTATTCTAAAGGATGCAGTTATTTTTCTGATTCTTGGTTAATGAGCTCATGAGTTAAAACATGGTAACAAGCTCAGTTTATGTATGCTAAACAATCTCTGAAAGACTGTGATGGATTTTTGATGGAGGATCATCAACCTACATTTAGGGCAGAAGCTTGTCCCTGAGGATACCCCTGTTTCTTATATTGTTGTTGAGTCCAAGCCAGTTAGGAAAATTACAGAGATGGTTTCAGAGACAGGACTGGAAAAAGGCATGGACTTCTATTAAAGTTCACTGGTACTTTTTCAACTGAAACTATGTGGTACACTCTTTTGCATAAACAGGGATAGAGATTTCCTTGGACTTTGCATTACTGACATAATAACTTCCACCATAACTGAATATATTTATTTTATTTTATTTTTATTTTTATTTTTATTTTTTTTTCCAGAATACAGTCATGATTTGCACAGATCAGCTAGATAGTAAGAATTAATATATGGAATGCCATACTCAGAAGATTGCTGGATGTAAAATGGCATGTAAATGGATAAAATCATGAACATAAAAATAACATAACTTTCAAGAAAAAAGAAAAAAATCAACTTATTCCTTTCTCTGTTTATATAGGTAACTTTATTTCACAATAGGATAAAAAGTGTTTTCTAAGATTAACATAAGGATAAACTGATATATGATGTTAAACCGAAGTCTTCATGTTTGCTTATGAAGGTGATGGAAAGCTATTTTTCAGTGACTGAGTACTACTTACATTTCTCTTAGAAGAGTGTTAGAAGAAAGTTTTATTTTTTATTATACAAGCTAAAAATCAGAATTACTTTATCTCATACCTGTCAAAGTTTATAACATAATGCATGAAGGGAAAAAAAAAGGAACAACAACAACAACAAAAACAGTGGATGAATATGTGAATATGAATCTTATCCAGAACTCTCATGGCAGAAGATGCAAAATGGAAAGATATGCCATATATTGACTCTCATATGCCTGACCTGATATTCCTGATTTCAGCAAGCAAAGTTACTCTAATCAGAGTCAGCCCTATTTGTGAATAAAATGTAAACTTTATGAGAGATAATAAGCAGAATTTAATGATTGAATCTTGGTTAAAAGCTGTGTATGAATTATTTATATGAGCTATATCATATACTGAGATTTTGTGTGTATGTGTGTTCATGCACTCATGTTTGTGCATTTCAGAAATCTTGCACCAGAAATGGAGTACAGGTCTATCTTCTAATTCAAGGTCTGAATTCACTTAATAAAGTGTTATAATAAAGTGTTATAATAGTCCAGCAGAAGCATTCAAGCTCCTCAAAGTGTGGCAGATATCTGGGATGAACATTCTAGATCACGTTGCCTTGGGGAAAAAAATCTTGGGGTGGGATTTTCCCCCAGATATAAAAGTCAGGTGACCAAGAGTAAGAAAAGGCTTAAATTAATTGGATTTTTCTTAAGTGTTAAAGAGAGAAATGTCGTGTCTTTTCCATGAAATGAAAGAGGGCATAGACCATAGACTATGAGGCAAACCACACTCAAACCACACATGAAATCTCTCCCTTCCCAAAACGTGGTGGAAGCATCTATATTACCTATGCAGAACAATACCTAAAGGCATATGTGTTTTCTAGGACACGGCTTGTTGCTGGAAAAGTAACAAAAAGATGATTAGAAGAAAGAGTAAGATGTAGTAGTTTAGAATTCTTCCAGAGTAAGCTGATTGCATGAGGCTTGTTGCTGTCTGGCTTCAAAGAAATAAAACCTCTGTGGAAATTACTGTTAAGAAAATCTCTCACTTTACATCATTAATTTCTTCTCCAAATGAGGATAAAGTCTTCTAAATCCTAAAACACTTCTGCTGTGTTTTTATGTTAGCGTGATTCATCAAACAATGCATAGTAGTAACAGAAGTGAAAACAGACTTCTAGTAGGTTCAGATTTCCTATACTCTTTTCTTTGCTAAATTTGTGCCATTTTGCACTGTTGTAGCTTTGTTACCTTTATGCGTTATGTCATAATTGATTCATAAAAATCCTTTCCAGTTACACATGAAAGGGCACTTTAGGCTAAAGAATGCATGTTTAATGGATTGTGTATTTAGATCCAACTGCAGTTATTGGCAAGCTCTTGATTCAAAGTAACAGCATCCTCTTCTGCTGTGGCTTTTGAAGCAGTCTCTTGACTGCTGTGACAATAAAAGATGTTGATTCAGACCATGATGTCATGCCCTACTAAGGAGAACTAGGTGTTGGTTAGTTCTCTCAGCAGCACTGAAAGGAAAGAATTACACTGAAAGAGTGAGATCTGAGACAAAAACTATGATGTGGTATATGATATACAATTTGGTGTGGAACTGAAAAATATTGATCACAGAATCATCTAGGTTGGAAGAGACCTCCAAGATCACTGAGTCCAACCTCTGACTTAACACTAACAAGTCCTCCACTAAACCATATCCTTGAGCTCTACATCTAAACGCCTTTTAAAGACCTCCAGGGATGGTGATTCAAGAGAGATTCATGTTTCTGGACCAAGACAATAATTAGCAGTTCTCTATGAGAAGTCAAAATTGTGATTGCAATTTTTATGATGGAAACACAGATGTGTTCCATCACACATGGTGTTTTTAAAAAGCTTTTTATTTTTTTTTTCTTTTTTTTCTTTTTTTCTTTTTTTCATCCAGGCCACTTGTTAATTCAGAGCACTTCGAACAAGGTTGTTTTAATGCCTGGGATCAGTATAACTATCAGATTCTGGAAGGAAGTGTCTCAGTTGGTGAATGTTTTTATTTTATTTTATTTTATTTTATTTTATTTTATTTATTTGTTTGGCTTAGTGTAGTTTAGTTTCTAGTTGTATCTCATTTAAAGAGCTAGTCAATTGTACTCTCTTTGGGTACATTCCTGCTTCTGCCAACTGGGAAGGAACAAACAAGATCTTCCCTGTAGCAGTCAGTGTGGTCATTGATGGAGTGTCACTTAGTTGCTATGCTCCCACTTGTAAAGGGAGGGAGGGGAGGTTTTCATGAATCAGACAGTGAGACACCACATTGGAAGAAAAGAAATAAAAGAAAGCCAGAATAAATGAACTACAGGGAAAAAGGAAAAGAGAACTTTTGAAACTTCTGCAGAAAGTCTCTGGCTCAGAATTATCTGGAAATGGGAACTCAGAGGACTGCGAATCATCCTCTCTAAGCTGGGAAGCACACAGAGCTCTCAAAGGAAAATTACAAATCTGGGAAATGTCACTAACAATATATCAGTCTGTTTTCCCTCTCTTACTCCTACTTTCTCCCCATTTCCAGTAATTTAAAGCGAGCTGTGATTAGCCTGGTGACCTGGTGGGTGATTTCCCTGAAGAGAAAGCAAACTACAATATTTAAATGTAGTGTTTGATGTAAGCATGAGCCAAGCCTCACCTTTTTATGGCTGGAAAAGAAGGAAACACAAGAGACTTGTGATTTCACTTTAACAGTTGTGCTAATAGCCAGATTGGCTGGTGTCAGTGTGTTCCTTAGACAGGCCTCTGCATTTTTTCTTGTGTAAAGGAAGAAATCACAAGAGACATTCTTTTTCCCTGTCATAACCAGGTGTTTGTTACTTGATCTCAATAGTGGATAGAACTGTGTATCCTCTTTTTTTTTTTTTTTTTTTTTTTTTTTTTCCCTCTTACAAGTATTCAGTCTTTCTCCATCTGAATGGTGTTCCTTGAGTTTTAATCTAAAGCTAGAAGAAGAGAGAGAAACGATTTTAGGTGAATACTAGCTGTACTGGAAAAGTTGCAGTTCTGTGCTCTGCAAACATTAATTGCCAACAGTCCTGAGTGTAGTTGTGAATTATGAAAAATAAGAAGTATAAAGGCATGTACAGCTTGCCATACTAGGTCTGACTTGAGATCCATATTGCATTGCATTTTGTGTCTGGGAGTGGCCATAAGTTAATTAAAGTAATGTTTTTACAGAAAATGTAAATCTGTGATTCTCTGCTCTGGTGCCAATATAACATCAATTCTGGCAGAGGCAATATGTGGTATCTGTTAATAGGCAAGCAAAAGGAGCTTTTGCTCCTTTTAGGAGGAAACTAAAATTATATGTCTTTGGCTTTGTTTGTATGAAGTAATTCACAGCTAATTGTGAGCAGATACTACACTAAAATACTGTATTGCATTCTAAGCTGATATAGATTTTATAGCTCCAGTTCTATCACCAGGGCTAATCTGAGTGACATTTGCTAAAGGTGTGATTCATTGTGAGAAAGACTGATTGTAGTAACAGAAATTTTAATTCAGAATGATCTTTTCTTCACTTTTTTCCTCTTTTGAAATCCATTTTAATGACCTTTTCTTTCTCATTTCAAAAAGTTATACTTAATTTGAATTTATAAAGAAAGCTAAATATAAGCTTGATCTTGGTCTGATTCTCTGCTGTCTTGTACTCTTTTTTAGCCAATTGAGAATAAAAGTGAAAAGTTTCCTCTCATACTTAGTACCATTTGGTATTCATTTCACCCAAGTATAAATGACAATAAGGATAGAGGGCAACATATGATAGAAGTAAAAAGCGTGAGTGGAACCAAAGAAAGCAATGTTTCTGTTCATGACTCTTTGATGGCAGTAGATCCATTGCAAAAAATTGTTTTTTTTTTTTTTTTTGAAAAAGAGGTGCATGGTATGTTCCCCAGTATGTCAGAATGCTCTAAATATAGGAATGTTTACTGCTGATAACCAAAAGATGTATAAAACTGTAAAATGTCAGTGCTAATTACATGTAAATCAGTATATAATTCCATTCAAATTATGCATCCCAAAGTCAGACTGGCTTCAAAATCTAGAAAAGCAGAATTATTCATGGTATAGCCTCACGTGGTTTAATACCTTTAACATGTCTTTTAGCTGCATTTATGTTATATATGACAGAAAGGGTACTTTCTAGCAATGTCATACAAAAAAAAATAATAATCATGGAAATACGAAATGAAAGTACACATGTAGATGAGATTAAAGTTAACTGTTGATTTCGTGGTGTCTTAAGCAGATTATGGTTTTTATCAAGGCTGAGGATTTCTAGCAAAAATGACTTTACCTACTGCCAGCTTTTAACTATTTTATTTTATTTTATTTTATTTTATTTTATTTTATTTTATTTTATTTTATTTTATTTTATTTTTTGCATTGTGTACCAAGCATATCAGATATACCACCACATGCTAATGCTATCAGTGGGTTCTTTCAAATATATATTTCTTTTCAAATATGTGTACTTTGGCAAAAGAATTGAGAACACTGCTAGTTAACGACTCAGCAAATATGGAGAACATTTTTCAAGAGTTCAGAAGAAAATTTAATTAAGAATCCATCTGAGAGTAAATAGGAAACAAAATAAAAAAAGGTGCTGCACTAGCACAGACAGCAGAGTGAACAAAGGTAACCATATGTACATTCCAAAGGAGGAAAAAAAGCAATACATTTTCACTCAGAAAGCACCTCCCAGTCTGATAAAAAACTCTGTTAATAATACTTTAGTGACTTACAATCAAATCCAAAGCAGTGCTAGACTCTTGCTTTGAAAAATGTGATCCAGAAAAACTTCAGTAACTCCCTGATGAGACAAGCCCTCTGTCAACTGAGTTCCCTCTGTGCCTCTGGCTTGGCTCTATACACATGACCAGGGCTGCCTGGCCTCAGCAGTGGGTTTCCTAGCATTCACCTAAATCTGGCTAGATCTAAACCAAAACATGGCTGCAGCAGTGCCAGCATCTCCTGAAAAACTCAGGCAGGTCACTCGAAAAACCGTCAATACCCGTGACCTTGTGCTGTGCAATTGAAAGCTCAGATGATGAAAAGGATTTTTCTCACAAAATTACAGAAGAGAGGGGAAGGTATGTCATGGTTTAGCTAACAGTAGTGACCTGCTGCTAGAAGATCAATATGCAAAAAGGGGTATGATGACCCATCCCAATTGTTAGAGCACTCTCATGAGAGCTGGAACATGTAGCATCAGTGGCCTTGGAATTCTGTTCAGCTCAGTTTGAGAGTGCTTGAATCTGGTTCCTGATGCTAAGATTGTAGGTTTTTTGTTTGTCTGTTTTTGTTTTTGTTAATGAATTCAATGTCTAATTGAGAAAAAAATAAATAAAAATAAAACAGGAAACTGGCAGGTGGCAGATCTGAGTATCCTCAGGCTGAATCAGCAGTTAAACCAAGGTTTTTCATTTTCTTGGCAAAGGCTTGAAAAACCAAACTAGTATATAAAAAAAGTTTCTGCAGAGCTGCATTTTAAGTAAGAGGCCAATAGTAATTGTGGGTTCTTTCTTTCTTTTGACAATCCCTCAAATGTCTATCCTCAGGAGTAATTTAAACACTTGGTCACATATTCTTATATGTGGCTTGTATCCCAACTACATTTGATTAATTTACATTATGTTTTTTAATGTTTTGTTGGTCCTAATAGAGAAGATCCCAGGCCCCATTAAAAGTCAGTCCAATGTATCTTCCTAAATATTCATCAATTCATTAGAAGGGTTTCCTGTTCCTCATCAGAGACACCCAAGCCTTCCACATGGTAATTCCTTGAATGTCACAAGTGAATTTCAGCACAAAGATTCACCTGGAAATACAGACAGCATTTGCAGTATTACATTACGGCAATTACTGAAAAGACTGAGTGAGTCATATGGTACTCATTTATGGTGTTGTTACCTTTGTGGCTATGGAAAGGAGCTCATATAAATATTTAACATGTACCATTAACTAAACCTATAGAAACTCCATAAAGCTTATGTTTTACCTGATGCCATTTCTAGTAATTAGAGCAGTGCCTAGCAACTATAATTGAAATCAGGACTTTGTAGGAAGCAATACACGTGCATATAATAAGAGATGGTCTTGGCCTTGAAAGAAATTATATATCAGCATTCTTGCTGTATATTGTAATGTCTTACACAAACTTCTCAAGGGCTTCCTTGAAATTGCAAGATAGAAGAGGATATTTCGTCATTTTAAAAACTGTTCTATCCCATGCCAAGCCTTAGCTGGGACATAATTAATGTAGGTTCTGCTCCATGATATTTATCAGTTAAGTGAAAAGTTAAATGTTAGTATTCTCTGGCACATTCATGCAAGGTAAAAATACGTTCATTTGCAGATATGTCTATGAAATGTGTAAATCAGATCTACTTTTGAATTTTGAACTTGTCTCTGAGTGCACTGAAAAAGTATTTGGGGCACAGTGGTCAACAACTCCTTTGATGTAGTCTGTAGCATCTCTGTGTAAATACTTGGTTTCAGTAGTTTAACATACCAAACCATCAGAAGCTATTAAGGGAGCTTCAAGGTTACTTTCTGGAAGCATTACTGTAGGAGAAACTCATCTAATATCACAATGTCCCAAAACACTTTGATAAAGGAAAGATTTGTCTTGGTGTGGTTTGGAAGGGAAATGAAAATTCCTGTGCTGTTTTTTTCTTTTCTCACCACATAATACAGCCATGCATGTTAAAAGGAAATAAACATTTGCTACTGCAGGATCAAATATGAGACAGAAAATACATCACTGTTTAAGTCGCATATTCAGAGAGCATGAAGAATGTGAGCTTTGAAAAGGGAGGGTCACTACTCACTTTGGTAACTGCTGTGAGTGTTATTCAGTCAGTCTCAACAACATGCTTGGGGGCTAGTTGTAGAAAGGCTGGAGCAGAATTTGTTCCTGTCCAGAGCAAGTGCAGTAGGGGGAGGTGTTGGACCACGTGGCTGGATTGCTCTAACCACCTACTGTGCCCATGGGCATCGTGATCAGGCAGCATCCTAGCACAGCCAAGGGGAGTGAGAAAGGACATTTCACCAGGCCAGCAAGGCACTTCACTTCTCACCCAGCCTGCATCCAGACTCTGCAATAGGCAGATTCTAAGCTAGAGGCAAACTGGGAACAGAAACATTTCCATAAGCAATTCACAGTCTTGTCATGCTTTGCTAAACTGTGGGAAAGGGAAGCACTGTGTTGTACAATAAGCATTCAAAGAAGCTTATGGCTTGTGTATATGAAGAGCAAGGCTAAGGCATGGTGAGGGCTGCAGCAAGATTACAAACAAAAAACCCTCAATAACATTGCTGTCCTCTGCAGTGTTGGTGCAGCAGTTCTTGTGTCCATCTGCAGTGCTAAACTATCACATACTTCAGCCTCAGGAGGGAGACAGGAAACCTGCAAGCCACATAACTGGGAAGAAGCTGATCTTCCTGGGTCTCTGTGTTTCTGTCTTGTTGCTGTCTCTTGAATCTTGGAGGCTGGTAGCAAGTCCTGAAGTTAAAGAGACATTGGGGGGCCACTGGGTCCTTGATTCTGATTTGGAGCTTTCACAGCAGAACAAGGCTCAGAGGAGAATTTATCCTGCTGAAATGAAATTTTCTCTTTAGGTTGAGCACTAGTTGACTGCTTTCTATTTTGAAGTTTTAAACCAACTACCTTGCTTTTGTAATTACCCAGGGGGTAGTTTAGGAAGATCATTATCTCAGTCATACAATTTTGTCTAATTTTTGCTCAATTTGGGTAAATGCTGATCTTATAATTCTTCTGAATGTTATCAGTATCTAAAAATTCTGAAATCACATAAAAATAGCTTTTTAGGCCCAATTACAGATAAGAGTTTCACTTCACTTAAGGATCAAAACTTAAACATATAATTAGTCTTACATTTGCTGAATATGTCTGGCTTGCTGGATAGTTAACTAAATGACTTTTACTGAGGAATCAGGTGATTAATTTCTTCAGATGCTGCAGTATAACTTGTCCCAGGAGCATTGCTACTAGAGCAGTGCTCTGCTTCTGCTGAAACTGGGATACAAGATCAATACCACAGGTGTCAATGTGGCACCATTCAAGATGAGCAACAGAGACACATCCTGGGAGTGCTCTGGATATGAATGCAGGGAGCATCGAATACAGATGCAACACTTTGATCTTGTCACCTTGAAGGGTAGTAATGCAAGCCACTTCCCAGAGTAATAACATGGTACCCAAGCTGGCAGAACAAGTCAAAGGTAAACAGGTTTGGAGACAAGGAATTCACAGAAAATTGTTGCCCAGAAACAACAAATAAGAAATTCTTTCTGTCTGAGATAACCTGAAGGGAAGGAATTCTCTTGTGCACTTTCTGGACCCAGAAGTAAATGGAGATATGGCAGCTGATTGTTCTGAGATCTGCCTGAGGACCTAAGCATAGTATTTGCTCAAAACAAACAAAAAATACTTAGAAGCTTATACACCTTATCTGCAATAGTTAAAGGATCTAAAGTAATAATAAGAGAGGAATAAATAAGAAAATAATTCCCAGACCATCCTCTCTGATGTATCACATTCTTTCTATATTTAAAAGTTCTACTAAAATGTTCAATAGCAGGAAGAAATTCAACACAGAATTAAAATGGGAAGCAATTTGCTGCTAGATTACAAACTGTGACAGAATTTGTAGTCAATGATATTTCCACCAGACCTGTGTAGTTAAATCTTTATTTAAGTTTCTAAGTTGAGGCAACAAAAACAAATGCAGGAGAAAGTCTAATCAAACAATATTGTAAAAGAATATTTATTATAAGACCAAAATGACAATGTAAGTGGCTCAACTTCTCAGATATATATATATATTTTCTTATTAGTTTGTTCTACTGTAAGATTAGTATGTTGCTAGTGCTTATTACATTTCCAGACCCAGGTGGATTACTGGTATGCTTTGGTTAGCCTTAATTGTATTGTATTTTCTCATAAAACTTAAGTAAAACTAAGAGATGAAGACTGCAGACAAATCTATAAATTGTTGTCCATTGCTGATGTTGTTGGAACTATGACCTTAATAGTAGCCACCTACAGCAATTATAATTGCTCTTTTTATTAGCTCTGTTATTCTCATTTTGCACTGCCAGGTCTTCCATGTTGTCAGGAAATTGAGGGAGCAATGCACATTGGAGTCAATTAGAGGGTTTTTTTGGCACGTTTGTACCATACACCTACTTCTTAAGTTGGGATTTGGTTTACTTTTCAGGTAAACAAATACCTCTTTTTTTTTTTTTTTTTTTAAAAAAAAAAAAAAAAAAAGAACCTCTATAGAACAAAAAGGAATATTCAGGAGTGAGAATAAGTACAAAGGTCATGGAGAAGTGAAGTGAGACACACACACACACACATACAAACACACAGACTTGCAAAGTCACAATAAAAGATGTTTGAAAACAACTGAACAATTGTAGAAAATTTGTTTGTTAGCATCCATGCCTGGTCCCTCAGCAGCTCAGCAACTGTGAAGAATATTAGAGATCTCTTTAAAACTCGTTTCTTCAGATATGTGCTGTGTAATATTGATGCCTTATTTCTCATGTGTGTCAAGACAAATGTGAATAACAATGGCAATTTAAAAACTCTTCTGGTCAAAAGATAAAAAGATCTTATGTCTGATATTGGTGTATGCCAATCTGTTCAGAGAAGGTGGGTACTATAACTACTCTATGCTCACGTGCTTATTCCTTATTATCATTTTGGATAAACTTTTTCAATGAAATACAGCTTTCTGCCACATTCACTCTTCAAATTTATTCAGAACTGAGTAGCAAATATCACAGAATAGATACATACACAACTTCACTATTAACTGCCCCCAGCTGTAAACATCTATAAATCCACATGCAAACATTATATTTCAGTTTCTGTACTTTTAATTAGTGTATGATAAATGACTCTTGGACACTCAAGTGAATTATGTCTACTGGATTTTTATTATAGACACTGATGCTGAACTCTTCGAAGAAAGACAATAGATTTCTTTAAGTAGGACTGTCAAAAATATATGACAAGGGCTGTACTCACAATTGCCAAGGAAATTGTATTTTTTTCTGTGTACATGATTTCTGATTTTACTATAAAATTTCATAGTTGTCAGGAGTTTATTCAAATTGGAAAATTCTTCAGAATTCTTATTAATGTTCTTAATGCTATTTCTGGTTAGTAATTGTCCGGTAAAAATTTCCTTCCAGCTTTTCATTTCAGTGTTGGTAGGAGGGTACAGTTTTTGATGAATTTCCATATATTTTCCCCATGTATTTATTTTCCATGATAATAGCCTCATCCCCTTATGTTTTAGTATAGAACTGTGTGAGTAGTCTAACTTCAGTTGCTGTTATGTTTTTGCATTTATTTTTTTATAATACGCTAGTTTTGAGCCTAAATAAAACATTTAAGTAACACCAGTTAGTTGTCATCATTATTTCTGCTGATGAATCTGAAACAATAACTCCTATTAAAATCACACGCATTTAGACAAGCTACAGCTAAAACCTAAAGCCCACAAAAGGAGTATGTCTTATAATTTAACCTAAAGGTTACTATTAATAGTCATTTATGTAACACCAGTTAACAAACTTGTCATCATTATTTCTGTTGATGATCTTTAGGATTATAACTCTTATTAAAATCACACCAATTTACACAAGCTACAGCTAATGCCTAAAGCTTGTGAAAGGAATATGTTCCATAATTTATTTTAAGGTTTGCTATTAATAGTCATGGAGTATGTGATGTACAATGACCCATTAATTGCCACTGATTCAGTTTTCCTTCAATATTTTCTTCTAGACAAGAGATTTTTTTTTTTCTTTTTTTTTTTTTTCTAGTGGACTTTGACATAATATATTATGTCAGTCTCATAGAATAGTTTGAAGCTGCTATTGATTTTTGTGGTCAGTAGCACAGGGATGTTTCATAATTTAAAATAATTGTTTAAAATACAGCTCTGTTTGTTTGAGGTGCTATCTCTGCACACATTCACTTAAATATAACTGCTTTTTATTTTTTATTTTTTTTCCTACAAACATTCTTGGGGAAGTAAAAGAATAAACAGAGAAAAATTGTCAAACAAGTATTTTTTCAGCTTCATAAAGTATGAATAATATTTTTCATGTTTCAGATTCATTCACATAGCAATCATATTCTCTTTTTCTAAGTAGAAGATATTATTTTAGTTTTTTTTCTTCACTTCTGAAAGTTTGTTTTCTGAGACTGACACTCTCTCTTGCCATCTTTTGAGCTGTGACTACCTGTTTTATGGCACAAATAAAATATTTTAGAAGTTCTCTTTAGACTTATTCAAAACAGCTTTTCAGAACATCAAGTTCTGAAAAGTGTGGGTCGTACAACACTTAATTTCAACATTTTTAAACATTAACTTTAATTTAATTTAAATTTGCTGACAAGAGTGGGTTCCTGCCAGTGTACTGCTTTGAAGAGCATAATAAATGTTTTTGAAAAATATGGCACGGCCAACAGGATCATTTACTTACTACATGCAATTCCAAAAAAAAGATGTGTTTTAATGGAAAACATATGACTTGGGCCTTTACCTACCAAAATGTCATATCTGAGTGTGCAATGAATATGCAATTAGAAAATGAACATTGTTGTGAAGAAATACAAGAATCATGGTCGAAATTCTGGGCTACTTTATGCCAGCAAATAACCATCCCTTGATTTTGATGAAGCAAATCATATATTCAATTACAGGTCATGATGAAGCAAGTTGATAATACCATATGTGTTTCTTTCAGGTGTCTATATTTATGGAATATGCCCTAAGATTTATTTAAAGAAAAGAGACATGATTTAAGGTAACTTTACAGGCACCATCATGTGTTTTTTTTTTAACCAACATCAGTGTTAGATGTTGTAAGTATTATACAAATAAACCCATTACAATTCTGGAAAGGACCTGTGTCCTTTTCAAAGAAAAATAAAAGACTTTTTTTTTTTTTTTTTTTTCCCTTGACAATAACCCAATGCTGATAAATTTCATTCAATTTATGTGAAAGATACTAGTTCAAAATGTGAGGTTGAACTGCTTCATATTTTTCAGAGAGTAAAACTGCCTTCAGATAAGGTGAGTCTGAAAGGTTAATGATATATTCCAGGTGTTTCATCTCAAAAAGTGGAGATAGGGGGAGAAAATGACGAAATGTGTTGTAAAACAAAGAACAAGTGAGAATACATGTTGAAAAGAATGTATCAAAAAACTATACCATTATATACAGTGACCATAATATCATATTGTTTTAATTATTATTATATATTTTTTTTATTTGCCTATCTAAACTACAGATTTGTTTTAAAGAACTTTTATTTCACGTGCTGTGAACAGCAGAACTAAGTATTTATAGCAGCGATTCATAGCCATGTTATTCCAGAGATATATAATTCCTTGCCTGAGCTTAAACTTCTTGGTATTCCACTTTTCCCACGGGTTCATTAATTTTCCAGGCAAAGAACCTCTCTGGCATGGTGATACTGGCTCACCCTCAACACCAGGCAATGTAGATTTCAAAAAGATGAGGGGGACTGTAGCTCACTCTTTTCACAGCTAAGACAGCTGCAGCAGAGCCAGAAGAGCATAGACCATCCATAGATCCCACAATGTTTCCATGGTTATGTTAGGGACAAAGAAGAGGTGCTTTAGCTCCATTCCAAAATACATATGCTAACTGCTATAGCAAGATGATCAAAGATGCACAACAGGCAACTTTTGTATTTAATGCATCATTGAAATAAAGACCTACAGGTCCCTCAAGGAGGAGAAGAGACTTCTGCTCTTGGAAAGCTCTTTGTCAGGCACAGGGCCAAGTCCAGTGGTCCATATTCTTGTAAAAGTTTCCATTAACATCAATAATAAATCAGTGTAAGTCTTTTGCTCTACAAAATCAACAAAATCATCATTGTTTGCATGTCTATTCCCCTGGGGGGGGGGGGGGGGGGGAAAGTTTTTTCTAGTATACCCAACCCTGTGAATCCTTTTGAAATTTGACAGCAAACACCATATTTTTTCTATTTTTTCCTGTTAGCACTAACACTTGAAAAAATTACTTAATTACTTTCAATGACAGGAAGGGATTTCTCTGTACTGATGTTTGTAATCATTTACTTTATTAACTATTTTTACTGTTTCATAATTTTTCTATTTTTCTCAAGTGAGATTTCTATTCTGGGTACTTAAATATATTCCACAGTTATGTGCTATCTGATTGTTCCCCAGGGACTGAATTCATATTCACAGATGACATCGACTGCACAGGCTAGGGTCTTTCTCATTTTCAATGTTATTTAGAATTTTCACAGTGAGCTCAATTATCAGGTATTTATACTGAGTGGCAAAAATTATCTGAAGAGTTAGAACCGAAGGGAAGAGAGAGCTTCATAGTAGAATTAACTTTGAGACATGTCAGTGAAATAATGTAGCATCAAACTGTTTTGAGAGAATGCATGATGGATGTGCATGTGTGCAGTTTGAAGCTGCAGCTATTTTCCAGTGTGGTTTTGTGTCTGGAGTGGGATGCAGGTAGTTGAAGTTGATAGTTGTGTATAAGGTAAAATCATAGTTTGAAGTTTTATATATATTATACATATAACTTTAAATTTGTTTTTATTTATATATAGAATTTAGTTGGGTATTTAAATAATTAGGTCACCTAACAGCCCCTCAGTGCCTATGAGAGGTCATCAAAGAGGTGTGGAGGTGGGCTACTCACAGTGGTGCAAAGCAGGAGGCTGAAAGACAGTGGGCACAAACTGCAAAAAAAAAAAAAAAAAAAAAAATGGTTCAGGCTTGATATAACAAAAATTGTTTCCCCAAAGGACAGTCAGGCAGCAGAGCAAGTTGCTTCAAGAGGTATTGTTGTCTGCATCTTTGGAGGGTTTCAGGACTGTATTGAGTCAAGCTGAGAGCAGCCTGCTCTTATTCCAGAGCTAGTCCTACTTTGGGTGGGGGTAGACTAGAGTCTTGCCAAAGTCCCTTCCTGCCTGAATGGCTCTGTGATCCTTTACAATATTTCAAGTAAATTGACGACTTTGTGAATGGTTGTTTGGGAACTGTTGAACATCAAAGCTTCATATTTTCTTCAGAGTACATATTTTTTAAAGAACAGATGTAATCAAATGTACTGCATCTGGCTGGGATGTTCTTTCCCTGCAGCAGCCCATACAGTGCTGCGCTCTGCACCTGTAGCTAGAACAGCAGTGGTATGACACTGGTGTTATGTCTGCTGCTGAGCAGTGCTGGCTGGCACAGCATCAGGACTTTCTCTAACCCTCCTAGGGGGTGGACAAAAAAGTGAGAGAGAAACATCACCAGGGCAGCTGACCTAAACCAACCAAAGGGATATTCCATACCATATGATGTCACACTCAGCAATAAAAGGTGGAAAAAAGAAGAAGAGGGGAGGGTGGGCTCTCATTGTGAAAACGTCTGTCCTCCTCCTGAACACTGACTACGTGCGTTGAGGCCCTGCTTCAAGGATGTGGTCAAGCATTGCTCATTTGTGGGAAGTAGAGAGTAATTTCTTTCCTCTGCATTTCCACATAGCCTTTACTTGTTTTGTTTTGTTATTTCCTTTCCCCCTCCCTCTTCCCCTTTCCTTTTTTTCCCTTTAGTTAAATTGTTTAATTAATAATAATATTTCCTTTAATAATATTTTTATTTCCCTTTAATTAAATTATCCTTATTTCAACCCATGAGTTGTTCTTTCCTTTATTTCTTCCCCTCCTCATCTGAGGAGGGGGAGTGAGAGAGCGGTTGTGGTGTTCATCTGCCTAGCATGGTAAAACCACCACATCAAGAGAAATCGTACTGGCTTTTCTGAACAGGTTTCCCTAAACTGTATTACCAAGCTTGACATGAGGTAAAGAGCATGAGGTGAAAACCTAAAATGACATTTGGAGAGTCAGAAGCAAAAAATAAAAAATAAAAAAAATGTTGTCCATTTAATATAAACCATGTCTTATTATTTCATCAGTTAGGGAAAAATACCCCGTATGAGTGCTGTAAATAATGTAATGTACATAAGGTCCCAGTTACTGCTGGTTCACTTGGCTTCATAGCCCAAGCAGACCTGTGCTCATTAGCATTTGGCCCATTCATGTAGACACTCCTAGAGTAGTTATGAGAAAAAGCAAAGAGGAGAATAGATTAATTCCAGGATATATGAGCAACCTTAGCTGCCACTAGAAACACCAAATCTGGGAGACAGATCATTGTCAATCCTTGCAGGCCATTACAGCTGTGGTTTAACTTTTTTTTTTTTTTTTTTTTTTTTTCCTGCTCCCATTATTCTTCAAGGGCTGATTCACAGGTACTTTTCCTAAATATAAACCCTCATCCACAGGCCCTGGTCCCTAATCCTCAGGCATAGACTCATGAAAATAACAGTAATTTTGCCTCTGATTTCAATGAACTGTGGATCAAGATTAATTTGTCATTTTTTTCCTGATTCTACTTTTTGCTAAAACAAATGGGAAAAAATATTCTCATATAAGACAGCATTCTTACTTTCAGCCCCAGCATGGAAAATGTTTCCTTAGAGGAATTTTTCTTTCCTTTTTCTTGTTGTTCTAACTGTGATGTTTGCATCACCCTCAGCCAAAACAGTTCATGACATCTCACAGTAACACTGTTGGTTAACATTACATTTTCCAAATATTTCTAATGTGATGCTGCTATCAAGTCATTATGGTAAACCACCTCCATTAAGAAACCTGTCTTGGTGGGTCTGTAACTTATAACTTTGCTCAGTGACAGCATTCTAAGTGAACCTGGACTCTGCCCAAGGCTGTGGTCTTCATATTCTTCTGTTGAATTAGGCCTATTGTTACCTAGGCATTTTAATATGCCTCTGCCTGTGAAATCTAATAAGGTAGTACCACTAATGCCTGCATCTTTCCAACCTCCCAAGAAGGAAGAAAGCTCCCTTAAGGTTTTCCATAGCCATCATTACTAAGTAACCATTCCTTATTTTATCTCTTTAAGAAGAAGAGTTAAGTTCTCATGGGCAATACAAATAACTAAATTGCTCTCTTTAGGAGAGGTCACTAAGAAACATTTCTGCAACCACTGTTTGTCATTCTACTAATATGACCAGCAGGAAGATATAATTAGTGAACATCTAAACGTAATATGAATGTCTCTGTATGTGCTTTTCTTATTTGCAACTGATATAAAAAAGTGAAGTTTGTTCTCTCTGGTAACATCAGCTACAGGGTCTTTGTTTACTGTGCTGCTTCTAGCACTGGCCAATGAGACATTCAGATGACTAAGAAAGCCTAAATCTGACAGATAATCTACACTGAGAACAATTGGAATGAAGACCAGCTTCTGAGAAAAAATTGCTTTAAACTATGAGAAATTGAGAGTATAGAGTGCTATAGTAAAGGTCAGTTTTTCTCAGCAACTAGACCTAGATGATTTACATCTTTGGGATCAGTTCTGTTTTTGTGAAGGTTTATCTGAAAATTTATTTTCAGAAAAGTTATGCAGAAGAATAGGCATATTTGGCAACCATAATTCATGATCATCTGTTTGCACCTGATCACAGAATCATAGAATCGTTAAGGTTGGAAAAGACCTCCAAGATCATCTGGTCCAACCATCCCTCTACCACCAATATCACCCACTAAACCTGGTCCCTAAACACCATGTCTAGCATTTCCTTAAACATCCCTAGGGATGGTGACTCTACCACATCCCTTGGCAACCCATTCCAATGCCTGACTACTCTTTCTGAAAATAAATGTCTCCTAATTTTCAACCTAAACCTCCCCTGCTTCAATTTGAGGCCATTCCCTCTAGTCCTATCACTAGTTATCTGTGAGAAGGGGATGGTACCCAGCTCCCCACAGCTTCCTTTCAGGTAGTAGTAGAGAGAAATAAGGTCTCCTCTGAGCCTCCTCTTCTCCAGGCTGAACAACCCTAGTTCCTTCATTCGCTCCTCACAGGACTTGTGTTCCAGGCCCTTCACCAGCTTTGTAGCTTCTCTGGACATGTTCTAGGGCCTTGATGTCCTTCTGGTACTGAGGGACCCAAAGCTGAACACAGTACTCGAGGTGTGGCCTCACCAGAGCAGAGTACAGGGGGACGATCACGTCCCTGGCTCCACTGGCTATACTATTCCTGATACAAGCCAGGATGACGTTGGCCTTCTTGGCCACATGGGCACGCTGCTGGTTCATGTTCAGGTGAGCATTGACCAATACGCCTAGATCCTTTTCCTCTGCAAAGCTTTCCAGCCACTCTGCCCCAAGGCAGCAGCGTTGCATGGGTTTGTTGTGACCAAAGTGCAGGATATGTTTTTGGTCACATAAGTAAGTCACCAGAGGCAAGCTCTCGGGATACACTTTATCTGATCTCTTTTAGTGCTTTCTTGATATTATTTTTTCAGGATATTTTGGAGGGACATGATTTAGATCAATCATGTCTTGAAGCTCCGTCAACTGTGAAGAGGTCCTGGAGTGACTAGCTCAGATGGCTAGATGAGTATCATCAACATTGTCCTTTCTGGGGAAAACAATACATTCACAGAATTTTCCATAGGGATATTCATCAGATAACATCTATTTCTTGTCTAAATCTCTGAAAGAATGAGTTATGCCTTCTTGTGACAGGATTGTTAACGGCTCAAAGCACTCTAGGATGGCCCAGAGTATAGCAGAATGATGTAGTATGGTACTAATACTACAGTTACATATAGCTGCCATTTTAATCCTGATCTCAAATTCAGAGTAGGTTTTATGTCATATACTGATGAGAACTTTGTGTCATTCCCACAGTATCTAACAAAAACAAAAATAAAAATCCTGCTGTCTTCTTTTTGACAGTTTCCAGCTACATTTAAGTAGCTTGAAAACTGCTCACCTATTCTGATATTAAAACTTTCAAATATCTATTCTATGTGTGTAAAAATGTTCAGTACATTTTTTGCAACATGCTGTGAATCACCTGCTGTAAATGAATTTGTATTTTTTCATGTGGATAGAACTATAAACATCTTCCATACATTTCTTTTTTTTTTTTTTAAGATTAAAAAGACCAAATAAATTCTCTTAATAAAACTTTTGTACACTACTTCCAACTAAAATATGGATTGTTTATCCTTTTAAGAAACCACCGAATAAGCACATTTTGCCTTTTGCTGTCCTGATTGAATTATTTTTTTCATGGTCTTTTTAGCTCATGCCCAGATTGCATCAGCTTTTGAACATAGCTGTAATGAAACACAGTATTGTGAAAGTGTTCAACATAGCCGTCTGTAAAACTTTTCCTAAATAAATACAAATTAAAATCATAAGAGTGGATTGTGCATCAAAAGCGTTCTTTCGCAGTTCTTGGCATGTGTGGGACTTGGCCAGTATTCTGTTTTGCCAGTTGAATCGTGTTGGTATAATTATCCTACTCAGTCTGACCAACATCTTTTGTGTATTCTCGGAGGTTTTTCTCATTGCTTATGAGTTACAGTTGAGCAGGGAAGAATTTCACTCTTTGCAACCCTCAGACACTGTGCAATACAACACTGGAATGAATAGTCCCTTTAATAAAAAAAAAAAAAAAAAAAAAAGTCAATGCATTTTTTCTTCATCTCCATATCCTTCCATATGAAAGCAAGAGCTCACATTGTAACTTACTGCTGTAGAACTCTCATTATCAAAGTATTTATCCTATTTATTTTCCTTTAAAAACAACTTCTTGGTGGGAAATTTAAGACTATATTGTGTTCTGTCATCCTAAAAAACTGTAACTTACCTTGCAGGAGTTAAACAAGTAGATAGACAGCAGGATGCAACCCATAGGTTAGAAACATGCAAAGTAACTTTTTTTTATTTTATTTTATTTTTAATTAGGAACACTTTAATGACTGAGAGATAATAATTGGTCTAAGTAGTCCCATGAAATACATACTTATAATTACAAAACTCAACTCAATGTCTCTAAGTATCCCCATTTTATTTATTTATTTATTTATTAAATCTCAAGATTAATTCCTTCCTTATTCTTCAACACATTTCTGCAAAGCTTGCTTCATTACTGAATTTGGCAGTTCATTACACATTTCAACTATGTACATGGCTGATGGATTCAGTACCATATCCACTCCTGAGTCAAGTCAAACTCCTGCTTAGCTTGTTGCAATATCCTGATGGGCCAAACTTTCCTCTTCTGCATCCCATCAGTAAATGCAAAATTTCATTCACTGACACTGGCATTGTTTAAAAACACAGCAGGAGTTCATGGAGAAGTTTCTATGAAGCATAAATGTTGAAGAAGGAGGTTGAAAGGGGTCAAATTTCAGTCAAGAGGGAGGATAGAATTGATAGAATATAATACCGAAGTAGAGTAGGGGACAAGTCAAGAAGTTCCTTTCTAATAATGAATCTGACTTACATTGAGCATTATGAGGATAATTTTTAACAATTATACATGTTACTTTTGTATTTGTGTTTAAACAGGCTCTAGGAGTATAATGCAGAAACTGAAACTGTAAATGTGTGTATGGTAACACATGCTACAGTATAATGAAACTGAGTTCTCTCTGATATTTTAGATGTATTTAGAATTTTAGCAAACTGTCTCACCTTCCCTACCCTAGACACATAGAGAAACACACAAACAAACAAAACATATATGTAAAACCATCTCTCTGTCAGAAAATGCTCAAAACAGGATTGAAGTGTGGCTAATGTCTGGGAGTTCAGGAGGGACTAACCAGGGTCTAAGCAATTATAATTGCTTGAGCCCTTGTTCCGCTCCCTCAAACTCAATGTTTAGCTCTCTTTGCTCAGTACAGATGGAAGTCTATATAGTCAAATAGCTATGCTGTTAGGGTAAAGGCCAGCAAAAAGGGTTGTGTATGACATAGTGGGGATGCAGAGAAAACTGGCATTGGAAATGGTAATGGGACCATGAATTGTACGTGTAGGTTAATAAATTGAGCAAGCTGGGAATTGTCATAACTAATTTTTAAGATTCAGGAAATCAGTTCAGAATGGCAATCAGGGAACAGGGAATTGAATGAAGGACTCTGTTTTTACATGATTAAAATCAAATGGAGAATGATAGTCTTATGAAGAGCAGTTGGTTATGGGTGCTGTCAAACAAAATGGACAACTTAAACAAAAGAAAAGTTTCTTAGAAATATATTGGTCAATATACCTGTTGAGGAAGAAAGTGCCTTATAAAAATGAAGACAGCTCTGGAGCTGGGTTGGATGCTATAGTTTCTACTTGCTTGACTCAGGAGCCTGGTTAGGGTAGATGAGTAGATAAATCTAGTCCAGTTAAATAACAGCATGAAACTGTACATGACACAGTGGTTGAGCAAGTCAGGAGTGTGAGCAAGATATGTTTGACATCAAACATATCCTTGCACTGAAGGTTAGGAGTTCAATCACCAGATAGGGTTAAGGCTCAGCCCTGGCCCCTGACATGAATTTAACTGAAATCATCTCTGTCTGCAAGGAGCTAAAAAAGTCTTGTCAGTTGGAGTAAATAATGGGAGATCAAAGCTAGCTACCTTTCTGTACTAAGGCTAGAGAGGAAGACCGATCATCAATTAGCATTACCTGACTTTAAACTGGATTTTCATATATAATTTGATATCACTTCAGATAAAAGGACATTTTAAATCCCTCTACTTAATAGCAAATGTGAACTGCAAAATTGTTGTGGTTTAACCCGGCCGGCAGCTAAACACCACACAGCCGTTCGCTTACCCTCCCCCCTCCCTCTCTGGGATGGGGGAGAGAAACGCGAAAGTGAAGCCTGTGATTTGAGATAAAGACAGTTTATTAAGATAAGAAATAATAATAATAATAATAATAATAATAGTGTGTAGGAAACAAGCGATGCACAATGCAATTGCTCACCACCCACTGACCGATGCCTAGCCTATCCCTGAGCAGCCGCCCCCCCACCCTGGCTAGCCACCCCTATCTATTGTTGAGCATGACATCAGATGGTATGGAATAGCCCTTTGGCCAGTTTGGGTCAGCTGTCCTGGGTCTGTCCCCTCCCAGCTGCACCCCTAGCCTGCCCGTTGGCAGGACAGAGTGAGGAGCTGAAAAGTCCTTGGCTTAGTGTAAGCACTGCTCTGTAGCAATTAAAACATCAGCATGTTATCAGCACTCTTCTCATCCTAAACCAAAGCATAGCACCCTACCTGCTACTAGGAGGAAAATTAACTCTGTCCTAACTGAAACCAGGAAAAAATATATGACTTTTTAAGATATTTTACAGAGAATTTAATTATATTCATATCTCTGTGTGATTAACAAATCAATTATTGGAAAAGCTACAGCCTCTTCTCTTTCCTGAACTACTATATGTTGTTATTGAAGCAAATTCAGTGAGTATTTCCATAACTTAAATCTGAACTCTGGAATGTATTTTGTTGCATTGTCACTGTACAGGAACAATAAAAATGCCTCTTTCAAATTCTGTCTGTATATCTGAAGCTAGAGAAAAGCTTTGGATTTTCCATCCACTGATAAAACACAAATTCTAATGGGTGAGGAATCAGAAAAATACTTATAATTTTATAATTTCCCAGAGATATTAAAAGACTTTGATATGCAACACTCCACCCAAAACACTGGAAACAAATCTGGACCAAGTCACTGAACACTGTTTTTTTGTTTGTTTTTTTTTTTTTTTTTTTTTTTTTTTTAATCATTGCCCCCACCCAGGTTCCTGCTACAACTCGGCAGTATGTCTGAGAATTTGAGTCTAGTTTAGATGGATTCTAAGGTTTCCTTGTTGTTATTTCAAGAAGGTTTCTGGCTGAGGTGCACACAGGCACCTCTGGAATGCAAGCAATCTGGTTTACTGAGTGCAAGACAGCACCTTGTCAACATAGTCATGTTAAAATAGTGCAGGTCCTGTGGTCTTGCACAGTGTAACAGACTTCACAGCACAGTGGTTAATGCAATTCAATTAGAATAGGCCTGAGTCCTAATCCTGGTTCCCAGGACAGTTCAAACATTTTGAAATTAAATAGTAAGTGCAACTGTTTTGTAGGTTGGACAACTAAGCACATTAGGCTCTACGGCTATATTTCTTCATTCTTTTCACCCACCCAATGAATCTTGGATATGTTTTAGTGTGGCATTTTGTGCAACAGATCTGAGAACTTTTTGGGATGCCTTTCTTCCAGCATCAGGGCGGTAAGAGTTCAAACAAACATAAGCAGGTAATTTAATGCATCTCTGAAATTTCCAGTGAGTTACAGGGGAGACTCTTACTGCAACATCAGCTCATACTTTAGGTTTATTTTTAAAGCATGAGCCATGATCAGTTTGAATTAGAATGTAGAGAGCTACCTTGCTGATGCAATTATCAGGAAGCGCATGCCAAGGCAAAAAAGGTGTTTCCCAACTGCTCTGAAGGAGTAAACTGGATGGGAGGGAGCCTCATGTACCAGTGAATTCTCAGTGTGGACTCTCTGAGTACTTCATTTGAACAGCATAAATTGTTTGCTTATGTGTTGATACACTTGAAGCTTTAATAATTATCTGTCAATTCTTTTAGTATCTTGAAAATTGCAATGATTTTTTTTTCTTCACCCAGTGTCTCTCATTTTAAAAACTTTTCATTGACTCCCAGCTGAGGCTTTTTCCAGGATAGCTGAATCTCACATCTTCCTTTCATCACCTAACATATGATTCCACAGAGAGCCCTTCTTGGCTGCCACATTACAAATAGTATACGAGCAATAGTACATTCATGTGTAATATCATTCAAAATCTCAACAATGTTTAATGAATGCTGTGAAATGAACTGGCCTATGTGCACCCTGCTAGGTTTCTGGAGATAGGGAGAGCAAATAAGTGAAATAATATGGAAGAGAAAATCTCTCAAGACCAGACAATGGAAGCCAACTCCAATATATTCAACACCAAAATACTTGGTTGCATGTTGTATTTCCCAGCCAAAAAAAAAATGTTTCTGAACATGCCTGTTGCACTTTATGGTTTGTGCTCTGGATGTAGGTCCAAGCTCTGTGGTATGTAAGAGAAAAAGCATCATAAAAATAAAATAAAAATATTTTCCTTTTAATTATTTTCATATTTTTTAAATGGTTAGGTAGTTAAACAATGTATCTTACTATCTTGGCATAAAAATGACAAGAAAATATACACCCAGAGAAGGTGGAATTTTCTGTATTGAAAAGTATTTAAGTACCCATAAACGTACTGTGCTGCAAAGTATCTATGTACCCATATACGTACTTTGTCAAAGTATATCTTTGACAAATCTAATCCCTTCAATATTTTTAAAACATTATCCTTAATATAATGCATGAAATGATGAAAAACATTTCATCTTTTATTATTTTTTTGTTTTCTGTTTTGAAGTAGATGCCTTCTTGAAAGGAAAATCGTATCTTATCTTGGTTTGCTTCTTCTGGCTTACTGGGATTTTTAAAAATATGAAAGAAATGCATTTTAAAAACTTATCTCAATCTCCCTTTTCTCAATAAATCACTCCTATTGTTTAATAAGAATAAAGTTAGAACTGTTCTGAAAAATAATATATAAATAATGTCCTGTACATGACTAGTTTCAATGAAGTTAATGGATTTTAGTTGTTATCAGAGGTGAGAATTCATTATTAGAAGGCTTCCTCTATTTAGATGAAATAAAATTTAAACTATGCAGTCTAGAAACAGTGAACTTACTATAAATCAATTTTATTTTATTTTAATGCTATGGTTGAACAAATAAATTAAAACAAAATAAAATGTGATGAATCAGATATTCAGCTAATGTGAACTCATACAGCTCAAAGGAAGTCAAAGATGCAATGTTTCTAAAATATATTTCTAAAGCATCACAAACTAACCTGCATTACACATTCTCCATTTTGTTGTGCATTTTGCAATTAGTTTATAGTTACAAGACTGTGATACGCTATTATTTTTGTCTAGTTTTTGCATCCAGGTGATAATCTGAAAAATTACTCGATCTGGAGCCCATGCATGTCTTGAGTATTTCATTTATAATGGAGGTACACTAGCAGACAGAAAATTATCAGAAATACTTGGCTTTGAAGTATGTCATGTGGTTCTCACCTCTGGAAATGAGGTATAAAGATATACATATATATATGTATGAGCATACAGATTTATGTGCAGATTCCAAACCTCAGCCAAATATTGTTATTGTTGGTTTCTGAGAATGTTTGTGAATCAAACACTTAGAATAACCACTCTTTCTGAGGTTGACCACAACATTAAATGGGAAGATTAATTTTCAGAGTGTTAATGCTTTTTTTAGAGAAAATCTTTTTTTAGAGAAAAGTAGCTTATAAAGAGTGTGTGTATTTAGTCAGCCTGGACAAAGCCAAAAGTTATGGATCTTTGATGGCTGTTTTTTGGTCAGTTATTTATGAGAAATGCAAGTAATTTCTGCCTTAAAAAGGACAGCCAATATGCAATATAGACCCTGTGAAGTGCTGAGAATATTCCACAATTCTGACTTCATGAGGAGAGAGGAGAGGAAGGATTGTCACTCACATAATATGAGATTTTCTTCATCCCTTCTGTGTGTGTTCATGGAAAAGGGGGACATTTCTCTCTTTCTTCACAAAGAGACTTTCATGTCCATGTGGTGCTTATTGCTTCTAAAAGTGCCAATGGATATCCATAAAAACAGAAATCCCCCCCCCTCCCCCCAACCCCCCCCACACCTAATGTTGCCTATTCATTGCCATGGTGAAGAATAAACAACCTAGATCACAGAAATTGACCTCAGGGATGATACAGTTGGAAGCCTCTTGTTCAAGCAGATATGTGGTAGAAGAAAGTGTTTCTAAAGATATATCTTTTATTTGATTGTCAGCTGAAGACCCTTTTTAATACTCTCAGTTAATACAAATGACAACAAAATTGATCTGGTAATTTAGAATAGTATTCCATGGTTAGAAAGGTTTTAGAATTTAAACCCCACAGAAAACCTTCAGAATGCATTATTCCAAGTCTTCCTATGGATGAATCTTTTTCCTGTGTCCCACCTAGCTATTAATCTACAAAATCTACATCATTAACAGTAATGATATCTTTCTCCTGTATTTTATTTATTCATTATGAAAACAGTTTTGGGGGGTATGACTTGTTTTTATTGATGTTGAAATAACTGAAATTAAATGAACAGACTGCATAATATTTAGTACCTTATGTATGCAGATAAGTTTGTTCTTTATAGACGTATTTATATCTTCAATGAGTGGATAAGTCTTTCCTTACTTTCTTTACTGAACACAATTTTGTGATAATTCTTTCTCCAGACTTCTTTTCTTCCACTTCCAAACCTAAAGATTTTCTGTTTTGATCATATGGGAAAAAAGTCTACATAAATATACCACTTGATTTGTTTCAGAGAAATCACCAGGTGCAGGCCACACATGACTAATGTAGATATCTCAGTGTTGAAACTGACTATATGCTGTACTGCTTGTTTTCTTCACCTTGGCTGATGGCACTTCCTTCATCTCAAAAACACACCACAAACTTTCTCCCAGGAAAGATAAAAGGCCCATCCTTGCTGCTTTTCATTGGACCATTTATTCCCTTTGTATGTAAGAAGCACTTATTAGTGTTTATGCTTAATAAATGCCCTTGAATACCTTTCCTGATATATGTTTCAGTGAAGGAAAAATTTTACATGAATATCACAGAAATGTTATTGGGTGTTGGTGCTTGGTATCTATTTCAGACATCACTGTATCTGTTGCAGCATGGTTGAAATGCTATGAAATAGCAGAAAAAATGATATTTGGATTATGTGACAGGCTTCATGGCCTGTATCTACACTATCTGTGATCTGGTCATAAAGGAGTTCAAGGGCTGTCTGGAGCAGTGGGTTAAGCCACAAAGATCAGATAGGGTCACAAAGATGATCAGTGGTCTGGAGCCCGTCTCCTGTGAAGAAAGAATGAGAGAGCTGGTGCTGTTCAACCTAAAGAATAGAAGGCTCCAGGGAGCGGAGCAGCTTTTCAGTACTTAAAGGGGTCTTATAAAAAGATGAAGAGGGACTCTTTACTTGGGTAGATAACGATAGAACAAAGGGGAATCGTCTCAAACTAAAGAAGGATAGATTTACATTAGACATCAGAAAGACATTCTTCACTGTAAGGGTAGTGAGGCACTGGAACAGGTTACCCAGAGAAGTTGTGGATGCCTAATCCCTGGAGGTGTTCAAGACCAGGTTGTATGGGGCCCTGGACAATCTGATTTAGCGGGTGGCATCCCTACCCATAGCAGGCGGGTTGGAACTACATGATCTTTAAGGTCCCTTCCAACCCAAGCCATTCTATGATTCTATGACAAGCCTGCTGGCCAGTGAGGTTTGTCTGGCTCCTGTGCATACAGGCAGGCAGGCAGTGCTGAAGACATCTCAGCTGGTTTCAGTATTAGCCTGAACAGGAGGAGATAGAGTGTGTTAAAAACACTGAAACGTGAATCTTCAGACTATGAGCACAGACTGTATAATCATATTTTTAAATTTAATGCCACAGTGGAGATCACCAAAATACCATGCCATTTAGGGTTATTACCTTTTTAATGATTTATTGTTTGCAATAAATTATGAGAAAGTTTGATCTCACACTCCTACATTAATTTGAATTGATTTTTCCTTGCCTTTAAATGAATTCCCACTTGAAAAGGCCTCTGTCATGAGAGTGGAATGCTTGTCAGTTTAGCAGAAACCAAAGGAAATAAAAAACACGTCTATCTGCATGTTGTAGGAGTTTGGCACTGAACACAATAGTATCACTCCTGAGTGGTTAGTCACAAGAGTATCCAGCTGTAAAAAAGAGTTCATATTTGGCTTCAAGTCAGAACCTACTGTTTTTCAGCAGGACTGGAAATGTACAAAGCATAGAATGTTTTTGATGGTGCCAGAAAGGGTTTAACTTACACAGAACTCAGCAGGATGGGTATGAGACCCCCTCCCCAAGTTTTGAGAGGAGATTCAGTTGGGCAGATTAACAGTCTTGATGTTTTCAGTAGGTTAAAAAAAAAAAAAAAAAAAAAGTAATTGGCTCCAACAACCAACAGAAACACTCGTATTTCTATTTGATGCTATTTATTTAGCATGAAATGAAAATATGAACTAATATAGCATATTGGAAGCAATGTTCTCTCTATGAATGAAGTTGTTATTGTGAAGTAGGAGAAATTCTCCCTGAAGCAGGAAAAAAAAAATCATGCTTTTTCATGTCTTTCTACTTTCTTTTCTATTATGCATCGTCCTAAGAATGTATAATAGCTTGCTACCAGCTTTATTGTTTGTTTTTAAAGCTAATACTAATAGTTGTGTAAAAAGCTTACTTTTCTTTCTTTTCTTTTTTTTTTTTTTTTTTTTCTCCCTAGACTAGTTTATTGGAGAGATACAAGAGAAATCCCTATGCATGTATTTCAAAGAGACAGTAGAAGTTTTATTATTCTTGTAGTCACTGCTAAAATAAATCAGCTCTTGGTGCAGTCTTTTGGAGACTAACTGTTGGCTAAGACAAAAAATGATTAAGCAGAAATGTACCTAAACAGCTCATATGTTCAGACATAAATCTTTACCCTCCACTGACATGTTTCATCTGTCTCTCTCCTTAGTCAAAAGTTTTCTCTTGTATCTTCTGGTCATTCATTTCTTGCTAACTAGTTCGTTCCTTTTTTTATAACTTCACAACTCCCATGCTCCAACTGTGCAGCTTCTCTTCCTGTAGATCAGTTTGTTGTTAGCTCTGTCCCCTCTGAGACTTACTGCTCCTATTGTTTTGTTAAGTTAGTCAAGGGATAGGTAGCCCACTGGCCCTCTTATACTTTTTAAGCTTACTGTCAGATTTGGTAGTGAAAAAAAAATATCTTTTCCTACTACCTTGATTTTTGCTTTTAATTACACTATTTATGTATAAATAATATAAAATACTTTCCATTTTCATGAAGTCTTGCTTTACCTTGCTATTCAGAAACAACATATTATATGAGGATATTTATATGGGACCTTATTCTGCAAATATTCATTGCCTGATGGCCACACTGCTGTCTGGCCTTTAAGAATAAATTCTTTAGGAAATGATGTTTTCAGAAGGATACAATAAAGGTAACAAAATCTAAGGAACAGAAAGCAAATGAAAAAGGAGATGTGTGTCAAATCTGGCCATATTTTAGACTATTATAGTCTTTCAGACTGTTTTTGTTGTTGTTGTTTTTGTTTCTGAACTAGTAGTCTCTGTTTCTTTGTTCTTTGCTTCTTTCTAACATCTGGCTTCTTAGGAAAAAATACAAACAAATACAAACCACCACCACCACCAAAAACAAAACAAAACAAAACAACAACAACAACAACAAGAGATTCCAGTATAACCAATATAGTTCACATGCTGTCACAATATTAAAACTGTGTATTAAAAGCTATTATAAGTTTCCATGGCCGAGTGAAAATTTGATCCTTGCTCTGGATGTCTTCTTTTTAATGACTGCTCTTGATATCTGAGTGTGCTTGAGAGTCACTTTAATTTTCCATTTCTAAGCCATGAACGTCCAACAATCTGTAATTGTCATATACTTGGCTGATGCAATAGAAGTACTCAGGTGAGACAGGAATTCAGTGGGACAGCTGCAACTTACAGCAGGTAGGATAGCTGAAATTTCGAGCAGTTATGTTCTACCACAGAGCTCTGAGGCCGTGATAGGTATGGTAGAGCCATATCGTAGTGTCCTAAACTTTCTGAGAAAGCCTGAGGCTGTCAGAACCCTTACCTAGTTTTCTTCAGACAGGTTTGGCAGCTCACAGTGATCTCTGTGCTCTCATAGCTATATTACTTGCAGCACCCATCACTCCTGTTTTAAAGTTGGCGCAGGCATATGACAGGTAATGCAAACTTCTCAGGTGCCTCAGGCTGAAAATATGAGAGCAACAGTGATAGATCACAGGTAGGATGATCCTCTTTTTGGGGGTTTTGTCCCATAGGATCCAAGTGTGCCCATGCATACCCCACAAGCGGTTTTCCTCCTTCTTTCTCTGGGAAACTGAGAAACTGTAATTGCAAGAACCACAGATTGTTAGGTAGACCCTGAGAAAATTCAATGCTCTGCAAGAAATCCTTAGAAAAAATAGTATCCTGAGGATTTTTCCAGTGACATCTCTTCATCTCAAGACTGGGACTTCTGGGATTCATATCTATAGCCCATAGCATATTGAAGTCTGAGCTGCCATTTCTAGGAATAACACTGCCTGGTTTAGACCTGGTCAGAAAGTCTGAGATAAGAAAGCAGTAGTTCATACCAGACATTTAGCGATAACACCCTTGCAACTCAGAGCAGTAACCCAGGAATCAAAGCTATAACTGGAACATAACCTGAAAAAATCAGCTGATGTGCTGTATTCCCCCCTCCCTCCCATCCCCCCTCCCCCTTCTCCCCCCCATTAATACGATGTCAAAGTTGCTGCTGTACAATTTGTCCTATCATCTTACTGGTTAGCAAGGAAAAGTGTTGATATGTCTTGCAGATGTATTGATGTCCTTTAACAAGAGGAGTAAACCTAAGCATCTAAGCATAGTAATTCTAGGATAATATAATAGCCAATTTTATAGGTGAATTTACACTAATTTGTGCTGTGTTGGATTATCTTAAATACATTATAATTCGAATATGAGATTCCATTTTTCTGTTTATGTAGTGGTAATAAATTAAATTTATCCTGGTATACAAAGAATCCTGGCATTTCAGAACAGGTAGAAAACATTTCTTCCTCCCAACTCCAATGACATCCTATTGAATTTACTTATACGTCACATACTGTGAGAAAATATGAATTTGCCCTGAGTCATTTGATAAAAGCAATTTAAAATCAAGGGCTGAAGAAAATGATCTATGAAAATATCTTTAAGCTAAATAAATATAGTGATGATATGATTAAAGGAAAAGGTTAAGTTAAAAGTCTTCAGAAATCATAACAATATTATTAATAATAATGAGGGAGCACAATGAGAATCAATGGTAGAAAGAGAGATAAGGTAAATGTAATGGACAAAAATAAAGAATAAGAAAATATTATATATATAATATGTAAGGAATTTCAATATGAAGAAAATCTTCCTCTTGGTAAGGTTATGTGTTTACCTTGTAAGAGATAAACTAAAAATGTTGCTGAAATATTAAAAGACAGAAAACTTTTGAGTTATATGATAGGGTCATATTGAAGTGGAATAGGCTGAACTAAATGCATTAGACCATTTCTATCATTCTTAGTCTAGATTAGCAGACATGTACTTGTGTTCTCTTTCTTTCTCCACATGGGAATAATTTTATTTCTTTCCTGTTTCCTTTTTCCAGATTACTTCTGTCTCCAGATGTGACTTCTAGTAATATGTCTCAAGCTTCTCTTCCTCTTACATCTCTGTTATCTCTACTGAAAAAGGTGTTATTGCTGTCATTGGGTTAATTTTATGATTGTTGTTCACTGGAATGTTTTCTCAGGTAGCATACTATATAAGAAGTGATGCTTTTTCACACACTTTTCACTAGAAAGTCATGATTTCCTAAACAAGTGAGCATGCTCACGATATGGACTTGTCCACTGTACATTTTAGGAATGGCTTTTCCTCTCATCTAATGTCTTTCTCCAGTTTCATGTCTCTAGGCAGCAGAACTACAATTTTCTCCTTTCTGCACTTGTTCTCATTATCCTTTTCCGTCTGGCTTGCTCCTCTTGCCTTTTCCTCTCCCCACTTATTTCTCCAGTTAGTTGTTTTTTTTTTTTTTTTTTCTGCAACACTGTGAAGCAAAGTGCATTGAATTGCATCATTTAATCAGAATGCAGTTTCAGAGGATAGTGAGAATTAAAGTCAAAACCCTATGGTTGCTCCCATTGCCAGGGAGAACATGCGATACTACCCATTCTGAGTGAACATTTTATTTTCCCCCTGCAGCCCACACAATGAGATATCACAGGAAAAAGGTCAGAAAGAAGTCTGAGAATTATCCTTGAGCTTCATCACAAGGCATTTGTTGCTATCTGCCTGTGAAAAGCTTCTTGATTCCTTATTTGTTTGAGTATGGGCTGTAATGATTTCTTTTCAACAGACTTTCTCACCTTCTTCTTTTTTTGGTCCTTTTATTCTGCTTAGATTATATAAATTGATTTAACCAGTAAAACATAACATATTTTCCTGATTCTCAGTTCTTTGCCCCATACTCCTCTTTGTCCCACACTCCTATTTCAAATGGTACTTATCTGATTTACAGTGATTGTCATTTTCCCATCATTTCCTCCTTTTCTTCTTGCAATAGACTTTTCTGTAAGAGTGAATTGTTGATATCTTTAGCAGTTTCTGAAGATCAGGTACATCACAGATATCCACTGAAATCCTCAAAATCTCAAAGGTGATTTAAATTCTCCTCCAAAATGTTTGACTACTACCTGTCTACCTGGCAAAGAGGTCAGTATATAAATGATATTTGTGCATGCGTTTGAAGGAATATAATTAAAACAGATTAAAAAAACAAACAAAAAAAACAAAAAAACAAACGTGCCTTGTGCTATTGCCAGAGGAAAACTCTCTGAATATTTTCAAAGGTCAGAAGACTCAGTGTTTCTCAATTCTTTTAATTTATTACTTGTCCTTTAACATACATTTTTGAAAATAATGGGTGAAATATTGTTATTGGCCAGAGTTCAGTAGTTACAATGTTGGTTTCCCATAATAAGAAAGAAAAAAAAAAAATAGCTTTTTATTAAGACTATTTCATAAAGACTAAAATGTAATGTATGAAGATTTCCACTTCAGAATCTTCTATTAAATTTTCATGAAATGTCATATCTTACTTTTCATAAAGAAAATACGAACTTTTCAATGATTAATTTGATGTTACAACCATGAGGAATCAATGACATTACTGGGAATATTGTGTTAAATAGAAGGTAATATTTAGCTCTTTTGGGCAATTGAGTAAGCTTTAGCAAAATGCTGCAACAGCCACCAGGCTCCTACAGAATGATCATCATCTTAATTTTGATTGAAATTTTATCCAAAACTGTAGAGTGGGGATGGATTAGGTCTCACTGCAAAATGAGTTTACACAAATGGTTTCACATTCCCTCTCTTAATGCCCCTTCTATTCCTGAAGCACAAACTCATCAGGTTGATGAACTCTACAAATAAGAAAAAATCTTCTTATATGGGCTTTTACTCATTTGGGTTAACCTCTTCTTATTACAATGACCTGAAACAAATGACAGATTGATAAGAATATGAATTGCCTCTTTAATAAACTGTTGCAACTCAGTACTATGTAGACCTCCAGGCTACTGACATGTAAATCCCTTTTAGATTGTCTGAAAAATTACATAGGATTTGTGACTGATAACTGACTGCAGTGGATTAGTTTCTTAGTTTGTAATGTGTTCAGATTCAGGTTTTATAGTTGAGAGATCCATTATATCTCACTACACTGACTCCTCTGAGACTTTTTTAAGTCACAAAACAGATACATATCTTTTTGGTAAAAAAAAATTTGATGCACAAATTTGATAACTTACATTGTCAAGTTAACCTTTCCCTGAGTTCCTTATTTACTGAGCTTTAGCTAACCCAAGTAGTTAATTTGCAATTAGTCCATTTGTCTTAGTCAGTGTAGTACTACAATGTAAAATGGGAAAGGAAAGTTCCCTCTTTTCATTTTATTTTTTTCCCTGACTGGAACAAGGAGGTTTATTATTATTATTATTATTATTATTAATAATAATAATAATATCTCAAGTCATATCTCCCTGTGTTATCTGAAATGCATAGAGATTCAAACATAGTGTTTAATCTCATAAACATATTACTATTACTTGAGTGTTCCTAACTTCTGTAGCTTCTAAGTTGGGCCTAACACTTACATGTTGGGTCTGCATCCATATTAATTGCTCTAGAAAACTAATAAAATAATCAAAAATATTCTGTGAAAAACACAGTGACTATGTATCTTCTTCAGAAAGTTTTCAGAAGATCTCTAGAAGCATGGAACAAAGCTTGTCTTTCGAAAAAATTTAATTTCATGATCTTTCTTTTGTAATGACAATCTGCTTATTGATTCAAGAATTCAAACTGGTTAACTGATGTGTCAATTTGAAGGATGACTGGGATAGGCACAGCTAAATTACAGCAAGTAATGTCTCATGTCAACTATCCATGTGAACAGCACACTCAGTTGAGGGCAGTATGTCCTGCAATGAAACAACATAGTTGTTGTCCAAAATGTGCTTGCTAGGATCTTGGACGTACTTCAGGAACAAAACAAAACAGTAAGTCAACAAACAGAAACTATGGGATTGCTCCTTTATTTTTTTATTTTTTATTTTTAAATCTTAATTATATGGAACATGCAAAGAAGAGAAATGCATTACATATGTTCTGTCAGATGTGTGGCTTTAGCAGCAGTAAAAAGTGGCATATGACACAAGGTTTCCCTTTGATTTGTCTCCATATTTGGATGAATATTTCTAACTTTTTAAAATTTTGCTGATGAAATTTTTGCACAGATTTAAACATAAGAAAAGAGCTCAGTGAAAAAAAAAAAAAAAAGTCTGTTTTAATTCTGGATCTTACCTTTGATGTTAAGTATTTGCTCAATTTTAAACACGCAAGTATGAATTCTGAAAATTAATGCTGTCCATACATGTATGTCCATACATGCTGACGCATGTATTCTGATTTGTATTTTATCTGTTTCTGGGTTGAAGTTTCCATCTTCACAAGACTGTTAATTTCTAAAAGTGTTCATATATCTATTAACTATAATCTATAATTAAATAGAAGTTCAAACAGCCTACATTCTACTAAAACAAGGTAAAAAGAGGCTACTGAGTATTCAAATCATTTGAAAAAGTAACTTCCCAGAGGTGTCTGAGCATGTAAGAATGTAAGTATTATTATGACAGAATCTACCCCTAGTTTTCAGTCAAACACCTCTCTTCTCTGTAGTAGGGAAAGGTTTTTCAGTCAGATGGCACATTATTACCATTGCTGATGAAGTGATGTGGTAGGTGATTTATGTTGCAGGATAACCAAGTACACATTTCTTATCTTTAAATCTAGAGACTAATTAAATTTCATTGTTGAGTAAAATCTCTGGGCTCATGAAACCTTGCTTAAAAGAAGGCAAGTAAGTGATACTTCTCTGGTTTTAAAGCCACACTAAAGATGCCTTTTTCAGGTGACAGTTTTACAAAATAGAAAATACATTTCTTAGTAGGTGGTGAAAGATGGTGTCCTAGGCTCAGGCAACATTAACATTTGGCTTCATAGTGAGGGAAAACTCCAGTCTTTTCCTTTCCTTTTATTGTTGAGAATGACATGGTCTCAATTATACTTTATTTACAAAACTCTATTTCCAGAGATCAAAACTATACTCTGAGAGAAATATGTCTTCAATTTTTTTTTTTTTATTATTTTTTTTTTTTTCCTTGGATGAAGTGATTTGATCAACACACAGAATTTCTTGTAAAATATATCCTAGAGAGAATACAGAAAAATAAAAGTTCAATGTTTACCTAAGTGCTCAATCTGATTGATATATTACTTAACAGAGTGGTTTAACTACTTCATTGCTGTAACCTAATTCTGCTTGATAGTAAAAATTTTAGACTTTCTCAAAGTGAAATGGGAAAATTTAGAAGGAAGGAGCTGGCAGTATGCATTGAAAACCAAAGGAAAAAATTCTGTCCACTTCTAAGCAATTGCCAATTGGACATTTGACAAAACAAACTGGATATCTGACAGAAGAACAGTGAGTAATTCTGCATTTTACTTGGTATAGGAATATGTTTTCATTTTGTTCCTTCAGTGTTTGACTATTGTTCTTCTTAATCAATATGAAACTGTTTATAACTAATTTGCTTTGAGATTTATGTTTTAAGTTGATTAAACTTATTTATTACATGTCTCCAGATTTGCTGTAATAGTTCCTTATGGACTTTTGGGAATCCTCAGATAAATTAAATTGTCCTAGCTCTATTGGTTTAAATGAAAATATGATAATTTACAGCTGAAGAACTGTATCCCAACAATTAACTTTAGCACATAAAAAACTAAAATCACGAAGAAAATAGCTGTCACAACTAGATCTGAAAAATAAAGCCAGCTGGCATCTGCAGCTGTTTAAGGTTGTTCTTTTCACATGCATTTGAGAATGTGGGGAAACAGATTTGGGGAACATATTTACATATCATAAAACCTGGAAGAGTTATACTGAAGAGGTTAAAGAAATTTGTTAGTTACTGGGATTCTTGCATTGCACTTTCTTGTCTTTTATGTCTTCTTTTCTATCAAGTAATAAATCTTTAGTTGATAATGTTTGTATTTCTTGACAAAATACCTTAAATTTACTTTCTGTTGCTTTGTTGTTTCTCATTTTCTTAAAATAGAAATAATTTGAAATGTAAATATGTGGGCTGTTTCTAGTGTATGGAAAACTAGACCGAGTGAGATGAAGCTGATCAAGTATGCAAACATATTCCAGCTTTGAATAAAGTAGAACTTGATTTCATGACATGTAGGTTAAATATTGTTGTTCCATCAAAAGCAGTTTCAAAGATTTTCTTTCCATACTTATCTTTCATCACACCAAGCCACAGTATTCCCAGCAAGCCAGACAGAAAATTTAACTTGGGTCTTGAATATGTGATTAAATAAGGGCTGGTTTTCTTAGCAATGAAAACCTAATTTGTTAGATTATATATGTGTAATCTGAAGCAGCAAAAAAATGATATAGTAACATTTTGGTTTGCTATTACAGTGTAAAAGGGAAATATGACATTTTTTGCCTTGTTACAAACATGTTATAAAAATCACAGCATAAAATAATACAATTAAAATTTGTCCTATCTACTTTAGAGTTTTATTTTCTATTCATCACCATAGTTTCTGGTATTTTCACAGGAAAATAGAAAGGACACTGGATATATTTATAAAAGTATCATATATAATAGAGGAGCTGTTTTACCTGGAAAGTCTATTTTCTGTTGCAAGAGACATAATCACTATGCTGAGCTTTTCAAGCCTTTGGTTCTTTGTTACAGGAGCCCTTCAGAAGGTAACTGGTTCCAAGGCAAGGCACTACTCTGTATCTTGGCACTCTGGTATTTTGCGTGTCAACACTGTATGTGTCTGAAGATTTAAGTGCCAACTGTTCAGTAGATTCAGGCGTTGTTATATTCTACAGTTTCTTCAGTCCTGCTCAATTTTGTATAAATCTGCTTAGCTTTTAACTTGATAATGGATAATGGATAACTTTTTAATCTGAAAATCTATAGATACCTGCACAATGGGAGATGTGTTGCCCACCGTGTTGTCAAGTGTTTGATCTGCTGCATATCTCCTCACCATCCATATGCTTGGGTTTTTGTCTATGGTGAGGGAAAGTCAGCAAGGCTCTTCATGTTGTGGTATAATTGACTGGGGTGACTTGAAAATTAAATTGATATTCAAATTTTAAAGAAAAGGTACAACACTGAAAAAGCTTCCAGGGTGGAGTGTAGCTGCAACACTTAGAAGTTCCCTAGGCCTCCAACCTTGGATGTTAATCGCACCAGATGAACTTGGTGTGCTGACTCTAAAAGGAATAACACAGAATGTGGAGCAGAGTGGAGACACCATGGCTAGGCTCTGTGATAAGATGTGGACTTGATTGTTCTTGTGCACACTGAAACCGATAAGCTGCACATTTGCTACCCTGAGCCAAGAACCAGCCATGTTTTTGACAAAATGCCGTACTTTGGTGAACTTTGTCCATTATAATATCATTATAATACCAAAACACACCTCTATCCCAAAAGCTATCTGCCTCCAAGCTGCGACCACCCCTCACTGAACATGTGTTCTGAATTTCTATGAGCCTATACATTTAAACAAAAGAGAGAAAATTTTGCACCAATCATAACCAAGATATGCATGACTGGAGACACTCAAGTTCCACCTAAAAGATATAAAATAATATAAATTGGCTTGAGAGAGGATGTTAGGGAAGATATCTTCCCTAAAGTAAGGATACCTTCTGACTTCTGGGATCAGTTAATGGGCTGAACCTCTCTTCCCCCTTATTGATACACCTTTGGGTAAGATATGAACACTTGGTTTTACCAAACATCTCCCCAGAAAACTTTGAAATCTCTATAGAGTTGCATTATACCTTTTAATGCATTTATAGCCAGGCTGTATTACTCATATTTTTGGCATTTGTATGTGCTTTGCAGACAGTGAATTTATCAATGGCAATCCAAAGAACCTGTGAACCTGTTGCTTTAATAAATTACACTACTCATTAAATCTAGCCATGATAGTTCTCACTGAATGCGACCTAACTCTTTAAGTGTGGCTGTGGTAGTCCATGGAACGTGACTAGATTGAGGGTGTATTATGTTATTTGTGAATCATTATCGTGACAGTTCAGTATCCTGAAAACAACCAGACTTATAATGGCTAATTGGTCATCACTCCCAATTACTTTAACCCTTAATGCAACATGTGTCCTGACTTCATTAGACAAGTACCTGGGAACCCAGGCAGCCAAGATTGGGACATCTGTCCCATGTGTGACACAGACTATTCAAGCTGTGGGAAGGTGGTGTAAGCTATGATGAGGTATGCTGGTATGAAGAGGTGCTAGTTCAGGAGGAGTGATGGAAAGATGGATATACTATGTTGGTAAAGGATGAAAGAGTTACATTTTGAGATGGTAGGGAGGAAGAACTTCTAGCTTTAATTTGGAATAAAGGACTATTTCACAGTGAAGTTTTCACCTGTACTGAAGATAAAAGGTTCTTTTCCAAACCCTTTGCTAAAACAATGTTGAAGGCTGTCTTGCATTCAGCATTTCTAAGGTGACTCTTCTGGGTGAGTAAAAGGGATAATAATTGTAATATCAGCAAAATAAATATAGAAACATTGAAAAAGATTTGGGATCAGAACCCTTTTTAACCATTTCTACTTTCTTTGGAAGAAAGAAAATATAGAAAAAATCAATATTGAAGTACGGATATGTGTTTTTTTGAACATTAAATATATATTACTTAATAGGTAACCTAAAAAAGGACAGTGAAAAGACAGTTTCTTGACTGTTAAATAAGGAATGCCAGGGACTGACACTCAGTCCTTTTGTCCAATAGTACAGAATCTTTTACCTCACACAGTTTAGTGCTTTCTCTCTAAAGGAGATTAGGCTGTTTTTTTTTTTTTTTTTTTTTTTTTTTTTTTTTTTT
>CM021697.1:126548663-126642301 GCA_011074415.1 Stictonetta naevosa
TTTTTTTTTTTTTTTTTTTTTTTTTTTTTTTTTTTTTTTTTGTAGTTGTTCTTGATTATTTATTTATTTATCTATTTATTTTCTGGATCCTTTACTATGCTATGTGTCCCTTTTTTTTTGCCTTTTTTTTTTTTTGTAGGATGTAAGGGCTGCATAGATGTGATTATTATTATTATTATTATTATTTTGTAGTGTAAAGCATAGCAAGTCTCACAAAACTAGGGTGCAGCAAAATCCTACTTGAAAAGCACAGCCTTTCTGGGGTAGTGTTGTTGGGACTTTGGAAGATAGGATTGTTAAAAAAAGCACAGCTGTTGAAAACAGAGAACCTTTCAGGAGAAGGACAGTACTTTAAATAAAGTTAACAGATAGCTCCTGGGCTCTCTTTTACATTGCAGACATACCCATTGAGACAATTTGTTAATTAAAACAGTAATTGGAATTCATTTCACCTAACCAATATGAAACAGTCCTCTAGACCTGTTATATCAATGGAGAAAATCATCTTGGAAAATATACTTTTAATTATCCTAACACACACAGCTAAAATAAGGGAGATAAATCACGCATTACAAATAAATGTTTCTTTCAGTAGGTTTTCAAGTCAGCTAGATTTACAGCTTTGGTCTAGGCAACTGAACTGTCAATGCCTAGAACTAAGTTAGATGTATCTTACTGCACAAACGTATCAGAAGCTTTCCATCAGTAGCATCAGTTTACACTATAAGTTTTCTTCTTATTAACACCTCTGGTAGCACACAGCAATTTGATTACTAAAGAAAGCAGTACATGTTCATTAAACAAGTGAAATTTGGTTGCTTACTCATGTGGTTCCTGACAATGGATAGTACGATAAAAAACACTGTCAGAAAATTATAGTATCTGAATTTCAAGTAGGAACATTTGCACTGTACTAACAAATCCAGTGCAGATTTTACTTTTTATCTCTGATTATCCTGCTGATATAGTTTATATATATATATATATATATATATATATAAAGTGCCTGTCACCACATTGATAAACACTCTTTGGAACCAATCTTCTGGTCTATCTTCTTTTGCTGTTACCTTTATGTTTTGTATTGTTCTGATCACAGAGTCATTTGTTCCTTGTGATGTGATTCAATTCACAGATATAAATTGGTTTGTCTTTGCAGTTAATCTGAGTATGATTTTAATCTTTTATTTGCAGTTTTAAAAATCCCATTGATCACGTTGTTTACCTGTGCTTTTCCAGTGTGCAAACCATGACCTGATGTTTGAACTACAATTAAGGAAATAACACTGCTGATCATCTGCATTCAAATAAAGAAATTCTCCATCGTACTTTCCAAGTTGTGAGATGTTTCAAGTCTTTATGGCTATATTAAAAATTTGAATAAAAATGCCACTTGTCTTGTTCTGAACAGTGAGTTACTGAATGCTCATGGCATGGCTTGTGCAATTTTAGATTTATTTCAGTTAAACCAAGTTAATTAACCCTGAATGTAGCCCATTAAAAATATATGTTTCTGAATGGCTCTCAGAAGTATCTCCTGTAAAAATGTGAGATTAAATAAAAAGTAAAACAAAAACAAACTCCCCCACAGAAATTTCACATCATTTGGAAAGTCTCTCTGTTTTCCTCCTCCCACTCAGTGGATGTGAGAAAGAAAAAAAATCCTCAGTAATTTATGTTGTCTCTGTTCATAATTCCTTGCAAATCTGTCCTGGTCATTTACAGTAGTATTCTATTTCCAGAAATTATATATATTTTTCACTGTTAATTAATGGAACATTAGCTAAATATTACTGTAATTTATATATTCTTGGATGTCATACAGTTAGTACAACTACCCATCTAGAAATTACTTTGTCTTTCATACTACCCATTCAACCACAAAAGGGGAATATTTGTATATTTTTAATTAGTTTCAGATATTTTAACATCAAATTATCTAAAATCACTGCAATTATTAATACAATTTAAATTAATGATTTACAATGATTTATTTACAAATTACAAGTACCAATTACATTATTTGCTATTACTGACTTAACTTGTCTCACTTTTGTCCTGAAATCAGTACTCAGTGATCCAATATTTATAACTGCTTTGCATAGACATCCCTTGAATTTACAGACCATGTCATTTTCCTTACTCTGCTATTTGACTGTAGTCACATCTACAATAAATGCCATCTCCTAAGGCATTGATTGTCCCTTGTTTGCTTTGCAATAAAACTAGAGTTACTACAGCTCAGTTGAAAATCTTAGTAATAAAATGGAACAGACTACCAGTGTCATCCATTGCCTTCCCTGTGCATTTAAGTGCTTTAGGAAGGAAAGAGATCCTACAGCAGATAGTCTCTGTGGAGTTGTTTCTGAATGCATTATCCCCAACTCATTAAATATCTATGAACACATACTGCCAGCATAGGAATAGAATTGAAGTAAAGGTTTGATAAAATAAGTCATTTGAAAATCCTGTTATTCAGGACTCAACATTCTCTGTCCATTGCATCCCTTGATAAATGCCACTAATGCCTCTAAACCTTGTGCTGATACTGTTTTTTCTTGTTGTCATCGCTGTTGTTTTTTAAGGTAACTTTATATTGACTAGGCCCAGAGATATAGTTATCTATTAAAACCTGAATATTAATGGAGAGTGGCCTCGCTCATGTTATGATGGGCTGTGAACATGACTTCCACAATGCTCATGTTGTTTTTTTTTATGTTGAATGTAGTTGAATTCAGTTTTGCCCTTTCGTTTATTTATTTGGGTTAATACATGCTTTTTATTCTTATAACAGAAATTTAGGTCACAAGATGGGACAGGAGGCTAAATTTATAATTTATCTTTGAAGATTCTCAGATGCAATAGATGAATTGATCTTTATATCTGTAACTGGTGTTTTTGTATTCTTGTTTGCAAAATAAACAAGTGGGGATTAGGTTTAGATGTAGTAGATTTCTACAAATATATACGCCTTAAATCTGTGGAATATCAATGGGGTGTACAAAACAGTTTTCTTTCCATATATCAATTCTTGTAGCTACAAATATTTCATGACAGGAATAGAAGGGATCTTACAGCAAACTATCGGTCAAAAAAAATGTGATATATGCCCTTAAGTAAAATATGTGTTCATATATATGTTTAGTTATGGTCTTTATATACTATTAAAAATTTTTGCTGAATTAATCTGGGCATGGTTTACAATAGGAACTATTTATACTGAACTAGTGCAGAAAATCTTCTGGCTTTCCCAAAACACATCAAGATCTGTCTAGTTTAGAAGAAACAATTTGCAAATTACCTTCTAATGCTAGCAGTCTCCAGGTCCACCAGATGTTCAAATGCCCAGAGTGCTCTAAGTCCATGTTATAGACAGCAATGGAGATACAGAATAATAACTTTCTCCTGAGCAAAAAGAGGAAAATAACTTATAAAAAGAATATTTTTTCTTTCCAGCTCTTCCTTTAAAATGTAGATATTAGTAAGAAATGTATTCCAACATATCTAGCTCTTTTAGTGTATTGTTAGAGAATGGATGGAGGTTACATTAAGAGTTGGCACAAAACACCACATCACCTCATTAAAGAAATATGTATCTTTATTTTCAAGTCTGTGCACAATCTCAATTGTCCTTTGAACTTTTTCTCCCTCCGAATTTCTCATCTACTGAACAAGATAAATTAAAGGAAAAAAAAAAAAAAAAAAAAGATTAAAAAAAAATATTTTTTTGGCTGTGGTAATCTAGTCATTCCAATTCCAGTCTGGACTGCTACAGTTTCTTACAGTTAGTACATAGGCACACAATCTTTACAACTTTTCAGTGAGTACAGAAACCAGAAGTGGTGATATTTTATTCCTGTATTGGTCAGGGGAAATATACTTCTATGTACTGTAGCTCAGACCCTTCCAATAATTTTTGGTCTTTCAGCAGAGTGGTCCTTATCATGCTGGAGATTCACTAGCTTTCACAATTTAACCAACTCCTCTGAAAATTGTGTTCCAATTTTCCAAGTCAGGCATACTTAGAATACGATTCAAAAAGGGAAATTTTGACTGTGTGGGATGAGGTTGTCTGATGAATAAACCCAAGGCTCCGAAGCATTACTAGAGGAAAAATAACAGGATATTTTCAGACTCCTCAGACATAGAACGAATGTAAAATTCATTGTTTTGATTCATCACTTCTGCAGCCACAGCTGGGAGCTGAGAGATTAAAAGAAAAGCCTAATAAAAATAAAGAGAGCAACAATAAAAGAAAGTAGAATATAATAACAAAACCACAAATGTTGCTTTGACTTTTTGTAGACCAGTACAGAAGATTTTTTTTTTTTTACTTTTGTTATGAAGATATTCTGATATATGGAATGAGGATATAGAAAAACTAAGAGGTGAAGAAGGCGCATGAGCAAATCTTCACTGCCGTGCCATGATCCACACAAGATTCATACTTAATTCTGATATTAATTATCCACCCTGTGACATAGTCACTACACAAATATTTCAAGCCAGTAGTGAATGTGTAACAAAGACAGTCTCTTTTTACAAAAAGTCAAGATGCTGAATATGAAAATATATAGAAACACAAAAAAAATATGAGGTTTACAATTTTTTTGGTAGAGGAACCTTAAAGTTTGCAGCTTGCCCAATCTTCAAATATGAATTGTAGGGTACTTATTCAGATTTGCTGTGTTGACTCCCCAGGTGATTTTTCCCCACAGAATCTCTAGAGTTACAGCAATGAATGATATCAATTGTATCAGCGAGGCATAAACAAGAAGGACATAAGCAAACAAGCTAACAGCACAGGATAGCTCTTTAATTCTAATAGTACTCTGTCAGGACAGTGGAAACTGTTGCCCACACTTCAGGGGAAGTACATTAAAAAAAAATAATAATAATAATAATTAAAAAAAGCCCAGCAATTAAGTGACATTCTCAGGGGTAAATACAAAGTAAACTTTATCTGAACAACACATAAATTTCAAGAAATGGCTTCCAGTTCCACTTTCCAATTCAAACATGAGATAGACCCATTATTTTCTACTCCCTAGGCTACCACATTAAGAGATATTGTACATTTATTACTGTGGTACATTTTTAAGTTTAATATCTTTTCCCCAACAAAACAGCTGAATATCTTCAGTTTCCTTAAATATTTTAATATGTTCTAGAAACAGAAGGTTTAGTCTTCAAAGGTGACAATAAACTAACTGTAGCTTGAACAGCCCAAGGGATGATATAGGTTCACAGGAAAATAAACTATGATTTAATAGCCTTGTCTGATCTTGTGTGAAAGGGCTACAGTATTTGGATATGTCTGGGCATGATGCTGCCTTATAATTATGCATGAGAAACATACATATTTCAGCTTAATCCGTGCGGTACTCATACCTTGTTTTACAATGTTTGGATTTTTCACTACATTAAAATGTTCTTTTTCTTTCTTTTCTTTTTTTTTTTTTTTGAGGTAAAACACAAAAACATAAATACTTTTTTATCATAGACAAAATAATGTTGTATGTTTAGTTGTAGAGCTATAAATCATAAGGGTTCTCCAAATCAAGGGGCAAAGAGGTAAATAAGATCTTAGATGATGAAATACCTAAATGAACACACCAAAAACCTAAACTGTGATCTTATAGCAAGATTAAGTTATATAGAAATTGTGTAGCATTTGAAAAAACTGTCACCTTCAGTGAGGAAATAAATGTGTTTTCTTTTTCACTTTAGAACTCGGTAGTGTTTGCAGATGGATAGATAAAAAATGGAAATCTAATCATTCTCTGGCTTTAGATATTGTGGGACATATGTCATCCTAGCAAAATAAACTGTTTATGGCCACTGGTATTTATATTGGAGTACATAAAGGAGTTATACTAGCTGACTCAAACCTATCCAGGAGTTAGGGATGGCTAGTTCTCATGTAAGAAAAGTGTCTCATTTGCAAAAGATGTGAGATAAGATTCCATGAGTGAAGTATCAGACATGAGAAAGGGTGTCAGAACAACTGTGAGGTAGCTGTAGCTGTGCATTGTTTATACCTTGACTAAAAAATGTCCAAAGTATTAAAGAAAGATCCACAACATTGCTAGTACTTGCAGGAGAGTCTTATTCCATCAGCAGGTGGAAAATATTTACAAGAAGATGAGAGCTTCAACCAGTATATCAAAGATTTTTAGAACTATAAAAAAGGAAAAGTGAGAATTCCATAATAAATGTCAGTGACAGGAAGTTTAATGGCAGAGGTGAAAAAATATACCTGCTATTGTTTATTCTAGCATCATTGAATTACACTGTTAGTAAGGAATTAGAATGTTGGGCATGCTTGCAGAATTACACATATATTCAAACCCACACAGTACTTACATAAAATAATAAAAACAGCAAAATACAAATGAGGAAAAATTAAGAAAAACTTTTACTATGAAGACAAATGGCAGATCAAGAGGTATATACACAAAATATATTTGATTAGTATAAGTCTATGTAAGCTTCATCTGAACATAACAGTCCTTTGACCTATATTATAGGAGATTTAAAAAGGGATTACTACAATGGTACACTCCATCTTTCCAATCTATGATTTCATTAACATTGCTATTGAAAAGAAATTGAAAAGCTTTGACATTGAAATATAATATGAAAGCAGCTCTTTTAATTTTATGTGAATGGTAAATGGTTAGGATTTAAATGGTTATCATACAATTAATATCTATTTAGTATTTTTATATATGTAAATGCTATATAGCCAAATGGCTATTAACTGACATTTCATTTTATGATTATCAACCAAAGAAAAAACATACTTTGGCAGTTTTGCTTCTTTTTCTACATGTGCTAATCACATCAAAAAATCTTTCAAAGATGCTGCTTCTTTCCTTTTTTTCTCATTCCAGGGCTCTTCTATTCTCCTCTTTATGTGTATTTTGAAGCCCAACTTTGATTCCCTGTCATGTTCTATTCTTATACTTCATCCCTCATGATTCTTCAGTTCCATACATTCTTTCATTCTATGAAACTTTCTGTCACTTAACAACAAAAATGTAGTTTGAATTATGTTGAGGGTCATCCATCCTCAATATCTAACTTTTTATCATCACTCTGAGTGTACACCCAAGACATCAACATGATAACTTCCTGCAGTCTGCCTCCTTTTCTGTTAAGTTGTATAGGGAAGCATACTGCAAAGAGATTGTATGAAATGTCGGCATACTTTTGTGGTACATACACTTCCAGAGGTGTGAACCGATATATATGTATATTAATTATATTTAGTGTACTGGAAAATAAATTTAAGTTGATATATCTTGATATAAATGAGGGGATCAAGTACACCCTCAGTAAGTTTGAAGATGACACCAAGTTAGGCACAAGTGTTGATCTGCTCCAGGGTAGAAAGGATATGCAGGGGGATCTGGATAGGCTGGACCAATGGGTTGAGGCCAACTGCATGACATTCAACAAGGTTAAGTGCTGGGTCCTGCACTTTGGGTACAACACCATGCAATGCTACAGGCTGGAGGAAGAGTGGCTGGAAAGCTGCCCAGTGGAAAGGGACATGGGGGTATTGGTTGATAGCTGGCTGAATATGAGCTGGTAGCATGTTCAGGTGGCCAAGAAGGCCAATGGCATCTGACTTGAATCAGCAATAGTGTCGCCAGCAGGACTGAGGAAGTGATTGGCTCTTTACTTGGCTCTGGTGAGGCTGTACCTTGAATACTGTGTTCAATTTAGGGCCTCTCACTACAAGAAGGACATGGAGGTGCTGGAGCATGTCCAGAGAAGAGTGATTAAGCTGGTGAAGGGACTAGATAACAAGACTTATGAGAAGCAGCTGAGGGAAATTTGTTTGTTTGTTTGTTTGTTTGTTTGTTTGTTTCAGCCTAGAGAAAGGAAAGCTCAGGGGAGACCTTATCACACTGTACAATTAACTTAATGGAGGCTATAGCAAGGTGGGGATTGGGCTCTTCTCCCAAGCAGCAAGTGATAAGGCAAGGGGAAATCACCTGTAGTTGCACCAGGGGAGGTTTAGGCTGGATATTGGCAGAACTTTCTTTACTGAAATGTTTGTGAGGCATTGGAATAGGCTGCCCAAGGAAGCAGTTGAGTTACCATATCTGAAGGTCATCAAGAAACATGTAGATGTAGAACTTAATAGTAAGGTTTAGTGGTGGTTTTATCTCTACAGATACCTTAAAGGAGGCTGTAGCGAGGTGGGGATTGGTCTATTCTCCCATAAGCCTGGTGACAGGACGAGGGGGAATGGGCTAAAGTTGTGCCAGAGGAGGTTTAGGTTGGATCTTAGGAAGAACTTCTTTACCGATAGGGTTGTTAGGCATTGGAATAGGCTGCCCAGGGAAGTGGTTGAGGCACCATCCCTGGAGGTCTTTAAAAGATGTTTAGATGTTGAGCTTAGTGATATGGTTTAGTGGAGGACTTGTTAGTGTTAGGTCAGAGGTTGGACTCGGTGATCTTGGAGGTCTCTTCCAACCTAGATGATTCTGTGATTCTGTAATTTTTATTTATTTTTTTAATTATTTTTCTTTTTTTTTTTTTTTTCCCAAAGATGAGGAGTAGGAACTTACTAATTTACTGAAAACATTGCTTATTTAGCCTGTCAATGACATAGGTAGTTCACATTGGCAAGACCTAACCCTTGACAATGTAACCTTGAATTAAGAATTGCTAAGATTCTATTTTACTTTTCAAATTTTTAGTATATCAGAATTGGTAACTCTTCCCATATAAACAGTCACAAAGTTCTAGCCAGGGGTTGTTCCACAGAACACAAACAACAAAGTACAATCTGAATGCTCTTATCAGTAAAAACTACTTCAAAAAATAATAATTGTGTCCTACAGGATGAAAAACAAATATTTCAGTGTGAGCTTGGAGGAAAGCTCTGAAAAGCTGTTCTACATTAGTCTGTTCAGATTTAATTTAAATTAGTAGATCTGGTATTTAATTCATTAGCCATGTATGTTACAAATGACCCCACAATAAACTTAAATTGGACAACCATATTCTGTTGACCTATCAGAGTTTGCTTATATTTAAGGCATAAATGTTACATATATTTTCCATCAAATTCTTGAAATGTTTTAACTAACATATTCCAAGTTTTAGTATAGTACTGCTACACTGAGAAAAACTGTGCATTCTTTATTTTATAGGTAAATTTTTCTCCACTTATTTATGACAAATTATTCTAGTGGTTTGAGTTTTAGCCTTATTACCTCCAAGCTCTTCCCTCATTTATCTCAAGAAAATTACTAAAAATAGATTTGCATTTAGTTAGTAGTTATAGCAATCTTTATCATGACTGTAGAAGATAAGGAATAAAAGCTCTACTTTTTAACTAATAATTAATTAATATTTAAAGACCTTGAGCAGGTTATATATTGATGCTTTTTATCAATACTCCTGAACAACAGCTTTCTTCTTTATTTTGAATTTTGTTGAGAATACTTAAGAACTGTTAAATTTTTTAGATTTTACACTTCTTTTTGAGGATGTTATAGTAGTTATTTCCTTAAACAGTTGATTAAACAGTAAAAATGATGACCTGGTATAGTTTTATTGGTAGTTGTTTACAGAAAATTTTAAACCTCAAACTTTAAAAACTTTGATAGAATCAAACTGATCAGACATAACTATTCAAATTGGACTCTCCAGAATTCAATGCAAGCATTTTTTCATGGAAAAAAAAAGTGACAAGGAGTCTGCAGATATATTGAGTCATTAGAAGTGTCATCTGGAAGATCACTTTTCCACTATCATGTTTACCACAGGATATTTACTTACCTCATTTCTGAATCACTATTATATTTTTAAAATTAGATTCTGATACATGATATTTTTCTATTATCATTACTATTAACATGGAGTGACAAGGTCTAAATTTAATTTATTAATATAAAAGAGTTTATAGGTTTCAGCCTAACTAATATTAACAGAAAAGTTATTAAACCACCTATTAAACTTAATACTTGAAAAGACAGAGTCAGAAGTAAAAAGGTGTTATGAGGATTCTAAACTAAAAGATTTTGCTGTACAGTCAGAACAGGTAAATAACAGTGAAAAAGAAATATAATGCAGTGTAGTGACTCATAATGAGAAAAACAATAATTGTAATTACTTCTTTAATAAAAAAATAAAAAATGGATTAAGAATGTTTTATTGAAAAAAAATGCTTGCTATATTTTCTTTCAAAATTTTACAAAAATGTTCAGTCCCAAATCCATCAAATAAATGAAATGTTTTACATTGATTTCAAATAACTTTGGATCAGATTCAGCATAACTTCATTTTGGAAATTGTGAAGTAATAAATAGAAAGTACTAAGCAAAATAAGCAGTCTGAAGCTGAAAAAGATACAATGCAGCTACCTACGAATCCAACATTTAGTTGAAGTATTATCTTTAAATCAGAAAGTGTGAAATAAAATGAATCCACTATTACATTTTTGTTTTTGTTTTTGTTTTTGTTTATTTTATTTTATTTTTTGAGTAAACCTAGTAGACATTAAAAATGTGTTGAAGAACTAAAAACAATATCCAGAAAATTGTATTTAGTAGCAGATTATTTAATATATAAAGTCACTATGGACATTTGTTATATATTAATATATAACTTGATATTAAATAAATGCAATAGTATATATACAGTCATACTGAAATTAAAATACTTATTAGATTAACTATCATCTATAATCCTTCTGTGTTTTATCTCTGGAATCAGCGATCTTACAAAATATATATTATGGAGATTTAAACTGGAACCACAGAATAAACTGGATTATAAGAAGCTTTGATTAGATGCATTGGTCAAATTAGTGAGATAATTTATCTGAGATGCCAGGAAGTACTTGATGCTGACTTAAAATTATATGGTGCTCAAAACAGAAAAACTGTAATAATTTAGATCAGTTAAGATGTTACAGTGTTCTGAAAAATTGTCTGCAGGCACTGTTTTTTATAAGATTTCTCCTAGTGACTGATCAGGAAAAAAAAAATGAATTATTAATCAAAACCAAAATTTCTAGTCATTTGAAGTTTGGCCAACTCAAGTTTTAGCTATTTCTTATATCTAATACAGACTGCTGAAGTGAGTGCAAGAGTAGAATTTCTTGAGGATGAACTATTCCATCTGGTCCACCTTATATTAGTCCCAAATGTGTTTATTCTTAGACATATTTTTTCTCCAATGTAAACATACACCTAAAACAACTGTAGGAGAATCATATAAAAGTGTGATTTGATAACCTTATTTTTTCCAAACAATATCATCCATTAGCCACATACAGTTTCTTATTTATTTTCGAGGGGTTCCTTTGGTAAGAACATGTAAAAGTAAACTTTGTCATTACTTTTCAGCTATTTTAAAGATAAGAGACAGGTACAAATATTCAGTGGACTGAATTTTTAATATTTTATCCAATCTCATATTTAATATTGTTAATGGAAGTACTTTCAAAACATTTCTAGAGTTTATAATGGTAAAATATTTTTTTCTAAAATTTTAAAAATACACTTGTGGAATATTATGTTTATCATATTTACTTACTAAACTATCAATTGCAAACAAATTATAACAGGTAATAAAACTCTGAGAAAGTTCTAGACAAAATGTTTTGTCCTTAGAAAGTATTGATTTTTCAAAAGTAAAAGTTTCCATGGAAACATAAATGAAATTTAAAGGTATAAGAAGGAATTTCTCATGAAAACAAGAACAAAGTAAAGGGTAAGGTAAGGCAAAGTGGGGAACATTGTTTCAAAATAAAAGAACTTTGTCCATACTTTTGGATATCTGAACAAAACTTCTGCTTTTACTTTCAGTTACGCTATATATTTTGATTTCTAAAAAATAAAACCAGACTTCTAAAAGATACTACTTGTTTCAGTGTAAAGTCTCTACTTTTTCCTGATGGCAAAATTTTATGTATTTCATACAAGCTTTATTTGTTTTGTAAACCCTTCAGAGTAATATAAGCCCAAAGCTGTTTGCCTTTTGTCATTTAGTGTTCATAAAGAGGTAGGAAACTCTCACAAATATGCAAAAATTCCCTACAGATAAGCATACTGAAGAATTAAATCTACTCAGTATTCTGCATATGAATAAATATCCTACATATTTTTTTTCTTCTTCTCATAAGAACAGTTAAGCTAGCATAGTTATATGCAGAAAGCATTCTTGTTAGGCTTGTAAAGCACAGAAGTAATTTCATACATGCTGAAACTAGAAAGATGTAAAAATGTAAATCCTTAACACACAAGAGCTCTGTCTTCGTCTTCCTTTAAGTTGAAACCTATTCTCATAGCTTCTTTATATTGCAACCTCACTTCATTCCTGAACTTTTAACTTGACCACTAATAATTGTGAATTAATGTATACTATGTTACCAAAGGCTTGTCTATGGACAGCCAATTAAAAAGTACATGATAAAAACTGCCATATCTAATGGAAATGATAATACCGTCTTGGTACACAGTCTACATGGCAGATAAATCAAGCTCAGCGTGTATCTATAGTCCAAGAGGAAGGAACGAACTGTTGTATGGCTCAGTTTTTCAATTTTTTATGTATGTATAACAGTGTGATAAGCATAATTAGAAATACAGCAGTTAAACTGTCAAAATTACACACTTTGGCATTTCACCTCATTTCAGATACATCCATTATTTGCATCTGAGCTGCAGAGTACAACAAAATCCTTAATGTGAAGATAAACTGACACTAAGCACTTCTTTTCTCCTTTGCTTCAAAAGTATATTAACCCTGCATTAACATTCTGATACCAAAAATGACTAAATAACTAGATATGCTGGAATATCCCAGTGTGTCAAGCTCCAGTTTTCAACTTTACATTAGTATACATTCTCATGACGTAGCTACCTAAGGAATTTTATAAGCAATAGCAATAATGACTTATTGAACAAGCAATGTAAGTGGAAACCATTCTGAAATAAATCTGAAATTATTTGGAGAATCTCACTTAAGGTACTAATAAAATATTACAGATTGTGGCAAAGGTAAATAAATGGATTTTTTTTATTACAGTCTTCACTGAACTGAACAAAATAGTGGGAAAAACCCATTGCCCACCTTCTATGCATTTCTGGTAATTGTCTCATTCAGCTGATATTAAATATTATTTTTCTTCTTGCCAAAGGTTTTGTATTAATTGTTTCTGTGTGAATTCACCCTGTTAGATGACAATATGGAGAATACAAAACTGAATGAAAAGTAGACAATTCAAAACCAGTAAGAAATATGTAGAAAGAGAGAGAAAAAAAATGGAAGAATGTAATGACGAAAGACATTATTGTGTGGAGAAGAGGGAAGATGTCAAGACTGAAGGGGAGAAATGGTTGACTTACAGCAAATTTTAAATGGGATTTAATAAAAATGGAAAGCCAAAATGCAATGATTCATGTTTTCCTAAATGATTTGTAGCTTTTTCTAGTGAACAAATGCTAAGCAGTCTTTTGGGAGATTACTTAGTTACAAGCCAAGCTGGCATATTTTGCTCTGAAAAACAGATTTTTTAAATTATTTTTTTAATGTAGTTTCCTGAAATTAAAGTTTAAAATTCAAATAAATCTTAAGAAGTGCAAAGAATCCAAAATGTTATTGAAAATATTATGAGCCACGTATATTTAGTATAGTTAAACTATGTTGTGGATTTAAAAAATTGACTTCAGAGACAATCCTAAAATATTTGGTCAAAGTATTTTCTCTCCCTAACTATATATGAAACTGGAGAAGAAGGGATTTTTTGAGGTTAATACAAACCTATCATCCCAAGAGAACTGTATGCATTGTCAGCAGCAAATTGCCAATTTGCAGTGTACTTGCTAGTACACTGTTGATAGGATTATCAGCATCTGGTGCCTTTAAATCTTAGATGTCAAGTTGCCTAATCAAGTTGACTTGAAGAGAATCATTAAAGGAGGAAAGGTAATGTGGTGTGCAGGTATGTTCCAAAGGTGAGGGAGCAGAAAACTTAACCCGAGGGTAATTTATTTATTTATTTATTTTAATTTAGAAAAATATTCTAATCCTGATCCACCCACACAAAGGTAAGAATGAGGTAAAGCTTTTAGGGCAAATGTGATAATGTTGACTGACACTAACATATTGATAAATTCTTTTCATCTATATATTATGTATGCAAAGTTGTCTAATAACAGGAATTTCACATTTTTTCCCCCTTTCATCAGCAAATCTATTAATTCTGTAATTCTGTGAGTGTGAGGAAGAAGAACAGATGAATTTACTGACTGTCAGGTTGATTGGCAAACAACAAAGAAAAATTTCAAAACAATTATGAGTATATGTTAAAAGACGGTTTTCCAGAAATAAAGAAAGAAAAGAACCAGCCTTCCTTTGTCATAGGTTTTTCTAGCTCTGTAAATATACATTTCATGTTTAACTTAGCAGCAGAAAAGGAAAGAAAGCAAAGGTATACCAGCTGAACAAGGGAAAACTTAAAAACAGGCAATTTATTTTGTCCTCCTGAATTTTACCCTGATGGAGGGGGAAAATATGTAGGGTATACATGGGTAATCACAACATTTTTGTGACAGAAGCCTGAGAAGGAGCTCTGAATGACTTGCTCAAGTTAAGAGGGGAGTATAGAATTCAAAGGGATCCTCAGACTCTGGGGAGAGCAATGGGGGATATGATATGTAAAAGCCCTGTCAGCTGGGCAAATAACATGGGGTGTATCTTGTCCCTTCAACATTAATTCAAAAGGCATATGGTTTTGTCCATGTCTGCCTGGACGTTTTGCCTGGACTGTCTTGGAGTGCTTTCTCACTTTCAGATTGTTGTGAGGCTGCTGTTCTTATTATAAAATAGACCTCTAAAACTGATCAAATAAGTCACAATAGAGATGTATCTGTTCCTCTCCACTGAATGCAAGCAGGCCAATAATACCCAGGATTAAAGTCATCTAAGAATTCTGTAGCCTGGAAACAACAGCAACATATTCTTTCACGTTATTGCTTACATGTGTAGGAAAATATTCCTTAATGTTCACGTTATATGCTGTGAATCATAACCCAATACAGAAAAGTAAGAGAAGTCCTTTTAGTCATGGAGGGTGTTCTTAGGGATGGCTCCAAGCTGGGAGCTTCACAGAAACCGTTAGGCTACAACTGTCTTTGTTTTTATTATCCCTTTTCCGATGCAGATATTACAGAGGCTGTTGGTATAGATCGACAAAGTGTGAAAGTGTGAAGCTTTTTATCTCTTAATAAATATTCAGAACAGACCTAGCTCCATTCTGGCCTGAAGAATTTTCTAATTTCTATAAATAATTCAGAAAATATCCCAGCTCAGTTCTGGACACTGTCAGTTGTGGACAGAAAACAACAAAGGAACCTACCATCAAGGTCACATGATGTATAGCACTCTGTTTCTACTATAGATATCAACCTCTTCTCCAGCCAGACCAGCTTTAACAAAACCAAATTTGGCAGAGTATGCAAGAGCAAAGGGGATAATGTTAAGCCTTTTAAGAATGTAAGTAAAAAAAAGTTACAATATCACTTAAAACTCACTTTTGTTAATCACCTATGAAAAATGTATGTTGGTAACCAGCCTGTTATTTTATTGGTGAAATACCTTTGATTTTATAGCATTCACATTAGTAAGTGAAGCTATGTATTAAAATGGTTGGACCAGATAGATGATCTTGGAGGTCTTTTCCAACCTTAATGATTCTATGATTCTATGAATTAGTTGGTATTGACCATAGTAATTTTATTGAATTAAACAATGCAACTTCTTTTTTTTTTTTGCCGTCATTATTTAAATAATACTTTGATTTCAGACCTCTTCCAGAATTACAGCATGCCCTGAGATACCTGAAGTCTTGGAAAATGTAATTAAACTACTACTGAAAAATATGAGCCAAACTCTCAGCAAGGGGTCACAACTGCAGAAGGTAACTGCTGCCATAATATTCTGTCCCACCCTTAAAATTGAGTCTTGTTCAGTTCCTTTGGTTGGACTCTACAGCCTAAGTAATTGTAGTGTGCAATTACCGTAGCAGCTTTCCTAGCAGTTTTTGTCTTATCTTTATTATTTTTGCATCTTGCCCCAAATAGTATGAAAACATGAGCAGTAATATATTAATTCTGAACATTTTTAAAGTCTTAATTCTCAGGTAAAGCTCCTTTTATCTTCTAGCTAGAATCATACCAGGATTCAAGTATGAAAGTGAGAAAGTGAAAAAATTGGACAGTAAGAAAGTGAAGTGGGTCTTTAAGTATCTGAGAACTAACTCCAAAAAAAACTTTAAGTAGTCTTCTGGTAAGCATAGTCATGAGGGGTTTAGCCAGAGTTTGTGTTCAGGACTGAAATTTAATATTTGGGTTTGAAATAGTTGCATTAATATGGGATACATATATATACAGGTCAAAACTTCATTTCCTTCCTGTCCACAAGCTATAGTTATACCATAGTATCTGTGTATAAATGTAAACAATGAGCATAACATGTCAAATTCTATAGTATTTCACAAATTTTGAAGAAATTATTTTAGCAAAAATAGTTTTATATTTTAATAAGTGCTTTTTATCAATCAACATTTCATATTGCCAAGTAGCTACGTAACATTCTAGGTAACCTTTTTATTTTTATTTTTATTTTTCCAATACATAAATGGATATTTATGCTTAGTTTTTTTTATTATTATTATTATTTATTTTATTTTATTTATGCTTAGTTATGCGTAGTTTTTGCTTTACCTTGTTAACTGTCTTTTTTTTTCAACCCAGTAGTTCTTGCACTTTTACCTTTCTGATTGTCTCCTTCAACCCATCTGCGGAGAGTGAGAGAGCAGCTGTGTGATACTGAGCTGTCTGCTAGGGCTAAACCATGAGACCTTTATCCTATCACTACACTCCTTGATAAAAAAGTCCCTCCCTAGCTTTCCCGTAGACCACCTTTAAGTACTGGAAGGTTGCTATAAGGTCTCCCCAAAGTCTTCTCTTATCTAGGCTAAATAATTCCTGCTTTCTCAGCCCTTCTTTGCAGGAAAAGCCCTCTGATCATCTTCCTGGTTCTCTTCTGGACTCTCTCTAACAGGTCTAGATCTTTATTTTGCTGCAGGCCCCAGACCTGAACACATTACTCCACGTAGGGTCTCCTGAGTGCAGAGTTAAGGGGGGGAATCACCTCCTTCAACCTGCTAGCTAAGATTTTTTTGATGCAGCCCATGACACGATTGGCTTTCTGGGCTACAAGCACACATTGCTGTTTTATTTGCCAATACCCTCAAGTCTTTTTCTGCAGGGCTGCTCTCTATCTACTTATCAACCATCCTGTATTCAAGTTTGGGATTGCTCTGACCCAGGTGCAGGACCTTGCACTTGGCCTTTTTGAACCTGATGTTGTTTGCACAGGCTCACCTCTCAAGCCTATCCAGGTGTCTCTGGATGGCACCCCTTCCCTCCAATGTGTCTGGAGGGAACATGTCTACCACATCACACAGCTTGGTGTCAACCACAAACTTGCCAAGTCTGCATTCAGCACCTCCTGCCCTCCTTCTGCACTGATCTTGGGGTCTGAAAGGCTATTTCTCACTCCTCAATCTCACAGCTGCTGTGGCACAGCAGTTTTTTTCTTTTAAACTGCTCTCACAGAGGTGTAAACAACATCAAATATTGTGTTGACTGTGGTCAGCATCAGGTCCCTTTGGAGCCAGCTGAAACTTGCCCTTATCTAACATGGGGCAGCTTCTGGACTCCTCAAAGAGGCCACTCCTGCAGGCCCCTGCTAATAAACCCTTGCCACGTAAACCCAATACAGGTAATTCCTTCCAGTCAGTGGAAACTTCACCGGACTGATACAACTTCTCAAATATGATGGGTAGTGGTTTAGCAACCTCATGTGCGAGTTTTCTCAGGTTCTGCAGATGCATCTCATCACATCTCATGGATTTGTGCACCTTTAGGTTCCTTAGATGGTCTTGAACCTGATCTTCTTCTACATTGGGTGGTTCTTCATTCTCCCAGTTCCTGACTTTGCCTTCTGCAATATGCGTGGTATGGGTAGAGCACTTGCTGCTCAAGATTGAGGCAAAAAAGTCATTGAATACCTCAGCTTTCCCAGGTAACCAGGTCTCCCGTTTCCTTCTGGAGGTGTCCCACTTTTTCCTTAGTCTTCCTTTTATCACTGTCATACTTTTCTTGTTGCCCCTGGCCAGATTCAATTCTCTCTTTTCTAACTTGACCCCTGCATTCCTGGACATTTCTGTATTCCCCCCAGGTTACCCACCTTTGCTTCCACCCTCTGTATGTTTCCTTTTTGTGTTTCAGTTAGTTCAGGAGTTCCTTGTTCATCCATGTAGACCTCCTGGCATTTTTGCCTGACTTCCTCTTTGTTGGGATGCACCATTCTTCAGCTTGGAGGAAGTGATCTTTGAAAATTAATCAGCTTTCTTGTGCCCCTCTTCCCACCAGGGTTTTATCCCACAGTACTCTACCAAGCAACACCATCAAAACACTGTAAAGAAGCTATTTCTTATACAATACACTTCTATTTAGAGAAAATTACTTGGAGAATAGTGATGCTCAAAAATAATTTTCTGATATTATAAAACTTAAAAATCTTTTTGATTCCTCTTGACACATGCACAAAATGACAAAGACAGCTAGCTAGCTAGACAGACAGACACGGATTTCAGAATAAATTTAACTTGGTCAAGTCTGGAATTGTTTGTCATCTCGGAGTTCACTTTTTCTGAGCTCATTTAATCTTTAGCATAATTTACTTTATACAGCAAAATAGAAGTTTATACAATACACATCTTGTTAAGCTAATTCATCATTTTTTAAAACTAATTTAATTGAAAATAGCTTTGAAGTTGATGACATTTATATTTGTTAAATACTTGGATAAAATCTGGGGTAGCTGTTTCAATAGCAGCAACTGTTCTTGCAAAAGTCAAATAGAATTTTATTGACAGTTAATAACACTGCCATAAAATAAGCCAATAATATTTCAAAATGAAGTGGTACAGTACATACTGCTAAAATATATGTATCAGGAAATTTTATTTCACTATGGTTAAGATGAATTCATTCCTTCTTAGAATTCTATATTCTATATATCCTGTAGAAAATGACAGACAATATTTTGTAAGGGTCACTTGAAATACCAACATGTCATATCAAAAGCCCCCAAACCCAAACATTTCCAAATTTAGCAGCACAGCATCCAACCACAAATTAAAAAAACCTGACCTTTATGCATATACTCACATGGCACAACATCTAACACAACTGAGTTACCTTTTTCAACTATAATTCCAGGTAGCCTGTACAATTTTTGTGTCTCAGTTGCTGTTAAGTTTTAGTCTGGTCATGAAATTCTCTATATATTAAAAAACAAAACAAAACAAACAAAACAAAAACAAAAACAAACAAACAAAAACTTTTTGAAGACCAAAGATTTGTTCCAGAACTTAATGTTATTTCTGTACTATATCCACTGTTGTGCCCTGAGTGGTAAATAGTAAAACTGATTTTATATCTGTGTTGGGTCTGCTGGGATGGAGTTTCCTGCAGCAGCCCATACATTGCTGTGCTCTACACTTGTAGCAAGAACAGAATTGGTATCCCACCAGTATTTTGTCCATTGTTGAGTAGTGCTGGCTGCTGGCACAGCATCAGGACTCCCTTCAATCCCCCCTCTCCCTTCGCCCCTTCCTCCCCCTTCCCCCCCAGCAACAAAAGCCAACAGGTTGGACGTGGGCAAGAGGTGGGGAGGGGACCAGGGCAGCTGACCTAAACCAACCTAAGGGATATTCCATGCCCTATGACATCACACTCAGCAATAAAATGTGGGAAACGGGAAGAAGAGGGGGGTCTCTTATTATGAAAACATCTGTCTTCCTAAACAATTGCTATGTTTGTTGAGGCCCTGCTTCCTGGGATGTGGCCAAACATCGCTTGTTGATGGGAGAGGTTTTTTGTTTTGTTTTGTTTTGTTTTGTTTTTCATTTTTTCTTTTTTTCTCCCTCTGTGCTTTTGCACAGCCTTTGCTTGTTTTCTTTTGTTTTCCTTTTTTTTTTTTTTTTAACCTTATTTCAACATGTGAGTTGAATTTATTATTATTATTATTATTATTTTCCCAGTATACTTTCTTCTTCCCCTCTTCATCTAATTAAGGGAAGTGAGAGAGCAGTTGTGGTGAAACTCATCTGCCCACCTGAGTAAAACCACCACAATATCTACAGTAAAAAAATTGCTACTATTACCCGATTTTGGTGGAAAGAAAAATAGTATTCTGACTGCTGTTTCTATCCTTTTGACATTCATGTAGCCACCACATTTTCTGCAGAACAGAACCTGCAGGTATGAGGAAAGAGGAAAGACCATGAGGAAGATTTGAAAAATTGTTGTTTAGTAAGCTATATATATAAGGATTCCTGAAGTTGCTTCACACTTGCTGTTACTATTGCTATCACATCTCTTTAACTTAGGGACATATTTGACCAATATCTTTAATAGTGGTATAGCAACCAGTTCTGTTTTGCTGGGCTATTGTCGCACTGTCATGTGCTATGCCTTTTACAAACATTTTGATTACACCGCAATGTGGGACTTTATAGCAAAGTTTCTGACAACTATTTACAGAAGATGCATAGTTTACAGCTACATAATGTACATAAATCTGCATGAATAAATGATTCTGTTGTCTAGGTGAAAAATGGAAAATAAACTTGTTTTGAATCAAACTGAAACAAATGAGCCTAATTTTTATAGCTGAATCAAAATACTGCAAAGGTTTTGACTAATATTAAATTAACATACAGTAACTTTCTCAAATTCTTTTTTTGTTGAATTAATTTATTTTCTCTTTGCTTTGCTACTTGAGAAGAGAAAATTTTGCTTGTAAACAATGCACTAAGGAAGTTGGATTTCATCTTTATTTAGTTAGAAAAAAAACAAATAACACATATTTAATTTGTCTTTTATATTGCATGGTAAGCGGTTTACATGAGGAAAGCTAGAAATGAGATATTCCAGGACACAAAAATGTCTTCAGTGTGAATTTTATAACTTAAACAGCTAAGTTCATTTAGTCACCTCTCCTTTTACCCATTTCCTCTTAATTGCAGAATATGCCATGGCCAGTCAGTCACCTTACGTCTGCATACTGTTTTTCTTGCCGACTGGCTGGGCAGACTTAGGCATGTAAGATGCTCACTAATGCTTGCTCACTGCAGGTTCCACCTGGTTTTCCCATGAACACCTTTTTCTCTCTCTGGCTCCTGAAGAAAATATCACACCCCCAGGAAAAAAAAAAAAAAAAAAAAAAAGTCTCATCTTGTAGGAGGGCTCTGAGTGCACAGTTTCTCTTTGCTTCCACCAACTTCTTTGCAACAGGATGTCTACAAGACCTTGTCCCTGGAAACAGTGAGGAGAGGCAGCAATTAATAATTCCTAGTAGCCTATGGTGAGTGAAAGATATAGGTTTACCTTTAGGTACTATCATCTATGTCTGGCAACATAAGCAGTCCTTCCTTCCAAAGGGAAAATTGTATAGATTTTCAGGTTTGTGAGGAGGATTGTAAACAATTTTGTATATTCTTGAAAAGCATTTGTACATTTCTTTACACTCTGAAGATTATCAAATAGCTAAATATGATTATAAATGCAGATAGAAAAGGGCTGGTGGAGCTGGAGATGATCTTGATTAGAATAATCACAGATGCCCCAGGGAAGATATCTACACTAGGAATATCCTTTGGGATCATCCTCATTAAAGGAAGAATGCAAAATAATCTCCCTTGTGAATGTAAAGAAACTGAGCCACAGATTGAAAAATTTAATATTTTATGGCTTTATGGCCTCATACTTGTCAAGAATTTGTTGGTGTAAATATGAAAGCTTAATAGATAAACTTCTCCCTAGAATTTCCCTATGTACTCCCTCAGTTCCCCTTTTCAAATAACATGGAATTACTGAAATGAGATGTGTATCTTGTATTTAGCAACCTGTCTTGTCTGTTCCTATTTAGACTTCACCTTCACCATAATGTCCACCATGTTTGATACCTACCTATCCATTTCTGTATAGCATAATGTCTGCTGTTATGTAATTTCTGCATTCTTCATTTAAAAAAAAAATAAATAATGAAATTAATCTTAATCCTATCTCTCATATCCTTTTTTTTTTTTACATGGCCCTCTAAACCCAAGGCTTGGACAAGTGTTATAGATGGTGTGGGCAGAATTAAGACAAGAGCAGAGAAAAATAACAATAGGATTTGGGTCGGTATTTCAAAGTTTTGTTGATTGAAGCTGTCAATGGAGGTGGTGTGCATGTATAAGATAAGCAAATTAGACTGCTAGGGACTTTGTATGTCTAAACCTGGGCAACTATCAGACTAAAGTGTTAAGTGACTGCTGAGACCATAGAGAAGTAGCTGAGATAAATTGGAAAACCAGATTTAGCAACACATTACATATCTGGATATATATACATGGTGGCGATGGAATAGCTCTGAAATTAGACCCCAAAGTTGATATGCCTTTATATGAATTTAAGCTGTTATGACAATACATCTGTTAAATATCACAGTTGAGTTTTATATACATATATATTATTATGAAATAAAACTTTTCCAAACCAGTTTGGAATGAAATATTTATCATTAGTTTCTACTGCAACCAACTCAAAGATTGCTTTTTTGTTGTTGTTGATGTGACTTTTGCTTGTTTATAAATGAGAAAAATTGTTAGCCTTCAGTTAGAAGTTATTTTTCTTCTGGCTGATAAAATGACATCATACCATTATGCTGAACATCATCAGAAATAATTCAATAATTTAAAATACAAAATTACTGTGTGTCTTTGTTCTTTCATGTAGTAGGAATATTTCTCTAACTCTGTTTGTAATTCCAAGTGTCTGGAGCAACTTTCTGATGGTATCTCATAATTTGCTCACATAAATATTGTGTAGCCAAATAAAGCCTCCCAAAAGTTGAGATCTGTAAATCTACATATGGAAATATCCTTCCCCAAACTGTTTTATTCACAATATTTGAAATATGGATTAAGCTTTTCATCAGCATGTGCAATGGCAACATCTTCAATAAGAACACTGGCTGATTTTGATTTCCTATTTGAAAATAGGATTATTATGCATTAAACAAACTTTGGGGCTGAATAGGAGGAGGAGAAGTGAATGCTCTCAGGAAACATCTGTTCTTTGTTGCTTCTAAAAAATTCAAAATTCTGGCATATCTTCATTTAAAATAAGTTTTGAAAAATTATGAATGTCTATTGTGTAAAACCTGATGGAACTCTTGCTTTACTAAAAGACAGTCACAGTCTCCTTAAATTTAAATCTTTGTTGTAATAGCTGAAAAGAGGCATAACTTGGAATACATTAAAAAAGAGGATAAATCACAGCGTCAAGCCATGCTTAGCTGTGCAACCTTTTCACGTTTTTCATTTTGGCCTCAGGGGTTGGGCCTTGATATCAGAGTGATGCTAGCTGTCATCAGGTATGAAAGAGACCCATACAAGCACATAAAGTAAGATCATGTCTCACAAAAGGAGCACATGCACTTTACAAAAATGACTGACTTCCCAAATGATGTCTCTGTGAGACACTCAATTGAAACCATATTAATGGCTGCTTACCAAAATTGTAGAAACGAAATATTTAACTAAATTAATCAGAAAGTTAGGAGCAAATGTCTCAGATGAGAGAAACCACTATTAGTTTTATGGTTGTTTGGTGTAAATAGAGAAAAAATATATATATCATCAGTCTAAAAAAGTAGCTGGAAAAAAGATTTTTTCCCATCTTTTTGCAACAGTCACCTGTTAGCGTTTTGAGAAGTAGCAAGTGATTTTCAGAGTTTTCTAGATAAGATTTCAATTGTAGAGAAAAATATTGTCATGCCTTCATGGAAACAATCTACAAAGGATTTCTTTGATAGTTTATTTATTTATTTTAATGGGGATATTATGACAGTCCTAGAAGTTAGTGGTGCAACAGAATTTAATAAAAACTTTTCTATTCTGTGTTGTACACCCATAATAAAGGTGTTCGCAGGCATCATTTTTTCTTAAATTTAAGTCTAATTGAAGCTTAAATTGGAAAATATTTTCTCCTTTTACTCCTTGTCTCCCGGTTCCTAAGGGCAAAACAAAAAAAAAGTTGCATAGAAAAAAAAAGAAAAAGAAAAAAGAAAAGTTGCCAAGATAAAAATTTGTTCCATTGACAAATTCATATATCATTTGTAACTTCTTCCTTGTGAATATTTTTCCACTTCCACTGTGGATATTTTTCTGATAGGGATATTCTATAAATCCACAATGCATATTATAGTTAAATACAGGGAATTATTAAATATTTTTCCTAGAAAGAGGAGACTGATGTAATGAAGTTCAAAAACAAATATTCCAGATAGGTCAAAAATTAAAAACAAAAGTAAAAGTAAAAGAAGTAATAATAAGAATTTAAATGTTGGTAACTGTTGTAACTGTTGTCTTGCCTGTATGGTAAAAAAGTATTTCTGGGGAAATAACAAGATTAGAAATTAGCATAATATCAATATAGTTTTTAAAAATTTATTTCTGCAATTGTTCAACATTTGAAAAAGTTTTTTATATCTAGCTATTTTTATATCTAGCTATTTTTTATATCTAGCTATTTACAAAAATGACTGACTTCCCAAATGATGTGTCTGTGAGACACTCAATTGAAACCATATTAATGGCTGCTTACCAAATTTGGAAGTTTTTCAAACCTATGGGATTATCTGTCCTATCAGGTTTACAGCATAATTTGTGAATGTGTTTTTGAAAGGACCTAATGCAAAATTGGGTTACAAAACATAGCTTGATAAAACATATACAACACCCCCTCCTCCCCCCAAAAAAACAAACACATTTTACATTTTAATAAAATAACATATTTTCCATTTTTTCAATAAAATCTTCACAACAGCAGGAACACGAAGTTAGAATTTTTATTTTTTTTTCAAATAAGAGAGTTTTAATGTCTAAGTATATTGTTTCTGACAATATTTCTTTTCTTTTTGTCATTTTTTCTTTTCATTTTATCTTACAGTCTTTGTGTCTGTCACTGAGATTTCAAAGAAAATCTTGACTCCTTTTTGAAAACAAAACTGTAATACTGGGGGCTATTTACTCGGTAACAATAAAAGAATCATTAATGTATCTGCAGTCTTTGGATTTCACATGAAGTCATATGTTAGATGTAGATCTCTTGTATATGCTCACTTAGAAATAAATATTGTCAGAGATTCAGTCTTGAGAAATAGCAACCGATCAAATAAATAAAACACATCAATCAACATAGCAGGTTAGGATGTGGCAGGAAGAGTTTAAGATTTTACAGTAATCAAATGCATATTGAAGATTCCTTTCTCTAATTGTAAGACTGTTACCATCAGTGCATCAATGGGCTATCACAACTCAAATCTGCATGTATATGAGGGTATGAGGTAGCATTTATTGAAAATCATAGGTTAACTTCTATGTTTTGTAAACTTGGGAAGATATTACTTTAGCTGCTACATACTGAACACATTTTCCAGGCTACATCAGTAATCATAATAATGAGCCTTTTTAAAAAGACGTTGCAGAGAATGAAATAATAAGCAGAAATACATCATTGTAATACCATTATGCATTAACTGAACCCAGAATTTGAAAAGGATTGTATTTATTTACTTTTTTAATGTTTTAATTAATTTATTTATGAGAAGTTGCAGAAAAGTAAAAACATTCATCACAAAGCAATACAACACAGCGGAAATCAATGTCTTTTCAGTCTATGTATTGTCTTTGGCTTTATCTACCTCTTTATGGACAAATCTAAGTCTAATTGTGTTTTACACTGAAAAGAAAAAAAGTTAGAAACCTGTTTCTTTTGTCTTAACTTTTTAATTCTTTAGAGCATAATTCATTTATAAATTAATATATATATATATATATATATAAAAAAAAAAGAGGAAAAAGTATATGTTCTCCTATTTCGATGCCTGACAGCCAAATCAAAGGGATAAGCCATGTCTGCAAATCAAGCACACACTTTAATACCATCTTTGATGTGTACTAAATTATCTGGTAACCAGTTCCCCTTAAAGTTATGAAGGGCATTCAACACAACAGTGTGCAGACCTACAGCTGTAAATCCAAACTGGGAGATGAAGGGAGAAGTCAAGAAATGTCCTCATCCCATCTGATTTCTTTCAAAAAGGAAAGGAACTTAAAATTGCCAATGAAATGTCTATGAGCATAATCCAAGCATTAATTCTTCTGAATGCATCAGAGGTTTCTGGACTAAAGTCTAAACTTTCTCCTAATTTGTGGCTGTCTCAGTCTGGAATTTTGGATCGAACTTACTCCTAATAAGTCCATTGCAAACTGGAGATGATTAAAACACCAGTTATAAATCTGAAAATTAATGTGTGTATATATAATTAAATCTTTATTCTTCAAACATAAACTGACATCCATTTAAGTAAAATTATTTTTTTTTCCAGTTCCCAAGGATCTGAAATGTACTGGGTAGCTGGGCTTTGCAGTTGCTTGCTTATATATTTGGCAGCTTCATCGGAAATTCCTCAGAATCTCTGATGAGAGAAGAATCCATGTATGTATCAAATGCCAGTATAATTAGTCTGGGAAAAACATACACATTTGAGTGACTGGTTGTTATGTGGGGAAATACGTATCTGTGGGGATGTATTTTAGACTAAAATTACGAAATGGTTTAAGATTACATTTTAATTATATTTTTAATTAATATGTATTGATAGTATTTGTACTTTTTCCCAAAGCAGAACAAAATATTCTGTAATGGACTTTCTTTTGGCAAAAATCATACAGCCTTAGATATAAGGAACTGAGTTTGAAACAGATTCTTTTGTTGTTGGCATTTGTATTCCCTTTTTAAAGGAAAAATATTATAATTTTAACTTTGTAATTCGGAAGACATATTCATAAGCAATAACTCCTTGTGTCAAACTGAACTTATCTCAAAGTTTTTGAAAATTATTTTATTTTGGGAATAATGAGGATATAAGTAATTTTTGGAGAAGTCTTCAATTTAATTTTTGTATCTGTACACTTTTAGTTACGGGTTGTTTCAGTCATCATGAGTGTGTATACCTGTGTTAAGCTACACAGAGCCACTAAGAGCAGTAAGGCAAAGCCCCCTTCCTGGGGGCATGTAGCACAGGGAAGAGTTTGGAAGAACATTTCTGGAGCCAACATCTGAGTTCTTTACCCCACCCATTGTGTTCAAATAGGTTTTCTTGTTTGTTTCTGTCTGGTACTTATTCTAGCACTGCTGCTTGAACATATCTCCATCAAAGGGGAAAGATGAAAAAAAAATGCTCTTAGTTGAGAGACCATGCATTTGTTATGGCAGTTTTTGGGGAGATGGAAAAGTAATTTTCCTGAGTGGGTCTGCAACTTGCAGCCTACTCCCACTTTCCAGTGCTTCTCTCAGATTTCTGAAGGAGGCTTATGCATACCTTAGCAATAAGGGATCAGTATTTGGGAAAGAAGTGTCTGTGTCCCACAGTAACACACATTATAAGAATAATGACTCTTAGACACTGTGGGTTACAAAACATAATTATTCATCAAACTTTAAACTTCATATGAAGGTTTATCTATACAGTTTAGTGTGGGAGAATAACCATGCTGGACTGTTGTCTAAAGTTCATGTCAGCAACTAATTCCTCTGTCGGGTAGACTCACGGTGTGCTGGCTGCCTTTTCATGTGTCATCTACATGTAAGACAGAATAGCAATTCCTACTATGACAGTGGTTTATGTATATGGTATTATTATTTTTGGATCTGAAATTTTCCAGAAGTGAGCTCTGGGAAAGAGAAAGTTCTATCTGACATTTCAAGTAAAGACAGTTCAGCTGTTTTAAAGCATGAGCAGAGGAAAAAAAAAAAAAAAAAAAAAAAAAAAACCTTGATAAATTATGGTTAAAGTGTTCTTGTAATTTGGAATTACTCAAGAGCAAGGAAAATGCATTTAGTGAGACATATTCAAATTATGATTTAACGGGTATCACATTTAGGGCATGGCTAATGTATGTCTCACTGGATTTTAAACTTAGCACCTGAGGTGTTCCAAAAAGTAAAGCTGCATTGGGCATCCATGGTTCATGTAAATATGTAATGAAAAAAAATACCAGCGATATACATGAACTGAGTGATCTGCAGCTCTTTGCTCTGATTCCCTGCAGTAGTTCTTAAATGTTTAGTCATGAAGAGCCTGACACCATTTTACAAGCATAAGATAGGTTTTCCCACTCGCCCTTCACAGATGGACCTGATGGAAAGCACCATAGCCTATGACTCCAAGGTTGAGATTCGTGTGATCTAATTTCAGAGATCTGCAATTAAATTAATCTTATATTGAGATGAGGCAACTCCCACACTACAAATGTGTCTTTCATTCTTTTGCCTATAAAGGCTTTTTAATATAAATTGGTTCAGTGATAAGTGTTTACTTAAGACAGATGAATCTCATTGCTGCTGACTTCAGTACATTTGCATCAAGGACAAATATCCACTATATTTTGTTTTCTGTAAAACAAAAAATGCCATATGCAGTAAAAGTTAGATTGATATGGGTGTCCTGTAAGCTATGATGAGAAACAAAGAACCTTTTTCATCAGAATGATAACATACTTGGAGGGTCAGGTTCATTTCTCATTCATAGTACTGTATAGCAGTAGTAATCCTATAAAACCCCAAAGAATAATACTATTGTAAAACATGTGTAACAAAATGGCAAATCAGATCTGTTCTAAATTTCTTCCAGTCAAATCACGTTATGATAATTGCTATATTTTTAATGCAGTGTTTTATTTAGAAAATGAAAACTAAAACATTTCTGTTTAAATCAAACATTGTACCTGTGGAGTCAGAAGACTAAGGGTTGTCAATATTCTGCTTTCTGCAATCTATCAATGTATCCCTATGTGTACAATTTATAAGGAAATAAGATTTTTTCTCAGTCATATATCCGTGTAATTTAGGGTTACATTTTGTATAACATTTCTCATTAGATATTCAGTTTCAGGTCCAATTCTTATTGTCTTCAATGCCATTGAGGATCTCAATTTCAGTGGATACGTGTTGGCCCATAGTTTCCTCCAACCAGCAAATTCAATAGACACTTAGTAGATAAATCTGTATAAACATTTTTAATTATATCAATAATAATTTATTCCTCTTGTCTGATTCTCATCAAAACAAAGGAGTTCCATGTTAATGCTGTAGAACCAGATTAACTAAAATAAAAAATAGACACGGGTGGTCTCCTTTTCTAGGTTCCCTCCAAACATTTTTCTCCCTACTTTGACTTTTTACAACCACATTAAAAATACAGTTAAAATGGAGTATAAAACACAAAAACAACTTTACTTATAATGCACTACTGGAAAAAAATGAATTTGACAAAATTGAAACAGTATAGACAAGAGGATCAAGAAAGTTTACTCACAGTTTAATGAAATGTTAGAAAATTTAATATAGTTAGGAAATTAATAAGGTTTACCTGTGGCATGCATGGTCCAGAACCTGATATATTTTAGAAAAAATGCTGACCTTAATCCATAAATTTTATGTTACTTTATAAAAATAAAGATTATATTTCTAAAAGCTCTCCTGCTTAGAAAAAGCTTAGCTGTCTTCCAAGTGAAGAAGACAATACAGGGTGTGTCAGTGAAGAGGGATCAAGAAGAACATACATCTGCAAACCACAGACGCCGCAGTACACCCAGCCATGAGTAGACTTACCCAGCTGGCAGAAAGCAAAGTTCAAATCAAAACCCAAACTGCCAAACAAAATTACTTTAGTTCAAATAGATAGTTCCAGACCTGAAGCTGTCCCCAAACTGTTCCCAGATGTCCTAACTCAAGTCAAACATTTTACTGTAGAGCCATGCTGTGAGCCCTCTTGGGCCTGTTTATTCAGTCTTCTAGTGGGGGAGATGAATTCCAGAAGTTTGGAAGGGTATGTCTGGAGAGGCAGATGAGTTATTGAGCTGATCCAGGATTTTCCAGTTTAGATTTCACTAGAACGAAGGCAAGTTTTACAAAAAGATAATATTACTCAGGCATGTACTCACACAGAACATATTTTGAAACACAAAAATTTGCATTATTCCTGTAAAGAGATAGCTAATGCATGAATTATGAAATACTCCTGTGGTACATATATAGAGAAAGTAACGCACAAAATAGTCCAGGAATGTGTGTTATAGCACCAATATTAATAGCTATCCATACCTTTGCCATACACAATCTACAGCATGGCCATTCTTTCTTGGTAAGAACTAATCATTAAATCAGCATAGCATGTCCTTGATATAAAGAAGCCCACATTATTTCAGGCATCTCTTCTGCAATTGCTTAATAATGATAATATTGAAATCAGTTTAAATATTCTGAAGTAGAAATAAATTCTGACTAAAATTTTAGTTGGTTCTCAAATTTCTAATAATACATAATAAAAAAATATATATATATGTTTCAAATGGATCTGAAGTATTGTTACAAGGCAAGAAATACCTGGCAGACAAATAAAAAGATACAAAATTCATTTCTGTATGTTAATTAATATTTATCAGAAAGTATCTGTATTGAATATTTCTAAAATGCCTGCCCTAGTTTCTGTTTTGGGTGACCAACAATTATTTCTGATACTCAGAGCTGTCTCCTGAAGTCAATTTTTTCCTTAGCCATTGATTTCTTAAACCAGAAAAATGCACAGTAACTAGTTGAAGACTAATGTAAATAAATATCTACAGAATTTCAGTGGTACTCAAACTCATGCTACTTCCATACCATTTAGACTGAATTGCAGTCCATAATTTTGGTTTCCTGTTTGTTCATTTTCTTTTCTTTTGTGTTTGTGTGTTCTGTCATTGTTGTTGTTTTTCCTGCAGTGAGTTTCTATACAAATAAAGTTTTCTCAAATAGTGGCAGATCTAAAGAATTTTGGAGGGAATTGGAAAGATAGGCTGAAAGAAGCTAAGTATCTGACCATTCCAAGGTAATTCAAAGGCTTCATCAAGAAGTCTTTACTTGCTTTTTAATGCATTGTGTGCATTCAGATTATCATTATAAAAATATTTCCTAATGTAGGGTAATGAATTAATAAAATTATTAACAAAGTTGACAAAGTCTCCTACTCTCAAGACCATCAGATAAGTAGATCAATCTGGCTCAGAGTTCCTCTCTATACCTGAAGGTATTGCTACTTTAAGTTTGAAAAAATTTAAGGTATAGTTATTAATATCTAGCACAGTGAGATATTTTGTTCCTCTTCAAAGTGGCTATGTTCTTTCTATTGTAGGCACTGAAAAATTACAAAGTCTTTGCAACTACTGACTGTTGAGATCTGAATAGCAACCATTATCATTGGAATAAGGGAATTCAAACAATCAAGGTAGGCCTCACTAAATGCATGACAATTAGCATCTGGTCTTACAGGTCAGTGAGATTTGCCAAAAGAGTGCTTTGGTATTAAAATAAAAATGAAAACTTTTGCAGAGATGATGGGTTTCACCATTAACTGCTCATTTAAATATGTGCCTCCTGACACCCCAGAAGACTCAAGTTGCTACAATGTTCATTCTTTACTGTACTGCTAACACCATGACAAGGAAGATGTCTAAATTGGGGGAAATAGGAGTGTTTCCAAATTCCTGGGTCTGAATGCACATGTAAGTTTACATCCTGACAGACTACCAAGATGCGACTGTGGTATGTATCGTTTTCCTGAGTGCTCTTTTGTACAGAGACCTGGGGCTGCAAGTTGCAGGTACCGGGAATCCTAGTCATATGCCAAGAAAATAAAATAATTTGGAGTAGGCACCAGCTTGGCAGTTAAGGCCAAGCTATCAATATTAAACTTTGCTTAAAGGAATTAAGGACTTTGTAAAGGCCCCTGCTAGTCTGGGAGCCTGATGTAATGATCTAGCTCTATGTCTGGCTGTCATCAAGTCCTGAGTACTAATCAGGGTTTTGATGCTTGTGGCCTCTGTGTTCTTGGGCAAGTCACTTCTCTGCTCTGTGCCTGTAGAAAAGAACAATGATACACCTCCTTCTCCTCACAGAGAGGTTATGCAAATTCATTAGAGACTGTTTGTGAAGGGCTTTGAAGTAGAAAATCACACTATAATTGCTAAGTATTATTTAATAGCTCCTTTATAGCAGGCATTTCCTTTTGAATTACCCTGCCTGATATTTCATTAAAATGACATCACGCTCACTTGCAAATTATAGTGGCAGGTCATGTGCCTGCCAGTATAATGAAACATGAAGAATTATAAATACCCCCCCTAAATAAATTAATTTCCAAGAAGTTATCACTACTGAGGTCAGACTGTAGGCCTCTAGTTTCTCACATCTTTGACACTAGCCATATACTGATTCTCATTTATTTTTGTTGACTTTTGTAACGTTAATTAATTAAACTGTTCTTTTCATCAATATTATTAAGGATATTTTTTTCTTCTCAGATTAAATAATATTATTAAAATGCGTGTGATATATAAATCAAATACCAGAGATTGAAACAGAACTATCATTTTCTGTACCTGCATTCCATGCCAGACCAGCATACTGTAAAAGGAGAAAATTACAAGAAAGAAAATAAAATGATGTGACTTTGTATAGACATGGAACAAGAGCAATTTTTTGGTCCTTATGCTGTAATTTTTTGAAGGTGGACATAGGATTGCCATGCAGGAACTTCTAGGTTCTTCTCTGGCATATTTCATAGTTTGGATTCTAGGGCTGTGCTCACACTGCTGGCTTAGAGTGACTTGTGCTCTTATTCCCCAAGCATCCAGGGAGCTGTAAGTCCCAGAATCACAGAATCACAGAATGGTTGAGGTTGGAAGGGACATCTGAAGATCATTTAGTCCAACCCCCCTGCAGGGTCACCGAAAGCATGTTACACAGGATTGTATCCAGGTGGGTTTTGAATATCTCCAAAGAAGGAGACTCCACAACCTCTCTGGGCAGCCTGTTCCAGTGCTCTGTCACCTGAACCATAAATAAGTTCTTCCTCATTTGGCGATGAAACCTCCTGTGGTTCAATTTACACCCATTACCTCTTGTCCTATCACTGACCACCACTGAGAAGAATTTGGCCCCATCCTCTTCACATTGTCCACTCAGGTATCTGTAGAGGTTGATATGGTCCCTCTGGGTATATCCATATCTTCACTTGAGAGAGAACCTAAACAGTCATGGGGGCAGGACTCACACCTGGACTCCGTGTACAGCTAGATAGAGCTAAGGTGAGCATCTGGGAATTTGGAAAGCACAATTTATCCCACAGCTGGAGACACAGCATGATTTCAGTAACACTGAGAGGTAGACAGGCTCTTCTGTAATTCAGAGAGAAACGAGATATTTGTCTAAACTTTGAGCATGGCTATGCTACTTTGATTCAATTACTTTTTTTTCAAGATACACAACCTTACCTAGCACTTTAAAAAATGTGAATATTATTTTTAGTTTATATAATACATCTTAGAATAATAGCTGACCAGAACTGACTACTAATAAGGAAGTGATAACCATTTGTTGGACTCATCAAAATGGGTTTTTAATATGTGAATTTGTTATACTTTGGAATCATTTTTGGATCATAAGTAGGAAGCACTTTCAATTTTTTTCTTTGCAAACAGGTATTTTTACAAACAACTACAAAACCAGGAAACATTTTAGAACAAATGTAACAGAAAGATACAGAAATAAAATGTGTTTTTGAATACTTTTCCAATAATTTTAACTATTCTAACATAAACAGCATACACTGTGCAACAAAAGAGTAACTGTCAATATCTGTGTTCTCAGCAGAAAGGAACATAACAGGGAAATAATTTCACTTTGGATGAAAAGGCATATTTCTGGGACCTGTGTTCCCTAACTGAAAACTGATATTCAGGAGAGATAGCAAAACAATGTTCTGGAGAGCAGAACATGCTGCTAAGTGTCTATGGCACCAGTGAAGTGGGAAAATGTCTGGACATGCTGTTTGCCAAATAACTGTTATTTGTGAGGGAATAACTCCAAACATATCCTACTGCTTTGGCACACAGAACGATCCAATAAATGAAGACAGACACTGACCCTGGTCTTGATCTACTGAATGTAATTAAAGAAAAGATCTTAAAGATTTTTTTCCTAGTAAATTAAAAAGAATGTTTTTGTTTGTTTGTTTGTTTGGATTTTTTGTAACTTTTAATGTTACAATATATCAACATATCATTCTTTTTTTTTCCCCCTGCCCCCCTGGTTTTTTTTTTTTTTTTTTTTTTTTTTTTTTTTTTTTTTTTTTTAGAAATAGTGAAGCTGGGGAACTTAATAAGGAAAATCTTTAAATCTTTTTCTCCTTCTCCTGAACTGTAAAAAAAAAAAACATTTGAATAAGATTTTCACATTCACATTCAGCTCCTACAAGTAAATTTTAGGCCTTCAAATCACTTGGATGACTTTGATATTACCCTCTTAGCAAAGGGGAAAAGCAAGATCGCGGGGAAGGAGGGGGAAGGAGAAGTAGCTCTGAATGTTCAAATGGAAACATTGCATCCTTAGATGGTTTATTTCTTGGAGAAAAATCTTCCACACATAGCTCCTCTTGGAAATGTGTTTCCATTCAATGATGCATTTCCTCTATAGCCAAACCCTCCCTCTGTGGGCTGCTGGCATTATTAACATCCAGAGCCCTCAGGATCCTGAGACTTCATCTGACAGTCAGCAGTAAGAAGTCTCCTGATAAATCCATGGTACAGTTTCTAAAATATCCCAGTTTACTTGTGTTATTGAAGGCATGATAATTTTTAAATTGTGTAATTTAGAAATGTCAATGAGAATTGGCCTTTTGAAATGAAAAGTCTACCTGTACCCTGTGTATAATGGGCATTTCTTTGTTTGGCAGGTGGCTCCTTCTGTGTAAAGGGAGAAGCTCTATTTGCTCCTTAATGTGTTTCACCTTGTCTTCACGTTTCAAGAGATTTTGTCTCTTTCTAAGTTTATCACATATTTTCCATCTGAATAGCTGTTGCACTCATTATAAGGGAGAAAACATAATAATTCTAGAGAAAATGAACTCTTTCCAAGTTTATTTGTTAAAGAATATAAAGCTTGCTATAGAATATTAAGAATATAAAGGATATGTTAGAATATAAGGCATGCCTTGCTTCCTAATGAAATGTCCATGTTCCACCCCCCAGCCCATCAGTGATTCAAAATGATTTCAGGTCATGCTCAGTTTAAAAATTAATTGAAAATAAATTAGTACCACAAGGGTATAGCTGTAAGCGGTAATTTTGACTGACAGTGGGATGAAAAACTGTGGATTTAATCACGTCACTTTTAAGAGCATTTTATATATATAAAATGTCTCAACTTCCCACAGGCATATATAGTTTTAAATTGATCTTAGCATATTGGCATCTTGAATATTGATTCATCTGAGTAATGCAGGAGCATTGTAGAAAAAAATAATTTAGGAATTATTTTGAGATACTTGTCACTAAATATTATTTCATCAAAAAATGTAACAGCCATTCTGAAAAGCAAACAAACAAACAAACAAAAACACTTCTCCTATTTTATCACTGAACTGCTTTACAGGACTTACAGTCTTCTAGTGGTCAGAAAAGTCATGGCATTGGGTCTTTGATACATGGTATATGCAGAGTATTCATAATGATATAGAAGAGGAGACTGACCCTAAAAATCATCATTATTTAGCAATACTACATGAGGAAAAAACAATTTCCAATGTGTTTCCCCTAGTTCTTCAAAGATTGTCCAAATGCTCATCTTGATAAACTCCTGGAATCAGTGGCAGGGACTGTGGTCCTGTCTGAACTTTCAGGCTCCCCATGGTAGCCTAGCTCTGGTGCTTACAACATGGGAACAAGGACAAGGATGTGATTTCAGGTGTGAATTAATACCTTAAATAAAATAAGCACTTTCCAAAGCAATTAAAATGTTTGAATACATTCAAAATCCATTTGGAACAACATAAACAAAGTTCTGTCATGCATAACTCTTTTGAAACATCAGCAAACTGAAAAATTACTAGCAATGTGGCAACACCTTACTACTTAACCAGAAGTGAGCTAGAACTTGTTAAAATACAACCCTCTCCTTCCATTCATTTAAAAAAAAAAAAAAAAAAAAAAAAAAGTCAGAACACTTTGTTCAGAGTTACTGATTTACTGCTGTTGAAGTGATGCTTTACATTTAGATGATGCTTTGGACCTCTAAATTTCGAGTCTGTATTTAAGGGCATAAATTTAGGGTCTTATAAGAGTATAAATTTAGGGTATTATTTAATACCTACAATGGGATCAAGTACATCTTCATCAAGTTTGTGAATGACACCAAACTGAGCAGAGCAGTAGAAAGAATAGATGCCATCCAGAGGGACATGGACAGGCTTGAGAAGTAGGGCTATGTGAACCTTGTGAAGTTCAGGGCCAAGTGCAGGGTCAGTGCAAACCCAAACACCAGTACAGACTGGGGAATGGATGGATTGAGAGCAGCCCTGCAAAAGAGTACTTCAGAGTACTGGTGGATAAAAAGTTGTACATGAGCACTTGCACCAGTGAGCACTTGCAGCCCAGAAAGCCAACCATATCCTGGTTGCATCAAATGAAGTGTAGCTAGCAGGTTGAGGGAGGTGACTGTTCTCCTCTGCTCTTGGGAGACCCCACCTGGAATATTGTGTTCAGCTCTGGAAAGAGAATTGGAATTATTACAGCAGGTCCAGAAGAGAACCATGAAAATAACTAGAGGGATGGAATACCTCATCTATGAAGGCAGGCTGAGAGTTGGTGTTATTTAACCTAGTGAAGAGAAGGTTCCAGGGAGACCTTTTTGTGGCCTTCTGATACCTAAAACAAACTTGAAAGAAAGATGGGGAAAGACTCTTTATCGGGGTTTGTAGTGATAGGACAAGGGGTGATGGTATTAGACTGAAAGAGAGTAGATTTATATCAGATATTAGGAATAAATTCTTTACTGTGAGGATAGGGAGACACAGGAACTAATTGCCCAGAGAAGCTGTGAATGTTCTATCCCTGGAAGTGTTCAAGGCCAGGTGGGACTGGGCTTTGGGCATCCAGATCTAGTGAGAAGTGTCCCTTCCCATGGCAAAGGGGTGGGCTAGATGATCTTTAAAGGTCCCTTCTAACTCAAAACATTCTATGATGCTATTGTGTGATTCATGATCTTGGGAAATAAAAGAACTAAAAACGTACCACTGAGATTTCTTTTATTTTAAAGGTGAAGTTGCTAAGGTGAAGAATAGAAAATCAGTAACTCCTGAGAATAGTTATGAGTAGATTACTTGGAATCTTTATTGAGATTTTGTCATATTGCTTTCCTTTGTCATCATCCTCATTCCTCAATATAATCCACATTAAAATATCTCCAGTCCAGGCTTGAGGTTGCTTTAGAGATACTCCATCTTACTGAGGGATTTCTGATTTAACTAAACAATTGCAGTGTCAGGCTTCAAAACTTAGTTTTTGAGATTCATCTAGAAGTATTTTCATTTCAATAATACTGGCAAAACTGAGGAAAAATTCCTCATTTCAACATTAAGAATCTACAATGTGAACACCTAGAAATAAGAGGTTTAATGAAGATGAACTTAAAGAAGTAGCACATAGGTAAGTACTTTACAGTGGGATGTTAGTATTCTGGCCAGCAGCCATCTGCCAATACCCAGAGAGTGTTTTATAGGCAAAGGTAATATACACATAGATTGCAGAAATGGTCATATTTCCCCTGGCTGTTTATGTTTAAATCCAACAGATGTATTAGATAAACAGTGTAATTGTAACAGTGTGCTAAACTTAATTTTGGAAATGGGAAATGAAAATGAGTAAACATTAGAGAAACATTTAGAAAGTTATTTGGTTTTATAAGGTAATAAGCTTCTTATAAAAGGAGAAGGAGAAGAAAAGTTATCTCAAAGAAGATCAGGAAAAATAAAAGAGTTCCATAAAGAAAATTATCATCTTGGAACATTTAGTTATTCTGGACTTAAGAAAAACAAGACAAAGTTATCGGTCAGTATAGCTTTAAATGTCTAATGATTGGATTCATTTATAAAAATTTTCTTCCAGTTACACAAAACTCAATTTGATGCCAAAGCTTGTCATGGAAGTCAGGAAATAAAGATTAGAAAATTAAATCAGGAAAAAAATAAATATAAGGCTGACAAAACCTTGGACAGAAAATGAGGTGACAGAACTACATATTGGCTAAAGTATATATAAAACTACATATAATTTTTCCAAAACTATAAAAAGAAAAGAAAAACACTTGTATACAGAGAAAACATGGAATACACCCCTTCCACAGCCATCTGCTACAAGGATATGACTGTTCAGATGTGCTGTTGTGAGGGGTGAGTAAAACAACCACCTGAACAGGACCTGCAAAGAGGAAAAAAATCCCTTGACAAGCCTAAAATCTTGTTTCACATTTCTGTCATAACAGGGTTTTTCCAGTTCCACCATACCACTTACTAAAATTGTGTTCTGAGATAAACCTAATATGGTGATCTATGGAAATATGGTGATTTATGGAAAAAAAATGTAAGCTATGGTCATCACAAGACAGAAGTGAAAATATATTAAGTACCACAACCAGAGAATTTCTCCTAATCTAAATGTATTAAAGATTACCACTGAGTCTAGAAATGTCCCCAACACATAAAAATATAAATATCGGTTTTCAAATTAGTAAAACTGTTGGTGTCTGAGTTTCTTTACATCAGTTGATTGAAAATGTACTTAAGCAGAGCATCAGTAATTCTTATAGTGTAATTGTTTGAAGTCAATTTCACTCACTTCTTTAACTCCAGAGCTTAGTTAAAAAAGTGGCGTAAAGAAAATCACCATGATAGTAGTTGCAGCATCACAGGGGCTGGAAGGGGCCCTCCAACTTCTGGATGGAAATTCACATAAATCAGGAAAGATAAAGCTATCCTTTCTTTGATAAAGGCAAATAAATGAGTAAACCGCATCTTTTCAGAATACCTCTAACAAATAATAATTAATGTTACAAATTTTATATGCTTATTATAATGTTCTAAATAAATAATTGGGAAAAAAATGGCACTCTTCAGTTTTGACTTAAAAACATATGGATACTTACAAATCATCTTTAGTGAAAACCATTAGAAAAAAAAAAAAAGCAAAACAAAACACATTTAAGCTGTGCAGGTAGCAAGGAATTCCTTTTATAAGATCTCCCCTCACAATTAAGGAAGATAATTGGTAAGCACTGATGAATCAAGTTCACGTTAGTGTCTCTGAAGCTTTCTGTTAAAGCTTTGATTTCCCTGATAAATTCACATAGAAAATAAATGATCTCAACTAGTGTTGAGATTGCACTTTGAGTTAGTCCATAGGTTCGTTTCCAATGCACCATGCCAATAACCACATAGAGTTGGGATCCACATGAAGGTCTTTTAATTAATTAATTAATTAATTAATTAAATAACTCTTCAGAGTAAGGTGCTTGGTGATCCTTTGCAAAGCAAGCACACCTCTGACTCAAATCACCATCATTTATACACAACTTGTGATCTTTGGCTAATTTTTATTGCCTGTTACAGCTCACATAATTTATCTATTGAGTTTGCTCATTACAGAGGAACAGCAGGGGGGAGGACACCAAATCCCTCATTAGTGTACATTAGCATTTTGATAGGTGTGTTTTTTAATATGTTAATGACCCTCAATGAGCAAAAGGTTATTACAGGTCAGTCTGGAGCTGTTTTTCCTTTTTTTTTTTTTTTTTTTTTTTTTTACCTTTTATCCCTTATCTTCCTTGCTTCTGCTAGTTTAAGGCTACCTGTCTCTTTCTTGTTTTCTCAGCTAAAACACTACACAAGTTATAGAAAGACTATGCAAGTTACAGGTCTCCCTGTTTTCTTCAAGGCTTTTTTTGTTTTGTTTTAGTTTGGTTTTCCAGCTTTGGGACTACATTAGGACTCCAAAAGAAGAGAGAGAAGATCAGTAGGTGATCTGCCTTAGTGGAGGGACAGGCAAAGTGCACAAATAACCAGGCATCTTCCAAAAAGTGCATATGATAAGAAATGGAGAGAAGCAGAAAACATGCATAACCAGGAAAGAGAAAATGCTGTTAAAAGAGTTAATCACAGACATAAAATGTTTATAAGCCATTTATAGTGCTGAAGCTTTTAATTTTAATATGCTGTTTTGGAAATAGTGTGATTATTTGCTCTAATATAATGTGCAAAGGCCATAATAGATAACAGTAATAGGTTGAAATGTTCTGAGAAGGCTGCATTTCAGCCCAAGCAGTCTGTTAATAGATATGGGGTATCATGCTTGCTAAATTGGGACAATGTATTTATGGCAGTCATCCAAGAATAAATCAAAGGATGGGGATATGGTTTTTAATGGTTTACATTTGAAATACTCTATTTCTAGCTCTCTGTTGGACAAAAGTGAAAAAGATCAGGAGAAGGCCACCCTGGAGAAGAGCTATTATGGCTAGTGCAATTCCTGTAATACTCTTAAATCTTGACTTTTCAATGCAAAAGCGTGGGGTGATTTGCAGTGCACGCATCTTTTCACAATGACTGTAATAACTATATATTTCATTGGATTTTGTAGCTTCAGTGAATGTTTCACTTCACAATTGACATGAAAACTAAATTCACACACATTGTCTGATACAATGGCTCAGTTGACGAGCAGTCACTTGTCACATTTCAGTGACTTGGTTTATTTAGATCATGTGACCCTGTCCTTAGAGTTGTAATTAATACATCACAGGTAAAAGCATTTGTGTGTTTTACTTCAAAGTGTTCAATTTAACCTAAGATATGAAAGAACTGCCATTTAGCATCGAAGTCACAGGGAATATGAGGGTTTAGGCACTCAGATTTCTGAAGAGAGAGAAAAGCTGTGGCCGCAGACCTTTTGCCTGCATTGTTCTGTAAATAGTCTGGAACCTGATCCAACAGATGATGATTTGTTTGGTTTCCCTTTGGCTGCAGAAGCCACCTTTCTTTTCAGTGTAGAACTGGACACGAAGAGGGAAGGTTTGGTGCATGCCCAGGTCATGTCCCAGTATGGAAACAGATGGTAATTAGGGTCTATTCCAGCCTAGAGCCAGAAACTCAGAAGCATCTCTATCCCTGCTAGTGTAGGCGTAGTCTCAGAGAATGAAAAGCACCATTGTTTTTTTCTGAGACATTTGGCAGAGAACAGTGAATGTGGCTGAACGCTGTTTCCCCCACCACATAAAAGCAAGACAAACTTCCTATGAAGTGGAATCGGACAAATGCCGGGAAGTCAGTGACTGACTAGGGCAAGAACAGGCAAATTCGTAGTTCACTAAGCATGTAAAAACAAGAAAGCAGACAACAAGACACTCCTTTTACCTCAATTGAAACGTATTAAGTGGAAACTTCAAGACTCAAAGAAAGAGGGATGCCAACAAAGAAGCATCACTGCATTGTAAAGTCATGATTTAAATTAGCAATTTCTTTCTAGCTTGAGACTATTATGTCATAGGCAAAGAGGCAAAGAAAAGTTAAAAATATAAAGAAAAGCAGTGATAATATGTATTTTTAAATGGGTATGAGAAAAGCCATGAGTAATTTAGCAAGATATGTATACAGTTACAGACTTTTTGCAGCACATTTTAATATCTTGATGTTTTCAAATGTTGTCTTTAGTCTTTCCATTAAATTGTTTCCAAGTTTGTTTGTTTGTTTATTTTTTAATGAAAATTTAAAGGCCAAATTCAAGTTATATCAAGAAAACCACTAATAGGTAGCTACACTTTATGATGTGGACAAACATGAACTAGCATGAATATAAAAGCTGCAGCAATATACTAATTTGATGCTGAGCCCGGGGCATTAACTGTATATAGTTCTAATAACTATTTAATAACATTTAAATAACATTTCCTCCACCTCATTCCATTCCTCCAATAATGGCTCTTAAACTCATGCATTTTCTTTCAGTGGTAATGATTTCAAATCTGATCTAAAGCCTGTAAGAAGCAATAAGAGTTTTTGATTGGAATCAGTTTCTGGAGTTATGACTGACAATTTTATGTGTGGAAAATTGACAGGTGACCACTGTTGCAGGAGAATGCCTCCTAACTCACACAGTTTAAATCAAATCAGTATTGAAGTGTGTTATTGAATTATTAATGACATGTAATTAACCAGCAAAGAGCAATATATATTCAGGATCAATATCAGGAATATAACAGGTAAATCACTATAGTGAGGTCTTACCAAAGGTTCATAAACTGTTACAAATTTCTAAGCACTCTTCTGTAACTAATCTCCCAAACTTCCAATCACACACATGTGCACATGCACACACACAGAGGTCACTGTGCACCTTCCTCCTCAGGAGGTGTGGGTCACCAGCAATCCTCCACAGTGGTTCTTGTGGAAGCAAAGGGTGTTCCAGCATTGGCTGAGCCCATTGACCCACAGGGGAAGGAGTCCCCACACACCTGGGGAGTTCCACGTGACGTGGCCCACACGTTCAGCCCCTGGCTAGGTGCAGATACTCCATGGGATGGTGTCCTGTCTGGGCTGAAAGGAGGTTGCAATGCCAGGGTCACTTTGTGCAGTATCAAGCCTGGTTCCCAATTCCCTCTCTCTACTTTTGTGATTTGCCATGTTTTTTTTGCACTTCTTTTCCAGCTAATGCCCCCATTCTTCCCCTGTCCCCATTTAATCTGAATGTTGGTCATCTTGGTCATCTTCATTTTCAGAACTGTCTGCATTGACAAATCCCCCTTTAGGCAGCTTGGTGTTTCCACTAACACAGCATGGTTTATTCTCACTTTCAGCACACTCCTATGCATGCTATTTTGCAAAAAGGACAACACATAAACTCCCTGACAATACATGTATTATCTACAGAGATTATAAACAATTTCAGTCATTTAGCACCAAAGATACCATGAGACAAGTATCATACACTTCTGAAGACCTATTTTAATGTTAGGTACAATTTTAACTTCATTTACTTGAAATGAAATACTGTGCCAGGATCCCACTGTTTTCATGCTTAAAAACTTTGTTCTAACTTTCAGACTAAATGCATTTATAGCAAACCAGAAAAAATTGCTTCTGGGCTAGCACTGCCCTTCAGTATGCACAGACGTGCTGCTCCTTGGTGCTTTCTTTCTCTGTCACCATGTATCCACAGATAATTTTACCACAAAATTAATTATAGAAATGTTGATGGAAAGGGACCTCCAGGGCTCTTCTGCTCTAGACTCTGTTAGAAATAGAACTACTGGCAACTGTATCAGGTCACACAGGGTTTTGACTAGATATATGTTTGAAAACTTCCAGGAAAGTAGATTTCACAACCTGCTGGGGCTCAAAGGCCAGAAAGGAGGGGAATGAGGGCTTATACTTTGGGTTACCTACCAGGTTTGTCAAGCCATCTCCTCTAGAGCCCCTGTTTTCTACAGGCTGTACAGATCCAGTGCCTTCTGAAAACGCTGATGATGAAGCACGTTACAAAACACATTTATGTGTTGTTTAGTATGAAGTTACCTGTGGCAACTTCTGACATCATTCCATTCTGCTGAAAGGATTTTGAAGAAACTTTCATGCAATATTAGCTTGTTCCTCAGCTGTAAGGAATATTGAATATAAATCATTTATACTGATTGTGCAAGAGCAACTTTCAGTCAGATTACATGCATTCATCCACTTGATAGATGTTCACAGCCACCATGGTAGGTAGATGCCTAGTTCCCTGCCAGGGCAGACGGCAATCAACTGAGAAAGTCTTTGTACCTTTTTCTCAGTCATACAGTAGACATTCATCTTTTGGATGAAATATTCCACTGTGTTGATATAAGCTTCCTGAGGGGACATGTGTACTAGTCTTAGGGTTATATTTACTCATAAGGGCAACATTCAACAGTCACAGAAGATGGAAGAGCCTGGATGAAAGATCATGTCTCAGTCAGAAATAAGGAGATCTTTTCCTGAGTGTAAAGGTTCATTTTTGTCACAGCCCAAGATTAACTTTGCAATTGCTGACTGTTTCAGTCCAACTTTTAAAGGGGAAGAGGTAAGGAATTTACACAATTATTTCACTAAAATAATTTTCCTATTTATATTTTCAAAAGAGATATTTTAAAATTTACATAAGAATAAATATCTACTAAGAGGAATATCCGTACATCCTTCTGTATGAAATAGCATAAATCACTTGTTTCCATTATATATTTTTGTCACATAAACCTAGATAACTCCCTTAAACATCTTACATTTTTGCATACTAACTGCATGCACTGAAATTTCCTGCCATAGTTTTGGAACACTGTACTGAGCATTAGGCTGCAAACTGGAGAACAAAATGCCATAATTTATTATTATTATTATTATTATTACATAAAAATATAGTCAAAATAATTTAGTCAAAATGAAAGACGTACACAGTATGGGCATAACTATGGAAGTAGTCTAAGGCAAGAGAACTTTCAGCTGTCAGATGAAACCAAGGCTAGCTCCTGGTACAGGTACTCCTTTAACTTAGTTTAGGGTTGAAATATTTTATTAGTACACTTGTCAGCAATAGTACTGTTTATATTTTGTCGGGCTGCCATTTATGTAAAGTGAAGTGTCTTAAAGTGGGTACTCATGGGTACTGAGCAAGTGCAGTCAGGGAAGGTGTAAATGATAAGAGAATGGTTCAAATACATATAAGACTCGGTCTTCTCATGTAGAGCACTTCTGTATGCATGCACACTGATTCACAGTTGGAGACAGCAATAGACCAGTTCCTTAAAGGCAGAAAAATTGACTTGGTTATGGTAGACCATGTAAAAAGACAAGATAATATAGGACTTTCTCCAATGTGCTAGTTTGATTATAATGTATTATATTATCAATCAGAAGTGGTGGAAAACCCTCACATTCTTACAGAACATAACTATTAATATTGTCCAGGCAGGTCATAAGTACAATTAGTGAACAGTAGACTGGAATTTTGTTTGTTTGCTGGCTGTGATGGTATAGAGAAACAGTTTCCAAAAGTGTCCAAATAGAAGCCTGAAGCCACATATAACTGCTTTGTCTGTGCTTTCTATGTCTTTCCATGCTGTCTGACTCTCATTCAAATGTTTTATTTCCATGCTCTAAGGCAACTCTGAATAAAAAATCACTGATGTGTCTCTCTCTCTCTTTTTTTTTTTTTTTTTTTTTTCTGGTGTACAGTGGCTAGCAGTGGAGTTTCAAAGTATATGCTAAAGTCATTTGGGGGCAGCTTGCAGGGGCTCTCAAAAAAGCTCTATCTTGTGGCCTATGGTCACATTCTGTTTGAATAATTTCCTTCTCTCTCAAGTGCACCAGATGGACTTTTTGCATATAACTTCTCAAACTCTGTTGCAAAACACTCTTATTCAGCTGCAACAATATTTTATTCCACTGGCAATAGTGAGCTGGACATTGCAATTAACATTGCAATTGCAGTTTTCACCTTTGGCAGGAATTACTGTTTTTTGCTGTTGTTTTCTTCTCTCCCCACCCCCCCAGGGGGAATTTGTTGTCAGTTAGTGTGGTCTCTGAACTTACATAATTGACACAGGAGTCTGGTACCTTGTATTCTTGGGGGTAGAATGGGTAAAGGCAATTTTATTTATTCATTTATTTATGGAGATTAGCAAATGAACTGTACATAGTCAGACTAATATAAACCCATCCTGCATTTAATTTGTCTCCTCTGCTTTATACCAAGTCTCTGCATTTAGTGAGATTTGGGTATTTTTCTTGAGTGGTCATATTTTTTTTGTGTTATTTAGTGACCTATATCTGTCTCATTCTCCACATTTGGATATGGGTTTCCTCACCAGTTTTATGAATCATAGAAACATAGAATAGCTTGGGTTGGAAGGGACCTTAAAGACAATCTAATTCCAACTGCCCTGCTGAAACATGGGGTTAGAAATTAGAGAGCAACTGATTAAGAATAAATACGTAGGTAACACTTATTGCTTAATATGTGCTACATTTGTGATGTACTGTGCCTGTGCTGCTCTTAGGCCTCCAGATGAGCCTCTGGGACCCCAATGACCAGATCAAACCAACCTTATGGTTCGGACGGTGACCAAGGGTTCAGAGAAAAGGAGGGCTGTTTATAAAATGATAAGATAAAGAATGTCAAACATGCAAGGCCTCGAGATAACAGGAGCCCCTCGGACCCCGAAGACCTTATGACCCAGATTGTGACCAAGGGCTCAGAGAGCATGCACAGGGAGACAAGGGGAAAAGTTCAACTCTGATGAAGGCATCTTACTTCATCCTGACGACCACCCTGACGACCACCAGAGAGTACTACACAAGCGCAGAAAGACTGATAATTAGCATATGAAGCGTGGCTAGGTGAAGCTAGGAAATGACTATGCATAGATGTGTTGCAAAACTTAATGCATATGTAATATTTTAGGGGATAAAAGAGAATGCAAGTGAGCAAATTGCGCACACTGTGGTGGGACTACCCCCTGTGCTGCCCAGCACTGAATAAGCATACCTACTTTACAATCTTACTGATTGTGGAGTCAGGTTTTTGCAAGTCATTTGACGACCCAGGCAGGAGACACTCTGCTCAGCTGCAGGATCGACTGTGGAGTGGACATGCCTAGGTACACCCCGAGTATTTTCCTCCACTCCCAGCCACTCACCATGGGAGCAGACAAGGACCTCCTGAAGCTGCGGACAAACGGTATGGTTTACAGTACAGGAAGGGCCTGTAAGTCGTACGCGTTGCTGGGGCAGCTGGTAAATCGTGCAGAGATGTCAGACATGCAGCATAGTCCCCATAAGGGAGGAGGGTACCCTACAGGCTGACCAATAGAGTGGTCAAGGGGGATTTGGTGATCTATAGAGTGGCTGATAGCAATCCTGGGAGTAGATCGAGCAAATCCAAAGTTACCGCTGCTTCCCAGTTTTGGGAGCCAGGATGGACCTGCTAATGACTGTATAAGAAGCAGGAGAAGGGTAAGCAGGCCTCTCACAATTGTGACAAGGTTACCTGGGTAATGTTTGCAGCTGCTGGAGGGATACTAACTGGAGTGTTAATAATTGTATGTCTTATTCGTAAATGTCCAAGTATTTTGTGTTGAAAGTATTTGTGTAAGTGTATGTGTTTGAAACAAAGTGGAGTGAGTCAATCCACGAAGAACAGTCAGAGACAATAATTGTTTAGTTGGTTATCATTCTAAATAATATATTCTTGTGGTATGAATGAGATGTGCTAAGGGCCTCTCTGTGTGATTGCATGATTGTGCTGTGAGTGAGACACAGCATCGCTGTGAAGCGAGTGCAGAGTTCCGATCCACGGTTCCATATTCTCCACGAGGGGAGCGGCCAGAGACGAATGAAGTGCATGTCAGACCGAAAAGAGGTGCTGTTTTATCCAAGTGTTCATGGTGATGCACAATATATGTGCCCAGCGGTGTATCTTGTGATCCTACTTTTACTCTTAAATGTTTTGAGTGTGACAAGAAAAAAGGTGGAAGCATTATCTAAGTAACAGTTTAAAAGTTTTGGTATATTCGCTGTGGTGTTTGGTCAGTTTCCTAAGTATTGGGGGTAGGGGGCTGACTGGTTATCAAAGTGACAGAAAGGAGTGTCACTTCTTTAGTGGTTTGGGCTTGAGTCCTGGGAATTTGGTAAGAAGGGGGAGAGTGAATTTATTTAGGCCTCAATACCTTTTTAAACCCCCATATTGCTGGATACGCAGGAGTGATTCCTTGTTTTGTATGGGCTTACTAAAAAAGTGCATAAATGTGTTGCAAAACTTAATGCATATTTAATATTTTAGGGGATAAAAGAGAATGCAAGCGAGCAAATTGCGTGCACGACTTTGGTGGGACTACCCCCCATGCTGCCCAGCGCTGAATAAACATACCTACTTTACAGTCTTACTGATTGTGGAGTCAGTTTTTCATGAGTCACTGCCATGTGCAGGCACACCTCCCACTAGACCAGGTTGCTCAAAGCCCCATCCAACCAGTCCTCGAACACTTTCAGGGATAGGGCAGCCACAACTTCTCTGGGTAAACAGTTCCAGTGCCTCATCATCCTCTGAGTGAAGAATTTTCTCCTAATCTCTAATCTATATTTCCCCTCTTTTAGTTTAAAACCATTCCCCCTTGTCATTATCTGATTGAGCAAAGAGCTGATCTCCATCTTTTTTTATATGTCCCCTTCAAGTACTGAAAAAGTGCGATGAGGTCACCCTGAAGCCTTCTCTTTAGGCTGAACACCCCCAGCTCTCTCAGCTTTGCTTTGTAGGATAGGTGCTCCAGCCCCTTGACCATCTTTGTGGCCCTCCTCTGGACCCATTCGAACAGCTCCACATCCTTTTTGTGCTGGGGGCCCCAGGCCTGGACACAGCACTCCAAGTGGGACCTCACGTGGGCAGAGCAGAGGGGGGTGAATCACCTCCCTTGACCTGCTGGCCACTCCTCTTTTGATGCAGCCCAGGATGTAGCTGGCCTTCTGGGCTGCAAGCGTGCACTGCTGGCTCATGTCAAGCTTTTCATCCACCAGAGTATTTACAATTTCAGTAGAGCTGTTATGGGGTCTCTGAGAATCCATAGTCCTCTATTATCCATGTAGTTCCTGTGGTGTAATGGCCACACGGACACCAGGGTTCTTTTAGGATCAGTAATTGCTACTTCTTTATTGGTGACATACCTTCCTTTTTTTTTTTTTTTTTTTCCTGTCCAGGACAGGCTCCCTTCTTATACCATTTGCCCCACAGCAGTACTTTTCCATTGGTCAAAGAACTTTGCCCGGCAACAGCAAAACATCACAACTTCCATGCCTTAAAGGCTGGAGAACAAGCAACCCGAGACAACAAGGCGTCTCCTGAATCACCCTTTTTTGTTCCCTCTAAACTCTTTATATTCCTGATGACCTCATCGTTAAGAGCCCGATGTTATCACCAACCATGGGACTTGTCGACCCCCATGGCCACACTCCCACAGTTCCTGAAGACAGGATGTGTTGAGGACTAGACACAGAATGCTTGAAACCAATCTGTGAAACCTTATACCACAATGGCATTTGTCATCCCTAAAGAAAAGGATGGACAAGCTACTCACCAATTTGTTCTTGTGAAAAATAACACAGATAAGCATACACTAACTGCTTCAAGGAGGTGTTTTGCATTATCTTGACTGAGTTGAATTCCACTGAAATCTCTGAATGCCTTTTCCTTGAGTGGGATCATGCTAGCCTTTCTCCATAACCATGAACATTCTTGATTTCACTGTTTCTCTTCCAGGTTTGGAAGTATTCTTTAATAGTTTCAGGAGCACATGTGTGGCTTTCTGATAAACTATTTACTACACTCAAGGATGAATTTGGAGTGTTGATCCTCCCATTGTGTAAATTCTCGTGTCTCTGTTGCAATCAGGAGGCAATATTACTTTCTTTCAGCTGAATAATCAGCCTTCCAACTGGGAGCTGATATTATGGAGCATGAAGGTCATGGTAGTGCAGCAGAACTCTGTTATGCTGTGGTACTAGCACAGAACTGCCAGATTGCCAGAGATGACATTTAAAAAAATTATCTGTTGTCTTTTTCCATAATATAGGTATATTGTGGATATGATAAAAGATAAAATGCAAAATAAGATTACCATGATTAAAAATAATAATAATAATAAATCTTGCATTTTTACTAAAATTATGTTAATGTTTTCTTCAGTAAGGACAACCAAGAAACCAACAAATGCACTGAGAAAAATCCCATCTCTATTCCATCTCTATTGTTTTTATCTGACAGCAAATATAAAAGCCTATCTGATCTGAATCCTCTTCCCCCGTGGGGGCGCCCCCCCCCGCTTTTGTGTTGCTTGAGTCACAAAAGACTAAGCCAAGCTAAACTCAGGGAACTGTCTTTTCATGAAGTGTTAAATGGGAATATACAGGATATAATGGGAATACAATTCCATTTTCACAGTGATCCAGTACTGCACCTCACAGAACATATGGGTGGACTACATCAAATGTTCTTGCTAGCAAATTCTGCCTCTCCAAGATGCTGTTTTACCTCTCATTAGTGACATCTAATTGCAGATTTACTATCAATATGCATCTGTCTCTTCTACCACAGTACATCCAAAAGTCCAGGATTTATATTGGGTTTAAAATATTAAATAATATATTGTAAAATAGCTTGAATGATATTTGACATCTGGGGCCTGTGGATCATATTTAGAGATGTGCCAAACTTGTTAATTTGGAAAATATCTGCTGTTTGCAGAAATATGCAGTGCAATTGGATTTGCAACAGAATGTATCTATGGTTTGAGCCATGCAAATTCCAGTTCTGCTTATTTTGATCTAACTGTATACAATGAGAGAGTGGTGATTTTTAAAATGCATTAGATGTTTGCTGCTCTCTATCTACTGAGACCAGCCTTGGGATTCTCTTTAGAATCATACAATGATTTGGGTTGAAAGGGACCTTTAAATATCATCCAGTTCCAAACCTCTGCCATGGACAGGGACATCTCTTACTAGATTAAACTGACCAAATCTCCATCCAACCTGATGTTGAGCACTGCCAGGGATGGGTCATCACAGCTTTTTTGGGCAACCTGTTTCAGTGCTTCACCGCCCTCATAATGAAAAACTTCTTCCTTATAACTAATCTAAACCTCCCCTCTTTCAGTTTAAAACCACTATCCCTTGTCCTATCATTACATGCCCTTGTAAAATGTCTATCTCCATCCTTCTTATAAGCCCCCATTGTCTTCTACTGAGACAGAGTTGAGAGCAGGCTGTATACTTCAGAGAACTCTCCTTGTTGGCTCATGTACCACAGAAAACAAATACAGAAAATAGATCTTCTTTTTTTAAAAGCAGAGGACATTTCTTCCCAGCAACACTCAGAAGTATCATAGCCACATTTTTCTTGATCTAGAAACAAAGAGCCTGTATTCCAAAGCTAATATGAAAACTTACATTGAATGGAGAATTACACTTCTGCAAAGGCCTGCCTACTCCCATCTCATGCATACTGTGCATGTACACATGAGGCTTTCACACAGCATGTAGTTGTATGAATTGGAATTACACCATTCTGTAATTCTATTCCGTAAAAGAGGTGAGCTCTTCCAGGGAATTTTTGCTTCTAGAGAAACTGTGTTATGAAAGAAACCTAGTATTGTCACAAGATATCTTAAAGGCTATGCTATATCCATATACATATATATATTCATATATATATTCATATATAAATTAGATTGTAGACTTTTTCCCCAAGAAAGATTAATTCACCCAAAGAACAATTCAGTACCAGCAGCTAAAAAAAAATCATACACTTTTTCCGACTTTTGATGAAGGTTAGCTTCAGTGCAATTCGAACCCAGTAAGATCCATACCCTTTCGCCCATTAAAAACAAAACAAAACAAAAATCAGTGAAAGTCATCTATTTCACTGTTTCACAAAAGGAGAAGGTGGAGAAGGTCTCTATAGGGAAACGGGTTCAAATGGATATACCTAAAAACATCTTAAAATGGCAGGATCGGAAAGAGTTAGCTAAGCTTAATTTCAGTTCAAAGAACATACAAGTAGATTCCCTTGTACAGAGAGAACTAAATTAAATCCTTATGAACATGCTGACCTGTTGGCTTGATGTTGTTGTTTGTTGTTTTGTTGTTGTTGTTTTTTTTTAATGTATTTATTTTTTTCCTATGGTTTTTCCCTTTGTATTTCTCCCTTGATAATAGTATTTATACATTTTGTTGAAATACTTTCCTTTCCTCCTTTCTGTTTTCAAGAACAAGCAGTACATCTCAGGAAACTGCTAGTTCTCTTTCAGGACAATCTTTCTTCTTAAACTGAAGCTGTCTGAATCTGGGTGGTCATTTTAACATCTCACAGTAAGTTCAAGTACACTGGAAACAGTAAAAGGAAAATGCAGTACTAACCAAGAAACCCTATAAATTCTTAATGCAAAATAACTTATTGGTTTAAATACTAACGTATTTCTTATTACCCAGACCTTCTCAAAAGTACCATGAGTACCTTTTATAAGTATTTTAGGTACAAACAGTTCAGAGTCTTCAGGACACAGAAGTAATCCTTGGTTATTTTTCAATATGTTTTTAAGTACAGTCAACAATAAAAGTTTGTAAAAGAGTTTTAAGAATTTTCAGTGTAATACAACATTAAGTAAGAAAAAATGGATGCAAAAGAAAAAATGCAAAAACAAAAATCTTATGCTGGAGAAAAAAAATGGTTTTAAGTGCATTAATTGAAAATCACAGAATCACAGAATTTCTAGGGTGGAAGAGACATCAAGATCATCGAGTCCAACTTCTGACCTAACACTAACAGTCCCCACTAAACCATATCCCTAAGCTCTACATCTAAACGTCTTTTAAAGACCTCCAGGGATGGTGACTCAACCACTTCCACGGGCAGCCCGTTCCAATGTCTAACAACCCTTTCGGTAAAGAAGTTCTTCCTAAGATCCAACCTAAACCTCCCCTGGCGCAACTTAAGCCCATTCCCCCTCGTCCTGTCACCAGGCACATGGGAGAACAGACCAAACCCCATCTCGCTACAGCCTCCTTTGAGGTACCTGTAGAGAGCGATAAGGTCACCCCTGAGCCTCCTTTTCTCCAGGCTGAACAATCCCAGCTCCCTCAGCCGCTCCTCGTAGGACTTGTTCTCCAGGCCCCTCACCAGCTTCGTCGCCCTTCTCTGGACTCGCTCAAGCACCTCAATGTCCTTCTTGTAACGAGGGGCCCAAAACTGAACACAATATTCGAGGTGCGGCCTCACCAGAGCCGAGTACAGGGGGACAATCACCTCCCTAGCCCTGCTGGTCACACTGTTTCTTATACAAGCCAGGATGCCGTTGGCCTTCTTGGCCACCTGAGCACACTGCTTGCTCATATTCAGCCGACAATCAACCATCACTCCCAGGTCCTTCTCTGCCTGGCAGCTCTCCAACCACTCATCTCCCAGCCTGTAGCTCTGCTTGGGGTTATTGCACCCCAGGTGCAGGACCCAGCACTTGGCCTTGTTGAACTTCATGCAGTTGACCTCAGCCCATCGGTGCAGCCTATCCAGATCCTCCTGCAGAGCCTTCCTACCCTTGAGCAGATCGTCACACGCACCTAACTTGGTGTCATCTGCAAACTTACTGAGGGTGCACTCAATGTCCTCATCCAGATCATCGATAAAGATATTAAAGAGGACCGGCCCCAGCACCGAGCCCTGGGGAACGCCATTAGTGACCAGCCTCCAACTGGATTTGACTCCATTTACCACGACTCTTTGGGCCCGGCTATCCAGCCAGTTTCTAACCCAACGAAGCGTGCGCCAGTCCAAGCCAAGAGCAGCCAGTTTCTTGAGGAGAATGCTGTGGGAAACGGTGTCAAAAGCCTTGCTGAAGTCAAGGTAGACCACATCCACAGCCTTTCCCTCATCCACCCAGCGTGTCACTTTGTCATAGAAGGAGATCAGGTTCGTCAAGCAGGACCTGCCTTTCATAAACCCATGCTGACTGGGCCTGATCGCCTGCTTGCCCTGCAAGTGCTGCATGATGACTCTCAAGATAATCTGCTCCATGAGCTTCCCTGGCACTGAGGTCAAACTGACAGGTCTGTAGTTTCCCGGGTCAGTCCTCCGGCCCTTCTTGTGGATGGGCGTCACGTTTGCTAGCCGCCAGTCAACTGGGATCTCCCCCAATAGCCAGCACTGTTGATAAATGATGGTAAGCGGCTTGGCCAGCTCCTCTGCCAGTTCTCTCAGTACCCTCGGGTGGATCCCATCCGGCCCCATCGACTTGTGCACATCCAAGTGCCGTACCAGGTCACCAACCATTTCTTCATGGATAGTGAGGGCCACATCCTGCTCCCCATCCCCTTCCACCAGTTCAGGGTACTGGGTATCCAGAGAACAACCGGTATTGCCACTAAAGACTGAGGCGAAGAAGGCATTAAGCACCTCCACCTTTTCCTCATCTCTTGTAACTAAGTTTCCCCCCGCATCCAATAAAGGATGGAGATTCTCCTTAGTCCTCCTTTTTGTGTTGATGTATTTATAAAAGCATTTTTGTTATCTTTAACGGCAGTAGCCAGATTGAGCTCCAGATGAGCTTTGGCCTTTCTAATTTTGTCCCTGCACAACCTCGCAACATCCTTATAGTCCTCCCTAGTGGCCTGCCCACTTTTCCAAAGATTATAAACCCTCTTTTTTTCTCCTAAGCTCAAGCCACAATTCTCTGTTCAGCCAGGCTGGTCTTCTTCCCCGCCAGCTCGTCTTTGGGCATGTGGGGACAGACCGTTCCTGCGCCATTAAGATTTCCCTCTTGAAGAGCGCCCAGCCTTCCTGGATTCCTCTGCCCTTCAGAACCTCCTCTCAAGGGACTCTACCAACCAGTGTCCTCAGCAGCACAAAGTCAGCCCTCCGAAAGTCCAATACAGCGGTTTTACTGGTCCCCTTCCTGGCCTCACCAAGAATAGAGAACTCCACCATTTCGTGGTCACTCTGCCCAAGACAGCTCCCGACAATCACATCCTCCACCAGTCCTTCTCTGTTTGTGAAGAGAAGGTCTAGCGGGGCGCCACCCCTGGTAGGCTCACTAACCAGCTGTGTCAGGAAGCTATCTTCCACGCTCTTCAGAAACCTCCTAGACTGCTTTCTCTGGGCTGTGTTGTGCTTCCAGGATATGTCAGTGAAGTTGAAGTCCCCCACGAGAACAAGTGCTGAAGATTTCACAACTTCTGTCAGCTGCCTGTAGAACTCCTCATCCGTCTCCTCATCCTGGTTCGGCGGTCTGTAACAGACCCCGACCAGGACGCTAGCCTTGTTGGCCCTGCCGATCCTAACCCAAAGGGACTCGACCTTGTCATTCCCAGCTTCGAGTTCTACAACATAGGAAGACTCTAATATAGAGAGCCACACCACCACCCCTTCTGTGCTGCCTGTCCCTTCTGAAGAGCTTATAGCCAGTCATTGCAGCACTCCAGTCATGAGAGTGGTCCCACCACGTCTCCGTGATGGCAACCAAGTCGTAGCCTGCCTGCTGCACAATGGCTACCAGCTCCTCCTGTTTGTTACCCATGCTGCGTGCATTGGTGTAGATGCACTTCAGCTGGGCCATTGCCTTATCCCCCGGCCTTGCTATTGTTCCCTCTGGCACAGCTCCAACAATCCTTGCTTCATCCCCGTCCCCCTTCTTACCTAGTTTAAAGCCCTCTCAATGAGCCCTGCCAGCTCCTGGCCCAGGATCTGTTTTCCCCTAAAAGATAGGAACCCATCTGCGGCCATCAGGCCGGGTGTCGAGTAAAGTGCCCCATGGTCGAAAAACCCAAGATTTCTGTGTTGGCACCAGCCCCTGAACCACGTGTTTAGCAGGTGGGCTTTTCGTGTCCTCTCTGTACCCCTCCCTGCCACCGTAGGGATGGATGAAAACACCACATGCACTCCCGCTCCATCCACTAACCATCCCAGTCCCCTAAAGTCTCGTTTGATAGCCCTCAGGCTTCTCTCTTCAATGTCATCACTACCTGCCTGGACTATCAAAAGAGGATAGCAGTCAGAGGGGTGAACCAGGTTGGGAAGCTTCCTGGCAACGTCCCTGACCCTGGCCCCAGGGAGGCAGCAGACTTCCCTATGGGTAGGGTCAGGCCGACAAATAGGGCCCTCTGTTCCCCTGAGGAGAGAGTCTCCCACAACAATAACCCTTCTGTCTTTCTTGGTGGAGGCAGTCCTGAGGCGTGGAGTCAACCTCCTCGCCCTAGGCATCCTCCTGGGTACACTTGCTACCTCTTCCTCACCCACCGGTCTCTCAAGCTCCAGGGCCTCAAACCTGTTGTGTAAGGGCACCTGGGAAGGTGGGGCCAGTGGGGGAGGGCATCGCCTGCCATGTCGAGCAGGGACCTGTTTCCATTCCTCCTCAACTCCCAGATCCCCTCCCTCTGCCTGACGGCGACAGGGCAGGGGGTCCACCCCCATTTGGGGTGTCTCACCCCAGTATCTCTCCTTGAGGCCCTGCAGGGAGTTGCTCCACTAGTCTATCTCCCGCTCACACTCCCTGATATCCCTCAACCTCTCCACCTCCTCCTTGAGCTCCACCACCATACGGACCAGGTCATCCACCTGCTCACACCTCACACACGCAGTTTCTCTGCCTCCCGCTGATGGCAGCAACAGGCTCAGACACTCCCTGCACACGGTGACCTGAACTGCTGCATTTTTTAATGGGTAGTCGGTCTGGGTGTGTACCGACTTCCTGGAGAGCGCACCGTGCCTGGTGGAGAATACAATGAATATGAAAATGAATACAATGTTTTTAAAATATCTTAAACTTCAGAAATTACAGCATTATTAGATATGCACAGTAATACAAAATTCTCTAATATGAATCACTAAAGTGAAGATTTATAAATGCTCAATATGGAATAGTGTCAACTGCAACAAATTACAGTTCATTTCAACAGGAAGGCAGGGAAGAAAATGAAGGTAAGGTGAATCTGTAAAAGCTGTAGTCAAGCCATCTAACTTAAAACATGTTTAATTTCTTTGCTCTGTTTCCAGAAATAAAACTGATATAACTATAGTCATAACTATAGACTAGCAAAAACTCTGGCCATCTTTGCTACGTTGTATACTTCCATATTTAAAGAAAATTGTACCTTAGCTTATAGTTCCAAATTTTTCTCATGTCATATAAAGAGAGATTGAAAAACCTGGTGTTGTTCAGCTTGGCCGGGAGAAGGCTTGGAATCATTCTTGCCTTTAACTGCCTAATTAGTACTTAGACCAAAGACAGAAGCAAACAATTTGTAGAGGGGCATAGCAAATGACAACTGACAAATGTTTCAGCAAAGAAAATTCCAGGAGAACACATGGAAAAATGTCCTCACACTGATAGTAGTCAAACACTGTTCAGAAAGTCTATGGAATCTTCATCCTTGGAGATACTCAGCATCTGACCGGACACATCCCAGGCAATCTAATGTAAATTTAAAGATGATTACCCTTAGAGCAGGAGATTTGACTAGATACCCTCCAGTGGTCATCTAAATTATCTATACTTAAAATCTAAGATCTAAATTATTGCTTGATCTGAAGATTTGTAAGCAGTCTGCAGGGCATATGGGAACAATCAATTGTCTAAAATTCAAGTTCTCCCTTGATCAGTCTTTCTCTGAACTGAAGAATATTTCATTTCTTTCTTTACATGAGGGCTGGAAAATAACCTGGTTGAGGCTTGGTAATACATCATTCATCCTAGCTGAAAAACACAGCAAACTAATTTTAAGTACTACCAGCTCCATGAACATACACAGTCATTGAGAAAGAGGTTCTTCTTGTCATTTTTAGGTAGTTACAGTACAGAGATTCACAACTGAGCTACTTATTAATATTCTTTTAAGTAAACAGAGAGAAAAAGGGTTATAATGAGCAGTTCATCTGGTCTATTTCAGATAAGTCAGTTGAAATGAATGATGCCTTGAAATGGGTTATTTTTTTCTGCTATTGGCTAAAAATATAGGCAGCTAGTTCAACATTAAAAGTGTACTGTCTAGATACTCAAATGAAGTTAATCTCAACCTAGTTATCTTATGAAAGGTGTTAATATCTTTGTCCTTTGTTAGTTATTTTCTCAGGTATAGTCATCACCAGTGTAGTGGGTTTACATCGCAAGGTTTTGGTAGCAGAGGGCCATAGGGGTGGCTTCTGTGAGAAGAATCCAAAAGATGTCCCATATTAGATAAGGGGCCTGCTGCTGTCCAGAGCCAAACCAATAAGCGATGTTGTTTGCTCCTCTGTGAGAGCAGATTTAAGAAAGGGAAATAAAAAAATAATGCGGCTCAACAGCAGCTGGGAGAGTGAGGAGTGAGAAACACACCTGTAGACACTAAGGTCAGTGAAGAAGGAGGGGGAGGAGTGCTTCAGTCGTCAGAGCAGAAGCTTCCCTGTGGAGAGGCCCCTGGTGGAGCAGGCTGTCCCCCTGCAGCCCACATGGAGCAGATCTCCATGCTGCAGCCCATGGAGAAGCCCTTAGTGGAGCAGGTGGATGTGGCCTGGAGGAGGCTGTGGTCCATGAAGAGCTCCACAGGAGCAGGAGATCTGTGGGGAGCTGCTGCCTGTGGGGGACCTGTGTTGGAGCAGTTTGCTCCTGATGGATTGACCCTGTGGTATGGAGCCATGTGGGAGCAGTTCTTGAAGAGCTGCTGCCTGCGGGCAGCCTCCACAGGAACAATTTGGTAAGGAAGTCATCCTGTGGGAGGGACCCCACACTGGAGCAGGTGCAGAGGGTGACTGAGAAGGAGCAGTGGAGACAAAATATTAGGGACTGACCGCAATCCCCATTCCACCATTCCCCTATACTGCTTGGGGGGGAGGAAGTGGAAGAGGGTGGATGGGGGAGAAGGCGTTTTTGGTTTCTTTTTTTTTTTGTTTCTCACTTCTCTAGCTTGCTAGTAGCAGTCAATAAATTTTACTATCTCCCTACTCTGAGTCTGTTTTGCTTATCACAATAATTGTTGAATGATCTCCCTGTCCTTACCTCAACACTTGAGCCCATTACATTGTATTTTCTCCCACTTTCCATTGGAGGAGGGGGAGCGAGAGAACAGTTGTGGTGGAGCTCAGCTGCCCACTCGAGTAAAACTACCACAACCGGGTACCATACTCATGTAGTTCAGAGTCTGAGTGAGGACCAAACTGGGGAGAGTTGGTAAAAGCGTTGGTAAAGTCACTGCACTTTTTGTGCTGGTATTCTTTGCTAAGGAAGAACCAGTTGGGGATGACATAATAAGTGGAATTTTTGTCTGTAGTGACCTTAAATATGGAAGTCAGCAATCCTGAGGTGAGGAAGGAGAATATCAGAGTGCAGACTTTGCACTTCAGGAAAACATTTTGAATTATTCATGAAACTGGTACTTGGCATCACAATAGCAGGCAGCTCTGAAAGGCTAAGAGCTTCAGAAAGCTGGAAAGCTTTGTCCCACTGCAAGCATAGTCCAGTCTGGTATTTGGAAAGACAAGCAGACTCCTGATAGGGGACTGTCTTGGCTAAGATGGGACCATTGGCTAGAGTCCTGAGGCAGACAGGTAATGACACAGGTAGGGAGAGACTGCACAGGAGGAATCTAGAAATGTTGTTCAGGCATATAAGGATGCTATCAGAAAAGCTGAAGTTCAACTGGAGTTGAGCAGAAAGCCCTAAATAGAACAAACCTTGAGCAGGTCAGTATGATTCCAGAGCTGACCGTGCTTTGGGCAGGGGTTTGGACTAAAGTCCTCCTGAGGTTCTTTCCAGACTAAATTATCCCCTTTAGTACTGAAAGAAGGACTAGAAGGAAAGGTCAAGAAGGAAAACATACTTTATTTTCATGAAAACTGAGTGTATCACAATCAAAACAAAGAAACAAAACAACAACATACCCTGTTTTGGTAACCCACTGTTTTATCTGCCATAGGAAAAGAAAAATAAATGCTCAGTCAGTAAATTTTAGAAACTAGTTCATACTAAATAAAGTCAGCATAAATATTGTCTTTGGTCTAAAGATTTAACTTTGGATGTTTAAAAACACTGAAACCATTACACGAACTCATCAAAACCCATTCAGAATCTGCTGCAAGTGTCTCTCTCCTTAAACTCTATATGTGAAGAAAAGTTTACAGAATATGTTTTAGTTAATGTTTTGAAACAAATCTTCCAACATTTAGCAAACAAATACTGACATAATATGACTTGAAGCATGATTGAATTTAGAAATTCCTGACTTCTCTCTAGGATCCTGCTATTAAAACACACACAACATTTTGTTAGAAAGATAAAAACATATTACTCCACAAGGACTACAAAGGCAGACATTCATGAGTGTTGGAAGGTAATATGACTCATTCAGACTGCTATACAAATGGTGTTGTGTTTGACTTTTTTAAGCTGTGTACTTTGTTATAAACACATTAAAGAGCATTGCTCCTGGAGCAGACATTTATTTCGGCATCATTCAACATTTCTTTCTATTAAAATCAGAGATATGAGGAAACCTTCTGAGATAAAAGTTTTTGAGATTTTATTTGTCTAGAAGTCATACATTGTCTCCACATGTTTAAATGTTTCAAATATAAGAGGTATTAGATGGTCCAGGGCTTTTAATTTTGAATTAATTTATGGTTTATGATGTAACTATGATGTAAAGTCATCAGTTTCTGATGCCAGTTTGGAGGCTTAAGTAAACTTAAATATCCCACATACACTAGTATTTCTCTCACTATAATCTGAAATATCAAGGTTCTTGTAGTCATCTTATTACTGCTGCAATGGTAGGGAATTATGATCATGACCAGATATGAAGATGGGCTATGAATATGGTGAAGGAGCTGGAGGGGAAGATATATGAGAAGGGGCTGAAGTCACTTGGTTTGTTCAGCCTGGAGAAGAGATGATTGAGAGGAGACCTCATCGTGGTCTACAGATTCCTCTCAAGGGGGAGTGGAAGAGCAGGTGTTGGCCTCTTTGGTGACTGAGGAAATGGCTTGAAGCTGTGACAGGGGAGGTTCATGCTGGATATCAGGAAAAGGTTCTTCATTGAGGGGGTGGCTGGGCACTGGAACAGGCTCCCCAGGGTGGTGGTCACAGCACTGAGCCTGACAGAATTCAAGAAGAATTTGGAGAATGTTTTCAGACACATGGTCTGATTTTTTGGGTGGTCCTTTGGGGACTCAGGAGATGGACTTGGTGATTCATGTGGGTACCTTCTAACTCAGGTTATTCGATGATTCTATGATAGGTTCCTGTACAGTGTAATGTTGACCAATGGCAGGAATAATACTAACATTTCCACAGTCATACATAAATTAAAAGAGTTCTGTATTCTGTAGATTTTTTTATAGGCATTTTGCAGTTTTGCGGGTGCTTTTTCCCACTCAGAAAATGCTGCAACCTATTAGTTCATTGGATGCTTTGGAATTCAGAGTTTGTGATGGTAAAGAAAGATGTTTTTTATTTGTTCAATACGATTATTAATACTTTCTTGATGTGTTACAGGTGACCAAAGAAGAACTGCGACCTTGGGAGAACTCAGGTTGAAGATAAAATTCAGAAAACAAAAATAATGTTTCATCTACCAGTTCAAATTGAGGATGAAGCTTACACACAATGTATTTTGGCCTGTGAAGTTATAAAACATTCAGAGAATGAAAATCATGTGTTTCTAAAATGAGAATAGAAATATGACAGAAAACCAGGCAGTCAGAAGTAGAAATGAAAAGTCTGAATATTTCTGCCTCCTTCAATTATCAGACCAGTATCAGGAGAATTTGGATTAACTGTCACTCATCAGGAGAACAGGGATTCAATTGCTTTAAAGCAGTGAAGAGAAAGGAACCTGAGGAAAGCATTGGGGAGATATTTGGGGGTACAATATTATTTTTCTTATTTTAATAACATAATTACGTAAGTCCTTAAAGAAACAACATCTTCTGGGACTCCTTACAATAACACATAAACTCTTGTCACACCTGTGATATTATTTATTAATGTATAATAATTATAATATTTATATAATAAGAACATAATTATTCATTATTTCTTATTTAAGAAATAATGGTCATGAAACTGTAGAAGTATTAAGAAGTTGACCCTTCAGCACCTTTTAAAAAATCAGATCTCTATTTGAGGATGGTTGTTTTTGTCCTTTATTCATTTCTCAGTGTGGTATCAGAATACTGATACCAATTGAACTACTGTATATGACACTCATGTGTAGAAAAAAATATATATATTTTCTGTACTTTGTTTAAGCCTATTCTCATTTCTATTCTTTTGAAGTTACAGTAATTTCACTCTTGTATGTAGTTTTGGGGAGAAAAATATTAAAATGGATGTTATCTGAAATAATCTATAGAAGACTGCACTGAAACAATATATTATTGAGCTTTCACAAGATTAAAAAAATATTTGCCTATTAATAAAATGGTATTATGCATTTTAGATATGTAACATAAGATTATCATCTATGAGGTATGACAAAGAGACACAAGATCAAATCCTGACCAAATTTATCTTTCTGTAAGCTTTGATTTCCCTAAAAGCTATCAAGACCTGAGCTATTTTTATTGATTCTATTCTGTTTAGATTTTTTTCATTTGTTTCAAATAACCTGTAGCCAGTTCTTACTTTCTTCCATTCTATATGAAACTTCTGTTATAAAATAAACGTTTTGAGATTATCAACCAAAATAACTTATTTTAAGCAGTCCAGGGGTTATGAAAGCAGTCATATTCCATTTTTTGGTTAGAAGACATCCCTTCACAAATATTCTATTTCAGTACTACTTCATGACAAGCAGTTGTATTCTGAAGTTATTTATGTATCTGGGTATGTCTATGCACAAGTATGAAATCTACAAAGAAAATTCTAGTTATGACTGTGGGTTTCCTGGCTCATCTGTAATTTTACCTTTACACTGGGAACATCAAAAAAAAAAATAATCTGGAAAATAAATTCATGTCAAACCTATGCAATATTGACATCAGTGATTTCCTCTGGAAACCATATGGATATTTTTTTAACCTTGGCATTTATTGGTTCATATCTAAAGAGGATTGGATTAGGAACAGGTACTGGGAAACAAACCTCAGAAAAGGTGGTGCAGTGCCTTGGGGTGCGTGACCTTCCAATCTCCTTTCCCAAATACATTGTTTCCTGCTACTAAGAAAATGTCTCAATTTTCTAGAGTCATAGGGAATCCACCCTGACTTGACTTGAGCCTGAAAGCTCGAAGGAGCTTTCCTAAACATTAAAATTAACTGCATTGTTGCTTTTTGGAATGGAGTTAGCTTTCTTCACAGCAGTCTGAATGGTAGTGTATTTTAGATTTAGACAAACAGTGTTGATAACATGTCAGTGCTTTAGCTACTAATGCTTGCACAGAGTCAATGCCTTCTCTGTTTCTTACTTGGTTGCCCAAATGAGTAGGCTGGGGCTCGGCAAGAGACTGGGAGGAAATACAGCTGACTAAAACTGACCAAAGCAATATTCCCTACCATAACATCTTGATCTGCAATAAACTGGGGGGGGGGGGGGGCGCGGGGGGAGAGGCGGGGGTGGTGGTGTAGTTTATCCAGAGTAGCCATTGCTTGGAAACTGGCTGGACATCAGTCTACTGTTAACAAGTTATTTCTTTTGCATCACTTTTTTGTTTTCTTCTTTACTTTTTAAAAAATATCTTTATCTTGATCCATGAATATTGTTTTGTTTGGTTTTGGTTTTTGTTTTTGTCACTTTTGTCCTTCTGATTCTCTCCTCCATCCCACTGTGAGGGACTGAAGAAGATGCTGGGTGGGGACTTACCTGTCAGCTAGGGTCATCTTTGAGGTTGATCCCTTGATATTCTTGGCTTCTGATGGAGTAATAGCTGTCAAGCTTTTCAGTAAAATCCACACTTTCAGGACAGGGAATCAGATTATTAATTTATTGTTTATTTATTTATTTATTTATTTTCAAGAATAAGCACCGAAGAGGAACCTTTGTGAGGCACAGGGTGCGACAAGGAGAAGTCACATTATGAAATGGTCTGTGATACTACACATCATAAAATTTCAGTCAAGAATCTCCACTTTGTTAAGTGTACAAGATATATGGCCAGGAGAAAAGATTAACTAAGAGTGCACAATAGAAAAAGAAACATTTTGTTTATTATAACATTAAATCTGTTTATACATATCACTATTTTGCTTCACAATACTGTTCCAGGCAGTATTTCAGGTAAGAAATGTTTTGGAAATATTTTTTTTTTTTTTTTGTCATTTAGTATTTAAGTCGTTATATGCTATATATGAATAATATGCCATTATATTAATATTAAATTGTGTCTGGCTCCCAGATTAATTACTTACACTAGATAATGTCTATCCCACACAGAAATCCTTTACCCCATCAAAACTTATATATTCAGTGTTGTAATTATCATTAATTTATTAGAAAGAATACATATCAAATAGTAATCAAGGTCTTTAAAAAATATTTTAATATATCTTACCTTTCAAGAACAAGACAAAAACTATTCATTTTAAATGAAAGCAAATCAGTCTTTCCCACCTCTATTTTTGATCCCTCCTGTATTTTTATTTCCAATCGTAGAATTAGCAGCCAACCTAAATAATGTAATACATCCATATTAATCTACAAATGGAACACCTTAAGCTATTGTTTCCAATTTGTTTAATGTTTTCCAGCTGAATTACTATTTTTTTAAGCAAGGTAAAAAAGAACTTTGCCAATATCTCATTTGTTCCCAAATTCCCATCCCCAATCCCCCAAATCACTCTTTGGTGCGTAAAAAATATATAAAAGCCAATGACTGAGCAGTTACTTAGTCACTTTTTTTTTTTTTTTTTTTCAGATCATTTTTAATTTCATATTCTCCTAAGGCATTGACTGCAAGAGTCTGCAAACAATTTATAAAATAAATGTATATTCTTCTTAAGAATAGATCTGTAATGCCAAATAATGGATATTTTTTTTTTTACCCTCTCTGTGACACTTACCGTCCTATAGCTATAGTAACTTAATGCTTTTTCATCCTCCATGCTCTCAAGAGTAAAATCAGGATGGACATATTTGTCACCATGGTAGCAAAACACTACATGCATTTTAACCAAAGCAGATGCAGAGAGTACAAATCCTAAGATTTTTTTGGTTTTGGAGAGCTTTGAGGTGGCTCGCTTAACTATGAGTCCCTACATAATAAGGAAGTGGAATATTTCCCTGCTTTTGACTGCTAAAGAAACCTGTATATTCTGTACCCCTGCTTGTATTCCCCCTGAGAAATGGCATAAAGCTAGTTATCGTTTCTTTTCCCTTAGGGCAGGCAATGAAACCTTTTTACAGTAAAGTTGTTATTTAAAAGATGAGGTCATTTTTATAAGAAGTTTGCTACAATGCAAAGACTTTCACCTTGTGATAGTATCACTGCAGTTCACAAAATAACTAATGGAAAATTAAGGAAATTGATATGATTTGTGAAGGTCTGAATAGTAAGACAGTACCTCAGAGCAAGTACCTTAACTGTGCTGCATAGCTCCTGGCTGAGACAACTATGTCACGCAAAAGGAATATGGAGGAGTATTTTTTGAAATACAGTCTCTTTCTTCAGCTATGATATCTGACTAAAGATAGGTGTCTCAGGTATCATTCACCTTCCCTCATGGTCCTTTTCATTGCAAAACATATTCCTTCTGGGTTACAACCCTATTAGGAAAATGTGCTTGATGGATGGTAATACACAGCAGAGGCACATATAAATTAGATAAAATCATCTGAAACCTGATGGGAATTGACAAAGTCAATTTCCCTGCTACTTACTCTTTCACTTTCTCCCATACATGAACTACTACACCTGTTAGTGAGTGTCAGCTGATACTCATAAAGAAAGTGTGGTTCTGCTTTGCACTGTTTTCCTTCAGCTGGTGTAAGAATGACTTGTCTGAATTAGGACAGCCTCCTCCTTTCCCATTTTTATAATCCTTGCACTTCACTATCCTGTGGTTGTGCTTTTGCACATTATTGTACCAACAGGAACAGCAATTAGGCAATACCCTACAGACAGGGCATTGTCAGAGCTGAATCCTTGTGAATGCATAAGGACAGAATCCAACCAACTTCCTACTGCATTCAGCAAAACCAGACAGGTCTACCCTGTGCAACAGGTTGCAACCCCTAAAGGTACCTGGAGGCAATTTCTGTGATCTCTCCCTAGCACTTTCTCTGCAGGGAGGCCATGCTGTACTGTCCCAGGCTGAAAATATTGAGAAGGCACAGTCTAGTTAATTACACATCTATTTGGTAACCACCAAAGGCCTCTGCTGAATATGCCTCTAGCCTCTTCTCACTTCTTTTTCCACTCCAACTATTGCAGGAAATAAAAGGATCTCATAAAATTGAGAGCAGCTTGTGGATTGACTTTAGTAGTGATGAAGTAGGCACTTTATTACTATTCACTCTGTTATAAGTCAGCCTCAACTGTAAACAATTAGAAATGCTATACATGGAGGACATAAAGATATTCAATCCTGCAAAAACAGCTTAAAATTTATACTTAAGGGAGAAATTTAATATGAGTGACATTCTTGGTGGTTTATAGTTCATTGCCAGTATTTTTGTTTCTGCAAATTGAGAACCATTTTTTTTTTTTTTTTTTTTTTTTAGTTAGCTATTATCTAGTACTGACTTTATTGCAAGCAACACTTGTTTACAAGATTTTTAATTTTATTGCTTATGGCATAATATTATTGCAGCGAATGGTATTTTCAAGCATGGAAATATCTTCAAAGAAAAAAAAAAATCATATTAAATGAGATCCTGGATATTAACATTAAAAATCCAGACATTTTTTCCTCATGCTATTTGCTTGTTCAGTCCACTTCAAATAATATCTTATTAGAATGGTTAAAACAGAATAATCATGTTTCCTAAGAACAATTCTTCATAAAACAGGTAGGGGAGAGACACTCTTCCCTTGTTTCCATTCCATTTCCATTCCAAATATCTCATACTTTGATGAAGACAGACTGTAAATTACAGCCATCATTGTACAATAACTATGGCAAAAACAAAGCTGACTGTTACATATGCATTATTCTGTAAAAACCTTTTTAGTCCTTATTCTTCCAAGCATGCACAGCCCTGGCCTGCACTGAAATGGGCCCCTCGGCCATGGGGAAGGGTGTGGAATAGCCCCATGTGAGGCTGGACAAGGACAGTTGGTGTCCTCAGGGCTCTGAAAACAGCCTCTCCTGCCAGCAATACATGTTCTCACACCTTACAAGGGCTGGGTTTGGGAGATACTGCAAAATGCCCCAGTCTCAGCTGGAGGATTGTTTGCTGGTTTCATACAGAGCTCCTTAGGTCCATAGTGCTTCTGAGCACTAAGTTGGGAAAGACTCCCTCGAATGAGTTTAGATTTCAAAATTTGCTTCACTTCATCCTCTGGATGATCCTCTGGCTGCCCCTGTACTCTTGCTAGCTGGTGAAAAAGTCTGGTGATATGGCTTCACAAGGGATATGAGGAACATTGGGTGGGTGAATCTTCAGGGTTCATGAGAGTTTCAGGAAGCAGATAAGGCAGTGAGCAGTGGTGAAAGGTCCTGTTGACTACGGTCCAGTCTGGCAAAAATTTGAACTGTCTGGAGCTGTTCATCAGAAAAATAAACCTGGTAAAAGACAGAGAAAGTCATGTTTGGTCTGTCTGTCTGTCTGTCTGATGACCTATTAAAGATGGTTTTGGCATTGTTCAGCTCGGGTAGGGGGGAAGGTTTTGTCCTGCTGAAGTCTAGCTGCCAATAGATGTGTGAGGCATTTGGAAGACTTCAGGACTGTGAATTAGCAAAGAGTGTCTGCTGTGTGGATACATTAATGTAGCTATTACAAGAAAATGCCGCCAGTGGGACTTTCTCTGGGCATCTTGAAGAAAGTTACTGTAATACCATGGATATGGCTTCAGGATCTGATTATTACTGTCTGGTTGTTGGTCTAATGACAGGAGCTGAAGCTGTTTTGCATGTGGAGGAAGACTGAACTCCTTCCAATATGTATCTGTGAACAGGGTGTTACTTTATAGAACGCCATGGCATCAGACCACTCAGTAGGACAAATTATGCATGCTGTGGGGCCATGGGCACATTCTGAAGGGGTTTAAATGGTAAACAGCTCCACAGTCACTAGGATGCTACGTTTTCCTTCAAGGTCGGCAGGTCTGCTGAGACATCAAAAACTATTGGAAGGTAGCTAGTACACTGTGGAGATCAAATGCCACCACATAATACTTGCAGAGTTTATGACTGTTATGAAAAGCATTTTCATGCATTTCACTGCCAGATTTGGAGCAAATTGTAAGCCCCTCACACATCCAGCTTTGTGAGTCATTGAACACCTGCAGACTTTCAAAGGCCCTGTGGTAGAGGCAAGGGACACCGGTTCCTCAACACCATGTTTGCAGTCTTCTCTGAGGCTGGGATCCCCATTCATCCGTCTTTTTCTTGAAAAATATGAGGGTCACAGCAGGAGAAGTGAAAGAGCATATCAGCCTCTGTGACAGACTGTCCTTGAGGTACTTCTTCAGGGCTGCTAATTTAGGATATGACAAAACACAGATGTTCCTGAAGGGAACTTTCTCAGAAAGTTCCTTCTTCCCAATAAGTCCTTTCTTCCTAAGAAAGAAAATTCCTTCTTTCTTGAAATCAATGCAATGGGCAGTTATGCAGGCATTGGAATAGCAGTTTCTTCCCCTTTCTTGAAGACATAAGTAAAGTTTCTGTACTCATCTGGGAGCACTGAACAGGGGGAGGCCCATTTGTCTAGGGCAGGGTGATGATCCTGGGGTCTGCACAACTCAGTACTGCAGCCTGTGGGGCTGGGCAGAACTGAAGAATCTCATGGCTGAGGCTGTGTTGGGGTAAGGACATGCCACAATCAGGAAATACCACATTTGGTATGGGTAATTTTGTAATTTTGTTCCTGGCTTGAAATCCTCCAGGTAAAGGAGGGCTGCCACACTGAGAAGTGCTCTTGGCAGCAAACACAGTCAGAGTAATGGCACAGACAGCCTGCTGCTCATAAGGGGCAGCCTGGGGCACTGTGACAGATGCACTCAACACCTTGACCAAACTAGCAGTAGTTTGGTTCAGGCTCTGAAGGAAGTAAAGAGCCTGAAACAAACCTCTAATGTGGTCCTATAACCTGAATAGGCCATGAACTTCTTTAATTCCAAACTATTATTTGAAACACACACAAGATCAGGTTGCATATTGTGCTTTGATATTCATGTGTGGAAACCAGAAAATAGATCATGCAATTATCACCTGAATAGCAGGAGGTTCTTCCAAGACAAATTTTCAAGGCACAAAAGAAGCTGTGGGTAGAAGAAGTCTTTTGCTTACCTCCTCCATCTTACACAATCTGTCTACAAGTCAACCACTTTGTTCTATAATATGACACTTTGTTCTATAATATGGGTGAGCTTTTTTTGAAGCTCTCCCTGGTAAGCTACTGGCTGCATGGCAGTGATCTGCCCTACAGTTGGGATATTTCTCAAGGTTATTCCTCGAGGTTGAGAGACCTCTTACTCCTGGAGATCTTTGGTAAGTAACTGATGTCATGCATAACTGATATCACAGGACATTAAGATCATGTATTGGTAATTTTGAGTCATTATATCTTCTGTGCAATAAGTACTAAGTTGAACCTTGCCCTTGAAGTCTAATAAGCCTCACTTTTGCAATATTTTACCACATCATTTTTGCTATTATCTTTGGCAATGATTCTTTTGACAGTTTAAATCTCACCCATGACAGGCACTCAGACACTGTAGTGGGGAAAACAGCCCCCCCAAGATTAGCAGGGCTGGCTTTTGCCCTCAGGCTCTGGGTGCCCCCTTCCCACAGGGACACACAAAGTTCCCACTTGGCAATGAAGGAAGAGACTGTGCTTCCACAGCTAGGGTAGCCTGGGATGCTAGGGAAGGGGCAGGTGTGCATGACAAAGGATGTCTAGGTGCCATGGCTGGCTCAACGGGACACATCATATTGTGATGTCCTGTGGGTACTCCTCACATTTGCAGCAGTGATGGTGGTAGGGGAAGTGTACAGAAGACATGGACTAGGGTAAGTGTCTCTGAAGAGGGCAAATTCAGACCAGGTAAGGCCCATTTGTGCCCTCAGAGCCCTGGCCAAAGGGTGACAGATAATTTCATAGAATTACTTTCATACAATTAGCTCATATAAAATAATTCTGGCACTTGGCTAGAGTCCTGTTCTCAGGAACTGGACCAAGGGAAAGAAAAAAAAAAAAAAAAAAAGCTCATTTGATGATTACAGATATCAGTGGGCACAGAAGCAGAAATCAATCTAAATGAAGGCAAAGGCTATTATGGCTTTGCTATTGCCCCACTATGAGTATTTCACATTCATGAGTTCTGAGAAAATTCCATCACATTTTGTATGTGCAAGCTGACTTGAGCGTTCAGGGGAGCCTCTCAAATTGAAACCATTCTTTAGCTCACAATGTAACCAGATGATACATCAAACTCTTTTGCTTATTAATGCACGATTTTGAACATGAAGGTTCACCCCATCTTCTCCATTTATCAATCTGTCCATTCAGTCTGAATATCCACACAGGATAATGTTATATGCTGCCTTAGATTTCTATGTTGCCATAGCAGAGGAAAGCACTGCAAAGACTTTCATTCTCATTCCGAAATGCTTTGAAGTGCTTCAAAGATAAGAGCACTTCATTATGTTCATGAAGAGTAAAAGTGTCCTACTATGACAAGAACTCTTTTAATATGATGGTTAAGTGAAGTTTAGCATTAGTTTCAAATGAATAAAAGTACTTGCTGATGTCAGGTCATTATTCATATTTACCCTCTTCAAGTCCCTGGGTCTCAACAAAAATGCTTACAACTTTTTTTTTTTTTTTTTTTTTTTTTAAAAAAATCTAGGCTTTGTTTTACAGCATGTTATAGGATTACATTTACTTGGATTTCTTGCAATAAGATGAAAAGTTTAAGTCATTAAGTTGACATTAGAGATAAAAGACTTTCAATTTACTATTCATAAGGACAGCTTCTTTTTGTGTAGAGGACATACATTAGTGGCTCTCTTGAATCTTGCATTCTGAGAGACTGTGGAACAGCTTTTCAGTGACACAGAACATGTCTGATACTATCCTGCTCATTTAAACTCATGTATTAGGTGTATCTGTCTTACAGTGGAAACAAATTTGATTATGTAAGAGAAAACAAAACGTAACACAGTTTTTTTTCCTTAACTAAACAGTGTACATAATCTTTGCCACTGTTTCAGTAATTTTCACACTTTAATGATGGAAGGTGAAATATATAATTTTTTTTACTTGTTTTTGGAATGTTTGAATTGTTTATTCATACTCTAACAACTCACAAGAATTCACAACAAATTAGTTTTTGTTAGGAATTATACAAATAGAAAAATTTACTCTAAACCACTGTCAGGCTATTCTTGCACACATTTTCTTTTCACATATTGTGGGACATACATTTTTGCAGTGGCCTGTTAAACATCCCTCATGCCCTGGAAGATGAATTAAACCTAACCACCTTATATCAAATGCAGATGACATTCTCCAAAAATGATCCAAAGACTTATATCTATTTTATTCTTCTACATTTCAACAATAGTTCGGATACTCTTCTTTCACCAGGAAGAATCTTTTTCCAAGTGTTGAACTTATGTACTTTTAGGGACTAATAGAGATGACATTTTGTACTGTTCTGCCTCACTTTATGCTCTTGCCTTAGTTATTAGGAGCAATTAACTGAAAAATAAGGAAGCTTTGTCCCTCACTGGGCAGTGAGATCTGTAAAGGCATAGCCATTTCTTTCTTGGATCTCCTTCTCTGTCCTTTTAACAATTTTCTCCTCTACTCTGCATTTTCCTGGCATTCACACATCTCCTGCTGTCCCCAGAGTCCGCTGCTGACAGGGATGTGTAAAAGCCAAGTCACTTAAACTCTTTCTGTTTCCCTTGTGTGCTGTTCTTTGAAGAAACACTTTACCGTACGGTAGTTATGTCACATAATCCTATCTGTTATTGTTATATCTAAAAAGCAACTGAAGGGGAGCCTAATAGTACCAAAGCTAAAATTTATGCATTGAGAATACCAACAGTTTTTCACAAGAGTATTTATAATGCATTTTCACAACCAAATGTGCTAGATTTTGCACAATTAAAGACAATGCTGAAGCACTGAGTTATTTATTAAAACTCTCATATTTCCACCTATCATGTTACGTGAAATGACATACTAAATAGGAATGAATGTAAAAGATGAGACTAAAATTAACTCTTTGCTGATATCTAGATTAAGCAACCCATTTTGAAAATTCATAATACTTAGCAAATAAATAAAGTCTTAAGCTATTTCAAAATAAGATTTTATGATTTGTCATTTTTTTCTCAATTTCCCCCTTCATTCTTAACATTTTACCAACTCTCTGTTCTTTGAAATCATGTCAAAATGAAAATCCAAGAGTGTCCTTTGATATAGTATATGCTATTGTTGTGGTTTAACCCGGCCGGCAGCTAAACACCACACAGCCGTTCGCTCACCCTCCCCCCTCCCTCTCTGGGATGGGGGAGAGAAATGGGAAAGTGAAGCCTGTGGGTTGAGATAAAGACAGTTTATTAAGATAGGAAATAATAATAATAATAATAATAGTGTGTACAAAACAAGTGATGTACAATGTAATTTCTCACCACCTGCTGACCGATGCCCAGCCCAACCCCGAGCAGCTGGCCCCCCCACCCTTATATATTGTTTAGCATGACATCAGATGGTATGGAATACCCCTTTGGCCAGTTTGGGTCAGCTGTCCTGGTTCTGTCCCCTCCCAGCTCTTGCTGCACCCCCAGCCTGCCCGCTGGCAGGACAGAGTGAGAAGCTGAAAAGTCCTTGGCTTAGTGTAAGCATTGCTCTGCAGCAATTAAAACATCAGCATGTTATCAGCACTCTTCTTATCCTAATCCAAAACATAGCACCCTACCAGCTACCAAGAGGAAAAATAACTGTCCTAACTGAAACCAGGACAGCTATATTATAATTTTGGTAAATGGTCTCTTCTGTATCTCTTTGGATACAGATACTCTCTTATGAAACAGAAAAATTATTGTAGAGAAAGCATAAAAACTTTATTCATGTAGCTTTCATCATTCTTGTTATTTTGTTATATTATTTTTTTAGCACTTCTTTTTTAGGGCAATATTAAAAATAAAAGTCTTCCAGTATTTTCAGTCTCTTCAGATGAAATTTTTCTCATCCAAGTCATTTCTGAGGTGGTCTGAACAGTGAATGTGACATAGAGTATCCTTGAGTGGCTACGGTATATAATTCACTGTATATAAATATTTCTGTGTTGTTCTCTGTCTTATTCCTTGTACATCCTGACATGCTTCCTACTTTCTAGGTCATAGACATATACTGAGCAGAGCGAGTGGTCTTCACAAACTTGACATAGAGAGCCATCCCCAGCAACAACAGGAAAGGAGTGTCCCTGCTTGCTTCCAAACCAGCCTCTATATTCCCACCTGTATATTATAGAATAGAATAGAAGACAAGAAGAAGACAAGAAGACATTGCTTCTCCTGGGAGGTAGAAAATGAGAGAAATTCAGGGTATTCTTTCTCATTACTTTTTGACATTTGACCTTTAATTCCTTGATATTTTCCTTGATATTTATATGTTATGCATAGAAGGATATGTTTTGTGCTTTTAAGATAATTAAAGACAGGAAAAAACAAATTCTGTGAATTCTTTGCCTTCCAGTCATTCAATATGTTATTTTGACTTTGAGAGCTGCAAATAACAAAGTAGGGAAAAGGAGATTAATGAAAGAAGAAACTCAATGAGGGTGTTTATTCAAGGAAGACTTGTCTACATTGATATAAAGTATTAATTTACGGTGTACTAGATAATTGTTTGTATCAACTAAAGCCAGACTCAGCTCACCTTGTTTAGACACTTCTTTGTGGTATTTAGGTGAGATGAATCTGAGTCTCAGTGTGGATGAGATAAAAGGTAGCTTATTTCATTTTCCAAGTTGGAGAGTTTATGCTGGGAAAAATGCATACATACATATATATATATATTTAAATGTTACATAACATTTTCCTTTATAATAAAATATACGTTACCCAGACAAGAACTGTTTTTCCACCATAAAACCAATCTATTTTAGAGCAGACTTTTTGAAGATTAATTAACATGGGACAAGATGGTCTGTGTTTCTCATTAAATAGTTGTATATTTCTAGAGGATTCTGAATATTTCATATATATATATGAAACATTATACACATATATATAATTTAGTATGTAAATATATTAAAATTTCATAAATATACAATAAAGAAAAACACTTTTGGGATGGGATTTGTCAGATATCTGATAAACTCCCTTTACATACCATGAAGAGAATTAAGGATTTAATCTCATTCTAAGCAGATATACAAAATAGATGAATCAGAGATTATGATGCCTGTTTCTTTCTAGTTAATAAAGTAAAAGTCTAAAGAGGCTAACTCAGCTAGATTTAAGATCTATATTCAACATGTCTACTGTTAGGTAAGATGGATTTCTCCCCCACTGAATTGGATCGGGTCCACTTGAGCAATGAAACTGAAACTGAAACTTCTTATGAGGTTATCTCATAAAATTTCAAGCTGTAGTATCTACCAGTAATAGTTTAAGCAATTCATGTTGGTTTTATTTTGTCTTGATCTTGTCACTGCAATTCAGTGCTTATTAATTAGATACACATAAAGTTTGCTGATTAAATGAAATATTTCAATTGTATTGTTGCTCATGAGACTTACTTAGAGGCAAAAATACCATTACATTTCTACTGGAGTGAGAGGAACTAACATTAGTAATGTTGGATGTCTTTGAATACAAGGCTTTAAGAAATGAGTGCTCAAATGTCCATGTGGATAGAAATATTAGAATCAAATACTTGCAAGCATTTCTGCTTGCAAAATCATTTGAATAAATAAGATTTCTATAAAATTAATAATAAGCATAGTTCAAAGGTTGTATTTTGTGTTTCATATCAAATGTAAACTTGCATGCAGCTAATAATTTCCATGGTGCAAGAAGAATAAAAATGGTTAAGTCCATGGTGGCTTTCTGGATATAGAAACTCATACTTTATATCCGCTGTCTTCATATTTAAGATGTGCTAGACACAGAGTTGCAGAAACTTTCCTTAGTCACCTGTTAAAAGGAAAACAGCAATAGAGGATAAATATGAGACTCTTGAAGTATAGGAATATTATTTGCCAGTTCACCATGGACAAAAAAAAACTGTACACAATGTGACTGGCTTTGAATCAGACACTAAAGGAGCTGCCTGTTTTTTTTTTTTTTTTTTTTTTTTTGATGTTTTTGTTTGTTTATTTGCTTTCTTGCTTTTTTTTTGTTTGTTTGTTTTCCTGTTCCTTTTTGTTCTTAACCACATATGAAATAGCAGTTCAAAGACGAGACCTATTGTTACCATATGCAGGATAAGCAGCCTATCAAAACACATCTACATATTTTGACAGTAGGTACCACATTGTTATCCTAAAATTTTGCTAAATATTTCAACTCCCAATACTAGTCACTTAGTGAACAACATTTAAAAGCTATACTGTGTTGTCAACATGTCAAATTTAGAAAAAAAAAGAATAAAAATATTTATTGGAAGACCTGTGAATAGCTACTGGTCTCTTTCTCCAAGGCTACCAAGACATAATGCCTACAAAGACAGAGATATGCCTCTATGTGTACATATATACTTGTTTAAAAACATTTAGTGTATATAAATCAGATCACTGTTTTGCAGCTGTATTTTAGATGATGAATATTGTATAAATACATTTATGAGCATGAATCATAAATGAAGCAATGACTTCCGAATGTGTAATTAATATGTCTCCAGCTGATTCAATATGTGTTGCCTAAACAGCTTAGTTCCTCCTTGTGCCAAACACACAGCTTATGTGTGATAAAATATGTTGCACCAGAGAAAGAAATAAAACCAACCATCAAGCTGGATACATCTAAATTTTAGGGAAATTACAATGATAGTTTCTGAAAGGACAAAGGAATATTTATCTGACTCACCACAATTGAAAAGGTCTGTGTTCTCCTTTAGATGGGATCAGGAGAATTTTGACTCAGGTATACAAAGTTTTTAAGGGCCTTAAGTCCCCCTGAAATTGAAGGAACTGGACATATGAATGTGTTTGTGGTTCTTGTTGCTGGTCTTTCGTCCTTGGACCTACTGAATGGTCTTCATCTCTTCTTGAAGTGCTCTGTGCATGAAGTACATATCTATGCATTTTTCTAAAATCCTCAGTGGTGGTGTTAGATGACCCATATATTCACTGAAGCATGCCCTAGGTATTTTTGTTCTCTTACATTTGAAAATGTTGATAGCAATAATTGCAGGATGCAATTTCCAGCCTTCAGTGGAAGTTCAAGAGAAACTGAGAGCAGTTACACCAGTATAGTCTGCATTCACCTTATTCCATGGAATATACCATGTGTCAGCTATAGTGTCAGTAAGAAAAGCTCTTAGCTAGCTCTCAAGGAGCAAGCAAATGCTCAAGGACTTTGAGCAATGACAAAGTCCCAGAATGAGCTGTCTGCTTAATTAATACTATAGACTATGATAAAGACATTTGCTATTTGCTTTCAAGTGGGGGCAAATTTAGAACTGTAATTTGTGTAAGTGATTAAGTATCTAAACACTGTTAAAATCCTCTTTTGTCACTTCCAATTTCTGCCACTTAGTGTGGTTTTATATGGGAATTAATTCAGCTTCAGTTTCATGCACTCTAGTAATTTGATAGTCTGTCTCTTAAAAATTACAACAAACACCATGCTCCATGTAGCAATGATGTTCCACAGCTACTGCTGGGGTTGGTAGTTGGGGAAAAGAGGAGAAAGAGCTTTCTTCCCTGAATCACAGTAAAAGGAGCAATAGGACAGCAATCGCAGTTTCAACCCTTGAAAGTTAATTGCAAAATGGCAAAAAAGTGGCTTTCTTGACACTATTTGGGATTGGGTTGTTACCCTTTGGTCCATTGCATCTAAATTTCTCCTTTAAAAGGTACTCTGTCTAAATTTGTATTTGATCCACTTCTTTATTAATCCAGCTTCTTATGAATATAACTCCATTTACTTCAGTATCTTTATAGTACAACAAAAAAGACTACTTACAAAGGAACAAGGATCCATGCAGCATGAAATGAATCACTTAAGAAACAGACAATCTAGAGAATACAAATGCTTTTCTTTCCTTATTTAAATTTTTTTCTTTCTTTTCCTTCCTTCCTTCCTTCCTTCCTTCCTTCCTTCCTTCCTTCCTTCCTTCCTTCCTTCCTTCCTTCCTTCCTTCCTTCCTTCCTTCCTTCCTTCCTTCTCTTCTTTCCTTCTTTTGTTTTTCCCCCTCTCCTTCTTCCTCTCCTTCTCCTTCTCCCTCCCCCCCCAAGATATCTGACAAATTAATCATCATCTAAAATTTAAACTTTTGTAGAAAATTGAATTAATTTTATCTCCTATAATAGATATGATAAGTTGTATATAAACCATATAAACTATGGTACAGCTGCAATTAAACTATATCTTATATATATACAGATAAAGGTGATAATGTGTTGTAAAAGTACAGCAAGTTGACACTGATGCAAGACACAGGGAACAGTTTAAAGATCACAAGTACCAGCATTGAAATGATAGTAAGAAGGGCAAAAGTCAGACACATTAGCAACACCTCTGGGATGTTTAGTAAGAGTCTAAATGTCCAATTTAAGGAAGTAATATACTGCTACAGCATTAAAAGTAATAATTCACAGGCAGTTAATGATTTGAGTATGGAAGATATTGGGATTAAGTCAAGACATAAGGACTGAAGAAACCTAGATTTAGTTTTTGCTTTGTAACAGACTTCCTCTGGAATTATGAGGAAGTAAATTACCTTGAGTTATCAAAAAGATCTTTTATGCTAAAGTCCAGTATTAACTTCATTATTTTTTTCTAAATATAAATCTGAGGATCCTTCATCACAGTAATGGGCACTCTCTAAGAACTAACAGTTAAACAGACATACAGCATCATTTTTGTTAGACTATTTAGTAATTTCTAATGTTATTCAATATTTTCCAGTTAACTAACACATTTCCAGCCTATGATGCAGGATATAAATGTCCACAAGCAATTCCAATCACTACTATAGCAAATATGCTTTCCTTATATAATGTGAAACATGTTCCTCTATAAAAAGTATACATGTAACTGTAAGTTACAATGGAAATGTTATTATAAGCTGTGAAATAGTCACAATGTTTTTCAGACCTTTAAAGACTGTTGTTCGGACATTTAAGTTTCCTTTTCTGCGGTTTCTGTATATACAAGGTTATGTATAAAATATAGATAGCAGAAGAGGGAAAATGTTCCATCTGCTGTGATATGTCTATAAATTTATAAATTCATAGTATAAAACTCTTCTTTACAATAGTTTGTTTGTTTGTTTGTTTTTAAATGTAAATTTTTAGTTCAAGTTATAATATTTTGGTGCTATTCCGATTTGTCTTCTAAGAGTTTATCTTCTTTGGGTGGTGCACAGGACCACCCAAAAATCAGAACATGCGTAACTTCAGCAGGCTTGGTACCATGACTGTGGCCCTGGGGAGCCTGTCCCAGTGCCCGACCACCCTCTGGGTGCAGAACCTATTCCCAACAACCAGCCTGACCCTCCCCTGTCCCAGCTCCATGACATCCCCTCGGGTCCTGTCGCTGTCCCCAGAGAGCAGAGCTCAGCGCCTGCCCCTCCGCTCCCCTTGTGAGGGAGCTGCAGGCCGCCATGAGGCCACCCCTCTATATTGGTTCCCACAGTGGTTAAGATGTCATCATGCTTTCTTCTTTCTTTCTTCTTTCTTCTTTCCTAAACTCTTCTTTAAAATACTCTTGTCTGAACATTGTTCTGAATTTGAGTGATTTATTATTTAGAATGCAGAAGGGGCCACAATCATGGACCACGATCCTAGCATGTTACATAATCAAGGATAACAAAGAGAAAGTCCTTGCCCTGGAGAGTTTGTAGCCTATAATTAAGAAACAACAGATAAACACAAATGCAGAAAATCAGTGGGGATAATATGACTGCATTTACAGTGGTAAACTGTACCTGCCCAGGACCAATTGGTTGCTCTCATGCCACTGGGCACACTATAAGCATGCTCATCTTCTGAAACAGGAGTGGCACCAAATGGAAATGTCCTTGGCCTGCACTAATCCCTAAATCCTGCCTGAGGATTGTTTGGATGATGACCTCAGCAAACACACTGTCATGGGCTAATCCAGCAGTTTGGCAGCATAGACCACTGAGCTCCTGTGTTCAGAGAATTTTGGTGTACAGCCTTATTTACTAGCATAGATGGAGTCACAGGCCATTCTGACGGGGTTTGATCAAAGTAAACCATCTGTCTTTCTAATGATCTATGATTCTACGATTGTAGTGTCACAACACCCACTTCCTGAACACAAGTTAGTAGGAAAAACAGAAGACAATTAGCTTTGAAAAAACAGATTAATTGTACCAATGTCTACATAAAGATCTAATTTCTATTTTCCATTGCCAAATGGTATTGGTAAGCGGACAGATGTGGTTAATTTTAAAGGTATCTGCAAAATTGATTCTTTACAGGTAAGAACATTTTTCAGTCTCCAAGTGGGCATTTATTTATTTATTTATTTATTTTCCAGTTAGTTGCTTTGGGCTAGAAGATATTTACTTGTTTATTTATAATGTTTAAAACAACTTAACTTTTTCTTCTTTTCTTTTTTTTTTTTTTTTTTTTTTCTTTTAAAGTCTCCACTTCTATGTACATACTGTCTCATTAATGGTTATGGTTGTTTTTCTACATGACCTCTTCATACAAAACCAAATTTTTTTAAAATTTATTTTTTTTTGTGATTTTTTTTTTTTTTTTTCATACAAATACCTTCATGAGAACAGAATCAAACCAAAAATGGGATTAAGAGATTTTGGAATGAGTTATGGGGAAAAGGTTAGAAAAAATATAAGTAGTCCAAAGTCTTAAATGCAGGCAGAAAACTAGCCTACAATAAATTTTCAAAAAGGAGGCAGAAGATGTAACTATAGTTTTTGAGCTGTAATTATTTATCAGGTGCAACAAATCACTGACATTTTAGAATATAAGACTATTGTGAATTCACAGCAGTGTGAAGTTTGAATCAAGAACAGTTACCAGAGGTCTCCCAAGAAAGCACTGTTAGCAGCTCTTCTGGAAATCTATTTGCTGTTCAGGATAGCACCCGATCACTTAGTTATAACCCTTTTCAACAAAGAAGTATGCTATTTATTTTTAATTATACACTTTTATCCCACTGTATTCTTTAAATTTAAGCACAGGCTTAACTGTATTCTTTGTGAGGGAAACTTACCTGAACACAAACTTTTATTAAGAAGAAAAAAATGTAATTTGTAACTTACAACTCTCATTATATGTGAGACTGTGTATGCGGAGGTGGCATCCTTGGTTTATATCACTTTCTAGATGCTTTGTTTCAACAAATATGCCCATAAACTTCTGTCTTAATATGAGTGACATTTAGTAATGTGTTCCAAATGACAATCCCTTCCCCTTACAGACTCAGTTTCTCTTACTCTTGAATTTTATTGTGAACCTTGTCCTATTGTTTAGCAGCTTTAAACAAGAATAATAACCAAGCTGAAAATACATGCTAGCTACAGAAGACAAAACTGCAGTATATTAATCTGCTTTGCACTGAGAAAATATCCACTACTATTTATTTATGTGTCCATCAGCAGTACATGGATACACTATTATATATAATAAGTGCTGTATATATCAGTTGATCTCTCTACAGTTTATTGCATCTAAGGTGTAGTAAAATGATATATCAGGGTTTATCATCTGCATCTCTGGTCACTCGACAGGTATTTCTGTTCAAGATATATACCACAGAGTAAAAAGAAAGTATATTGAAAGAAGAAAGGTATCTATTAAAACACTTCAACTGGCAACATCTGGGAAGCTCATCAATTGAATTTTATAGCTCACATTTGCTTGAAGTTAAGGTTTATTACATGAAATGTGTGGTAAAAGAATTATGTCATTTCTCACCCAATTGTTATAGCAAAACATAAGGAGTGTGTTGCATCCATCACTACAATAAAATACACTTCTTAAAGTACATGCTTTAAGAATGTATATGTATACCAAGTGGTTCATCTGGTTTGTGTGTGCTAAAAAGTGAATAAAACTGGATGTGAATCAAACTTTAATGTCTGTTTATATAAGATTATTTTTTAAGAAGAGAAAGACAAAAGATTAAAAAAATAATCATTCTTGCATAGGAGCATTATAAATCAATAGTCTTTGGACTGTGAGTAGTTTTGTGGACAGTAATTGTCCATACTGCAATTCTGATGTTATAGCTTTTTTTTTTTTTTTTTTTTTAAATGAATAGAACATATTGCAGAATTGTAGTTAGAAACAGAAAGCTAAGGGTACTTCTTACATGCTAGGATAAAAAGAGTTATAAACGGTTTTTTGAAAGACAATCCCTCAGAAGTAAAAGTTCCTTCACTCAGAACTCTTTTATCATCTAATTTAGCGTACTAGCAAGTTCATTTGCAGAAGTGACATTCACATTACTACTTAGAGGAAAAGAACTCCTCTAAAAATGGTATGTTTTTCCTTTAATTTTAGCAATCATAATAAATATACTTTTTTTTTTTTTTTTCTCCATCTTGAAGGTTCACAGATGTAGATATCTGTCGCCTTCTGTATCTAAACTGGCTGAGCCTTCCAAGGGATAAGAATCCTAGTACAATAGTACCAGGATCATTCCTTGCATAATGGGCCATATTTCATTATATTAAATTAACAATTGAATAAAACATCATGACATGAAGATTCAGGAAAAACTAAAGGAACAAATTAAAGCCCTGAGAAATATTTCAGAACAAAAACAAAACCAACCATCTTTTCTCTTTCAGTTTTGGATGTTTAGTGCATCACTTGATCACTGTAGTAAATATGATTAATAAGTTATTATAATGATGAATCTATTTAAAAAAAAAAAAAAAAAGGCAGAACTATACCATTATGAAGTTGCAGAAGCTATTATTTTCTAACTAGACACAAGAACCACTCAATCCTATTTTGTTTCAGCAGAAACTGTTGTGTTGGATGGAAAGTCTGGAAATCAAAGCACTTATTTAGGTGACTATGTCTGTATACACCTAACTTTTTGAACGTTTTTAGAAAACGTTGACCAGAAGCTCTCAGGAGCTCTTCTAAAAGTAACACAGTTGGTTTTTAGGAAGGAATTCAACATTATTGCTTATAGTCTATTCTAGGCAATCTTTCTTCCCTTTTGACAGAGGCTTTTAACTGGGTTAGACTTATCATAGACTTTCTATAGAGTTGGATTAATTTGCTGAATTCTCCCATATGGATGAGGATATATAGTTATTTATTTATTTATTTATTTATTTAAAAAATAAGGGTGGGGGGGATTGGAATTATCTGTGAGCCTGGACTATAAATAAAGAGTGCACATTTTTATATGGATAAGAAGAGAATATTATTCAATTATATCATCAGATAAAGCTATTAAATTCCTGTTATTATTATTGTTTTATGTTAATAGATCTGAGTCCTCCCAAGCAGTCCAGATGTAAGAAATCAGGATAGTTATAAACCAGATAAGAAGGACTGTAAAAGTGTCTTGAATCCAAAAGGCAAAAAATGAAACCTGAACTAATGTTTTGCATTATTAAAAAATTGTCAAAGTCTTTTTGTTAAATTGAATTATTTTAGAAAAAGATATTTCTCTTAATACCTCTGTAACATATAATAGTTACTGCTTACTGATGGGTAGCAGTGAGTCTAAGACCACAGTTAAATTATAAAACAGTTAAAAGAATGGAAATTTATTTGTGGTCAGAAAGACACTTGCCTTGTGGGTAAGCATTTTCTATCATTATTTATTCCAAGTTCTTCTCTTTTGTGCCTTATGGGTCTTAACTCATGCAGAGATGACTACAGACAAAAGTGAAAACAGAAAACCAGTGGCTAATAAGATTTTGTGAAGTATCTTCTTCTTCCACGTTGTAATATTCTCAACTCTTCCACCTCAAAACAGAGTCAGACATCTTTGAAATACAAATTCTCAGCTATTTTTATGTTTTAAGAATGTCTTTGTTACCAGTACACCTACAACTTTTACTAGTTAATTGACATGATACGTCCTGTACCTAACACAAAATAAAAATCCATGTTCTTAGAGTCCAACTGTCACAAATAAAATTACATTAAGTAACTTTAATTTATTTCTTGTGTAGCCATGTAAAATGAATGTCATTTCACAACCAGTTCTAAAAATAAAAGATGTCATATTATTTTCCTGATTAAGTGTGTTTTAACAGTGTAGACTATAATCAAACAAGCCCAATTCTTCACCTTCCTCCTCTCACCACCCACAGTTTTTCTATGTGTCTTTATTTTCTTGCAGGTGGAAGTACTTATGATCCCCTACTTGCTCACGGTTTTATGACATGGTATTAGTTCTGTTTTGATTTATTAGTATAATGTTTTTCACAGCATGAAGCAATTTTGAGTTTATGATGGGAGGGGCAGAAATATACAACATTTCAAATAGTAGCATTCATCTTATAAGTAGTTCATGAGCTCTCCACTTCTGTATTAAATAAAATAAAATAAAATAAATTTTGATACTGTTCACATTAAAACTCTTTCTATATCATGTCTTAGTCAGCTAACATTTTATCTTTAGATTAATAGAGAGCTAGTTTGATTTAGTTCAAATGCAGGGGGAAATGTCATTATACAGTGAGAAGATGAGTATTACTGAAATTAAAGATAATAAGCCAGAGGCATTAAGTTATCAGCTATTTGAACAGCTAAGATACTGACACTTCTGAACATCAAAGTTTGGTCTAAATTGTCACTATTATTTCTAGGTAAAGAAAAAAGAAATAAGTATAGGCTTTTAAAAATTTCTTTGTCTGGGAATTGCCATATTATTCCATTTCTTGTATTCTCATATTATGACTATGGGCAGTGATTGCTGAAATTGTTTGGCTAGTAAAAATGTCACATTTTGCTGACATTATGTAAGAATGAAAATAGTTTGATTGTTTATTAAAATAAATTTATTATTCAGTCTTTACTGCTAAGGTCAGCCCTCAGGAATCTCAGACCCTGGAGACAAGAGAGGAAGTCCAGAGAGAGGAGGACTTTCCCTTGGTCAAAGAGGATCATCTCTTTGGGAAGATCCTTAGGGATCATCTAAACAAACCTGGCATCCACAAATTCATAGGTCCCAGTGGAATGCACCCATGGGTGCTGAGGGACCTGGCCAATGTTATTGCTAGGCTACTCTCCATCATCTTCAAAACACAGATATGGAGAACAGAAGTGCCTGAGGACTGGAAGAGAGCCAATATCACACCAGTCTTCAAAAAGGGCAAGAAGGAGGACCTAGGCAACTACAGGCCAGTCAGTCACCTCCATCCCTGGAAAGGAGCAGCTCATCCTGGAGGTCATCTCCAAGCATGTGGAGGATAAGAAGGAGTTGACAGCAAGGAGAAATCATGCTTAACCAATTTGATAGCCTTCTATCATGGGATTACTAGCTGGGGAGATGAGGGGAGAGAGGTGAATGTAGTCTACCTTGACTTCAGCAACACTTTTGACACTGTCTCCCATAACATCCTCATAGACAAGCTCAGAAAGTGCAGCCTAGGTGAGTGGACAGTGAAGTGGATTGACAATTGGCTGGATGGCAGAGCTCAGAGGGTTGTGCTCAGTGGTGCAGTCTAGTTGGAGGCCTGTAGCTAGCAGTGTCCCCCAGGGGTCAGTAATGAGTCCAGTGTTGGTCAACTTAATGCATCAGTGGCCTGGACGGTGGAATGGAGTGCACCCTCAGCAAGTTTGCTGATGACTCAAAGCTGGGAAGTTTGGTTGATACCCCAAAGGGCTGTGCTACCATTCAGAGGGACCTCGACAGGCTGGAGGGTTGGGCCGAGAGGAACCTCATGAAGTTCAACAAGGGCAAGTGCAGGGTCCTGCACCTCGGGAGGAATAACCTCAAGCACCAGTACAGGCTGACCTTCTGGAGAGCAGCACTGCAGAGAGGGACCTGGGAGTCCTGGTGGACAGCAGGCTGACCACCAGTCAGCAATGTGCCCTTGCTTGTGGCCAAGAAGGACAACTTAACTTCTTGAATGATCAGAGAATAGGAACTTAAAGGTATGCATTTAACTTGCTTGCTATATGTTCTGTAGGCCTGAAGAATATATTTTTTTAAATCAATTAGAGTACATTGCAGAGTGAGAAATCAGGGTTTGCAGAAGAGTTTCCAATATCAATTTTCAAAGATTAACTTATGTGCATACATAAAAGTATATGTAAAGAAGATCAGCATCTATATCTATGACGGTGATTTCCATAGATAATAACTGATGCTTTCTAGCAAGTACAAATGGGCAAATCGAAACTGATAAGTAATTTGATGCACAATACTAGCAATGATTCTTAGATAACAGTTAGACTCCCATTTGCCTCTATTTCAGTAAGACTGGAAAAAGTATATTTCCAATTCACCTATGCAAGATATGAAAAAAAAATATTGGATTTAACGTTATCAACTTTTACACAGTTATATACCTCAGAAATAACGAAATGACTATATTTTCATATCTTTAAAGGAGAGTACTGAATTTAAATGACTGCTATCAGTGGTTGCAAACATGTTTAAAGTCATCACTGGCATTACCTGCTTCAGTGTCTTGGCTGGTGTTCATTTTCTGAAGGTTTCAAATTTTCAGTACATCTTAGATGATTAAGGGATTGGAATATCAGTCTTATGAGGAAAGACTAAGTGAGCTGGGCCTTAGAAGACTAAAGAGGAGATTGAGAGGGGATCTTAACCTCTACAGATACCCAAGGAGATAATGTAAAGAGGATGGGGCCAAACTCTTCTCAGTGATAGGACAAGGGGTAATGGATATCAACTGAACCACAGGAGGTTTCATTGCCATATGAGGAAGAACTTTATAGTTCGGGAGACAGAGCACTGGATAAGGCTACTCAGAGAGGTTGTGTATTCTCCTTCTTTGGAGGTATTCAAAACCTGCCTGGATGCTATCCTGTGTAACATCCTCTCAGTGACACTGTTTGAGCAGGAGGGTTGGACTAGATGATCTCTTGAGGTCCCTCCCAACCTCAAAAGTTCTGTGATTCTGTGATCTTTCTACTTATAGTTGTATTAACTGTATGTGGCAACTTTTTTGCTAAGACACACTGTCTAGTATCTCAATTAGAAATAACATATTTTTAAAATAAAAATAATTAAAAAGAAAAGGAAATTAAAACACATAAGACTAATCTTATCCAGGGTGATGTTACCCTACTTTATCATTCACCCCAGAGTGCTGAAGGAATTAGCAGATGTTATAATTGGACCCATCTCAATAATTTACCAAAGGTCAGGTCATGGGAGTCTGGAGAGGTCTCTAGTTACTGGAAACTAGACAACATCGTACTTATCTACAAAAAGGGCATGAGAGAAAACCCACAAAACTGCATACCTGTTAGTCTTACCTCAGTCCCTGGAAAAGGTATAGAGAAAGTTGTCTTGAGGGATATGGAAAGACCTTTAAAGAACAAAGCTATCATCAGGCATAGTCAACATGAGTTCATCCAGGAAAAGTCCTGCCTTAGCCATTTGATCTTCTTCTATGATACAGTCACCCACTTGGTTGATGAAGGGAAGGTGGCAGATGCAATATTTCAGGATTTTAGTAAGGACTTTGATACTGTCCCTCATGGTATCCTTCTGGACAAATTGTCCAACTGTGAGATAAACAGGTTCATGCTTGGTTTGGTGATGAACAGGTTCAATGGTAGAGCTCAAGGGGTTGTAGTAAATGAAGAAACATCTGGCTGGCAGATGGTCACCAGTGGTGTTACCCAGGGCTCAATTCTAGAGCCGGTCCTCTTTAATATTTTTATCAACGATCTGCATAAAGGAATGGAGTGTGTCCTCAGCCAATGATACTAAGCTGAGAGGTGCTGCTGACTCCCTGAAGGGATGAGAGGCCTTGCAGAAGGATCTAGATAGACTGGAGCATTGGGCGATCAGCAATGGCATGAAGCTCAACAAAAGGAAATGTTGAGTTCCGCACCTGTGACAGAATGATTTTGGACACATGTACAGGATGAGAGACAAGTGGCCAGAGGGCAGCTCAGAAAGGGATCTGGGTTTGCTGGTTGGCAGTAGGGTCCACAGGACTCAGAAGTGTGCCCTGGCAGCCAAGAGGGCTAACTGCATTTTGGGATAACAGCATAGCAAGCTGGTCAAGAGGTGATTCTTGTGCTGTGTTTAGCACTGGTGCAGCCTCACCTTGAATGTTGCTTGCAGTTCTGGTCTTTACAATACAAAAGACTTGTTAAGGTCTGTGGAAGTGTCCAGCAGAGGGCAACAAAGCTAGTAAAAGGACTGGAAGGCATGTCCTGTGAGGAGAGGCTGAGAACACGTGGGTTGTCCAGTCTGGAGAAAAGAACACCAAGAGGTGTTCTCCACAATTGCTCTCCACATTTTCCTGAGGAGGGGAAGTAGACAAGGAAGTGCCAGTCTCTTCTCCCTGGTAACCAATGATGAGACATGCAGAAATGGCATAAAGCTGCACCAGGGAAGGTTCAGACTAAAGAACTAAAAATAAGTTCAGACTAAAAATAAGGAAAAAAAAAAATAATATTTACTGTGAGGGTGGTCAAGCATTGGAACCAGCATCCTAGAAAGGTGCTTGATGGCTCATGCCTGTCAGTGTTCAAAAGATATTTGGATAATGCCTTCAATAATATGCTTTAACATTTAGTTAGCCCTGAAGCGGTTAGGCAGTTAGACTAGATGGTCTCTGAAGGTCCCTTCCAACTAAACTATTCTATTCTATTCTATTCTATTCTATTCTATTCTATTCTATTCTATTCTATTCTATTCTATTCTATTCTATTCTATTTCTATGCTATACAGTTCTGGTTATTATAATCATTCTCAGGTGTCAGATTTATTCTCCCATTAGGATTAACCAAAAAAGAATAATTTTAACTTTATTAGCATATATTAATTATTCACATCCATGCCTTATGTGTGTCATATATTAGCATATATTGATATAAATGCACTCTTCTATCTGAAATTGTAGTGCTTCCCCATTGACCAAGAATTAAATTTGGATTTCTTCACTAATTTATATGTCCTTTCATCTCAGCCTGACAGAGGGTGTGCTGGAAGGCTGAACATCCTCTCTGAGATACAAGGCTTACCCTGAAAGATGAACCCTATATAAGAAACTAGATATAACATTTTATCTGTGATTATGTCAGTTTCTGGGGAGGGAAAACCAGCTGGAACAATGTTTAGAACCATTCCATATTGGTTCTAAATAACTAATTGTTAAAATGTTAGAAACTCTAGTTCTAATACTGCATATTCATATACACTGTTTTCTATTAGCTTGCTTATTGCCCCTTTTTTTTGCTCATTTGAAAGGATTCTAGTAAAATTAGAGTTCACCATTAAGTCAGATATTCACTCTTTAAGGGGCACAATTAACTTCTTGTGCATCATTATCAGCCTTGCTGGTGAGAATTTTCCCTGGGGTAATAACAGAATGTAAGGATGATATAACAATTCGTGATTGTTGCTTGTATTAGGCTTTCTCTCTATAAAGAAACATATATGAGAAATATAACAATTGGTTTACAAGTAACAGGTAATATACAATGCATCTTATATTAAAGCAATGAGACAGCTGTCATTTAGGAGGTCATATCACTGCACTAGCTGGCTAGTGTTATTTTAAAAGTATTTGTAAAGTTTTCTGGCTTCATGCTGTTTTTTTTCTGATTGACTTCCCTTTAGAATACTGTTCATTTAGAGAAACACATCACAAAGTTTGTAAAGAATATTCAAGTAACCTCTTTGTTTCTTATTTTTTCTTATCCTCTCTGGCTTTATTTTCAACCTCTCCAGTTGGTCAGTCTCTCCACAGTCTCTCCTCTCTTCTCCAGAGTAAACAACCCCCATTCTGTTAGCTACTCCTCATAAGTCTTGTTTTCTAGTCCCTTCACCAGCTTCACCACTCTTCTCTGAACCTGTTCTAGCAACTCAATGTCCTTCTTGTAGTGAGGATCTCCAAACTGACCACAGTACTCAAGAAGCAGACAATCTGGCCACACTATTTCTGATGCAGGCCAGAATGCCATTGGCCTTCTTGGCTACCTGGGCATGTTGCTGGCTCATTTTCAGGTGGTTGTCCACTAGCACCCCAAGTTCCTTTTCTGCTGGGCAGCTTTCCAGCCTCTTACCCTAGCCAAACCCATCCATGGGGTTGTTATGACCCAAGTGCAGGACCCAGCACTTACCTTTGTTGAATGTCATGCAAATGGACTTGTCCCTCCCCTTCCCAAGTACCCTTTCCTTGAGTCTCCTCTTCTTCACTTTCTTTCAGCTGACTAAGGGCCAGGAACAGTATAAAGTGAAAGCTTCAACATACATTACATTACAGCTTCAACAACATACATTAGAGTTTACACTGCTCTTTTATCTATTAACAGTATATAATATAATTCTGTTACTTGAAACACAACATAGCTCTTTGCTAATAATTCACTAAATAGTAGTTATTCTACATATGCCAGTGTATAAGCATCTTCATTAATAAGCTAATACTGCTTAAGTTATTCAAGCATATGGAGTTCATTATTTACAGCTGAATTTATAGAGGGGTTCCTGTTTTCCATCTATAGCTGTAGTAAAGCAAGATGGGCTGTGAAGGAGCCTCTGAAGTGTCATGTACCAACCAGAATGTTTACCCTGATTTGTATGCTTTCTTGTCCCAGGGCCAATAAAAGTAAAACAGGTTATAAAATAGAACATATGGACAAATTTGCTGTTGCAGAAGATGTGGATTTTATGACAGATACCAAATATCTCATATGAAAGAAGCATCAGCTAGGTGCTTTGTCACCCTGTAATACAGGCTGTTCAGATTTTCTATAAGCTGTGCTTGAATAATGAATATTTATCTGCAGACAAGAAATATATATATTTCTCCTTAGCTTTTCAGTTGTCCTCATGGACTGAATTCCTACTTGACAGCCAAGCCTTCAAACATTGGCAAGCACTTGCAGAAGTCTCAGTTCATCTCTTGGCATGTAAGTAAATCAGATGGTTAATACACAGTAGGACTGGTTTCAGGAAGAGTGTGAATACTTTAGTTCCATAAGACTAGTTTAAAAATTAGGTCCAACCTTATTAGGTGTAGTTTTGTTGCACCTCTCTACTGGTCTTCAGCCTTAACAGGTTAATTGAAAAATAATATGACTTTCCAGGTACTGCAATATTTTAATGCTGATGTCTGTATTTTCCTGTAATGTTTCAAAGCAGATCGACAATTGAATATATTACTCATAAAACCAATAGTTTTTTCATATCTATGTCTTTTCCTTCCATGAAAAGTTTGTTGAACCTAAAAGATCTGGTGGAAATTTAATTTTTGACCAGCAGGGGTTCCACAAAAAAAAAAAAAAAGTAAAAATCAGGATATTTTCTAGAATAGTAAAAATAATAATAATAATAAATGATCCTATTGTGATTCAAAATTTTGCTGTTGAATATATTAGTGCAATTCCAAATTCAGAATGAATATAATACCCAAATTTAAGTCAACTTAGAGTGAAATTCTGATCTTTCTCCATTTTTTTAATATCCTTTATCATATTCCTGTTATTTACTGTAGTGAAAATGAATCACACAAGTAAACAAAAATACTAGACACAAGTAACCTCATTTGAATTTTTTATTATTTTTTTATTGAGCAAGACAGAAAAATGGATGTTTTTATTTTGTTTTGTCTTTGTTAGTGTTGCTGTTGTTTGTTTGTTTTGTTTTCTGTTCTAGCTTCCTTGAAAGTCCATTCTTATTTTACCATTTTGTAGCAATTGTGCTGTTATTTGTTTAGGCCCACTATTTTTTAACTTCAAAACCCATACTTAAATCCCACCAGAGTCTATGGATTAAATACATGCTTAAAGTGATTGTTTCATTAGACGTTTTGCTGAATTGGGTCAAATTGCTAATTTTTCTTTCAGTAAAGTTTTATTTACATCCTTATTTATTTAAGGGAGCTATTTAGGATTTCAGTATAAGATTTCAGTTTCAGGATAATTTCAGAAGAATTACATGAAAGTATTGGGGTAGTATTACTTATTGAGAAATTACAAAAGAAACAAAACAGGGAGAGATAACCACAAAATACATCTATTTGCTTTGGAGTTTTTCTTGTTCTAAGAAAGGTGAAGATTACAAACCGTGCAACTTTAAGGCTGGTAAAAACAAGAAAACTTTTTTTTTTTTTTTTTTTTAATCGAAGTCTCTTTTAGCACAATAAAAATTACATTGCAAAAGTAAAAAAGATTTAATGAAAACTGAGACTTTACCCTTGTGGAAAAACAACTATACTTAAGTATCCTTTCCAATAGAGAAGGAAAATGACTTGCACAGGTCCCAAGACAAACAAGATATTTTAAAACTATCACCAAGATTTTTTTTTAGTCATGTGGGAGAACAAATAATAAAGCATACTGCATAAAAGATTGATGGAATCCACAAACAAAATTATTAGTAATTTAGTAATCTGGTTTATTGACAACATAAAACAGACTTGCCATAGGAAAAGAAAAAAAAAAAAAAAAAAGTATAATTTGTCACAAGACGAAAACCAGCAAGCTAGATATAGACATCGCTTCTGTTAAAAATCAGTAAGGCCACATTAACTCTGCTATTACTAGAGATCTTTTGGGTCACTAGACACCTTGTTGAGAGCTACACATCTATGTGTACATTTAAGAGAAAAGTTGAAAATACTCTTTTCAATATTATGTTTTAAAGCCTGGTCTGATCAGAACACTTTTATATTTGGTTTTACCCTTTTTTCCCATGTTTATGTTCTGGTCTTTCAGAGATTGTCTGGGTCTGACTGAACCCTGACAAAACTTAGTGGAAGCTGTTGTTGCCCTAGGAACTGCTGAAGAGGCACAAGGTAGTGGAGGCTGTGGGTCCCTTCAGTCAGGAAATCAAGGGTTGCATTAGTGATGGATACAATGTCCCCTTCAGCTGTCTCTGGCTTTATGGCTCTCTGTGAAATGAAGAGAGTAGCCTTGATATAGTTTTATGATTTATAAGTCTTATACATTTTCTTTGTTTCAGTTCTTCCACTGCTACAACTAACATGTTAATTAAGATACCTTGAGTTTAAAGTAACTGAACTGGATATATTGCTGGACATTAAAATAAACTTTTGTATATTGTTTACCTCATGCAGATCTATCTGATATTTTGTCTGTGTTTTTGGTTGAAGAGACATTGTAAGAAGGAAAACAGGCAAAGCCACTGGATGAGTCCATCAGCTTAGTCTTAGTGCTGTGCTAGTGTCACCTTGAGCCTTCTTTTTTTGTTCTGAGAGTAGGAATTTAAATGTGTAATGTGGTTGAGTGTAACTCAGTACCATTAGGGAGGTTCACAAAGGCAACAGACTACTTGTATTCTGGAATCACTTATATCTCCATTGATATAACTGAAATATGTAAATTTGTTTCACAGGTCTACTTAAAACTAGCTCACTTTATGAGACTGTTTTCCAACACCAGTAGTAAATATCGGGTGTTATACAAGAAATGTGAATGTGACTGATGATTCTTTTTGGATAGTAGGAGTATGTTTTTCTTATTTCTATTCAGTCTGTGAGGTAACTGCTTTCTCTCCAATATAAACAGACACCTTAAAAAAGTTTACCAGCATATTCACAATAAATATTATTTAAGACACTGGTTGCACAAATATTCTGCCAAGACCATAATTTTTATGCATCACTAATCTTCAAATAATCACTATATGACAGTATATGAGCATAATCCTTCTCTCTCTCTTTTTTTTTTTTTTTTTTTTTTTTTTCCTTTAATCTTTTCATTCCTGGAGAGGTCAGTAGGAATCACATCATATTGGAAGTTGGTTACAGACCACCAGATTACAGTAAAGAGGGGGATGAAGCCTTCTTGAAGCAGTGTACCTGTGTACTACAGATTCACTGAATAGATGAGACTGTAAGGTACCTCTGGAGATCACCTAGATCAATATTTATGCTCACGTAGGGTCAGGTAGAGCACGTTGCTCAGCACTATGTTCAGTCAGGTTTTGAGTTATCGCTAATCATGGAGACTCCACAGCTTATAAGGGCAGCCTCTTCCATGTTTGACAACACAGTAAAATATTTTTTCCTTTCATTCCTGTATGCATATCTCAGCATAATGCCCAGTCCTTCCCTTTGTCTCAATACCATAGAATATGACAGTGCAGTATTCTGAATATGGAGGTTATTGCTTGTTGTGGTTTAACCCAGCAGGCAGCTAAGCACTATACAGTCATTTGCTCATTCCCCCCAATCACAGTCAAATGGGGGAGAGAACAAGAAAAAAAAGTTAAAAAAAAAAAAAGGGTTGAAATAAAGGCAGTTTAATAGGACAGAAAAGGAAGGGAAAACAATAATAATAACAACAACAACAACGATAAAACACTATACAAAGCAAGTGATGCAAAATACGATACAAATGCTCATCACCCACTGATCAATGCCCAGTCAGTCTTCAGTCAGCAACCACCTGTCCCAACCCAGCCAGCTCCCCACCTGTTTTATTGTTCCACATGACCCTGTAAGGTATAGGACATCCCTTTGGCCAATGTGAGTCAGCTGTCCTGGCTGTGGGGGGGGGGGGGGGGGGGGGGGGGGGGGGGGGGGGGGGGGGGG
>CM021697.1:126644196-126684509 GCA_011074415.1 Stictonetta naevosa
TTCCTTTCCTTTCCTTTCCTTTCCTTTCCTTTCCTTTCCTTTCCTTTCCTTTCCTTTCCTTTCCTTTCCTTTCCTTTCTTTTCCTTTCCATAGTGAGTGATGCCTGGAACAAATACAGCTGCCCTTCCAGTTTTTTATTTGAAATATTTTATGAAGAAGATTTATTTTACATAGATAGTAGAAGTGCTCCAATAAAATCTGGCCCTCGATGGTGAAACTGAGAATACAGAGATGGGGCTGCCCTATAGCTCAGCAGAGTTTGAGTACAGATCTGTATTTCAGTATCTCTTAAGCTCTTTGCATTCTGCAGGCTGCTGCCAGTAACATGACCCACTGAGATGCATGGGAAGCTGAAAATGTTATTATTCGAGCCACGCCACATTTCAAAATCTTATACTTCAGAGCTGGTCACTACTGAGACCTGTTCTCTAGAGGGTAGGTAGCATGTCATTAGTGACCTGGTCTCATAAGAGATATGATAATGAGGCAGGCAAATGATTCTTACAGTTTTTCAACAGTTGCATTACTCATTGTGGTACTGACAATCCAAACCAAAGCAAGACAGCGTCTGAGGTGTTCAAATTTGCAGTGTTGAATTTGCTCTTTATTCTTATTTTTTTTTTTTCTGTGACTTTTGGAATATTCTGCAAAGTAACTATTAAACTACAGTAGTACCACTGGCATAGGTGCCAAGACAATGAGCATGTCATAGCGCCCCGCTTTCACAGACGTTACAGACTGAAGTGGGACACTGAATGAATAACTTAAGTCAGCTTGAAAATCTATAGCAGTCCCACTGGCAACATTAATCAACTCTAATTTCTGTGGCAGTCTGGCACACAACTAAGTGAACATTCATATATATTTTTATAACACCACATGCTGTTGGCAAATCTAAGTTATTAATAGAGCTCATTGTGAGGGAGCCAGTCCACAGCAGATGCTTCCTTAGCACAACAGATTTAAATCTTATCATATGCTACCTTGCCAACTACATTCACCTAGATTGCTCATTTGTCCAATTTTCTCATATATACCGTTATACTTTCTTTCAGAACAGTCTTTACTGCACATGGAAGATATATAGGTTGCTGTAGTCACTTGCTAAGCTATATTTAATTCTCATTTTCGTTATTGTTCCTCAAACTGTTTGTGCTAGGCTCTTCTGGGCAAGTATCATCCTTCTGTTTCTTGCTCCAGCACAATGTCCTGATACTACTTGAAAAAAAAAAAAAAAAAACACAAAAACAAACAAATCAAACAAACAAAAACAAACAAATAAACAAACTTTTTGGTATTACTGCACTGGTGGACCAATGGATCAAAATGAATAAATTATTTGATCACTTTGTCATGGGAGCTATTGTTTATCTTCTTCTTCTTCTTCTTGTTTAATTTTTTTTTATTTGTAAGAAGGTTTTGACAGTGGTTAAGTCTATTTCCATTTCTATCAGAACTGTAGTACACTGCAGTTTTGAATCAATATAACCCACCATTGCAGTTATTTCTGTCTTGTTTGGTTTATTCTTCTTTTCCAAATGGATTAGTTGCATCATTTTTAATGAAATGTTTTCATGATATATCTTTAGAAGATTATGTCATGAGAGCACTAACATGACATTTTAATTAAACTTAACCCATATTTCACTTACCCTATTTATCACTGGGTAAAATAAGACAGGAGTAGACATAGGACAACTATACATAGCAAATTAATGGCAAAAGAACTGGGATAAATCTTATTCTAACTCTGTAGCCAAAAAAAGAAAAAAAAAGAAAAAAACAAACAAAAAACCCCTTATGTGATATTAGATAAATGATTTGAGGCATAATGTTCTTTGCACCTTCAGCATGTATCATAGATTCTACCAAAAGACTTAATTATATACACTGGTATTCATAAAGGCACTGGAGACCTTAGGACCACATCCTGCAAAAGGGCTGATTGCTTTCTGCAGAGAATTTGTGGCAGTGATAACAAGGCTTCATAAAAGTCACCATTTGCTGTGAAAAGACCCAGAAGACATGTAGAGCAAGAAATATGGTGAGAAATGTATCACTGTTATTAAAAGTAGAGCCATGGGAGCTTAGGAGAAATTGCCTGGCATGAAAGCATATAAACCTTTTGGAGAACTTAATAGAAGCCAAGGGAAATGTTAAAGAAATTAGGACAGTAAACTGTGGTTAAAAAAAAAAAAAAAAAAAAAGGAGAGAGAAAAAAAAAGAGAAGATTAATAAGAGGGAAGAGAGTGAGAGCAATGAAAGAAATGGAAAGATATTTTCTCTAGTTATTTCTAAAGGTTTCTCATAGAAGAAGAGATAGAGTAGATTGTGTGCTCAGCTGTGAACATACTGTGATATCTTCAGAAAACAAGCTTTAGGTCTTCTCTGTTTCATTTTAGACCAGCTTTACTTACTGAGGTAATGAGGGAAGTTAAGACTGTATTAGGTGCTTTTATGCTTTTGGCATCCATTCCTGTTGGCTTGTTATGGGCCTACGGGGACTTAGAATAATGAATGTCATCAGTCACAACTTCAAGCTTCCAGTTTATGGGACCATGCAGCATCTATCTTGGTTTTGGCTGGGATAGAGTTAATCTTTTTTCTAGTAGCTGGTATGGTGCTGTGTTTTAGATTTAGGATGAGAATAATGTTGACAACACACCGATGTTTTAGTTATTTCAGAGCAGTGCTTATAAAGAGTCAAGGACTGTCAAGGACTTTTCAGCTTCTTGTGCTGCCCTGCCAGCCTACTGGGGGGTGGTCAGTGGTTGATGATCAATTGTATAGTTTATCACCTGCTTTGTATATTCTTTTATCATTATTTCATTATTGTTATTGTTATTATTATTGTTTTCCCTTCCTTTTCTGTCCTATTAAACTGTCTTTACAAATTTTTACTTGTCTCTCTCTCTCTTTTTTTTTTTTTTTTTTTTTTTTTTGATTCTCTCCCCCATTCCACTATGATATGGGGAATGAGTAAATGGCTGTGTGGTGCTTAGCTGACTGCTGGGTTAAAATAAAAGAGCAACCACCATGAAGAAAATTGACATACATCTTGTTCCATAATTCATCAGATAATCTCCTACGTTTGTTTAAGATTACTGAAAAAGGTTTTAGAGGATGCTGCTACTTGGATGTCTTTTGTTCTTTCAATTTTGGCTGTAACTTACATATGATATGTAAGGATCACCTATACTTGGACAATACAGCCATGCTGATTCACCACTTAAGTATGTTATTTCCAGTTTTGAAGACCTCAGTGGTTGGGATTGCTGTTCACTGGTTTCATTCTGGTCTTCTGGAGAGAGTGTAAAAGAGAGGGGGCTGTGGGGGCTTGTGGTACTGTCAGATGAAGAACGTGAAACCATAATAAAGACCGTATTTTGTCTTTTCACTAAAGGCATTTGTCTGTAAACTGTTGGTAGAATTCAGCGTCTCAGAACGTTGTTTTAGCAACTTCAATTTCTGCACATAGCAATTCTATTGTGAAAGGAACATTTCAGTTGTATCTACTGACTGCAACATTATTGTCTAAGCTTTATATTGTAACATATATTTACCATTTCAAATTCAAATGACTAGAGACTTCTCTGCAGTAAACACATTACTAAACAATATCTGCTGATGAATCAGAATGCATCAGGCTGTTATACAAGCCATGTGCTGGGTGGGGAACTAGGGCAGGATTTGTTGATGTGAGGAGAGAAAGAAGAAACCAGCTACAGACTCTTTATTAGCTGCCTGCAATGTCTTGTGAGCTCCTTGTCACACCATGTAGCAGAGGATGCATCACTTCATGAATCCTTTTTTAGCACTGCAGCTGCTTCTCACCCATGAATGGTACCAGTTGTCTGTTACACTTTTGAAAGTATGGCTGAGATGTTGATTTCTCACTGTCTCCTCAGAAAATAAATAAATAAATAATCAGGAACCAAAATTGTGTATGCCTCTCCCTGTGCACTAGAGAGACCACCTCTTTTTGCTAATGCAGTGGTGAGGACTGTAGCTTGAAGTAAACTGAGATTAGCACACAGGTCTCTTAAGTCTACTGCTTTTCAGAAGCATTCTCTGGTTTACCGGCATTCAGACATTAATTAAAAAAAAAAAAAAATCCACTAAGAAGACAGGAAGTGGAATCATATAAACACTGTTACTTCTTCAGGTTATGCTTTTGATTCTTTTCAGGACAATGTCTATGATGTTCTATTTTAAATCAAAGGCACAGTCAATAGAAATGTGGACCTACATAATAACTCTGCTGAGTTTGTAAATAACATTACGAAAAGATTCTTCACTGAGAGGGTGAATGGGCACTGGAACAGGCAGCAAACCTGATGGAGTTCAAGAAGCATTTGGACAGCACTCTCTGACACAAGGTTTGATTTCAGATAGTTCTGTGTGGAGCTGGGAGTTGGACTCGTTCGACGATCCTTTCCAGTGTGGGAAATTTGATGATTCTATGATTCTATTTCAGAATCTTGCTGTGTGGCCTCATAGACCTAGCACTAAGGTTATGTTCTTCTCTAACGGACTTTCTCAGCTCCAGAATAACTGAATGGGATTTAGATTGTAAGTCTGAAGAGAGCTTTGTTTGATATTATATTGCATGTTCTGTCTGCTGTGATTTTTATGTTTAATTTTTTGCTTTGGTCTTAGAACAGCCCTATATTCAATTGAAAATCTAAGATGACATTGAAGTGCTGAGGTGAACACAGGAAAACTAATATGCCAGAAATAAACTGAGAGTACAAGTAACTGAATTTCTTCTTACTTCTTTTATACCCCATGACTCCAATATTCAAACAACCTTTATTCTTTAGTAAAACTCTATGAAATATGAAAATATTACTCACTCTTTTTTATCTGAAAGAAGCAGAGCAAGGAAAGGTAAATGGCTCAGTAATAATCACACAGGAAGTCACTGGCAGAGCACAGACTTGAAACAAATCTTCTCATGTCTTCAGTGATACATCCCATGAAACAGTCTTTGCTTGGAATAACTGAAATTTAATTGTCTCAAAAAATTTAAGATTTGCAGATTCCCAAACAAGATTAAATACTGAAGTTCAACCCCCTTTAAATCTAAAACTTTTTCAGTTTTGACTAAATGGAACAGGAATGTGATTTATGTATAAAAAAGGGGGATAATCCTTAAATGGAAAACAAACAAACAAACAAACAAACAAAAACCTTACAATTTTATATTTTTAACATATATATATATATAATACATAAAGCTTCCTCTTTCTCTTCCTAAGCAGTGAAACAGCAGTGGAAACAAGGATCAAAAGTTGTCTGAAATACACCACTAACCAGCTCAGTGCTCAGGTCAATGAAAGGAGATGGTGCTACAGCAATGAAAACAACCACCAGATGTATTACCGCTAATTAGCATGTTCTCTTTGTTCTCCTTATAAATTGTTTTGAAACAATTTTTGGTAACAGATATTTGGAATGATTCATCCTTGGTGACAGGGATGGTGTGAAGACCACATAGACCCTTCCAAAAATGTTAGGGATACTTTCATAATAGAAATGGAAAACATCCATCCTCTTAATACTTTTAGCTGAGCTTTGCATTTCCAAAAGTTTGGGTATTTTTCAAGCTCTAGTTCATTCCATCTTTATACTAGGACAATTGTTTTAGACTAAAATTAAATTGATGTACTGTTTAGGCAAGCATGCTCCATAGTGGTACATCCACATACAGCTTGAAATAGGCAAGTTCATAGCCATAAGATATCAGATCTGCAAAACCAGCATATGAAACACAGTAGGAACTAACTTTAAAAATAAGCTCTTACATGGGCTTAAGCCACTAGAATTAACACAGGAATCATCTAGTTTTAGCCTCAATAAGATAATTACAGTTATATGTATCAGTATTGTAGAGAATGATATGATATATCTTTCCTGCTGGCTATTTCATTTGTCTACTGTTGGCACCAGATACCACTATATTTATATGCTGTTATTCAGCCCATTTAATAATGTAGTCAACCAGCTGTTCTCATAGTCATTACTACTCATCAGATATTAACCAGTTGCCTTCCATTTCTTTAAGTGTATGCAAGTTACACTTAAGTAAGTGTATGCACTTTGTGTGTAAGTGTACTAAAGCGTATGCACTTTAAGTGTATGCAAGTTACAAGTAAAGTCTATGTGGAAGTGCAGAGGAAAGAAATTACTCTCTACTTCCCACAAATGAACGATGCTTGACCACGTCCTTGAAGCAGGACCTCAAAGCACATAGCCGGTGTTCGGGAGGAGGGCAAATGTTTTTTCAATGAGAGCCCATCCCTCCCCTCTTCTTCCTTTTTCCACCTTTTATTGCTGAGTGTGACATCATATGGTATGGAATATCCCTTTGGTTGGTTTAGGTCAGCTGCTCTGGTGATGTTTCTTTCTCACTTTTTTGCCCACCCCCTAGGAGGGTTAGAGATGCTGTGCCAGCACTGCTCAGCAGCAGACACAACACTGGTGTGATGCCACTGCTGTCCTAGCTAAAAGTGCAGAGCACAGCACTGTATGGGCTGCTGCAGGGAAAGTTAACATCCCAGCCAGACCCAGTACATCATCTAAGATAAAAGTTACTCGAAGAAGAAAAATTAGAAATCTGAGACTTGTTTTCTGACTCCTGAGCAATCCTTATTTTTACAGGGAACAAAGAGCTCATGCCACTGATGGCAAAGTTTCACCAGACTGGTATTACCAGCTTGCAAAGGAGAAAAAAATCCACTATGAAACGACATGCAGACTTCAGTTCTAATCAAACATATACAACATTTTAGATTTGTAGCAAACTATGCACTTCAGGACTATTATTCAGCACAGAAAGAAAATAACGTTACCAGCAAGTAGGAAAAAATAAGCAGTAAATAAAATTTGTTTTTCCAATAAAAAAATAGTTTTTAAATATTTATCTATTATTTTGATATCTTTCTTTCCAAAATGTGCCATACTTGCCAAAGTGGGACAGACAGTTTTAATCTCACAGATTCAACACAGTGTTTCTTAAAGTTGTGATGCCAGCATTTTTTACTTGCATACCACCATAAAATTTGGTTCAGCTGAAACTCTCACAATAGGCTGTATCTTAAGGGAAGAGAAGGGAAAATGGTCCATGGAATTTAAATAAACACAATTCTTCCCTTGTTGAAATGACCATTATGAAAACCCACCAGCACATGTTCAACAGTTGCGGCTTTTCAAACTTGCATCTTCTGTCTTTTCTTATTTTTAGTGTTTTCTCCAGAAGATGTCTGGAAACAGGACTGATATTAAACACAGATCTCAGAGTGCCAATGCTAGAAAATATCTCTGTGAACAAATAAAAATATATATATATAAAGATCATTATGAAACATGGGATTAGAAATTAGAGAGCGGCTGATTAAGAATAAATACATAGGCATTGCTTAATATGTGCTACATTTGCGATGTACTGTGCCTGTACTGCGCTTAGGCCTCCAGATAACAGGAGCCCCTGGGACCCCAAGAACCAGATCAAACCAACCTTATGGTTCGGACTGTGACCAAGGGCTCAGAGATCAGGAAGACTGTTTATAAAAGGATAAGATAAAGAATGTCAAATATTCAAGGCCTCGAGATGACAGGAGCCCCTTGGACCCCGAAGAACCGGACCAAACCAACCTTATGACCCAGATTGTGACCAAGGGCTCAGAGAGCATGCGCAGGGAGATGAGTTGAAAAGTTCAACTCTGATGAAGACGTCTTACTTCATCCCGACGACCACCCGGATGACCACCAGAGAGTACTACGCAAGCGCAGAAAGGCTGATAAGATAATTAGCATACAAAGTATGGCTAGGCGAAGCTAGGAAATGACTATGCATAGATGTGTTGCAAAACAATGCATATGTAATATTTTAGGGGATAAAAGAGAATGCAAGCGAGCAAATTGTTGCACACAACTTCGGTGGGACTACCCCCTGTGCTGCCCAGTGTTGAATAAGCATACCTACTTTACAGTCTTACTGATTGTGGAGTCAGTTTTCTGTGAGTCAATTAGTTTTGCAGCAAAGCTGAGCATAATATTGCAGCAATAAATCTTTATTTGCAAACTTCACATTTTTTTCTTTTCACTCAGAGTTTTTTTGATTGTTTGTTTTTTGTTTTGTTTTTTAATGTATATGTGTATTGGCTTTGCGTGGCAAGGGTTTGGTAGTAGGGGGATGCAGTGGTGGCTTCTGTGCAGAGTCCAGAAGCTTCCCCATGTCAGATCAGAGCCCCATCCTGCTGCTTGCCAGGCCAAGCCAGGAAGTGACACTGGTTGCGCCTCTGTGAGAGCAGGTTTAAGGAAGGAAAAAAAAAAACAAACTGCTGCACAACAGAGACAGGTGTGAGAAGCAGCCCTGCAGACCCCAAGGTTATTGCAGGAGGAGGGCAGGAGGTGCTCCAGGCATGGAGCTGAAGTTCCCTGCGGCCTGTGGAGAGGCCCCTGGTGGAGCAGGCTGTCCCCCTGCAGCCCATGGGTCCCACATGGAGCAGATCTCCACGCTGCAGCCCGTGGAGGAGCCCCCGGTGGAGCAGGTGGATGTGGCCTGGAGGAGGCTGCAGCCCATGGAGAGCCCCACAGGAGCAGGCCCCAGGCCGGAGCTGCAGCCCGTGGAGAGGAGCCCACGCAGGAGCAGGGGTCTGGGGGGAGCTGCCGCCCGTGGGGGTCCCAGGCTGGAGCAGTTTGTTCCTGGGGGATGGTGGGCAGCCCCCTCAGGCTCAGTTTGGGAAGGATGGCATCCCATGGGAGGGACCCCACGTGGAGCGGGGGAAAAGAGTGACCATGAAGGAGCGGCAGAGATGAAGCATCAGGGACTGACCGCAGCCCTCATTCCCCTGCTCTGATCCGAGGGAGGAGGTAGAAGAGGGTGGATGTGGAATAACCTGGTTTTGGTTTGCTTTTAGTTTCTTACTGCTCTGCCTTGTTATTAACTACTATTAAATGATATTAACTCTCTGTGCTATGCCTGTTTTGCCCATGAAGATAATTGGTGAGTGATCTCCCTGTCCTTATCTCAAACCTTGAGCCCTTTCCATTGTATTTTCTACCCCTTTTCCTTTGAAGAGGGGGAGTGGGGAAGCTATTGTGGTTGAGTTGAGCTGCCCAGAAGGGTAAACCACCACAAAATGTTTTTTTTGTTGTTGTTTTGTTTTGTTTTGTTTTGTTTTGTTTTGTTTGTTTTCACAGTTAAATTTTGTGTTACAAATCCTTTGTGTATGAAGGTTTATGAAAAATACATTTCATATAGTATTTTTAAAGGCCTTAAAACTCCCAGTCAAGATCAAAATTCTCAGTGTCAGGTGCTACATAAACAGACAAACAAAAGTTGAAATTCTTGCCCTGAAAACCATAACAACCTGATTTTGTTTTCTTCTGTGTCAAGAATTTAAGGACAAAATGAGACATGCATTTATTTAGTATTGAGTACTGAGTTATGCCCAGAAAGAGTGAACTAGCAGTTCCCTGTTTTATAATAAATTGAGAAAAATGCATCCTTTTGGTGGAATAGAAGAGGCGTACCTTTTTTCATCCTCCTTGAATAACCTGTTGCTGTGATGTAATTGTATTAATGGATACTAAGACTTAAAAGGCAGAAGGAGGCACAAGTACTTTTTTTACTGTTAAGCCACCAGCTGATGAACTTTTGATGAAGGTACTTTTTCCTTATTGCCTTTTCAGATGAGGTGTTGTTTATGAAGGGCATATCTCCTTAATGCACATAAATGGAATATTTTGTGGGAGGACAGACTGCTTATTTAAAATAAATCCTTGTTTGAGATATTTGCCTGCCCTGCAGTATTTAAACTGAGGCTAACACTGAGCCCAATGCTCAGTTCATTACAGTACTCCTTCTCTCATTTAAGTTAATGACAAAAAAGCATCCCTGACTTCAGAAAAGTAAGGCCAGACCTTGTGTGGGTTGCATACCACTGAGACACATAATCCTCTCCTTAGAGCACTGAGTCATAGCAGACTTTTGAGTAGCTTGGTACAGATCAGGGGAAGATCCATGCCATAGAATATTATACACTGTGCAGGACAGCTAAATCACGTCCACCTGCCCTGTCCACGAGAAAGTTAAGAATCTCAATCCCTCTCTCCAACAAAGGATTGAGTCCATTGCAGGACATAATCTGTAACTGTTGAGTCTGAAACTTTCCAGAATTGCAGGATGTGTCTGATTTTTGTGTTTTGATGTAAAAAAATGTCTTTGACTTGGCTAATAGAGCTCTTTGAATCCAATCAGCACAGTTTTAGAAACAAACACATAACTTTCTCTTCCTGTTGACTACAAAGAAAACAGAAAATAAATAAAGGTCCTATATTATAGAAGGAGCTCTTTCTTCGTTCCTTTTTTTTTTTTTTTTTTCTTTTTTTTTTTTTCCTTAAAACAAAGGAGACAAATCCTGACTTTGCCTAATGTGGCAGTTAGGGCCTTATTAAGTCTTTTGTCTTGGCTATTATGATCCAAATCTACAGGATTTATCAGAGACTGCGAGATTCAGCCACCATTAAGCACCTATCAGACATACCTGTTAGAAGTATAGTCATGTTAAGTTTATAATTAAATGTTGTTAAATAGTGCTTTGTTAAATTGTCATATTCAGCACAAATTCTATTGCAACATATTGGTTAGCTTCAGTCATTTTTCCCAGATATGAAGGCAGATGGTAAGGCAGGTGACGCCTTCGTGAAGGCATCTGAATCACAGACTTGCTTTCCACTGCCTTAGTGAAAGTTTAGACACGTGGTTCACATGAAGTGGACACTTGTGTTTTAGACAAATTCAATCTGGCTAAATTGGAAGCTGAATTTTACCATGCTTATATATCTAAACTAGACCTGATTTTAAAATAGGTCAGTCACTGAGGCAATTAGGTAGCAAATGAAGGTGGGAGTGGATATAAAGCTCCACAAGTTGTTTTTAGACTAATACTGCACATATACCTGTACCATAACTCTTCAGGGAGATCTGAGCCTGCATAAGTCTGTTTATGATACTTCGGGATGTATTTGCTCAGCTAGACATCTTTTTAATTTTCATTGATATTTAACAAGTCAAATTAAAGCTAGTGAGTTTGTTATATACACTCCAGCATACGTATGTTTTTATTTATCTCATTTATGAAAAATATTTTGGTTGTTATTTCATATGAGAAATGAGGAAAATGTGCAAATCATTGCTACATAAAATATTTTTCTGCTACTTTTTTTCCAACCTCAGTCTCACAGGAATTATCATATTCACAGATGTGAGGCTCTGGAACTTGACGGACAAGCAAATGACAATGTGGACAAAGGTACATCCACACTGGGGCAGTTAACCAGGGCAGGTCAACCTACACATCGCATCACAACAATTCCCACCAAGAAAAAAAAAAAAGTGTTATAGTCGTAGTGGACTCCTTTCTGAAGGAAATGGAGGGCCCAATTTGCCATTCAGACCCAACTCATAGGGATGTCTGCTGTCTCCCTGGGGCTCAGGTAAGAGATATTGCTCAGAAAATCACTCACCTGGTATGTCCCTCTGATTATTACCCCTTATTGGATTTTAATGGTGGTAGGGATGACATGGCAAAGAGAAGTCCAAGAGTGATGTAAAGGGGGGGCAATGGTATCCTGGGGTGCATTGAGAAAAGTGTTGCCAGCAGGTCAAGGGAGGTGATCCTTTCCCTCTACTCAGCCCTGGTGAGGCCGCACCTGGAGGACTCTGTCCAGTTCTGGGCTCCCCAGTACAAGAAGGACATAGAACTAGTGGAGCGAGTCCAGAGGAAGGCTACAAAAATGATTAGAGGACCAGAGTACCTGCTGTACAAGGCCAGGCTGGAAGAACTGGGCCTGCTTAGCCTGGGAAAGAGAAGACTGAGGGGAAACCTCATCAATGTGTATAAATATCTGAGGGGAGGGTGTCAAGAGGACAGAGCCAGTCTCTTTTCTCTTGTGCCCAGTGAGAGGATGAGAGGCAACAGACACAAACTGAAGCACAGGAAGTTCTGGCTGAATAGGAGGGGGCATTTCTTTACTGTGAGGGTGACAGAGCACTGGAACAGGTTGCCCAAAGACGTTGTCGAGTCTCCTTCTCCAGAGATATTCAAAACCCGCCTTGATGCCATCCTGTGCAACATGCTCTAGGTGACCCTGCTGGGCAGTGGAGTTGCACTAGATGATCTTCAGAGGACCCTTCCAACCTCGGCCATTCTATGATTCTGTGATTCTTTGAGATTTCATAATTCTATTGCTACTCCTCCCACATCTTACTAGAATGTGGTTTAAAACTCATACAAAAACTCCTTAAAAAAAATAATAATTCTGTTTTCAGTAAGTCTATTGGCAAGATACTTTCTGAAGGTGAGTTTTCAGGTGACAGCTTTTTGTTTCAAACTTCAGTTATCATCTCAGATGGGAAAAAAAATAGACACACCTTTCTTTTGTCTTTATTTTATTTTACAGCTTTTGGATTAGATATAAGAGAACCACAAAGTTGTTATTTTAAATTGATCATTGCTTTAAAGCATATGGAATTCCTATTTGTTGCTCCATTTGAAAGCCATAAGAAAATATTTTTTGCAAGGAAAAATAATGTATGGAAGAAATTGCTATTTTTTCTTGCTAGTGAAATATGTCTAGGTATGGAACAAGTGGAAGGCTTTGTGCAACTACCTGAAAAGAGGTTGTGAGGAGCTGGGAGTCAGCCTTTTCTCACAGATAACTAGCAATAGGACTAGAGGGAATCACCTCAAATTGCACCAGGAGAAATTAAGAGAAATTTCTTCTCAGAAAGAGTGGTTAGAACAGGTTGCCCAGGGAGGGGGTAGAGTCAATGTCCCTGGCAGCATTTAAGGAATGGTACTTAGGATATGGTACTTAGGGACCTGTTTTACTGGGTAATATTGGTGGTAGGGGGATGGTTGGATCAGATGATCTTTGAGGTCTTTTCCAATCTTAACAATTCTATGATTCTTTGATTCTTTGTCACATAGTACTCATCCTGATAGCAATGTGTGCTTGCAGCCCAGAAAGCCAACCATATCCTGGGCTGCATGAAAAGAAACGTGGCCAGAAGGTCAAGGGAGGTGATTCTCCCCATCTGCTTCACTCTCACCAGACCCCACCAGGAGTGTTGCATTCAGCTCTTGTGAGACCCTAGCCCATGAAGGACATGGAATTATTAGAATGAGTCCAGAGGAAGTCCATGAAGATGATCAAAGGGCTGGAGCACCTCTCCTGTGAAGACAGGTTGAGATAGCTGTGGCTGTTCAGCTTGGAGAAGAGACGGCTCCAGGCAGACCTTCTAGCAGTCTTCCAATACCTTAAGGGGGCCCACAGAAAAGCTGAGGAAGGACTGTTTGTCACGGAGTGGAGTGATAGACAGGACAAGGATTTAAACTAAAGGGTACATTTAGATTAGATATAAGGAGGAAATTCTTTACTCTGAGGGTGGTGAGGCACGGGAACAGATTGCCCAGAAAAGCTGTGGGTACCCCATTCCTGGAAGTGTTCAAGGCCAGCTTGGATGGGGCTTTGAGCAACCTGGTATGGTGGGTTGCCTATGGCAAGGGGATTGTAATTAAATGGTCTTTAAGGTCCCTTCCAACCCCAAACATTGAATGATTCGATATTTTTATTTTTAACCTTTATTTTCACCCTTTTTTTTCCATATTCTTAACATCAAGATAAGATTGGAATGAAACATTACCATTTTTATCATCACCATTTAAAATTATCTTTGTTGTGCTGTTGATTTTTGAGATATTTGTATTCTTTGTATTATTTGTGATGTTACAGTAATTTTCTTATTAGCATTGACTGTATTCTACCTGTACATCCTTAAGCTCATGTAAATTATCCTTACTACAGCATAGATATTGATGCAATTGAATACTTGTCATTGTGTAAAGAAAAAAGTAAATTCCAAGGAAACAACAAATTGAGACAAGATCTTTTCATCTAAATATGAGATTTGCTTTTCCTAAGATCCTTTTGGGTGAAAGATCACTTTAATGTACATGGTATTATCTATTCCATTGAAATAACTTCAGCCAACTTTTTCAAGAGCAAATTGCCTTTTTTTTTTTTCTTTTTTCTTTTTTTTTTTTTTTTTCTGGACGTTACTGGTGCTGCTTGAGGAAGAAATTGTCCCACTAGCCCTGTGGATGCTCTTGGCTCCCATCTTGCAGACTCATGGCAGCCAGCCTTTGTGGTGCACTGACACTCTTACTTTTTTACAGATTTGTCTGTACATATAACTGTATTCCAAGGTAATTTTGACAGCTTAAAATGGAGGACATTGGGGAATGACAATAAGAAAGACTATGGGAAAATATTTTAATAAGTGGTGAAAGTAAATCAATGGTTAATTATTCATGTTACATTTTTTATTATCACTTATCATTTTAAATACGGTATATCTGTGCTGCATGGTCAATACTGAAACATTAATGGAAATATGTCCCTGCTAATCCAGTTATTATTAAAAACACAATTCAAAAATATTGTTTCACTATCTTTTCAGCCACAAAGGAAACAGCCAAGGTGCTGTCATTTGCAGACCATAGAACGCTGAAGAGTCATTGATATGACTTTTTGGATTATATATTTGTATTCCATATTTTTATTCTCATTATTATGGGGAGAGAAAAAGTAAGATGTACCCAAGTATCTTGATAGCCCTAAAAATGATTTCTCAGTACCTAACATTAAAAACGTCATATCCTCTAAAGCACAATTTTTAAAGAATACCTTAGCCACTGAGTCGCATCTTCTGTCATCACAGGAATGATGCAATTAAGGTATAAAACTGAAATTATATTGGTAATGGTGTTTTTTGTTGTTGTTGTTTGATGTTTGTTTTTTGTTGTTTGTTTTAATGTTTGGCTGTTTCAACAACAACAACAACAACAACAACAATAATAATAATAATAAATGTGTATCTACCACGGAGTGATAGAATTACTTTTGGTAATACCGTGTCATTATTATTTTTAAATTTTGCTACAACATTGTAATAAAAGAAGAAAAGTTAATCTTCACTTTTTAGAAAGGAACATGATGCAGATAAAGACTAATTGACCTGTCCAAAACTATGCAGGGGATGAATTCAGAGTATCAGAAGACGTTAAAAAAGAAGATAATCTTTCTTTGGTTCTAATATAGAGAAATAAATGCACTCTATTTTGGTCACCTAGATGTTTAGTCTTATCACTGACCAGAGACATATCACAGCATGTCAGCCCTGATTTTTGATGAATCTGCTGTATCCTGTTGCCATGAAACCCAGATGTGGCAGAGTCAACCCTGAGTATCAGTGACTACATTCTGCAAACACTGCAAGTACAGGCTGATAACTGCTTGTTAGCAAGGAGACATGCTATGTTCTCAAAAGGTGATAACAGAGACACTTTCTGTGGGTCTCAAATTAACAGGTTCAACAGGTAACTCATATTACCTTGAATCCTGCTCTTACACGAGTGGGATAAAATTAAAGTCTAAGTTATGGGTTAATCAAGCATCTTGCTACCTGTGTTCTGAGCCAAAAGGTGTATGTGGCACTTGCGCTGAGCTCCGACTAATAAATCTGGATTCCAGTAGAATGAATTAGCTCGTTTCCAATACAGTGCTGTAGCATTCATATGATTCTTTTTCGTCCTTGAAAATTGGAATAAGTAAGAGGCACGAATGAATCTGTTGGCAAAATACAGTCACAATGCATTCTTACATTTGTGGATCACTTCAATTAAGTCATAGGCAAAAGGATGCAATTTGGTCTATTAAAAGTGGGTAAGAACTTGACATATCATAGACTGTTGTCTTTAATTGTCTTTAATTTATATTTTTAAATTATATTCAAGACTAGTCTTTTCAGACTGTTTCTAATTAATAAAACAACTGGCTTTCCAAGACCACCCAGGAAGAGCACCTAAAGTAAAATAACATTTAATTGAAAACACACCTACAAATCAACATATAGTATAAAGTTAAGAACATTTATATTCAATAAAGCTGGAAAATTGTAGATATTACAGTATTTTCTCTAAGCTCACTAGCTGGGAATTGACCTCCCAGCAGTACATTCTTGATACAATCTGGCAGGTTTGCTTTTCATTTTCAATTTTTATAATTTGATCTGAGTCTCTGGACAACTTCAAGGCTCCAAGAATAAGTTTGCTCAGCCTTACTTGCCATAAGCAAATTTCTTTGTGTTAGTAACTTTGTACATCATAATCTCCTGGAAGTACTGAAGAGGAAAATAAAAGGTTTATCCTTGAAGATTTGGTTTGTGAAGCATTACATTCCAAAGAATTAGTACTTTCATCATGTCAGAGATTTATTTCATGAACTGAACAAATTGCTGTTATCCCTTGACATGTTGTCATGATTTGAAGATGTAATCTTCATTATTGATTAACCCCAACAGATGGTATGACTCTTTGCAATTGCACATAAGAAAGGAAAAAACATATATATATAGGTCAAAGAATAACTTGCCTTTTGGAATTACTTTAAATGTTTCTGTTAACTTTTAGTATATCAACATTTTATTATCTGTAGCAGAATTAAGTGCCTTACTTCCAGATGTAGTCACACACAGTAATGTAACAGACATCTCATCTTTTTACAGCTTTCAAAATAAATGCTATTGTCAATATGGGTAAGAACTCATTTTCTGACTTTTAGTAAAGTCAGCTTAAACAAAAATGCAAAAATACACAAAAAATACTGAAAAAATAGATAACCTGCACTATAATTAGATCGTGATTGAGTCTGGACTAGAAACCTCTAGTACACAGAGGGGAAAAAAAAAAAAAAAATCAATCAAAAAACCAACATGACAACAACAACAACAAAATAAGAAAGCAAGTTTCCTTTTTTTTTTTTTTTTTTTTTTTTAATCTGTGTAAATCAAAGATTGCTTTCCTCTTTTCTTTCCTCTTTATTTTAAATATGTTATTTCTGGTATTGGTTTTGTCTTGTCTAGGAAATTGCTAAGTCAGAAATTAAATACTATATCTTTGTTAGTTCTATCAGCAAGCCATATATTTGAAGACTAGGAGGATGAAGCTTTCTGCTTTTGTGGGTTAGTTCTGACCAGCCTTGTTAATATTCACTATAGAGCTCTCCTCATTCATTCGAACTGTGCCACAGTACATAACCCAGAAACCAGATTGTTCTGCCTACCTTTTGTATGTTTTATAATACCTGCTTGTCTACACATATAAAAAGTTAAAGAAACACAAGAAAAAATCACAATAAAGATGTTGCTGATTTAGTTTAAGGCAAAATGACATGGGTGCAAGATTTGCTTCAAAGATAATTCTATGCCAGGAAGACATATGCCACTATGGGATTATTTTAAATATCTGAATATCTGAATTGACAGTATGGAACCACTCTGAAATTAGCAGTGTTGACTCCATAGGTGAAGATTTAATCCAGAATCTTATGTGCTGTACTTTTTGTATTGTGGCAGACAGACAAAAGTTAGTTAATGACTTTTGTCTGATAGTTACTAAATTTATCAAGCCTCCAGACTTAGATTATTGTGGAAAAAAATGTTTTGTGACTAGACATATATCTCAACAGGATACAGAGATAATATACAAATGAGATGGTTCTTTTTGTGGTTTTCCCCCAAATAGCAAGAAACAAACCAAAATTCTTTATAAATTTACAAACTGACAGTCAATTTGAAAGATTTGAAGAAAAGAGTGAGATTACATAATTTTATATTTCCAGGGCAAAATACTTACGATATTCTGTTTTTAAAATCATTAACAACATGATCCATGGGTACTGTCAGTCTCTTTCCTAAACCAGCAGTCTCCATGGTATCAATGAAGTGGATCCTCTATGTTTAAATCCTAACTTCAGCTGAAACACATAACAGTTCAACAACAACAACAACCAAAAAAAAGTATTAAATATTCAAATATTCATATCCTCCAATGCCTTACCCATATACAAAAATAGGATTCCTGGTACATACAGTACATGTGATGACCCAAGAACTCATAGTTCATAGTTTCATAGTTTTAATTTGCCTTAGATAACAAAATCTGTTATGTACTCATTACTCTGAGATAAGAAAGTTAAAATAGCTATGAAAGGTGGTGTCAAAGTGAGTTGCACTTTACTGATTAGACAGATGCTGAAGTACTTTGTCTTTCACTCAGTTTAAGATACAGCAGATGATATTGCTCTATGATCTTCCCTAATGTTGTTCCTGCATCCTTCACCTTACAGATATTTCCTGCCTAAGATTAAATAGCTTCTTTGCAAGAAGCATCTATTTTATCTGTTGAAATGGCAAGTAAGCTGTATTTTTGTCAAGGGTGACCTTGAAGTATTCTTTAGGGAAGCCACCCCTATTCTTTACATCTTCCAGGAGATGATATAAAACAGCCTGTGTGCTCATGTACTGTCTGTGCCATGCACATTTGACACATTCTGAATAGATTTGCATTGATGACACCTATGTATATGTAGGGGTGCTTCTGTCATGACCACAAAGTATATTCATTCTGTACAAAATCCCACAACAAGGCAGCAAACAAGAACTGTAGGTATATCTAAAGTGGTAAAGAGTATGAGCGTGTTTAAGGCTGTAGTTTCTTTTTGTAATCCTGGTAACACCATTTGGAATACAAGGAGTTACTTTTTTATTGGTATTGTCAAAATCATTGAAACCATATTCAAGTGAACAGTTAAAGTGACAAAAATTCAGCTTGTCCTCTTGCAGGGTTTGGTTAACACATTCATTCATTTTCTGCAAGCTGATACTAATCCAGAATGATTGTAGAAGCAGAAAAATGATTTACTTGCAGCTGAAAGTCTTTCTGAGAAGTTGCACCTTCACTGGCATACAAGTGTTCCTTTGTACTCAGTTGAGCAATGTTGGAGGTGTTGTGCAATGTAGAAAGGTTAGAACATTCTTGTACTGAAAATTTCATAATTTAAACCTGTGGGCTGTGTTGTCTGATAGTGATGCTATCTCTAACATTTTGCTACGATATTGTTGTGGAAGTCTCTGTATTTGATTCTGATTCAAGACTGGAAATATCAGAGATGAAATTCTTTTGAGTCTATCAGAAATTCTCACCTGTAGAAGACAAATAGAATTCTTCACATGAGGCTGTCAAGTCCTGATGAACTTACAGTTTTGAAGTTTTTAAGGATGGGTGGCACTCCCAATAATTCTTTTGGATGTAGCAAATGATGAAAACCTTGACGTGCCTAAATTTCTTGTTATGACTTGAGAACCTTTTGAACCTTTTTTTTTTTTTTTTTTTTTTTCAATTTTAAGTTACTACAGGTAACCATTTGCCATTCAGCCATTTGCTACTGTAGACTATTCTTAAAACTTTTATTAATGATTTTAAATTTGTTTAGATTTTCAAAATGATCTTTTTGTCCCAAATCTAAAAATAATTACAGAAAGAGAATAGTTGTTCTTTCAGTTAGAGAATTATAACTCTGTAACATTTTGCGAATATCTGCACAGTTTGCCTCATCTTCAATTTGCTGTCTTTTGTCAACCATTCATCTGCAGTTTATCTAGGTGACAGTAGGCTCAATTAACAGTCTAATATAACACCAACAGCTGTTTTAACATTGACTAGACATTGAAAATGAAGGGGGCAGCTCTTTCTTATGTCTTCATAATCCTGTAAAACAAACATCAGATGAATATGTACTTAATACTAATTGAATAAAAGTACTATTAAAAATAACCAAGATACTCAAAATATTTCCAAGTACTATTATATATAACCAAGATACTCAAAATATTTCCTTTCTAGCATCCAGGATCAGAATTATTTATTATGAGTTTTAGCATTGCCACCTAAATCATTTAATCAAAATATTTTTGGCACCTATGACAGAAGTAGTCAGGCATTAAATGTGAAGCTCTCTTCCTCCAGTGTCTGAAGGTAATTAATTAAAATGTGGCAAAGATCTTCTGGGTGCAGAAGATGTGTATCTCACCTTCCAGTGATTAGTTTGTCAAAGCCACAAGATCAATGAATATACTTATTTAACCTGTCAAAAGGATATAGTGCAGCTTGAAAAGTCATCATCAAACCTGATGTAGCATAAAATTTCTAACTATTGATTAGATTCAGACATTCATTCTAATCTGAACATGTACTTTGGTGCATCAATAGGTCAAGCAGTCTATGAGTACAAACCAGTAATACTGGAATCTTGAGTCAGCAAGTTAATATGCCCCTGAGTACCTCAAATTATTTTCTTCTGGAATGAGTCTTAAAGAGAAAGGAGGGTTAGTGTAAGCCTAGAATAATAGACTGAGGCTGTGTTCATTTTAACTACATCAACTCTCTTCTCTTTAGCATCAAGTCTTAAGTGATGTAGCAGGTGCAGGCAGGTATTTCAATTATTCTATTCATTATTTCTGAAACTAAATTGAACAATATTATGACTCTAAACTCATTCATCCATTAAAAAATAAATCAGATTTCTGGTATCAGGATGACCTATGGTGCGGGAGAGGTTAAAAAAATAGAGAAAGCAAATTAAAACAGGATTTAACTAAACCTGCTGTCACTTCTTTCAGAAGAAGCTTAAATGAAAATTTATATAAACATACTCTGAACTCCCTGAAACTGCTATGAAAAATATACTTGGAGCATTTTATTCTGAAAGAAGAACTTTTCTATGACTTTTCTATGAACTTTTATCTCTTTCTTTCCTTTTTTATTTTATTTTTTTTCCTAAACAGTGGAATATTGTGCCTAATAAGTTCACTTTGGAAAACGTTGTCATCATAAGGTTTCTTGTTGTTGTATTCCTTGTTGATGATGCTATTAATAGAATTTTCAATAATTTGGTTAGATAAAATATTTTTTAGGGGATATGCCCAGAGTTTTTGGAGATATTTTTTTCAATTGAATTTTACAGTTATGTTTTATTGTAATTTTTTTTTTTTCCCTTAATATTTCACCTGACCATTAGTTCCAAAGTTGTTCTGTTATTTAAATAAATACATCACTGATAAAATGTTTTCCTTATTCCAAAGTGAACTTTTTTGGTGACGCTCTTTTTTCTGACAGACACTGACTGTGTTTACAATCAGCCCCAGAAACTGAATTAATACCTACTCACTAACAAGCTGCCAAACTAAAACCAGTTTAGCATGGACAATAGGGGAGTGGAGGAGAAGGAGGGAGGCCAGGAATGGAGCCTGTATACGTTGTACAGAGTGATGAAGACTTTTGCTCTGCAATTTATTTGTGATGCTGTTTCCTGGAAAGCCAAAGATTGTGCAGACTGCTGGAGGCATTTTTATACAGCCTACTTTTCAATCATCTGCTTCCATGAAAGCGGACTGATCACGAGTCTCCACACTTCCATGAACAAAAAAATAAAAATAATGCTCTTCCCTATGTATGTCTAAAGATTCCACGGCCTTTTATCTCCCTCACAAAAGAGTCTGTTAGCGACAATTTTGTGCCCTAGATGGATTGAAACTGAGCTCTTTATGTATTCATTTTGGGGAACAAATCTTTATAAAGCAGCTGGAGGCTAAATGTTAAGATAAACCACAGACAGAGGTAGTTGTTTAGAGTAGCATCTGCACTAGCATATGTCAGAAGGACTTAAAAGTAATTTATTTCAGTTATTTAGACTAGTAATGTCAGCAAAGGGGCTTTATTAAATAAGGAAAGAGAATATGGATTTCAGAGCCCACCAGTTCAAGATAACTATCAGACTGAGAATCTAAACATATTTAGGTCAAGGTTGGATTATGAATTCAGAAACTTCTTCTTAATAGAGTATTTCCCTATTGATTCCTTTCCTTCTGACTCCTACTGAGTCTGCATCTGTTCCTTCTCTAAGTAGACAGAACGTGGAATAGATGCAAATATGATGCAGTTTGTTGATTAAATTCTTGTCTGTGTTTATCTGTTGGAAGCCTTATCATCAGGCAGTCAATTTAATCAAACAATAATCTCGAGTCAATGGTGATCTTTTCCAAAAACTACATCCATGAGCCCTGCTGCATCCTGTATTTATTGAAGAAATATCTCTTCATGTCTTCATGTTAACATAGTTGTCTAAAAAATAGAGGTTTATTTGTAATAACAGGCAGTACTACAAGCAAGACTTTAGCCCTGTCCCAAGACAACAAAGATTTTATTTGGGAATATTTAACATCCCTTGCGCATGGGCCAGAATATTATTCATTATTTTTCTGAGATTACCCATGGCTATGCCAAAGCATGAACAAATCTACTTTTTTGCAGGTTGTGTTTTATTCTGTTGATGTTTTCTTACTTGAGCCAACCTAAATCTGTCATTTTACACTCTCTATTACACCCATGATTAAACAGGGAGGAAAAATAGCTTTCTTCCCTTCCCCTTCCACTAAGAACTCCTCTAATATTAGATAACATAGTATTTCAGCCTTCATAAAAATAGGCAAGTTGATGTTAAAAAAGAAAGAAGAATGCTGTTATACTCACATTAGAAGCAAAAAAAAAAAAAAAAAATGTTTTCCCACAATAGTAACAATGAGAGCTAGTGATGACAATAAGAGTGTGAATTATAAAATAGATGTATCCTTTTTCTCAAGCACTTGAGAAAAACTCAAGTTTTTACTATTATTTTGAGGGCTCTCATCTTCTGGAAGATCCTCCACCTTCTCCCCAGAATCTACTACCTCTGGTGAAAAAATGGATGATTTTCACCTTTCTGGGACTAAACAGACTTAACACAAATTTTCAGGTTTCTCACTTTGCCTTGTCAGGAAGGAGACACAGCTTTCTAATTTATTTATTTTTCTTAAAATCCCTCCTCAATGAGGCTCCACAATGTGCCCCAGGCTATCTATTCTAATATTTCACTAGTTGTTAGATATTTACCCTAATACACAACTTTGGCTATGATTGCTATAATTTTGAATATATGCAACAGAATTTTGAAGGACCTTCCTCCAAATGTTAAAAACCAGTATTGACAGAGAAAATCATTCCCTTTCTCTCTGAGCTCTAGGAAAAAAATTCTGGTTGGCTTAGTACATTTGTGAAGTGCTGTTGAATGGAAGATTTATTATTATTATTATTATTATTATTTTATTAAAGTTTAATATTGGAGAGAAAGCTAAAGAAACTCAAATATCTCCTCATGCTCAGCTTAAGAGAAGTGAGATAACTGAGAGCATTCAGATATTATGGACTAGGTTCAATGTTACATGATTATATCCTGATGGGTTCAACAGACACTTGTGAGGAATGCAACTATGAACAAATGCCACCTCCTTTTGTTCTGAAGCAGTTTTGAATCCTGATATTTCACATACTAATTTATTCTTCTGGACATAATACTCTTTCCTATGCATTTTGAGTGCCATCCTTCGAATTCTTCCTATTGAAACTATTTCACTTTAATTGTGGCAAGTAGAACTTGAATAGAACTTAAGTAGAACTCAAATCTTCCAACTTAATGCCCACCAGGCCCTAAAATCATTCTTTTATTTTGCCCTGTGTATTCAGTGCCAACTATCCCACTTGCTTTTACTAGATATTTTTGTTTTTGTTGTTTCCATAATTAGAGTATTTTATTTATTAAATAATTTTATTATTTAAAAGGTGTTAGATCAGTCCTCATGGTTGAATTCAGCACAACACTGCAATACATATTATTAAAAGTCATAATTTTGTTGGAGAAGTAGTTGACTGACAATAGTTACAACAATTTTAGTTACTATGAACTATGAAAAACATCATTTATGTTAATCTATGTATAAATGCAATCAAACCTTTGCATCCTTCAGCATATTTCCATTTACAGCCTAATATTGCATTGGAACAAAAGTGCAAGTGCATCCCAAAGAAAATAAGTTGTGAACCAGCCCAGTCCTGGAATTTGGTGTGTATCACATTCTAATACTTTGTTTTCAGAATAAATAGTTTAATTAGTTTAATAAATAGTAATACATTGCTTTCAGAATAAATAGTTACCAGGGCAAAGTAATTCTGAGGAACCAAATGAAGTAATAATATTCAGTGTACAAATGTCATTGTTAGAAGCTTGTAATTCTTTCTGGAGAATTCTTCCATTGCTATAAAGTTAAAAATGCAATTTATTTTAACTTTAATTTAAAATACAGAAGCCTGACAAACTACTACTAGTCTTGTTAATATAACAAACTTATTGTGTCATTTTAATATTTGTTTTCCTTTTAATATATTGGGTATACTTCAGGTCGTATAGCCTAAACTGATCTTTTTGCAACTTTTTATGTTTCTTGATGATATTTTTATTTTGATTTAAGTAACAATTTATGTCATGAAAAAAAAAAAATCACGAATGTAATCTCATTGTTTAAAATATACTTTAAATTTTCTCAGTATATTGCTCTTTCTGGTAAATTAGAGAAAAATAATTACGTTATGTAGATTGCATTCATGAGTAATTCAATATATATATGGTACTTGTTTCTTTTTTCTCTGACTTTGACATTTCTAATACAAGTTTTTTAAACTTATGAATCAGGAAAACTGAAGGGTTTATTTTCAATATTACCACTAAGAAAAAAAATACTGCATAAACTATAAAAGCAAAATATAAAATATAAAATTAATTTCCTATGCTCTTGTTGCTAACTCACAAGAGAAATGTCCTAGTGAAGGGAACTGAGAAGAGAAGAGGGCGTATTACTGCATGTTATACAGGTTTTAACCTGAGAGAAAAATAAATAAATAAATAAGATACTAAAACATACAATACCTTTATCTAAAAATAGATTTTAAATAGATGAATGAAAGCTGGAGTCCAAAGCTTAAATAAAGTTATATCAGGAATACTGTGAAAGTTTATTTTCTATCAAGGCTTAGTAAAACTTTAGTTGTGTCATACCCTAATTTACTTCTACAATTATCTCTGTTACAAATCTCCAAAATTTGATGTTCTGTGAACTTCAGACAGAACCAAAACTTTACCGCCCAACTACCATGCCTGTTTTGGAAGCTAGAAAAACGTATTTAGAATGAAAGGTTTGATGACTTCTTGTCTCTGTCCTCCCTCAATTGGTCTTGTTTTAAGAGTAACATATTTTCTACTCCATTTCTAATTTCCTGAGTTTTCTTCTTCCACCAATGACTCTGAGATCTGGTGTTTCAGCATTTCACCATTATATGGAGAAAGAAAGTTTGTTTTGTTTTGTTTTGTTTTAATTTAATTTCAATATGGACTTTTTTTTTTTTTTTTTAATCATGTCATTTAGACTGTTATCAGAAACATTTACCAAAGTCTATACAACCTGTCTTGAATCAAAAATATTAGTCACTTGAACTGTCTTAAATATTTAGACTAGCTATTATTTTTTGGATTAATTTAAGTACATGGTCTTGCCTAGCATAGTAAATAATACTAGGTGAAGTCCTAGCCCTTTTGAATTTTAGTGGATTTGTAATACAGTATATTTTTTAATGGCAAATATTACCTACAGTGTTTATCATGCATTTTTTTAATTTCTTCTTGGAATTTCTGTGGGTAATGGAGCTGGTAAGAAGTTTCCTCTCAACTGTAATCACTTCGCAAGAAGTCTTAGGGAGTTAAGTATGAAAATCCTCCCCTCACCAGCTCTTGAGTCTAGGCTAGAGATGAGAACTTGATAATGCTCCCTTCAACACTTAAGGCACCTGATCCCTGTACACCAAGACACATGATCCCTCTAGACTACTGTTGTGCTATGTTGTGCACAAAACTCATGCCTGGGTTTTTGGGGCTTTTTGCCCTATCTTTTTCAGCAAACTGTAACAATCTGATTTATCTCCTCTATTTCTTTTTACTCTTTCAGGCACCCTATGTATCATCTGTTGAAAATAACTTAAAAAAATGCAGAAATTACTATTATAGTGAATTTTTATATTAAAAATTATTATTCAGATAGTTACCTATAATTACTTGACTGCTGACTTCTCATTTCTTTACAGTTTGAACAATGTTCTCTACCTTTATTTCTTTCTAATACTTATTAGGTGTCTTCTGCCCAGTTCTCTGTTTGTCCATACCTATCAGGAAACAACTGACATGGCTTCCTTGCTAATATATTAGAGATTCGAAAAACTGAAAGCACTGATACAGTAATATAGTAAAGCTGTTTAATTATTGATGCTTTCTTGTTATTACACTTACCTCACCTTTTGAATCAAGAATAGCTGTGGAAGATTAAACTACTGAAGTAAGCTATTCAGATAAGTCAGTAAACAAAAAGATGCGTTAAGTACTAAAATATAGTTATGAAAATGTTACTTTGGTTTTATGGCTATGTCTGTAATAATGCTTTCACTATTTATATCTTTCTTCTTGACTGATATATTGAAACATTTCATTTTTAGTTAAGATAATAGCAGATGTACAAGTAAAATATGTAGAATATAATACTATAAATGTAGAACAAATGTTTTTGGACTAGTTAATTTTAACATATGAATTAAAAAAAAAAAAAAAAAAAAAAAAGCTCAAATTTGGTTTAGTTAACTATTAATAATAGAAAGGAATATGACAGATAAAGATTAAATTACAACAAAGTGACTTATGCTAAAAAGTTGTCAACTTAAAATTAAATATATACAAACCACCACCACCAAAACCCCACACCACCAAAACCAAGCCCAACAAAACTAGAGAACGTCACTGCTTTTTAGATTCCTGAACATATAAAACTCATTTACATGTTGTTGTGGGTCCTGAGAATTACTTGAGCTGAGACATTACATTTTAGAATATTGTTAAAAGTTTTGCTAAAGTCCTATTAAAATACTGTGTCTTGGATATTGGTATGCATCTGTTTTTATTTCTCATGCACTTCCAGGAAGATCAGTTCCATGAAATCTGCATGTGGTTACATGCAACAAATATTTCCAAAACTCTGTCAAGTATTGCTATGGTTTATTGAATTATAAAGTTCTAAGCAAACGTCCTCTGAAGCTTATAAGGGTTGGCAATGGAATGACCGAACAGGAAAAATCGACTAGACAGTTGACAGAGTAGGCAAGGAAGTTGGAGGGAAAATAAAGCACAAAACATATATTACACTGCATAGAGCTTTTAGCTGCCCCCAAAAGACAGATGTATGATAGGAAAGCAGGCCAATTCCACAGCCTGGGAATAAGCATACTGTTTATGTTGCTTAAAGGAATCCACACTTCAAAAACAGTCCATTTGCGTGTTATGAATCCTCATCATGATCATTAACAATTTTCTCATTCTAGTAGCAGTTTCTCACTGTGGTAGCCTTGGCTAATTGTTACAGGCCCACACAGCCACTCACTCATTCCCCATCCTCAACAGGACAGGAGAGGTGGATATGGGAAAAAAACAAGAATGAGAAAGCTTGTGGGTTGAGATAAAGATAGGGACATTGCTTAGTGGTTACCATCACAAGCAAAACAGATGCAACTTGGGGAAAATTAATTTAATTCATTGCCATCTAAAACAAATTAACACAGTGAAAACAACAACAATAAAACTCACAAACATGAAAACACCACCTTTCCTCCCTCTCTCTAGCACATGCCTTCACTCCAGACTCCTCTATCCCGCACCAGAGGTGCTGCTACTGAAGGCTTGAAACCTGCACCCAATGCACTCATTGATTTTGACTTTATACTATATTTTTCCTGAATGCTTTTCATTTCTCTCTCTTTTTTTTTTTTTTTTTTTGGGAATGCTTTTCATTTCTTTTTTTTTTTTTTTTTCATTTCTTCCTGTAAGTACAATGCCATTGACACAAAAATAATTGTGAAGATGAATATTTTTTACACCTAGAAAAAGAATAATTTTAATGCTTTGGAATAAAAATACTTCTGCCAGTGTAGCTATTCAGATAATGCACAAATATTTGCAAATATCTGAATAAATCCCCTTTCAATAAGGTCTACATCCGTAATGTCAGGTTACAGCTCCTGTAGACTAAAATCAGAACTTTTATACTAAAATGTAAATAAATCCAAATTGTTAGTGTGAAAAGGAAACACTTTGTGTGTATATATGCATTTAAGCACACAGATGAGTCAGTTAAAACAGCTTTATTTTAGTGATTTCAAAAAGCAGGATTTCTGAATTTAATAAAGGTTTTGAGATTTGGATGAAAGTTTAATGATGAGTTTGTGTTTTTTTTCACAACAGTTCACCTGCCATTACAAGTCACCATCTACACGCTTGGAACTAAATGGTCTATTGAGTAATCTTCCTTGCTTCTGTGGTCTTATTTCAGTTCTTATATTGAATGGATTTAATTAGCTTTTAGGACTAACTTCCAGTGCTCTATCATTTCATCCATTCAAGGGAGACCATAGTATCCCTGTAGTTATATTGCCCTGCATGATAAAGTTTCATACTCTAAGTCCAGAATTGCTAGTAGCTGATTTTCTTTGTCTTTGAGAAAAAAAAATAAAAATAAAAATAATAATAATTGTAACGAAAAGGTTAGTTTTCCTTTGAATTGTTATAATTGGTTTTCATTGTCTATTTGATGGGATTTTCCAGGAAACTGAAAGAAAGACACTTTTGCAGTATCTAGAGTTACAACACTGGACTTCTTGGAAAAGTCTGATGCTTCAAATTATTTTTGTGACAAGACTTGCATAACATTTAAGTAACATGTTAAGTAACGTGCAACAGAGGTAGAACGAAAATAATCATTTATTTATTTACTTAGATATAAGACCTGAAATGTGTTTGCTGAGTAAATATTATTTCCTGACAATTCCAAGAAGCACACCAGGTATTTAAACAAAAGTTAGTCTTTAGGATTGTCACAGTTGACGCTCAATGCTAGCAGTAAGCCATCCACTTCTGGAAAAGAAATGCTAGTCTCAGACATGCTCACAGATTCTTGGTTTTATACCTTGAAATGGATGACAAGCAAAACTTAGTGTCTATAGCTTTTCTTCCTAAACATCTATCATCTATCTCAAGGCTGTAGCTGTGCTCCTAAGTAAAACATGAATTAGAATCTACTCTTTCTCCAGCAGTTTCTTGTCTAGCTTTTCCCACTGAGTAACAAATTAAAATGTTATGACATAAGAGTTAAGGCCAGGTAAAATGGTTCTTTTTTTTTTTTTTTTCCTTGAAGTCTACAAATCTGGGAGTCTATCCACAAGAAATCAGCCTTACATGGATGTCCGCAACCACTTAAAGAGAGGAAGGAGGCAGGGGTGGAAAGCTATGCATCACTACCAAGTGGTACTGTGGCAGGTGTGTGAGGGTGAGTGTAACTGAATCTGAATGAATGAGAAAATGTTCCTAATGTGACTTGATCTACTTAATAAGTTAAACTTAAAATTATCACATTTCTTAGAGTTTATTTCCCCAACCTCCAAGAAAATAAAAGAAAAAATCTGTAAGGTATCTGGTTGGCAGAGTCCCTTGGAGATGGTTCTGAAGGGCAGAGGAGTCCAGGAAGGCTGAGCACTCTTCAGGAAAGAAATCTTAATGTCACAGGAGCGGTCTGTCCCCACGTGCCCAAAGACAAGCCGGCGTGGAAGAAGACCGGCCTGGCTGAACAGAGAGTTGTGGTTTGAGCTTAGGAGAAAAAAAGAGGGTTTATAATCTTTGGAAAAGAGGGCGGGACACACAAGAGGACTATGAGGATGTTGCGAGGCTGTGCAGGGACAAAATTAGAAAGGCCAAAGCTCATCTGGAGCTCAATCTGGCTACTGCCATTAAAGATAACAAAAAATGTTTTTATAAATATATCAACACAAAAAGGAGGACTAAGGAGAATCTCCATCCTTCACTGGATGGGTTGGGGAAACTTAGTTATAAGAGATGAGGCAAAGGCTGAGGTGCTTAATGCCTTCTTTGCCTCAGTCTTTAGCGGCAAGACCAGTTGTTCTTTGGATACCCAGTACCCTGAGCTGGTGGAAGGGGATGGGGAGCAGAATGTGGCCCCCACAATCCATGAGGAAATGGTTGGTGACCTGCTACAGCATTTGGATGTACGCAAGTCGATGGGGCTGGATGGGATCCACCCGAGGGTACTGAGCGAACTGGTGGAAGAGCTGGCCAAGCTGATTTCCATCATTTATCGGCAGTCCTGGCTCTCATGGGAGGTCCCAGTTGACTGGAGGCTAGCAAACATGACACCCATCTACAAGAAGGGCTAGACGGTAGACCCGAGGAAACTACAGGCCTGTTAGTTTGACTTCAGTGCCAGGGAAGCTCATGGAGCAAATTATCTTGAGCGTCATCATGCGGCACTTGCAGGGCAAGCAGGCGATCAGGCCTAATCACCATGGGTTTATGACAAGCAAGTCCTGCTTGACGAGCCTGATCTTCTATGACAAAGTGACGCGCTTAGTGGATGAGGGAAAGGCTGTGGATGTGGTCTACCTTGATTTCAGTAAGGCTTTCAACACTGTTCCCCACAGCATTCTCCTCAAGAAACTGGCTGCTCATGGCTTGGACTGGCGTACACTTTGTTGGGTTAAAAACTGTCTTTGGTAGCCAGGCCCAGAGAGTTGTGGTGAATGGAGTCAAATCCAGTTGGAGGCCAGTCACTAGTGGAGTTCCCCAGGGCTCAGTGCTGGGGCCAGTCCTCTTTAATATCTTTATCGATGATCTGGATGAGGGGATCGAGTTTACTCTCAGTAAGTTTGCAGAAGACACCGAGTTAGGTGCATGTGTCAATCTGCTCGAGGGTAGGAAGGCTCTGCAGGAGGATCTGGATAGGCTGGATCGATGGGCTGAGGCCAACTGTATGAAGTTCAACAAGGCCAACTGCCGGGTCCTGCACCTGGGGCACAACAACCCCAAGCAGAGCTACAGGCTGGGAGATGAGTGGTTGGAAAGCTGCCTGGCAGAGAAGGACCTGGGAGTATTGGTTGATAGTCGGCTGAATATGAGCCAGCAGTGTGCTCAGGTGGCCAAGAAGGCCAACAGCATCCTGGCTTGTATAAGAAGCAGTGTGGCCAGCAGTGCCAGGGAAGTAATTGTCCCCCTGTACTCAGCTCTGGTGAGGCCGCACCTCGAGTACTGTGTTCAGTTTTGGGCCCCTCACTACAAGAAGGACATCAAGATGCTCGAGCTAGTCCAGAGAAGCGCAACGAAGCTGGTGAAGGGTCTGGAGAACAAGTCTTGCGAGGAGTGGCTGAGGGAACTGGGGTTGTTCAGCCTGGAGAAAAGGAGGCTCAGTGGAGACCTTATCGCACTCTACAGGTACCTCAAAGGAGGCTGTAGTGAGGTGGAGGTTGGTCTATTCTCCCACGTGCTGGTGACCAGACCAGGGGGAATGGACTAAAGTTGCATCAGGGGAGGTTTAGGTTGGATATTAGGAAGAACTTATTTACTGAAAGGGTTGTTAGTCACTGGAATAGGCTGCCCAGGGAAGTGGTTGTGTCACCATCCCTGGAAGTTTTTAAAAGATGTTTAGATGTAGAGCTTAGGGATATGGTTTAGTGGAGGGCTTGTTAGTGTTAGGTCAGAAGTTGGACACGGTGATCTTGGAGGTCTCTTCCAACCTAGACGATTCTGTGATTCTCTGATTCTGTGAAGAAGACATTTCCAGAGACAATTCATCTTACTTGAAGATGACTGGCTTGAGTCCAGTAGGGTAGAAAACACCTGTAATGTTTCAGTCTGGGGAGGTGGGAGGAGGTATAGAGTTGTTATAGTATTGTTTAAGAAATTATATTGATACTACTGGTTATAGCTTCCACATCACCTAAGAGCTCTTCCTTGTTTTTAAGTAGCAGATCCAGCAGAGCATCTCTCCTCATCAGCTCCTCAATCATTTATGTTAAGATTTTGTCTCCAACGTACTCCAGAAATCTCCTGGATTGTTTATGACTTGTGTTGTTCTTCCATCAGATATCACAGTGGTTAAAGACCCCTGTGAGGACCAGGACCTAGGGACGTGAGGCTTTTTCCAGTTGTTTGAAGAATGTCTCATCTATTTCTCCCTGATCCCTGAATTTAGAGTAGATACCCACTATATCATCATTGTTGTTCTGCCTGCTAAACCTGATACAAATCCTGACCCATAAGTTCTTAACTGGAACATCACCCATCCCAAGGCAGAACTCCATGCATTCCCCCAACTTTTTCACATAAAGGAAAGTCCCCCTTCTCACCTTCTTGGTCCAACCTTTTCAAAGAGCCTATATCCCTCCATTGCAACATACCAGTCTTATGAGCTATGCCACCAAATCTCTGTGATCCTAATGTGAATGTAGCCCTGTAACTGAACAACGACTTGGACTCCACCTGTTTGTTTTCCATGCAGTGGTTGTTAGTATACAGGTATCTCAGAAAGTCACCCAAGCACACTCATTCTCCAGAAAGGGCACAAAAGCTTTCCCAATAAGGCTGTCCCATAGGCACTTCCTGATTTACATGCTTAAAGTTGAGGTGATTCTATTTCAGCCTTTTTTTTTTTTTTTTTTTTTTTTTTTCTTCATTGTCGTATCCTTTCTGTTTATATCATCCTGGGCTGTTAGCTTGTTTACCCCTGCTACCTCTTCCTCACTTGATTGTTGAAGAAGCTCTCCCTTCCCTTTAGTCCTAGTTTAAAGCTCTCCTTAGCAGGTCAGACAGCCTGCTTGCAAATAAATAAATAAATAAATAAATAAATAAAATAAAAAATTGCCTACTTGTGTGGATCCTGTGCCTTCCAAGAAGCTATTGATCCTCAAAGAGGATCCTGGTCATAGAAAGGAAAACCTTTCTACCCATCACTATCTGCACAATCATTTATCCAACATGTGCATGCAGTTACAGCACTATGAACTCACTGGGATCACAGAGACATGCTAGTTCATACAGTCTGACATTGGTTACCCTAACCAGGCCTGATACTGAACCCCACCCTTGGGCTGAAATCCCAGCCTGGCCTCAGCCTATCCCTAGTCCTCAGGGGGTGTCAGATGCTCAGGGCTGGAGCTATCATTGGCTGCACCCCAGTCTGCCCTGTTCCCTGGCTGGGGTGGTGGGATGTGCCCTGGAAAGACCCTGCTCTGGCAGCCCTCTTGGGGAAGCCTTGATACTCTCAGTCTTTGTCCCCCAGTTTTCCACCAGCCCCTGTGATGCCCTGACAGTACTCCACCTGGAAGTCTGTGACAAGTCAATACTTCAGGGGTTTGCACTGGGACCTGTCCACTGAACTCGTCACATTTGCAGGTGACTCCAAGTTAGGGTGACCAGATACAGTGGAAAGCAGACCTGCCATTCCAGAGAAGGAAGAGTGGGTGAATGGGAACATCATGAAATTCGACAAGTATTAATGCCAAGTTCCTGTCAAATTTCCATGGGGAAAGAAGAGCTCCTGCAATGACACTGATTGGGCACAAAAAGGGGCAGGGGAGCAGGTACATGGAAAAGGCCCTGGAGTGGTGGTGGGCAGTGAGCTGAACATGAACATATGGTGTGCCCTGACAGCAAATGTGGTGAAGAGCTCCTGGGCTGTATGAATGGGGATATGGCCTGTAGACTGAAGGAAAGGATCACCATCCTCCAGCATGGTATCTATTAGATCATATTAGAATCATAGAATCATTAAGATTGGAAAAGACCTTCAAGATCATCTTGTCCAACCATCATCCTACTATCAATGTCACGCACTAAACCATGTCCCTAAGCACCAGGTCCAATTGTTCTTTGAACATCCCCTCATGACGGTCACACCTCCACTTCCCTGGGCAACCCCTTTCAAATGCCTGACTAGTCTTTCTGAGAAGTATTGATATCTCAACACTGAGTCAAGTTTTGGATCCCAACACAACAAAGACATGGGCTAATTGTATTGAGTTTTGTAAAGGGTCCACAGGTTGGGGAAGCTGGAACACTTCCTCCATGAGGAAAGGCTGGTGGCGTTGGGTTGGGTCAGCATGGAAAAGGGACGGCTTTAGGGCACCATCAAGCAGACTCCCAGCATTTACGAGAGGTCAATGATGAGATGAAACTGGGCTCCTCACAGTGGTGCAAGGCAGGAGTGTGAGAGATAATGGGCACATGTAGACACAAAAGAGATTCAGGTCAGATATAAGGGGCAAATATTTCCCCAGAAGTACAATAAGATAGTTGATCAGTTTATCCCAAGAGGGTGTGCTGCCTCTGTCCTTGGAGCTTTTCAATCTCTGAGCAGCCTTGTCTGATCCCAGAGCTGGACCTGCTTTGGGCTGGAGCTCGGACTGGAGGCTTTCAGAGGTCCCTTCCTGCCTGAATTATTCTGTGATGTTATGATTCTAATGCAGCAATGTATACAGGAGAAGGTAGTACATTTTTTCTTCCCTACAGGTTTATATATTTCATGTAGTATCTACATATTTTTCATATGCATACAGGGTAAAATAATTTCATTCAATATAAGAAAATATTATAAATTAATATTTTGGCTACCAGTGGACATATTTTTTTTGAGTTACTATTGCCGTTCACAATACTAACTTGTCATTCAAACTTTTGTAATGAAAACCATTTGTTGAAATCTTTTTCTGGCAACATTTATTATATTCACTAAGCTTCAGAAAATAAAGCTTCCCCAACAGCAACATCAGGAAAATCTAAAACAGAGTGACTTGGAGGTTGATTTGTAGATATTACAGCTATTTTGAAGATTTGTTTGCATTATGTCATTTCCCAGCCAGCACAGCATGTGCCTTCATTACAAATATACTTGTTGGGCTGTGCTGAAAATATTCCCAACCTAAGTCCAAATTAGATCCAAATGAGATCTCTTGAGTGTAGTGAGAATTGGAATGAAGGCCCCCAGCTATAACGAATATGTATAACAATATCCTGACAATAATATTCATTCTAGAAAGCACTAAGAATTTAGGTTTATTATGCCTCACTGGGCTATAGTGGAGGACAGAAGAGAATATATCAGAAATTAAGGCAAAGCTGGAATATAGAAGAAAAAGCTACTGAAGAGGGAAAACATATGTTCTGACAAACTATTGTGCAATATTAACTGTTAGGTAAGAAAGCTAAAATGACAAAGTACTTGGAGTATATTTCCAATAAATTCAAGAACTAATGGGAACAGCTAAACCAAAATTCTGTTAAGCAGATCAGTGTTAATTTCATTACAGTCAGAGAGATTTGTATTCTTACAGAGTTTTACCCCCCCAAAAAAAAAGTCTCTTACTACATAATCTTAATAAACAAATTGAATGACTGAAAATAGAATACTGAAAATCCTGAGCAAAAAACCAAGTCAAAGTTATAATAATTTATTATAACTAAAAACTCTTCAGTCATTTAATAAGGTTGGCATCAAGAAGGTTGCATTCTACCAAACACACAGCCTGATTCCATAAAGAACTCAGTATATTTATTTATGTGAGTGACCCACATTTATTACATTTCTTTAGAGGTACAAATCAATGCAGGATCATTGGACTGGTAATACCATTTATCTGAAGCTATTACAAATAATAATGATAATAATAAAAATTAATAATAATAATAATTAAATAAAAAAAGACCCCCCCAAAGTTGGGGAAATACTAATGTTCTTAGTAGCAGCAACTGAAATATGATCATCTCTGTAAATAAAAATGTGCTATTAAGGAAGAAAAAATGAATGATTTTGTGGAATAGACTGATATAAATCAGTTGCAAATATTTACATAATGAAAAGTCTTACACAGAATTTTGTTCTCATTGGGAATAATTGATTCAACAAAGTAAATAGTTGCATTAGGGGACTATTTGTTCCCAAGTTAATAGATGTCTGAGACAGTTAATTCTAAAGAGGTGACAGCAAAGAGACTTTCAGTAGAAGAATTAGAGAAGCAAAAGAAAACATATAAGAACAACTTCATATATAAGGAAATTCTGGAACAAAAGCTAGTGCACAAAGCCTACGAATATGCCTATGAATTAGTGTAAGTTGGACATCTGAATCAACTTCTTGGCTCAGGGAGGTTTTGAATAAGTTTTCAGATGGAATAACTACAGCTTATCAAGTCATGGAAAGGATTTCATGACGCAAAGATCTTCAAAACAAAGGTACTTGAACCAGTAGCTTAAAAACCTTTTTCAGTTCCAATATCTATAACATCTTTTTAGGAAGTGTTTTGATTCACAGTTACAATTCCGTGGACTTAAGTAGAGAATGAGCTAATGTGCCCTTTAGGGCCTGGATGAAACTATACAAGATAGGGAAAAAATAGGAAATACAGATTGAAAGTTATGATTTCATGCAAATAATAGTGACATCTGAAGTGTTGGAAAGAATGTGAAGGGTACAACATGAAATGAAGAGCTAAACAAAATTTGGAAACCTGTGTTTCTGTATTGCTGGTTTTTGTTTCCTATAAATTTTTAATTCTCAACCTTAATTTGTTGCTGCTACTGGTTTCAGGCCAAGACTCCCAGTCTTTATTCAGTTAAAATCAACACTGATTTCAAAGAGTGTTGTCTATATCCTCTTAACACACAGGATTTTCTGTGGGTTTTTATGTGTTTGTTTGTTTCCAGAAATGATCATATACATATGTATATATATACACACACATATATACATATATATAATCTCATTTTCCAGGCAGTTAAATCTGTACAGACCAAGAATTAATCAACTGGTATATTATCATTGAATGTGGCTTTTCCATTAAAGTCATTGAAAATTCAATACTGGTTTCAGAGAGAGAGGAATTAATCTTAGAAGAAGCGATTTTGAACTACAGCAATGTAAATTCAGTTTATGAGATAGATATTGCCATACGATTACCTACTCAAATTCCAAGTGATAGTAAGTAATGTGTTTGTGGTAGTTTTACCTTGCTAGGCAGCTGAACTCCGCCACAACCACTCTCTCACTCCCCCTCCTCAGAAGAGGAGGGGAAGAAGAAAAGGAAAGAAACAACTCAATGGTTGAGATACGGCTAATTTAATTAAAGGAAAAAATAATTATTAAGGAAAAGATATTATTAATTAAATAATTTAACTAAAGGGAAAAAGCGGAAAGGGGAAAAAACAAAACAAAACAACAACAAAAAAAAGAAGCAAAGGCTGTGTGGAAGTGCAGAGGAAAGAAATTTCTACTTCCCACAAACAAGCAATGCTTGACCACACCCTTGAAGCAGGGCCTCAATATACGTAGCCATTGTTCAGGAGGCCAGCCTTTTTCACAACAATAGCCCAACCCTTCCCTCTTCTTCCTTTTTCCATCTTTTATTGCTGAGTGTGACATCATATGGTATGGAATATCCCTTTGGTTGGTTTAGGTCAGCTGCCCTGGTGATGTTCCTTCCCCACCCCCAGCCTGCTGGCTCTGTGGGGGTGGAATCCTGATGCTATGCCAGTATTGCTCAGCAGTAGACACAACACTGGTTTGATGCCACTGTAGTTCTAGCTACAAGTGCAGAGCACAGCACTGTATGGGCTGCTTCAGGGAAAGTTAATTCCATCCCAGCCAGACCCAGTACAGTGTTATTGGTTTCTACATTTGTAGAGAGCTCATGAGAACTCAGCACTTCTGATTTGGAAGCCAGTTTTCAACTATGTTACTCCATTTCAAATCCAAAGCAGCAGAACAGTGAATTCACACTATGAATCTTGAATAGATATATGAAGAGGCAAATGTAAAAGTTTTGTATGAACAAAACAGCAAACCCTAACTTTCACACTTCCTAATTCCAACAAAAGCTCTTTATAATAGCAAATAATTTATTTTTGCCAAATGTGATCGGCTGCTTGTGTTAATTAGCACATCATTGCTGATAAAGCATGGCTTCATAACATTGCAGTACTGTCCAAGGTGCTGTATTTCAGAAAAATAATGTATAGTTGGATTGGGTTCTGTAGATTTTGTTTTGGTTGTATCTCCTAAACATCCTACAATATGGAGCATCAGACAGAGATGACTGTCTGGATACATTTCTCTCTCTCTCTCTCTCTCTTTTTTTTTTCCTACCACTCTTTTTGTCTCACTTCAAAAAGAGATTCTAACCTCTGTATGTGTATGTTCAAGTTTTCATAAATGTGTAATGTGTAACACTTTTACGTTGCTTCCATTTTAATATACTCTTTATAAACTTGTTCTTTATACCTTGCTTTTCAGTTCCTAGAATAAAGAAGATTTTATATAGGACTAAACTTATCTCACTTTATCTTTAATAATTTATCACTTCATTGTTATTAAGCAAAATGTTTTTGACATAATGTTGTATGTGCTGGTTCAAAGGAAAATTGACTAGAAATCCCAAACAAACATTTTTAAAATCGTCTTGTCAAATTCTAGTTTAATAACAGAAAGTATGAGAAAATAATGTTGCTTTTTATTACTGACTTAATAATGGCAAGGATGAGAGAATGCTTTGGATGTGGTTTAGCACTCTTCCAGAAACACTTTGTCTTCTGGCACCTATGACATAACTTAAATGCTCACAGCAAAGAATAGTTAAATTTCTGCTCACTATAGAAAAGTTTACAAATATGCATTTAAACATATTGTGACATTGGGTGACCAGACTTATATCTGCCGCAGGCATATATTTTTAATTATTATTTAATGATATTGGCAGGTGTAATATATTGTTACTGACAAAAAACAATCTCCAACTCTACTTACGTACCCATAGCTGAATTAAGGTCCAGAATAAATAAATAAATAAATAAATAAATAAATAAATAATAATAATTATGCAAGAGATTCTATTCACATGAAAGCTATGGAAAGACTAGTATTCTGAATTCCTGAAAGCTTGTGTTGAGGAAATAAACTGTGTCAATTTTTCTAAAAACAGAGCACTTTGAGAATTTTATATCATTAACATGCAGGAATTATAGTTGATAAGAAACAGCTTAGAACATATCTTTGTAAGGGCCAGAAGGTTTAATGAATCTATACCAATTTATGTTGGTTTAGAATCTGGGACTTTATCTAATTTATTGAAGAGTTCCTGACAGTAATAAAGCTAATGGATTTTTGCTACTAATTTGACTAGAATCTATTCTTCTGTTATGTCTAAGGTATTTTTTCTTTCTCTTTCACTTCACATCTGTTTAATTTCAACTGCATCAGCTAAAACAGAAAAGGGCTAGGCTGTGAAGTGCTGACAGAACCTATGACTTTGAATTTTGCTGCAATGCACACAAAGCCTTTGGTTCTGGTTTACATTCAGAGATCTTGACATTACATGAGATGGGAAAATGATCTTAACTTTGATAAAATAAATATTTGAAGATTAAAAAACCAAACACCTCAGAAATTCTATTATCTGACTAATATACAGATGCTTACAATCACAGATCTTTGACCAACAGGTTTTTCAGAAGTAGAGAATAATATATATATATATATATTTCTAGAGATCTGTAATAAAATCTACACATCAAAATGCTAGTTATATATCTTTGATTTCCTGTTAGTCACTCAACTCATGACATAAGTAAACTTGTGGCGTTTCTTCCCACTTTTTCTCTTAAGAACATCTATACCCAATTCCATGTATTTAATTTTTCTAATTAGCTTTATGATACCTTTTATGGTATTTTCAATCCTCTTTTTTGTTTCCTAGTTTTCCAATGAACTAGGAGAAGGTTTGGATTTGCTACAAGCTCAGGCCTTTAATAAAGTCTTTTAAAGTAACCACATATGCAAGATAAATAGCATCTTCATTTATATTTGCTACATACATATTAATTATGAAATATAATAAAAGTACATCAAGGATATATTATTGCAATACATTCCTTCATTCAGAACAATACAGTACAATTTTCATGTATATACTTACTGCGTAATATATCATGAATATCCTGTTTTTATGTGATTGTGTAATATTTTCAAAACATTGACAAGGTAATTCAAGTTATGACTGAAAAAAAAAAAGTTTGTTATTCTGTCAGATATTGTGTTAAGTGACTTGACTTTTTAACTGCTGTAGTGTATGGTTACAATTGGTAATTTTTGTGAGTGAAGTGTGATTATGTTGAAAACAGAAGTGAAGGAAATTTAGTCATTTATCAATCTCCACAAAACCCTGCACTTCTATTTCTCATTACCTTACGCAATCTGTAGCAACAGCTACCTTCCTCTGTGAGGGACAGCTTTTATATTGTCCTTTGTTTCAATCTGTATGAAATTATTTTGCCACAAATTAATATATACATAAGGGAAAAATCAAATAATTTAAATGTTTTTCTGATTTCATACTTACGAGTATATAACCATGATTCTCACTGTATTTTTTAGATCTACCATGCTGACTTTGTCAGTTAATGCTACAGAGTAAAACAGCAATAAATATGTGAAGTTATTTGGGAGGTTGTTGTTAATCTATATGAAGAAGCAGTTCTTTTTTTTTTTTTTTTTT
>CM021697.1:126684609-126698180 GCA_011074415.1 Stictonetta naevosa
TTTTTTTTTTTTTTTTTCAGCCTGAACTCTTGCATCATCCTGTGACTGAGCTGTCTCAGCTTGGTTTTGTTATTGACTATTGGAAACTTTCACAAGGACATTTTTTATTTTTATTTTTTTTACCAATTCAGCCCAACACAGCTGTCTGAAAACCTCATGTAACTACAGCAAAGTTCCAGGCAATCCTTATATTCTCAACAATTGTGGATAGGAATAGCATCATTTTTTGAAGGGACATCCCTCATCTTATAAAGCAAATCAAGCCTGTCTTTACCAATCAGTCACTTTAACGACTGATTTTGTTTTTTTCACAGAGCACTATAATTTAACAGAGTTGAAGAGGAGAAAGAATGTCTTTTCAGCATTTATTGAGGATTTTTTTCCAAAACTATCTGGAACATTAGATGTTGATATTCTAAACATCTATTTCATTGCACTCTACTTAAAGGTGTTGCATTAGCACACACTCTTTATGAGATATTACTGCATGTGGCACAAATTATCTAGAAGGAATATATATATATATATATATGCATCATCCCCATTCAGTTATCTGACATTGGAGGAGGAACAGTTGTTCACAATTAGCATATAAAAATATTATTTTTTTTCCTTCAAGTATAAACCAGTTTATTCTTACCTTAATACAATTTTTGCTTCTGGTGACACAAAACATGTCATTGTTTTATTGGTCTGTTTTTCTGTATAAGCCAAAGTTTTTCCACTTTTCTTTTATAGTAGTCATGTCATATGTGGACCCTTTCCTTTCATTCTCTTCCCTCTCACCAAATATCTTCAGTTTTGGCAATAACAGAAAAGCTGAGCCTTTCTCTCGCAGATAAAGCCAACAAGATGACCATTTTTTTTTTTTTTTTTTTTTTTTTTTCTTTCCAAAATTAAGCCCCAAACCTCATTACTCTATGGACATAGGAATGACCAATTTTTGTGATGCCATGAACTATAAGTCACTGGTCCATATTTTGTATTTAGTGTTTCAGAGCACAGCATACTCTGTATGCTGGGACATAAATATTTTTATGTCCCAGTTTTGGTGTTGGTTTCCTCACAGTTTCCTCACATTCTTCTTACACATTTTTGCCACTGGGTTTTTATCCTTTGGCATAATGACATTTAGGGACATACCCCAATCCTCTTAGAAACTTCGTATAATGCTCTTTTACTGATTTATTTCCTTAAACCAAAATGTTGTGCAATATACTCTGAAGCATGACAAACACATTTTTATCTATGGAAACACATACTCTGTTTTCCAATGATCTCTACTAGAATACGGATCTGTTTATATTAATAATTTTTTTGGTGTTGTAGGGCTATCAAAAGGAACTTCTTCCGTTATGAATACTTTCACTTGTTGTCATTTGGTTATTTATTATTTATTTATTTTGTTTATTTATTTTTTGTTTGTTTGTTTGTTCTGTGAATAGATATGGCTGGGAGCCATCCTCCAACACAAATCTGAAAATTATCTATGAATGTGTTTATATTTAATGAAGAGCTCTACATTTAGAAATTATAGTTCATTCATCTTCTGCTACAACTCTGTCCAAAAAAGCTATTGAAGTGTTAAGTGCCTTGGTTCTTTTGTCCATACTGCTCTCATTTTGCTGCGAAGTTGCATTGTTCTTTGCTTGTAGTATACTTTTTTGTATATTTTCTGATGAGCTTCATCTCTGTATTAGTTGTCTGCTACAATGTACTACTCCATGTGGTGGACTGCATTTTAATTTAAAAGAAAACTGGAGACCAGAACTTACTATTGGAAGAGCCTCTCAGAAAAGTTAAACAGCCTGCAAGCATTTTTTCAGTTACTTTTCAGAGCCAAGGAGTCATACAATATGTACTTAATGTAGTGAACAAGTTTTGACAAATGTTTTGTTGAACTTGGCAGCAGAAGGTTCCAGGTCAATCAAATATCAGTTTCTTACACTCAGAAAGAGGAAAGCAAGAAGGGCATCTTACCTACTTGCTAGAATACACTGAATAATCAGTGTAGACTCTTCTATCAAAATTTTACCACTAAAAGTATCATTTGCCCCGTATGAGATAGAAAAGAAATATAAGATTAATCATACATATATATAATACAGCTACTTAAGGGTTGTTAAAATATGTATTCTCCCTCTTGATGTGGGAAAACTAAGATGGTCTGTCTGGAAGATGGTTGCCTTTACAGTAAGTACTACGAAATAGGCACTTCTACGACCACAGTTCTTCTGCCTTGTTTTAGACTTCCATTCTGTGTTTTTTTTCCTATAAGTGATTATGTTCCCTTTGAATCTAAACACTCGAGATCAGTAACTTAGAAATGGAGTTCTGCACTTCAGATGAACCTTAGCTGAAGTGTTGTTGAAATCACCTTTAATAAGGCTTATTGGAATAGCTTCCAGCTACTACAGAAAACCTATGGGGAGGAAAAGATGGAAAAGAAGTTGAGTGAAATATATTGACACAAGGGAAAAGAGGAATTTACCATAAATTGTTATATACTGAATAAGGCTAAATAATTTATTTATACCCTACTGTATAGCAAAACACATGTAAGATCACCTGTCCAGATTAATTTACCCAGTATTCCACTTGCTTGTATGTTTCATAAGTCTATACTTCTGCTACACTAACAGGGTTAAAATTATTTTTGCACTTCATGTAGAAAACACCTAATCTTAAAAACCTGCTTAGAACTGTTTAAAATACTTCAGGAAATTAAAAATTTTCACCCTACTTGTTTAGTTAGGCTTTAGGTTTTCTAGGTATATATAAATCAACCCTGCCAGCTTGTGTTTTTGTGTCTATATGTTCTCAATTACAGAACTGTTCCTATTAACTTGTAAAATTTAAGGTCAATCTAAGTTCAAATTTTGTTGAAGTTTGTACAGTGAGCATATCTGACAACAAATTATATGAATTTCCAATGTAATGTATATTATTTTGGGTGGAATGTCATGATAAAAAATTGAAAGTCTTGACATCAGTCACAGCTGGGAAGCTTTTCATTATTGGCTTCGGAAATGTTTCAAACGATGCATATAAACACGTGAAGAGACTACTAACACATTACCAGTTACATTTTCCAATCTGGATACATTTAAATGTGTCATATGTCTTAATGGCCTAGTTTATACAAATAAACTACAAAGTATACTGACACAGTGGTGAGATACATCTATGTTACCTAATGTTACAAAACACTAACGTATAAATATAAAATAAGCACTTGAAAATGCAGGTGCAAATTAAAAAGGGTAAACTTTAAATAGAGGCTACACACTATGCTTTAAGTTGGTAGGCTACTTTTAGTATGCCTTCAGTATAGAGATGGTGATCCTTTCAGCATAGCAGTCCTGAACTGCCTTCAAGAGGGATTTTCTTCTTGCATTGAACAAGGGGGGGATAATAAGACTGGCTTTCAGTTTAAGAGCGAAGATTATGTGTTCAAAATTAGACTCTGTGAATAACCTCTTAAATGGTTGTGTGTACCAAAAATACCTCTTTGGTACCTGCATGTTAGCTTTTTTCATCCTCTTAGGAGGATATGTACAAAAGAGCATTCAAAAACCACTGAACATCTGACTCAGTAAATAAAATGTTTTAAAAATATGAATTTGAGAGAGTTGCATTTGGCTTTTTTTCCCAGTATAGCTTATTTTCTTCCTGGCAATATTAGAGCACTGGGACTCCTCTGATCTTTTTTCCTCATAACTCTCAAGAACTGCATTTTTTTTCATTTTCAACAGTCAAGAAAATCTATTTCTTGCCATATTGCCTTTTTGTCCTGAAAATGACCCTGTGCTAGAATCTGTATTTAAAGAAAATAAATATGTCTCTGAGATACATCCATTGATTTTTACCAGCTGAAAGACAGTCAGTGCTACATCTCATAATCTTTTCCTTTATAGATTTTTATTGGTGATACACCAAACACAGTACTCACTGGCCCTGTTGAACATGAAAAAGTTGGAGGGAAATCAATGAAGGCTTTCTCAAGGGTAAGCACAGTAGCATAGGCATACCAGAATGAGATGGGAAACAGAATCTGTGTACTGCCATGGAGGAGTGCAGCACGAACATAATATTTTAGAGAAAAAGATGGGTTGTACTATAAAACCATGAAAGAGACAGGAGACTGGAAAGCTACAAAAAGGGGTATGGGGATTCCCTTTTCCTGAAGAGAATCACAACAACAGGATCAAAAAGTAGTCCAACAGTGGTAATGCATAAAGCTTTCTGTTCTTAAAGTCACAGAAAACTGGGGCTGTAGAGTTAGGTGGATATGGCTCAAGCAGCTAGCTTTTACCTTTGTGACATGTTACTGACATTAAAGAGCCAACTGAATGTACCTATTCCTGTTCCTGAACTTATTACATGCTACATCTTGGGATACATGACACAGCCCTCCATACAGCCCTTCAGGGACAGTGAGGATGTCACTTCTGAAGATGAACACCTGTTTTATGAGGGACTCACCTATTACACTATCTGTTTTACAAATTCCAAATAGACATAAACAAGGAGCAAGCAAAGTGCCCTTGCCACAAAGAAGGCAATAGTACCCTGGACTGCATTAGGCTAATGTGGTGGTTTTACTCGAGTGGGCAGCCGAGTTCCACCACAACAGCACTCTCACTCCCCCCCTCCTCAAAGAGGAAGGGGGAGAAAAGCCAACACAAAGAGCTCAAGGTTTGAGATGAGAATGATTTAATTAAAGGGAAAGAGAATGGGGAGAAAAAGAAACAAAAGAAACAACAAGGCCGCGCAGAAGCACAGAGAGAAAGGAAAAAAAGTTATTCTCTACTTCCCATCAACGAGCGATGTTCGGCCACGTCCTGAGAAGCAGGGCCTCAAAACGTGTACCAGTTGTTCAGGAGGACCGCCTTCCCCCATGAGAGCCCCCCTTTTATTGCTGAGTGTGACATCAGGTATTATGGAATATCCCTTTGGTTGGTTTAGGTCAGATGTCCTGGTGATGTCCCCTCCCCATCAATTGCCCACCCCCAGTCTGCTGACTCTTGAGGGCTTGGAGGGAGTCCTGATGCTGTGCCAGCAGTATGCAGCAATAGACACAACACTGGAGTGACACCACTGCTGTTCCAGCTACAAGTGCAGAGCACAGCACTGTGTGGGCTGCTGCCGGGAAAGGTGACTCCATCCCAGACAGACCCAACACAGCTAAGCACTGCTAGCAGGTGGAGGGAGGTGATCTTTTCCCTCTATTCAGCACTGGTTAGGCTACACCTGAGTACTGTGTGCATTTCTGGGCTCCCCTTGTACAAGAGAGACATGGAGCTACTGGAGATTGTCCAAGAACAAAGGGCCATGGTGAGGGGACTGAAGCACCTTTCTTATGAGGAAAGGCTGAGAGAGCTGTGACTGTTCAGCCTGGAGAAGAGGAGGCTCAGAGAGATCTCATCAGTGTCTATAAATACCTGAAGGGAGGGTGCAGAGAGGATGGAGCAAGGCTCTTTTCAATGGTGCCCAGAACCAGGACAAGAGGAAACGTGCACAACCTGAAATACAAGAGGTTCCCACTGAACAGTAGGAAACACTTTTTTACTGTGTAGGTGACGGAGCACTTGCACAGGTTGCCGAGAGACATTGTAGATTCTCCTTGGAGATCTTCAAAAGCCATCTGAACATGGTCCTGGGCAAGTGGTTCTAGGTTACCCCCCTGAGCAGGGGATTGGACTGCATGAGTTTCAGAGGTCCCATCCAACCTCAACCATTCTGTAATTCTGGAATTCTGTGATAAACAGAAGCTACTAGATTTTCTATACCATGCAAAGAATTGATAGTTATTTAAGTGTGTAAAATAGGTTGCTGTTGAGAGATATTCAAAATTTATTTGCCCTAAAGGATCTGGATCTTAAGACTAAGGTTGCTTCCAAGACTAAAGATAAGTAGCTGTTGTACTACTGCCAATAGCATTGAGGGCGTTATTTCACAATGACAGTGTGTGCTTGACTTTTTAGTAACTAAAATTAAGAAATTCCTAAAAATGCTGTGTTTTCTCCAAGGTTTATACCCTTAAGCCTCTTAATACCAATACAAATATTGAACATGCTGAAACATGTCCATTCATGCTCATTTTCATACAGTATAATACTTGCTTCTATAAGGTAAAATCACACATTTGATTCTTCATTTCTGTTACCTGAATCCCATTATTCTCCACAAGGAGCTGGCTGCATTTACTCATTTCATAAAATGATGTGTGTACATAATGATCAAATTGACAAAAAGAAAAGTAAAAACCATTTGTGATTTTACTGAATGTCCTGAAATTTTGGCTTTATTAGAAAATTGTATATAAGCTGAATAAAAACAAACAAACAAAAAACAGTAACAACAACAACCAACAAAACAAAAAGGTCTGTATGCATTATTCTTAGTTTGGTGTATGAAGTACTCCCAGGCACATAGAATCTCATGTTTAATGGAGGCTGTCTGTTTAAAACTACGACCTTTTGACAATAATTTAAAATCTTAAAAATACGTGCAAAAATCAAGTGACCCAAGCTCAGCTTCATGTTAAATAGACTATTCCAAAGGCACCTGTATCCTTTCATTTAACTATAGGAGGAATCAAAATTTAAGCTGACTCAAAGTGATTTATTTTATTTTTCTAGGGTTATGAACCTCTATCTTACATTTCTTAACACATCCTGTGCAAATTCAAAAGGAATATCTATTTCATGAAACATGAAAGCCCTTAGGAACATATTAAGATTAAAGGATCTAGTCTCTGACCTTCAAAAAAATGATTGTTCCATAAATAAAAATATTCTGAGATGTAAAGAAAATGACTAATCTAAAATACTATGTGCACTACAGCTCTGACTGATTTGCCAACCTATTTTAAAAGTTAGTTATTAATATCTATGGTCAAAAAGTGCTTTTTGATCCCAGGTTCCCACAAAAATTATAGAATGCAGATCTGAATACCTGTATCATAGAAAAGAAGTGGAGCAGAATGTACATCAATACTTTAAAAGTCGAAAATGACCTGAAGCGATCACCACAAGAAGATAGGAGAGTTGTTAAATTTGTCAGTCTGCTTTGTTGTAGTTATTGTTTGGCAGGCTTTTATATTCCCTCATTTTGTGCTTCCTCATGTAAAATGTGATCATGGAACTCCCCTACGGTCTTAGTCCTCGGGAAAATGTGTGATGGCTCATATACCAGCCAGGATTTTAATGACCTTCCATGGATTTTACCAGGCAATGTCTAACTGTTCTCCAGAGGAAAGGACTGCAAATCACAGAAGAAAATGAAATTCTTGTAATGCCTCAGATAACACAAGTAAAATAACATAAAATAAAATAAAATAAAATAAAATAAAAAGCAAAATAAAATAAAATATAAAATAAAATAAATCTTGAAAGAGTAAAGATAAATACTTACTCAAAAAGTTGCCCTCCAGAATGTTATTGGAAGTGGGTGGATGAGCAAAAATCCTGTCAGAATACTACTTTCAGAGAAGTATATAATCATAAAGTGATTTAGTCTGCTCTTAAGATACCATCTGGGCAAATTTTCAGTCTCAAAAAGTAGTTCAAAGGACCACTCCAAAGAAGTATAACACTTAACACAAGTTGAAGGAGCAGCAAAAACTAAGTTGATACCAAATAAGTGAACAAGTTATTGTTAATACGGATTGATTTATAAGCAGTCAGAGAGGGTTAAATGCCTCCTCTTGAAACTGGGTGAAACCTTGGGCACCATTTAACTACATGAGAGCTTTACAATTGCCTTTCAATGCTCTGAGGATTTCACTCATTAATTTGATCCCTTGTTTATAGACTACAGGGTATGATTAAAGGGAAATGACAAATAATTGGTTACTGAGGGACTCTCCTGTTTTAGCATATTTTGCAGGTTTGTTAGACTGAACAGTCATACTTCTTTGGAGACTGAATCCCTGCAAAAACACTTTCTAACTAAAAGGTCCCAATTTCAGAAGTGCAATAATCAAAATGGAATCCTTCTGGCTGGTTGAATAAGAAAAGACTGACTGACAGATTTTCCAAAATCTAAGTTTATTCTCTGCATATATCTATACTACTTAAGTGTCATACTATGTTTGCAATCTCATTGACACTGCTTGTAACAACATCAGAATTCTGATAGATCAAATGTAATAAGTAAATGCAGCTTCTATTGACTTGGAAAAATACTGACACTTATTTGTTTTCCTATAATGGACAAATTACCAAATACGTTGCAAGTGATTACGGTGAGAAAAAGTCTGAATGGTTATTATTTATTCTGGTAATCCAAAATCACCAAACCCACTCTGATGACCCTTTGGAAACTGTATTTTCTTTCTATGACACTTTTTCATTATTTAGTACATTTCAGTACAGGTAGGAATAGTTTCTACTTACACCACTAAGGAATAACAAAAAAGTACTGAAAAGCTGCAATTAGGTCATCCCAGAACCTTCTCTTCTTTAGGCTAAACAGCCTCAGCTTTCTCAGCATTTCATGATAGGAGGTGTGCTCCAGCCCTCTGATCATATTCATGGCCTTCCTCTGGACCTGCTCTAACAGATCAACATCTTCTTGTGTTGGGGGCCCCAGACCTGGGTGCAGGACTCTAACTGGGGCCTCACAAGGGCAGAATAGAGGGGGACAATCACCTCCCTTGACCTGCTGGCCACTCTTCTGGTGATGCAGCCCAGGACGTAGTTGGCCTTCTGGGCTGTAAGCACACGCAGCTGGCTCATGTCGAGCTTTTTGTCCACCAGAACTCCCAAGTCCTTCTCTGCAGGGCTGCTCTCCAGACCAGGTTGGATGTGGCCCTGGGAAACGTGATCTAGTGGTTGGCATCCCTGCCCATGGCAGTGGGGATGGAACTAGCTATCTTTAAGGTCCCTTCCAACCTGAGCCACTCTATGATTCTATGATAATGTATTGCCTGTTACTAGCAAACTAGAACAATGAGAAACTAAAAGCAAACTAAAAATACCTTTCCCTCCATCCACCCTCTGAGTGGCACATGTGGGACCCATGGGCCGCAGGGGGACAGCCTGCTCCACTATGTCCCTCCTTCTTCACTGACTGTTGACTGTGGTCTCCCATGTTCTCACTCTTCTCTCCTAGCTCCTGTTGCCCAGCAGTTTTTTTCCCTTCCTTAAATCTGCTGTCCCAGAAGCCCACCCAGTGTTGCTCCCTGGCTCAGCTCTGGCCAGCGGTGGGTCCCTTTTGGACCTGGCTGGAGCTGGCTCTGATCTGACATGGGGCAGCTGCTGGGCTCTGCTCACAGAGGTCTACCCTGCAGCCTCTCACCCCTCCCCCCCACCCCCCACCAGCTAGCAAAACCCTGCCATGTAAGCCAGTCCACCATAAATGAAATTAGTTGCTTTATTGTCTTCGTAATACAAACCCACCCCATTCCAAATAGACACATGCTCTCTTTACATTTCTGAGCAAGTCCAGATCCCCCAAAGACATTAAGTTGTGTCTCCCATGCTCCCTTCTGTCACAGAGACCTTCCACTGGTTGCTCTCAAAGTCTATCTTGTGAAATTCAGTCTCACTTTGTGTTTGACCTGATGGAAAAATATTTATTAGAAAATATTTATTAGAAAGAAATATCTTTCTTTTTTTTTTTTTTTTTGGGGGGGGGGGGGCGGGGGGGGGGGGGCGCGGGGGGGGGATAGCAATGTTTGGGAACTATTTCTGGAGAATAATATTTTTTCAGGCTGTAACTGTTCTGTTTTTTGCTTGTTTGTCTGTTTCACTTTCCAAATCCAGTCATTAAAGGCAAACATTATAACGTTTACAAACATCATGTAAGACTGTTGTTTCAGTACTGATTTCTAGTTACATTCAACATCTTGTTTCCACCCATTCAAATAGTGTAATAGGGAGAGAGAAAAGTTTAGAATGAAAAACCTCTGCAATCAACAGGGAAGAAACTTTGTAAAATGGCATCAGTTTAGTACCTCTTGTAAGCTCTGGATCTAATAATTTAACACCAACATAAAAGACCTTTTTCAAGCTTTTTAGAAAAAAAAATATTTCATCTAATAAAGAGTGGATAATATTGCTTTATTTTAAATTAATGTTATAGTTATGATGTTGCTTTAATAAACTAGGCCTTAGAAAAGTTGTCACTAATATTTATTAAATGAAAACACAACAAATTTTGGACAGCATTCCAGATTTTGTAATATTCTGTCATATCTTACTGATAGCTAAGCTTTGAATTCTGTACTGAGATCTTCAGAAAGGTCCTTCTTTTGGCTTTGTTATTTTTTTTTTTTTTCTAATATATTTCCATTTATTGGGCATATGATGCAGATGTCATTATGTTTTGGACTTCACTGAACAATGTCCATAATATAAAAATGCTCATTTCTTTAATCTGAAACTCTTGGTTTTTGATCAATTACTCAATTAAAATATCATGTCAACAATAGTAAAACCTGCAAAACAATAAAAACGTGCTTTGTAGATAACATATTTATAATGTAAGACAATATTAAATTTAAGAATCATTCATATAGCAGTCCATGAGTTCTCCTTTTCTCTGGTCTTGTTCTCCATTGTCTCTTTCATAAGACAAAGTGCTTTCCTCCAGGTCTTTTTCTCTCTCTCTCTTTTCTCTCTCTCTCTCTCTCTCTTTTTTTTTTTTTTTTTTTAAGTTGCCAGCCAGCTATAGCTCTAAAAAAAAAAGTGAAGAATGAAAAAATAAGTGCTTGAGAAGATAGAGTTTTTTGAGGGGCGTGATTTGCAAGCAACATATTGTAGTCCTTTACTTTCTACCTAAATATAACAACACAAAAGCTGATTAAAAGCAAACAAACAACAAGCAAACAAACAAATAAACAAAAACAGCAATAAAGCTAAAATCCTCTCACTTGTCTATTTTGTTTAACTATGAACCTCATCATGACATTTAGGTATGTGAACTCTTATTTCCTAATTTTTGTGGATATTGACTTCTGAATTCAAACTGGCAGAGGAGGCTCAAATTGACTAGAAAAGTTAATTCAGCACTAGCTGCTGAATTAACAAAAGCTTGAAATTACTCTACCATATTTTGTATAGAAATCTAACCTTTTCAGAGCTACTGAATAATTATCTGTCACTTAGATATGAAAAAGATGTATAACTTCTTGTAGAGAATTCAGAAAATAATAATAAAAAAAGTATTTTGTGTGTAAATGCATATTACATACATACATACTTATGACTAAAATTAACTAATTAACTTTATATATGCACAAATAAAATCTTCACTTTAGGCATATAAAACCTAAAGCTTTCCATAAGAGGCATTTCTTAATTCTGTAGAAAAAAAGTTTTGAAACTTATTCTGTTTAAGTATTATTTATTCATATCAGCAGTCTCACTGATATCACAGGAATTGTACTACATGGTCTTTGAGTAAACTCTGTACAGAGGATTTATTATGCGGATTTACTCATACAACACTTTGTCTACTGTTAGCTATGGAACTGAAGCAAACATGACTCTCTTCAGCCAACATTAGAAAGAATACTTCCATACTTGGCATTGGAGAAAACAAAGAAGAAAATATGCAATTTTTCCATTCTTTAAAGTCTTGAGCACCTTAAAAACAAAGGTAAGCTTAAAGATAAGCAGCTACACATTCCAAGTACAAAAGCATGAAATGAGACTGCTGTAGAAATCACTAATGTTGAAGAGATAGATTGGAACAGAAGCTCCCAGTTTTGCTATGGGTTTTCTACTTTTCTTTCTTCCCTCTGCACTAGTGTAACATCTTGGTTCATTAACTTTTTCAGACAGAATATTTTTACAATTGTAAATGAGAGGTGTGATTTTTGATATTAATGGCAGCAAGCAATCACATTACATTTGTTTGCTTCAGTTCATATTTCATAAAATTGGTTAAAACTCTTATTCTCTTGCATACTGCTTCTCATTTTATAGTGGTCTTGACACTGTTAGAGCGCAGTAATTATTCTCCATCTATGAAAAGATTAGGCACATATGAAGATTGTCACAAAACAACGAAAACAGTCTCTTTTTTGACTGTTATGCTGGCAACAAGGAAAACAGGAGAAGTGCCTTTTATTCTGTCTGGGCAGTTGCTTTAATGTGAAACTGCTTCCTATGAGATGAAGTACTAGAAATGATTATGTTATTGAGCTGAAATTTCCCCAGAACATCTGTATGCTAAATTATTGTCTCAGATGGCTTAAGTTATATTTAGACATTCTGCAAATGATGACGACACAAGACAAAAGAAATCAATAGGTACTATATTTGTAGTTGAGAATCAGTTGCTTAAACACAGGCAGACAGAGTTGTATAGTGACATCTCCCCTAGATTTCAGCTGCTACTTCAGAACTGCATAGGTCACCTCTTCACCTTGTATCCTGTCTGTCAGCCACATGGCAGTTTTTCAGAGACTCTAGCTTATGAGAAATATTTATTATTGAGGATGTTTAGGTGACTGATTTCTGTTCTCTTGATTCCTAGATATAAAGGTGGGATATACACAGTCTGTTGTCCAGTTTTCTTTCATCAGTGGGACAGATTTTTTTGAAACTCTCTCCATGAACAAACAGGAATCTCCAGCAGTCCATAAGCTATCTACTCACAACATCTGTCCAAATAAATAAATAAAATAAATCATTATTGCACATATAAGAAACACGGAAGAAGGGCTAGCTCAAAGTTTCTTAACATTTGCAACTCTGAGTTTCACTGCTCTGAGTGAAGGGTGAGGTAATGCTTCGGAACACCTGGCAGTTACCACTTTTCCTAGCAGGAGGATGGAAAACATAACAGCTGGAAAAGCTTCCATAGCATGAAAAAGTTAGCAGCTGCTAACTTCTCTGGATTTTCAGGGCTTCAAGATTTCAGAGCATAAACAAAGTACACATCATGCCCTAGGATGCTACAACACTGAGTAACTAACCAGTTTTCTTTTGAACAGTCAAGATCAGAGATAAATAAATGGGGTAGTGACACAGTATCAGATATCTATTGACAGTTCCATCCCCATCTCAAACCCCTTAATTGGAGAGAAATTAATTTAAACCTCTTATAAAAAATGATTTCTTTGATTACTTGTCACTGAGTAGATCTCTATCAGAACAAATCCTGTGTCAAAGGTAGAAAGCCCTTTTTCTGATTGTTTTCTACCACCTCCTCATCCTGCCTCTGACAAACTCCCTTCACTTCCATTTACTCAAGAATTTAAAGTGATCAGTGGGAAAATGGTGAATGCACAGATAATAATAACTAGATAACAATAACAAAAGATAATAATAACTAGATAACAATAACTAGATCTGACTTACAGATGTTTTCTCCTCTGTAGTGATAGGAGGAAATTAATGCTCTAACTAAGGAGATAAATGAGTATATCTGATAAGCTTCACAATGATGTTAAAGTAGAAAGAGAGAGAGTGAGAAAAAGAGAGAGAGACAGAGAGAGAAAGAGAGAAAGAGAGAAAGAGAGAAAGGAAGGAAGGAAGGAAGGAAGGAAGGAAGGAAGGAAGGAAGGAAGGAAGGAAGGAAGGAAGGAAGGAAGGAAGGAAGGAAGGAAGGAA
>CM021697.1:126708180-126720113 GCA_011074415.1 Stictonetta naevosa
AAGAAAGAAAGAAAGAAAGAAAGAAAGAAAGAAAGAAAGAAAGAAAGAAAGAAGAAAAAGAAAAAAAAGAAAATCCCTTATGGCCACTTTTCTAGCATAAGAGACAAACCTGGAGTTGAGTTTTAAAAAAAAATAATAATAATAAATTGAAATTTGGTGAGGGAAAACCAAAAAGGAAGAGGCTTGCAAGTAAGTCTTTTAGACTTCTGTGCAAAGGCTAATAATGTACTGTACTCAGGGAGTTTAATAAAAGGACTAGGAAGGCATGAAAGCAGCATGAACAGAACTCTGTGTCTATCATTACTCCCTTTGGATTCTCCAGCCAAACTAAATTTAGGAAGTACATGTTTTGGCTTCAGCAGTGAGCCGTATGATAATGATTATTTTCACATTACTCAAAATATGGAGTCTGAGAAAACACAGGATAAACAAGAGATATTCATTTCCTTTGTTTGCCACAAAGGAATGTCACATCTTTTGATACGTCTTCTCAGAAATATAAACCTTGATTTCATCAAGCTTTAGAAAATGCAGAAATAATAAGAATGTGAATTCTAAAGGTACTTAGAGTATTACATTTGTATTGTTCTTTTTTTCTTTTCCAATGATGGCCACCATTTTTTCCCTTCATTGGCCTATGTATATATGGTGCAATACTAGCACATTTACAACCTGTCCATAACAACAATTTTTAGATTGCAGACCCTTTTAGACCCTTCAATTGTTCTTTGACTTCAGACTACAAAGCTTTCTAATATGTCACTGGCTGGTTTCTTTTTAAATCAGAAAATTCTTGCATTTTTTCTTCATCCAAAAGTTTAATCTGTTTCTGTCTGTTATACTGTATTACAAGAGACCTCAGAGATGAGTAGACAATGAAGTGGATTGACAACGGGCTGAATGGCAGAGCTCAGACTGTTGTGCTTAGTGGTGCAGAGTCTAATTGGAAGCCTATAGCTAGTGGTGATCTACAGGTGTCAGTACTGTGTCCAGTGTTTTTCAACTTATTAATCAGTGACCTAGACGATGGAATGGAGTGCACCCTCAGCAAGTTTGCTGGCAACACAAAGCTGGGAGGAGTGTCTGATACCCCAGAGGGCTGTGTTGCCATTCAGAGGGATCTCGACGGTCTGGAATGTTGGGCCGAGAGGAACCTCATGAAGGTTCAACAAGGGCAAGTGCAGGGTCCTGCACCTCAGGAGGAATAACCTCAAACACCACTACAGGCTGGGGGCTGACCTGCTGGACAGCAGCTCTGCAGACAGGGACCTGGGAGTCCTGGTGGACAGCAGGCTGACCACAAGTCAGCAATGTGCCCTTGTGGCCAAGAAGGCCAATGGTATCCTAGGCTGCATTCGGAAGAGCATTGCCAGCAGGTCAAGGGAGGTGATCCTCCCCCTCTACTCAGTCCTGGAGAGGCCACACCTGGAGAATTGTGTCCAGTTCTGGGCTCCACAGTACAAGAGGGACATAGAAATGCTAGAGAGAGTCCAGAGGAGGGCTGCTAGTATGATTAGGGGACTGGAGCACCTGTAGTACAAGGACACGCTGAGAGAACTGGGCCTGTTTAGCCAGGAAAAGAGAAGACTGAGGGGAGACCTCATCAATGCATACAGATATCTGAGGGGAGGGTGTCAAGAGGATGGAGCCAGTCTCTTTTCAGTTGTGCCCAGAGAGAGGACGAGAGGTAATGGACACAAACTGAAGCACAGGAAGTTCTGGCTGAATATGAGAGGGTACTTCTTTACTCTGAGGGTGTCAGAGCACCGGAACAGGTTGCCCAGAGAGGTTGTGGAGTTTCCTTTTCTGGAGGTATTCAAAACCTGCCTGGATGCCATCCTGCATAGTGTGCTCTAGGTGACTGTGCTCAGCAGGGGGGTTGGACTAGATGGTCTTCAGAGAGCCTTTCCAACTTCAGCCATTCTGTGATTCTGTGATTCTGTAAGAAATAAGGTCAATTTATAGCAGTTGTCTTTAAATTTGTACCTTTTTGAATTCTAAACTCTTTTTACTGCTAAATCTTTAACTATGATTCTGGAAGACATATTATGTCAAATTCTCAAATATTTCTTAATTTAATTTTCAAAAAGTTTTGGACATCCAGAAAGAGAGTCTGGATTTTTTCAAGACTTTAACAATTTTGGAAAATCATCTCACTTAAAACAGACCACAAGCAAAAAGAATTCCAGATCTCAAAAAATTAGGTACGCAAATAAAGAATCATTTTGGAAAATGTGGGCTAAAACCTCTCTCAATCGGTAAAATGTAGACTATGATTTTTCTTACACGACAAGGATGATATGAAAATTAACCTGCTTAGAATAAATTATTTTTTTCAGTTAAACATTTTGAATCTTTGTTATTATTTTTTTCTGTAAGATTTTTCAGTAAGGTCTTAATTCCTTCCACTGTCCTGAGATGGAAGACCAAAGTTTTGGGGATAATAAATATAGGAGGTTCTTTATTGGATTATTTTTCAATCCTTTATTGTTTTTTTTTCAGCAGATCCCCTCACTTTCTGCCTAGAAAGAATTGCATTATATTTGAAATGTTAAAATAAACTTTTCAAAAAGCTGTGTTACGAAAAGTTTTGTTCCAGTGAGGTCACTACATATATTGGTCCCATCAGTCTTACAGTCATAAACATAGAAGGAGCTCAGGGAGGAAGAGTACTCTTGGACTTTCTGATTTCTGACTAGAAGACTCATCTCAAAAAAAAAAAAAAAAAAAAAAAAAAAAAGAACTATGTAATTCCATGCAGGAACAAATATCTGTATGTGCAGATGTGTATATGTCTTTTCATGGCAATGTATGCATGTCTGTGGTTGTACTCATACACAGACATAAAATAATAATCTCTATCCTTTACTTATTGCTCTTTACAACTACCTGAAAGGAAGTTGTGGGAAACTAGGGGTCAGGCTCTTTTCGCAGATAACTAGCAATATGACTAGAGGTAATCACCTTAAGTTGCACCAGGGGACGTTAGGTTAGAAACTGGGAGATATTTCTTCTCAGAAAGAGTAGTCAGGCATTGGAACAGGTTGCCCAGGGAAGTGGTGGAGTCCCTGTCCCTGGGGGTGTTTAAGAAAAGGTTGGATGTGGTGCTTCGGGACATGGTTTAGTGGCTGATATTGGTGATAGGTGTATGGTTGGACCAGATGATCTTGGAGGTCTTTTCCAACCCTAATAATTCTACAATTCTATGACTAGTATATATTCAAGATACTATCTCAACTCCTCTTCTTAATTTTGTTCATTTTAAATATTCACTGTGGCAGAGATGGAGTAGAAATAAGGCAATAATTTCACAGTTAGAGCATTCATCTAATAAGAATAGACAATAATTTCACAGTTAGAGCATTCATCTAATAAGAATAATGTCCATTATTCAGTCATTCCTTTACATGAGATATAATTCTTAAATGCTAAGCAGGCACTAACACTCACTTCTCTCAGGTCCAGAAAATTCTATAACATCTGTGTCTGGAGTCTCTGCCAATCAGTAGACATGTAAGATCTTTGAAATTGAAGCTATTTCAGAGATGGTGACAAAGAGTACACAGGTCACACGTACTTCAACCACTATAAAACCAGGGAGAATTATACCTTTTCGAAGTCTGGTGCAGCCACCTAAGTCCAGGATCAAACCTGGAGCTGTGAATACTGACCTGTAGAAAGACATTTCCATCTATTCAACAGCCAGGAGTCTACACAAATGAAACTGTGTCACCTGCGGATACCCAAGTGCCACCGTGCAATTGTCTAAGTAAATGCCTACACTTACAGGCACTCTGTTGTCCTTAGCCACCCAAATACCTCACTTCAGGAAGACTGACCTGTAAAAACTCCTTCTCTACAAACATTCAGAAGAAGCCCCCTTCATTAACTCTGATGATCTTGCTAATCAAGCAACTTCTGGCTTTTTACATCTAGTAATGCTGAACTCCATCATGCATAACTCTTAATTGCTGATCCTGATGTCACTCTCTGAAAGGGCCTTAGCCAGTCACTGTTCCTCACCATTTGCTACTAGGTATTTTTAAGCAACTCTCTGCTCAACAATCTGGCTCCCATGGATTTGGATTTTACTCATTATTGTCTCCATTCATTGTAGTCTGTTTATACATCTCAAACTAGGCAGCAAGTCATTTAAAAGTTAATCAGTGCAGTGCTCAGCATTTCAATAGCTGTCTCCTTTTATGTGTCTAGACATTAGCTGAGGAAGCCAACTCAAAGAAATGAGCTATAGTTGTTTGAAACCTCATACCTTATCCCTTCTGAATTTCAGAAATGGTTCATCAGGAAGCTTGTGTTCCAGACATTAGGTTTATTCTGAGTCAAATGCAAAACCAAAAGAGATCATTTTTTATGCAGTTCACAACAATGCCAATCTAAGTAGAAGTCTTGAATTTGCGCATTTTCCATTGCCCACAACATGAAATGATTGTATATTGATTTATTCAATTTAGGATCAAAATTTTATAAGAACTCCTATACATAGGCCCTTACTGTTAGATGACTTACTAAAATGGAACTCTAAGCATTTGCATTGTGTCTGTGGTTCATTTTCAAACAAGAGAAAATGTTTCTATGGCAAATAGGGAGCAATAAAGAGTAAATAAGCTGTAGAGTTTTATAGACTCATACACATGAAATGTATTCAAAAAAAACAGACACATGTAATACAAACAGTGGTCTGTTTGCAATGTCCAATATAAACAAATAAATCCAGTTGACATCTTTGGGACTTACAAAAGCTATGAAGAGAAAGTAGATACAATAGGTTTTTGCTGAAGTAGGAAAAAATATATTCATGATGTACCTCAGCTTCATATTTTGTAAGCATTTATTAGCTATTACTTGTTCCTTCATGTGTAAAGGATTCTTTTCCATAACTCTTGCATAATTGGTGTGATTGCTGAATAACGTTAACTAAAACTGTTTCCACTAAACTGAATTCCTGGATTTCATTTTCTAAATAAATATTTCATTAACCAATGTAAGTATACAGAAAGCCTTAAATTCTCCAAAGTAAAAGCCCCATTTCTTTCACATCTCTCTCCTCCCCTCCCCTTTTTTTTTTTTTTTTTTCTTAATGAACATAAATTAGAGCTGCAGCAGGGTGGAAAGAATGCAGTCTGGTGTGCAAAAGCTTTCTATTGAAAACAAAACAAAAAGGCCTCCAACCCAGAACATAAGAAAACAGTATGCATAAAATCAGTGAAGACATTAAAAAAAATTAAAGTGTTTTTAAATACTAGTTTCATAGTGGCTTGCAGATATTCTTTCTTTTCTTTCTATCATTTCTTTCTTTCTTTCTTTCTTTCTTTCTTTCTTTCTTTCTTTCTTTCTTTCTTTCTTTCTTAGTTACTCTTATGTTGGGAAAAATGGCCAGAAACACAATATTCAGTACTTCACTTTTGGTTACTTAGTTAGGAGAATATTAACAAGTTGATTTTAGTGTTAGTTTTATTGGCATAACCAAAAGAGCAAAACAGAAAAAAAAAAAACAAAAAAAAAAAAAAAAAAAAAACAGTTTTAATTCACATGATTTATGTGGATAATAATCCAGGCCACATCTAGTTTTTTGGCTACATCAATTCTGAGAAAGAATGCTGCTCCATAGTTTGTGTGATGATATTAAATGGTAGCCTGAACCTTATTTAATTCTCAAGCAACTAATTTCCCTTTGGTTTATTTCATTACTTACAAGAAATACATGAAGTTAACTTAGAAAATAGCCATTTTTAATTACTGAGTCATTATCTTCATAAAATATTTATTCAGTTAAACATTTTATCTTTGTTTCATTTTGCAATATGTTAGCTGTGATTTTTGCATGATATAAAAAAACAAACAAACAAAAAAAAAGTGAGAGAGAGAGAGAGAAAGATTGTGATGTTTGCCCATGCATTCATTTTTCAACTCTGAAGCTCAAAATGCTTGAAAATTTTCCATGGGAACTTTTTAATTTTGCTAAATGCTCATTTCATGGAATAAAAATAGTTCACTGGGAATATATTAACTAGAATGTATTCTTCACCAATATGCTATCATACTAGTTTGTTACATTGTAATCCAAAGCAAAACTGATGACAATTCTTTCAAAAATGTCTGCTTTTTTTTTTTTTAATTTATTTAAATGTGTTCTTTATAAAATCTGTAATGTTTCACATGTGAGTACAAATTTTGTTGAAATGAATTACCATCAAGAGAGGAAGAAAAGTCAAGTAAAACACCCAGCATTTCAAATAGACATTCTGAAATATATATATATATTATATACATATATATATTTTTTGGGGGGGGGAGGGGCTGGGTGGGCAGGTGAGCTTTTAAAAGACTGATTCTATTCCACTACTTCATAAAAAAAACTCTTTTATTATTGATTTAAGACCTCTGGCCAGCCTTAATGAAAATATTTTCTTAAAAACTAAAGAAATTTTTTCTTTGTTACAAACACTTCAGTAATATTTGAAACTGACACAGAATGAGAGTTTAAATTCTGTTCATATAGCTTTAAATCCCACATAGCTCTAAATCTAGCTAAAGCTTCAGGTTCAGACTTCAACTATGTACTTATTTATTATTTTATCTTACTTTGTCTAAATTATTTCTAATTGAATTTTTCTTTCCAGAGTGAAGTTATCTCAATCTACTGTCATTGGGAAAGAAGACCTTCAAACCAAAATCCATGGCAAATAAAATAAAAATATTGAAATGTAAAATTAATTTACTAGTACCTGCATAAGATTTGCTTGTGCAGAATTTAGCTGTGTATTTGGTGGATAAAGTGCAAAACAGGCAAACAAGGACATTTAATCCTGATTTATCTAAAGGCACATGAGAAGGAACATTTCTGGCTGCCTTTCCAATGTGCCTCAAGCAAGACCTGGAAGAACCACCTGCAAAGATGACATGAGAAAGTAAATTGCTCAGCCAATTTAGTATTTATTATTTTTTTTTCTATTTGAAATTGCCAATTTAATTTAGAGAAACTATTATTGGCTTATAAGGTGGTGACTTTAGCACATAAATTATGTCTGCTAGGAAATAAGTTGGACCTACCATGTCATTTTTCGAAGATATGATATAGCAAGTACATATCATCAAGCCTACATGTTTCCTAAGTTATAATGAGTAACAGAGTGAGTGGACATATTTTTTGCTAAGCTGAGTTGTTTGTCTTGGTGTCAAGTGAGGCACTGGTACAGAGCGGGCAATAGAACAGGGAGACAAAGAAAAGTCATACTGGGCAGAGTTCGTCAGAACAGTTAGTGATAATAGAAGAACCATATACCATACCACTAACTCACAGATGCTGCATGAAGACAGCTCTGCACTTGCCATTCAAGCTTGCCACATAAAATGAATAATCTCCCACTTTTGTGTATACTTGTTTGCTTAAAAAATAATAAAATTAATTAAAATTAAATACAATGATTTCAGACTGAATAGTCAGCTCTGGATCTAGGGCAAATGACACAGTTGGTTTGGGAGATTTTCCTGGGAGACTTAGAAAGCTGTATTATTCATGATTCTACTTCCAGTTTGAAATTCCAGTACCATTGAAGCCAACTGCAATTTTTCATTTATTTTGTTAGGGTCGGGTCTCATCCATAACAAAAAGATACTTCTGATAAGAGTCTCTTTAGTTTTATTTCCCATTTAATTCACTGTGCTTGTATTTTCCAGAAAAATGTAAACTTGAGACCATGAAATCTTACTGAAGGAGCATCTATTAACACCAGATAGAAGGTGGTAAATAAAAAGATACTGGATCTTTCAGATACAATAGCTAGGATAGTAAACCAAATACAGCTGTAGAGTTGTAAGAGGATCTCCCATGTGTTGGAAAAGCTATCATTTCACATCTTATTTATTTATACCCACTTAAACCAAAAAGTAAGTAAATCTTTGTAAAATTCCAGACAAGCTCAAAAGGCTAAAGGCAAGAACTTAATTTAAGACTCTTTCCTAAATCCATTTTATGCCAAATATTTTTACAAGGTGGTGCCTAACTCAATTTGTGAAAATGCCACATAGCAATGGGAAAACTGAAGCTGCTTTTGGAAAATTGTATTGAATTTACATATGGTGCCTAATTTTTTAGTGGTATGGAATTCTAGAATATATTATTAATTTAAAATGCATTGTAATAAAATGTAGTTTTATTTTTTTATCAATTAAAGAAAATCAAAAACAGTGTTTGGTACAGAGAAGATGTGAAGCAAGAATAGCTTTCTCTCCAGTTTTATAACAATACCAGTGGAGACTTCACTAGTATATATATATATGAGTGATTTATAAAATGTTTCGAAAGACAATCTTCAAAATGCAGAAGTAGAGAGAACAAAACTACACAGAAAGCTCCATTTTCAGATCTGCTCAGCCAAGACTGGTCCAAGGGAAGCAGCTTTCTGGTATTGGTCTTTGGAACAGCCTCAAAGACACCCAGCATTTCATCAAATTTAACTTTACTTAATTTCAAATTAATTTCAATGCCATCTGGGGAGTAAGTTTATTCCATTCCTTGTACTTTTTTAAAAAAAATATTGTTATTTTTTAATTATATCCTAAGCTGATGAAAAATCTGCTTGGAAATAAATAAATAAATATATAGATAAATAAAAATAAAATTAAAAAAAAAAAAAAGCCTGGAAGTTCTACAGTTACTCCAGAGACAAAAAAAGACAGACTAGCAACCTTGTCTGGAAAAAAAAATGACCTTCCAGAAAATCTTACAGTTTTGAAAAATTCAGATATTCTTCCTGTCATTTCATTACATATAATTTTATATGTATTTCAGGACCTATGGTATTCTCTGACCAAAAATCACTTTTTTAGAAAATAACTTAATTTGGAAAGAAATGATCAACTAGTATTTTACCAAACATGGTATTTTTTTTTTTTTTTTTCACATGCATGTTTTCCCTGAGTTATAGTGCATCCACTAAGTTGGGACAAAAAGCAGTATGAACCAAAACATTTCTGACTTCATTAACACTTGCTCTATGATGAATATTTATCTGCATTTTTGAACATGCAAAATATATTTGCTTAATCATATCCCTGTGGTTGAAGAAATCCTTTAACAACTGTTTCAATAAGTCTTTTATGCTGTTAGCTAAAGTACAGAGCATTAACAACAGAAGTTATATTTTCAGCATGCTTCATAGTGTTGAACTCTTGGTCCCAAAGACTTGGCATAACTGTCATTGGAAAAATGGTTAGAAACCTCAATGCATTATTTTCTCTTTCTAAAACCTCTGTAGAGTTCTTTAAAACTCACAAGCAATGCTGTGATCTGGGCTTGTAGTTTATTTATATTCCTATGTGAAAGCTTTCTTTCACTTATTTCTCATTTCATTTACCTCAAATAAAATTTAATGAAGAAAGAAAGGCAAGACAAAAAAAAATAAAGAAAAATGTCCTCTTCTGTTACAAACGCAGATATATATATGATATTTATAATTTAGATTTTTAAATCTTATATAGATTGTAAGAGTGTATATATATATATGCATATATATATATATTTAAGAGCTAATTTAAAAATAAAGTATTTTTCCAGGTCAGGTTGGAATATAAATTACTTTTAAAGTCCTTATGGATTATGAGATGTACATAATGATTTGTTTGTTGTCATTAATAAATCAAATCAAGGTCTAATCACCAACTTTGGATGTCACATTTTTGATTGGAAAATGATTACTTAGGAAGCCTGAAAGAATTTGTGGGAAAGAATTAAATGTACCACATTTTTTAATTTAAATAAGAGGAATACAACACGCACACACACACACACACACACACACACACACACACACACAAACACAAGTTTGTTTATTCAAAGCTGTCAGGACACTTTAAAAATGAAGAAGTCAGTAGCCTGACATCCCACGTATAAAAACACATTTAATTTGATAATGTAACAGGACTACAGTAAAAAAATCCAGCATGTAAGAATTTGGTCTTTTTGTCCATAGAGATCATATTTACTATGCAATTATTACTTATAATAAATTATATTTGATTTCTTGATTACAAAATAAATAGAATTAACAACAATAAATATTTATAGTGTAAGTATATGTTTTCTATTTTCTTTATGAATAGGTTTGATAAAGCTATAAGGTGATACTCAAATATTATTGCATATGTTGCTCTCTAATTCAGTAGTGTGGGCTCAGAATAGTTGGGTTTAAATCTTTGGAAATGCCTGAAAAATAGGGCAGAGGGATTTGAGATGTGTGACTTATTTTAAAGGATATCTAACTTAAAGTAAAAAGTGCTGAAGGAAGACAGATATTCAGTTCCCATGTTCAGTTAATATTTAGTTGAGAAAACTCCATTTAACCTTAATCCACCTCTTTATTTAAAATGAAAAGATGTTTTTAAGCATTGAGCATGTTTGTTCTGGATGATGGTTAAATATATGTGTTAGTAAGGAATAAAAATTTTATTTTGAAGTGAAGCTGACGTTTTTTATTTCTGGAACAAAGGTCTATAAAACAGGCAATGTAATGCATTTTATGCGACAATTTGAGAATGGATGTGTATTTTATATGTAAGGACTTCAAAACCTGTGAGCTTTAACCGTGTTTCTTATGTGAAACAAAAGTGTAAAGGCTGTTTTCAGAAGCATGGCTGTTTTATGTCAAAGAAAAAAGCCATGACTTTGTTCAGGTTTCGACATGTAATTGTACAACACAGGTAATTTTATTACAGGTCATTATTCCTGATGTCAGAAAAATGCAATTAAGTGGCTAGCAATTCTTTCTGAAAAAGAAAAAAAAAAAGAAAAAGAAAAAAAAGAAAAAAAAAAGAGAAAAAAGAAAAAAAGAAAAGAGCAAAGAAAAAAAATAAAAAGAAAAGAAAAAAAAATGAGAAAAAAGAAAAAAGAAAAAAGAAAAATGAAAAAAAAGAAGAAAGAAGAAAAAAAGAAAAAAAGGAAAAAAAGAAAAGAGAAAAAAAAAGACCTCTTTTAACAAAGTTTTTCCATGTATACTTCTTTCAGTCACTGGCCTAGATATTGGCCTAGCTCTTGTATGAGACAGATTTTCTATCTCTCCTATCTCTCTATCTAATTTCCATGACAAGAAGTCTCTTCTTATGACAAGATTTTTAGTATTCTGTTTTTGTTCCAGAGAGACAATTTATTTGAGGATGCCTTCTTAAATTATCCAGTCATAAATGCTAGACTGTTCATCACATGGGTGGAAGTAAGCAATCACCTAACACTCTGAACTACCCCATCTCTGCTGTGAATATCACTGAGATGTGGAAAGTAGGTGACACCAGTCCTGTATATGATCCTTTCTCATACTGAAATGCCATACTATGTGCAGGACTCAACGTCCTGTGCTCCGAAGTTTCTTCTCTCATCTTTCTTTTTCACAGAAAAAAATCCACAGGTTTCAGCTAATTTTGGTATACGTTTTTTCCCTTGCTCTTATCAAGTGTTGCAATTAAATTGTATTTCAGGTTGCCCTAAGCTTTGATAGTCTTTCTCTTAAACTAAGAACTATAGAAATAAAGATTGATGAAGAATGCATTTTATACTCCAATCTGAGGAGCACTGTTCACAGCATAATTCACAGATCAAACAATTCCCAGTGGAAAAAAAAAAATAAAAAAAAAATTAAAGATTTCCTTTAAATCTTCACCTACTATCCTTTCCAAAGACCACGACTTTGCTTGGATCTCTCCTTTTGGCTACAGCCTACTGCTGTGGCACCTTTTGAATTTTTTTAAACCTTGTGGAAAAAAAAAAATTAAAAAATCTTGAGGAGTTTAAAAGGACAAATGTAAACTGCAGAGGGCCCTTTATAGACTGATGAGTAAGCAGGAAATTGAAGGTATAGGAAGAGAAAAAAATCTATTTTAGAACTGTGTTTTAGGTAATAATTAATACTACAGAATTGGGG
>CM021697.1:126720213-126780517 GCA_011074415.1 Stictonetta naevosa
AACTGTCCTTGTGGATAATGGAAAAAAATATAATCAGTGTAAATATTAGTTATGAACCATTATATGTTTCTAAACAACATAAAAAGAAATCCAACAATACAAGTCATCTAACACTCCTAGTTAGCTAGTACTGCTACATAATGGATATATGAAAGACAGTTATTTATGCTCTGCTACCTGGAAAATAGTAAATAAAATCAGTATCTAGGTGAAACTTTCAGAAACTTACTCAGTGGTGCATTTCCCTTATTCCTGGCTGGAAAATTCTCCTGATGGGCTGAGGTGATGGATTGACACATTTTCTTCAGCTATCTTAAATAAGATTGTCTCAGAATTCTTGGTACCTCCAGGCTGTCTGTCTTTTCCACTTTTTTCCTTGCTGTTATTTATATAGCTAAAATGAATATCTTCTCTGTTCTCTTGGATGTCTATTAGGATCTGAAGGGTCAGAAGTGGAGCCAGTTCACAAGCAAAATAATAAGGATGATCTCAGTGAAAACACCACTGTGTCTTTTAAAGATAGTCAATATTTAACATATATATAACAAGGATTTGTACTGATAGAAATAAATTATTGTTAGCCTGGAACTACTCTTTAGCTAAAACTGTTTAATCTGTCTCAGGCAAAACACTACTCATGAAGGAAAAGGTAGGTATCCAGGAAGGACTGAAGAAGAAGAAAGTAGTATTTGTTATATACATTAAAATAAAAGAAGAAGATAATTATATATAAAAGTGAAATCCTTTGTAAAAATAATTATTTTTACTCTGCATTTTAAAATTTCAAGTCTTATGCACAAGTGAAAAAAATGAAATATGACCAAACCAGTAAAAAAAAATAATTAAAAAAAAAGCTTGTTTAACTTATGACTTTAACTTGCATGATCTTCTGTATTATTTTTATTAACACAAAATATAGATACATTTAGTTCACAAGCAAATATCTATAGTCTCAATATAATTTCCCAGACAATAATTATGATTAAAGTTACCTTCTAGAACATAGACCTTCCTAGCAGAGAGATGCTGAAGGTTGGATGAAAATATCCTAATAAACAGGTTTAATCCTCTGGGGTTTTCTTCCTCTTCCTCTTCCTTTTCCTCTTCCTTTTCCTCTTCCCTTTCCTCTTCCTTTTCCTCTTCCTTTTCCTCTTCCTTTTCCTCTTCCTTTTCATCTTCCTTTTCCTTTTCCTCTTCCTCTTCCTTCTCCTTTTCCTTTTCCTTTTCCTTTTCCTTTTCCTTTTCCTTTTCCTTTCCCTTTCCCTTTCCCCTTTCCTTTCCCTTTCCCTTGTAATTTTTTTGTTGTTGCTAACATTAAGATTTACCTAGATTGGTTTCTGAGCTAATTCTTGAAATCCATACCCCATTCTGGACATAAATAAGTCAATATTTTCACTAACCTGCCTAAACTCCTAAAAGACTTTAGGCCTTGTATGAAGTGTAATGTTGTTCTGGTTTATTTCAGTACAAAGCTCTGGAAAGTGTTTTTTGTTGTTCCTGTTTTTGTGTGTGTGTTTTGTGTATGTGTGATTTTTTTGTGTGTGATTTTTTTTGTGTGTGTGTGAATTTTTTGTGAAGTCAATTTTAGTAACATCTAATGAATTCTGGGACTCATCAACAGTGCCTGACCATCAAAGATAAGCTTATGAACAGACTACCTGATCTAAGATTTTAAACACCTGCCAGTCAAATTCTATCTCGTTAGTCAGAGAATACTAAATTATTTCTGACATTGTTGGTATTTCCTGAAAATCTATGTGTTTGCAGTTGTAATCTGAGAGTTTTGAAATAAAACATGTAGTCTTTAATAGGCTTGGGATTCCAGGTCATTAAATTAAATGTTCTGAAGTTATAGTTTTTTAATTATCAGCTAATACAGAACTTTCTCTAACCACTTTGATAGGGTAGAGTGAATTGAAATGGATTAGGGGCAGAGTTTTGTTTTTAGATATTCAGCCTTTCTTTATTTGAACTTGGAGTTGGCACTAAAAACAACTTTAAAAAAAAAGTGATGAGGACATGTAGCAATTTCCAATCAGAATTTTGAAAAAAAAAAAAAAAATCAGATTTCTTTTTTAATTTAGTAAAAAAATGGAATAGTGAACATCAAAATATTACATTACTAATATTCTACATTCCTATATTATGTCAGGAAAATATGAGAAACTTGGCTACATTGAGCATCTCATTTTCCTTTATTTGACAAGTTAAAATTATATATTGTTTCAGATGTGCATTTAAGTACAAAAATGCATTTAAGTATCAAAAACTAACCAATAGAAGTTTGTTGCCTTCTGCACAAGATAATACCTCATCTTATGTAAAATAATTACCATATCACCGTAGTATCTAAGCCCTTTCCTTTGGAAAATGAAGCAAGATCGTTAACATAGAATCATAGAATCATCTAGGTTGGAAGAGACCTCCAAGATCACCTAGTCCAACCTCTGACCTAGCACTAACAAGTCCTCCACTAAACCATATCACTAAGCTAATCTGCCACACATCTGCCATACAGCTTTGTTTCTGTCCTCCTTTTCTCTCCTTGTCTTCACTGAGCAAAGTATTTCATTTTCCAGACAGCAGTTTACATCAGAGAAAGTATATACTGACATAGCGTAGTTAAAGATGTTCCTTTTATGTTTCATCTTATTTTTTGAGACAAATCACAAAGGTATTTTTATTTGGTTGGTTGGTTTGTTGGTTGGTTGGTTGGTTGGTGGGTTGGTCGGTTTACATGTGGAGGATAGCATTGGTTTTGCTTTAGAAAGTTTTAGTACGTTAGAGAAGTGGAGTTCCTACACAATGGACATAGCTTCTGGGTAAAAGTTCAGATAAGTATTGTTAAAAATTTGGACATGTTGAAAATTAAATGTGGCTGAGTCTAAAAATATATTTGAATATGTAGATACAGTTTGAACAACTATTTCACACAGGTTTTGAAGTAAATAAAGATATTTGGAGATCTGTGCCCTAGGCCTTGAATTTGAAATCACTTGAATTAATAGTGTCTGTAAAGCCACTGGAAAGAATGAATGTGCTCACAATAATCTGTCCTAACTCAGGTGGATTCAGTACCAATGTGTTACAAAACTATAATACAGATTCAACAAAGCAAAAGTGTCCAGAAAAGAAACCACATTGTCACTATGAAAAGGAAGATCCCAAACATGCTATTTCAGCTTCCATAGAGTCAAGGAACACCAGGTACTCTGTCTGGGGTGGAGTTAACTTTTCCCATAGCAGCCCATATAGTACTGTGCTCTGCACTTGCAGCTAGAACAGCATTGGTATTTCACCAATGTTTTGGCTATTGCTGAGCAGTGCTGGCACAGCATCGAGGCTCTCTCCAAACCAGTAGGCTGGGGGTGAGCAAGAGATGGGGAGACTACATCCCTAGGGCAGCTGACCTAAACCAAACAAAAGGATATTCTGTACCAAATGATGTTACACTCAGCAATAAAAGGTAGGAAAGTGGAAGGAGAGGGGTGTGTGTGAATTCCTGCTCACATTGTTATCTAAGATCTGAGCCTCCATTTCATCTGTTTATTTTCTTTCTAGCAGTAAAAAGGGGAATAAGTATGGCCTGAAAGTGCATGAGTAATATATTTGATAATCCACAAAATTATAGGAATATATGAATCTTCATTCCTACTGATTTCAATGTTTGATGATTTAAGTATTATTGCATACTATGGAATTGAATTGTACCAGAATGAAATTATGAGATTAAATCTGTGATTTATTTATTTATTTATTTTCTCAAAAAAAAGTCAAAAATACAGATGACAATGACAGGAGTTCAATTTATTCCTAAGTAAAAACTGAGAAGTACTGTAATTATTTGGGGTGTTTTGAAATGAAAAATTACGCAAAACAGTGTGTGATTTGGGGTGTTTTGAAATAAAAAATCACACAGAACAGTGATGTAGTCTTAAGGCCACAAAGCCACCAAATACACTGTGTTAGAAGCCCAGTGTGTGTGGATTAAACCAGCCTGCTTCAGCATGAACTAGTTCAAAGTGCTATGGTTTTTATTTGATTATGATATTTGACTTTTGGACCAGCATCTTATCCTTGGCCTTCTTTCTTTAATCAGTATAAATTTAACAGCCTATGTATATTTGCCCTTAACCTCTGACTTCCTGAAGGAAGCAAAATTTTGCACAATGTCCCTATACTTGTGCCATACTCTACGTGTCTGATATGGTTTATTCAGTAGTTAGGGGCTAAGAGCAAACTGCTTGATGACTCTGGGGCCTCCAAATGCACAAGAGACAGTGATAAACTAGAGAGAGTCCAGTGAATGTCTATTAACTTGGTTAGGGGGCTGGAGCACATAATATGTGAAGAAGGTTAAGGGAACTGGGCATGCTTAGCCTGGAAAAGTAATTATCCCTTGTTCACTCAAATACAAGAGTGTATTAAATGAAGCTAATTGAAAATAGAACGAGGTATTTTATCACACATGTCATTGTGCCATGAAGGTTCATGCCCCACAGTTTTGTGGATACTAAGTCTATGTCACTTTACAAATTGATTAGAAGAATATAAAAAATCTCTAACAAGGCTATTAAATAGAAAGACACCATTTCTTAGGAAAAATAAAAATAAAATAAAATAAATAAATAAATCTTGACTTTCAAATTGCTGTATCCTGCAACAAATCCTAAGAAAGCATTCTTACATAATTCCCAAGGTTTTTCCCTCCTTCCCAGGAAAGTGATGCCAGGTATTGTGAGGAACTAAGCTAGATAGACCTTTAACCTGATATGGTAGAGTTGTTTTTATGTGCCGCATCTTTGATAACTAGAGTGACAAGTGAAGTAGATCATGGTTTTATTGTCTGCTCTGTTGTATAAGAGTGAAATCAGTGTGAGTAAATACAAACATATGAAAGATTCCCCTTGAATAAGCTGGCCAGCTGAAGAGCTAAGTATGTAGGTGAGCTGTGAAAACTGGAGTTTATTGAAGCACGTCATTACAACATACACAGTGTTGACTGCTGAAGTACTCCTGGTGGATAGGGACAGGAAATTTGGTTTTCCATTCTCCCATTTCAGAGATGTGACACTGTTATGCATCATTGTTCTTGTGTTTGAACCATCTAGGTTGGGGGCTAATGAAAAACAAAGTGCTGATAATGTGTTCTTACAATGCATTCAATGAAAAAAATGACAAATTGGACAGAAACAGTTGGAGGTCCTTTGTATCATTCTTGGCTAAGAATTTGATTCTCCAGCCAAGTTATGAAAAAGAAATAAAATATTTTCCTGACAAAGTAAAATCATTTAAGGGTATCTGGAGACTAAATACTAGACATACTTAAGGAAGCAATTAAACACTGATTAAGTTTGGGTGGACTATTCAGAAGCTTAGAGCCAGATCCAATATATTTCATTGAAATTTAGAATTTGTATATAAATCTTATTACCACGTTTTGATTTATGTTTAAGAGTAGTTTTTTTTTTTTTTTTAAAAAAAAAAAAAAAAAAAAAAAAAAACACGAAAAAACAGCATCCATAAATGTGCTGGAATATAAAGTTGCACATTTTCTATAATTTCTTCTTGCTCAGCAGGAGACAAGGCATTTACAAAAGAATTACTGACACTACTACAGTAATTATTAGTAGTGGGAGATAATAAATCTTAGTGCTTTGGAAAAAGGAATAATATACATTACATGGATATCAGCAAAAGTATCTCCCGTATTTTTCCATATCTAAGTCCATCTAGTTTACAGAGACATTGCTATCTTGTACAAAATAGTTACTAGGGAGGTTTCCTAAGTTCAAGGGTAGTGTTAGATCATTGTTATGTTACTATTACTATTAGATACTGATATCAATACCAGCAGCATGGTATATAATGGTGATAATTAAATTAAATTGCCCATTATTTCCTGAAGTTCATTTGTTATTATTGTTGTTATTGTTAATGTTATTATTATTATATTTATCTGAAAAGCAATTCTATTTGCCATTATAGATCAAAATATTTTTTTTTGAGAAGAATAAAACTCTATTAAAGACAGATCAAATAATCTTGGTGCTAGCTGATTATTTTATTTTATATAATTTTTTTATGAAATCAATGTTAATTTTGGTTTTGGTTACGTTCACATAGAACATAACATAATTAACAGAATTCTGCCAACTCTTCACCATGTTTAATGATTTGCATGCTTTTTCTGCCCTGTATCTTGTTTCCAGTCCACAAATTATTTTATCTATTTTTGAGTATTTGAAATAATCAAGTCCAAATTCTGATTAAAAAAAATGTTTAATTACATAAAATTGTCCACCACTAGCTGAATGTGAGCTTATAAAATATTTCTTTAGCTGTGCTGAGCTTTTGCTGATGACCTTATTGAATTTTCTCTAATGAATCAAATAATATGAAAACCTCTGACTCTAGCCTTGGCAGTTTTCTAAAGGCCCTTCTGCTTCTAATTCTACTCTGCATGAAGCCAAAAACAAACAAACAAACAAACAAACAAAAAATGCCCTTCCCGGGGACAGTGCAAGCCCACTTGCATAACTGTGCATACCATGACTCCAATTCTTTTCTCCTTTCACCTTCTCTATTTCAACTGTCTTACTGTCGAAGTTGCTTTTCCCCAGTATTGCCAGTTAACACAAGCAACAAGAATGAGAAGAAAAAGAGTGAGCAGAGAGAGTCTGAAAGACTGAAGTTCTTAGGTAACTCTTACCACGTTCCCCGTAACTGCCTCCTCTCCATTAGCCTTTCCTCACTCCCTCATTTGCAGCAGCCCTTCCTCACTCCCTTCTCTCTAACATTGCCCTCCCTCCCTCCTTCAACTAACAGTTCTGTACTTGCATGTAACTTTCATTATAATAGGTGCCACTATGCAGGCAACAGGAGAATGGTGGGCTTTACAAAACACACACACACACACACCAAAAAAAAAAAAAAAAAAAAAAAAAAAAGATAGATAGATAGATACATTTTTGCTCGAATCTTTGTTATAGAATCTGAAGCCTACCTGTTGTTTGATGAGATTAGAAAATAAATCATCAACAAAATAATGAAAAAGCAGTTGTAGTCCGAGGCAGGCCAGAATGTTAAACTGGATGACAGTCAGTGCTGCTTTAGGCTTTGTACTTCTTACTTATAGGGATTTCAGAAACAAAATCTTAGGGACTTGTTTTCAAAAAAAATATTGGTCTAAACCAATTTCATGTTTCTGCCATGCTGTTCACAAGTATTGAACTGCTTCCTCAGTTTGAATTCTTTGTTGACATATTTTTGACATCCCATCCAATTAGAATATAGCCCACTTGAAAAGCTCAGTACTTGACTGCCTGGAAAATGAAATGGAATGTTATACCTAACTAATGAATTTGGAACTGTCAGATTTGATCAGAATGAAATGTAAATATATAGTAAAATAGGATATAATGTTTTGAAAAAAAGAAAATCGAATACATTCATTTTCAAATGTAACCCAGCTTATTCTATTATTTTGCTTTTACTTTTGCTTAAAGCACAAAGTAACATTTTTTTCTTTCCAATATGAATGAAAAAGATGGGAGATTAGCTGATTTGGTTGTTAGACCTCTAGACCTATAATCTTAACACAGTGTGTGAGAATTTATTACTATGAATATGCTCATTTCATAGCCTCTTCAATGTAAAGTGGATCTATACGTATGCATGTGGCCTGCTTCTGACCCCTGGCAGGATGATTAGCATAACCAGCAATAAGGCAAATATCCACAATAAGTAAGCAGTCTGTTAATGTATACCCCTGCTACCTTCCCTCTCCCCCTCTCTGGCCTCAGGCTGTGAGGACACCCACTGTCAGGGTGCTAAGGGCATTAGTGATATCAAGATGCTGGGTCACCAAGATGCTGGGTCACCAAGAGAGTGTGGGGGACACCTATTGACAGGTTGGAGAAGCCCATCAGCATTATTAATACCCAGCTGTTGGATCACCAGGATGCGGTGAGACATGTCCTGGAACAAGGAAATGTGACAGCACAGGGAGCACTGGCTGTAAATACAAACAGCTACAAGCACTGAGTGGGACTTAGACCAGAACTGCTGATAGGTAGCAAAACCTGTGATCCTCAGTGGCCTCCACCATTGTCTTCTGCCTCTGAGGGCTGAATGAGTGACTTGTGATCTTTCATGTAAACTCTGAGTCTCACTTACAATTGTGTCATATGCAGGTTGATAAGAATTTGACCCAATCTTCAGAGGGTACATCCAGGTGACTGGAAACCCTGTGTAAATGAGAACCCTGGAACTTCTGTGCAACTATATGCTACACTGAGAGCTAGAAATTGTAGATAAAAAGCTATCCTGATTGCTAATTTCTTTTTACTTAATCATAAATCTCTAATGGTAACCACAACCCTTTGGTCAGTCCTCATTCTGCCAAGGATCTCTATAAAGAACCTGCCTGTCCTCTGTAGTGTTGAGTGATAATGCAGTAATGTGTTGCGCCTTACCTTCATCTGAACAGTCAATATGTTGTGCTGGACGTGCTTGCTAAGAGTTATGTATTTTGGAAATAAAAATCAAAGCATGGCAAGCAAAATTCTGCTTTTTGAATTGTTGGAATAAGCACATAGTAAATTTTAAAAGCAAGAGAGACAGCTCCAAATGGTGACATTCAGACATGAATATATGACAAATCAAAGGGCAAGATTTGGTTCAATTCATCTGGTGCAAGAGACTTTCCTGCTTTCATTTTAAATCCTATGATGAGACATAGTTTTCTTTAAATTCTTGGCTCATAAACAGAAGTGAGGTGAGTCACAGTGGTCACAAGAAGTGTTCACAAAATGACATATAGACTCATTCACAAGATTTAATTTTCACAACTGACTTGTAACTCTGGTGCTTTTCTATTTTCTTTTTGAACAGTCTCTGATTGTCCCAGTTTTAAAATTGAGTCTTCTTAAGACAGACGTGCCTCTAAATGGCTAGATCGATAGATATTCTTGAAAAAAGTCCCATGAAAAGCACCAGAAAGTTTCATTTTTAGTCACTTTTTTTTTTTTTTTTTTTTTAAGGAAAGTGATTATGATATAAAGAACCTTGTCAAGTTACGTATAGTGAAAATTTCAAATGAGCATTCAAGGTATTCTGAAACCAGACAAAACTTAAAATTCTGCTACATAAATCACTGTTGTCATTGAATAATGTGGAATAGAAAATCTGAATTTTAAAGGGAAAAAATCAGCAGCTTTTGCTAGAAAAACACATTTCAGACATCCATAAAAAGGGGAGAGGGATCAAAATGAAGAGCTGCCAAAGAAGCTTTCCAATACCAATGAAAAAGGAGGTTTACAATAATAAAGCTTATTTTAGAAGTTCTGTGTTGTGCAATGTCTCATCAGCAGTGAGTACTGAGGGAAGTATAACATATAACAGAGGAAATTGAACTGCTATAAAAATTATAGATGTCATTTTTCTGAATGGTCTTCCATTAAGATTGTTTTATACAGTAATATTTGGATACAATATTTTTGTGCTTTATTTTTATGGACTTTATTATTCATACAGATTACAGAATTATATAGCCATGTCAAAAAATAATGAAAATTTCTTACTCTTTTTAATGGGAAAAAAGAAAAAGAGATAAAATAGAGAACACACAGCAGGAGGAAGAAGGAAACTGTATTTCAGGATTTCTCCTGAGGTGCTTTTTTTTTTTTTTATTTTTTTTTTTATTTTTTTTTTTAGTTTTTTTTTTTTTTTAGTTTTTAACTGCTATTTACATTTGACATAAAGTAAATTATTTCTTTACAGACTAATGTAAAATGCACATTTCTGATACCCATTTCTTTCTACATGCACAGATAGGAGTTAATTTATTTCTTGTATACTGTAAGACAACTGCTACAACGAATTGCACAAGTTTGTACCACACATGGTTTTGCTTGTTCCTCTCTGCCCAAGATAACTGTTCTAAACATTTGAGTTTTGTTCCATTTCTGGTCTTTCTAGAAAAGAAATTGGCATTTGTGACATATTTTGCCAATGTTAATCTGTTTTCTCAAGGAAAGGAAGCATCAGAAGACAAGGAAGTGTGTGAGAAATGACAACATACACATATTTACTTTTTAATAGATATTTTATTTATTATTACAATAATACACAAGTATCACAATACACCTATAAAATAGCACACTTTCTCCTAGAATGGCTATAACTAAATGTAGATCCAACTGATATAAATAGGATCCATGCATATGCAGTTGCACTCTGAATTTTTCCATGCCAGACATGTTTATATGGTTAAACCCATGTGTTTGAAACCTGGTGACAGAACTAGTCTGTGCAGATCCAGTTATGAAACAGAACACTTCTATTCCTTTGCTTTTTATCAGGATACCTTTTTGATGTCAGCAATTGCTTTTTTTTTTTACTAGGAATGGTTTTTTATTTCTTATTTTTTAAGAAACAGATTTCAGTATCCTTGAAATCTGAATTAGGCATTGAATGCTGGTGTCCAGTACTTGGATGAAAAGAAGATTTAAATCTTTCAGCTCACCAATCATGCATTCTTCCCAACCTGAAGAAAGAAAAATAATACTAATAATAATGACAGTGCATGTCCCACTAAAATTTAACACTATGAGATCAATTGAAAGTACAGGTACATTTAATGAAATGGAAAACTTGCAAAAAATAAAGATAATAATTCTTCTTGCAGTTATGTTCAAATCTTTTGCTTGCCTCAGAGGTATATGCACCCTCAGGGGGCCTGTAATAGGATTAAGAGCAAACCAAAAGGTTAAATTGCCATCTTTTTCAGAAGTTTAAACTCGCGATTACAATTTGCAAGTTGCAACCCTCCATCTAAGCCTTGTGGCAAGGACAAAAACAATTTATTGATTTTTATGAAGAATCAGTTGTAAGAAATGTGATTTCATTTCTGGAAAATTCTCATAGGGAAGACAATGCTTAAAAAAAATCAAGAGAATGAAAAATTACTAAAATTAGTAAGTTGTATTGCTGTGCACCATTCTGTGACACCTAAAGAGATACAAAAATTTATGTGTTAGAGTGTAATAGTCACAATACAGGTAGTACAGACAAAGTTAAGGTAGAATAAAGATGTAGAACTCTCAAACTGTCTTAAAAATCAAATAACCAACATGTGAAAAAAAAAAAAAAAAAAAAAAGTGTAGGCCACATCTTCAATTCCTAAGCACAGCCGCTAAGTGCCAAGAGTAAATTACTGCTTCATAAAATGGGATTATAATGGGATTTGTGATTTTTTTATGAGTGACTATATAATACTAGAGATGCTGTAGTTAAGTGCCATCTCATCCACAAGACTGACCTTGCACAGCCAGACTAGACTCAATAAAACAGAGCTGAGCTTTCTAGTTCTAGTATATTTATTATTAATTGATGAATTCACACCTGATCATTTTCACTTACGTTTTTTTCTCTCTGCCACACAGCTAAGAAAACAGGTAGTCAGATTAGTCAATGTTCTTTCCACCCTTGTTTTGTATTGTTCTCTAGGAATAGACAACAAGTTTTATAAATTTTAAATAATGTTATAATTTAGGATTTGATTCATCTATATAACTGCCATATGTTGGTAGAGTTTAATTTAAGTCTGTGGAGCTCTTTTGACATACTGAAAAATGCAGTGATGAATAAAAGCTTTTAGTCATTTTTTTTTTTTAAAAAGCATTCGTTTTTTAAATAAAAAATTTTCTCTTTTTTTTTTTTTTTTTTTTTTAATGTTAGTCTAGGAATACTTTTCTCCTTATCTTCTAAAGTCAAAAGAGAGAAAACTCCTTAAGAGAATAAATCAGAGCACCTGATCCATAGATGTAGGACCCAAGGAAATGGCTTGAAGCTGTGACAGGGGTGTTCCAGGCTGGATATCATGAAAATGTTCTTCACCAAGAGGGTGGTTTGGAACTGGAACAGGTTCCCCAAGGAAGTTGTCATTGAACTAAGCATGATGGAGTTCATGAAGATTTTAGACAACGTTCTCAGACACATGGCTTGATTTTCGGGTGGTCCTTTGGGCACCCAGTAGTTGGACTCAATGATTCTTGTGGGTCCCTTCCAAATTAGGATATACTATGATTCTATAATTCTAGGTTTAATTTCCTCTCCTTAAAGTAATTTCAAATGCACAGTCTGATATTTCTTCTATTGAAAACAACAGAAGTTTTACACCAATGATGAATACTTTTGAAAATCATACCTATCTGAGGTACTTCTCTTTCATGCTTTCACAGAATCTCTTGTAACTACAATTCCTGTTTATTTTCCATAATGCTTCTGCTTTTGTAGCTCTACTGAAAGGTTTTCATCAACCTGTACTAGTTGCAAGGATTGACATCAGACCACAACTAATCCACCATGTTAGAGTACAAATACCTCCTACAGATCAGTCAGATTTTGTTTATTTATTGCTCCATTGACTCTGAACATAGTAAGTGGAAAATTTGCATGTTTTACTCATGCAAAACTACTTGCAAACACTGTAGCAATCAGAGCACATCAAGTCCATTTTCTTAATTATTGCATTTAAATTTTATATAAGATAATAAATTTAAAGAACCTGAGTGCTCTTTTGTGGATGTTATATATATATATATGTTTTTAATTGCTATTGTTTTAAACCTCACTCAATTCCATCAATAAAACACAACATGTTTTTCCACATGTTTCAAAAATGTCCAGAAGTTTATTTACGAGTTTTTAAAGAAATGTACTTTCCCATGGAAGGTGCCTATGTGGAGCAAACTCAAGTCTAATGAAGTCTGTCCCTCAGAACTTGAGGAAGTATATGAATACACAAGCTGGAAAGTTTTCTTGGCACTGAAGTAAAACCTGAAGGAGAAGTTTAGGATATAAGGATATCTGAAGACTCAGAAAACACTATTTTACTCTGAGGGTGACAGAGTATTGGCACAGGTTGACCAGAGAGGCTCTGGAGTCTCCTTCTCTGGAGATATTCAAAATCTGCCTGGATGTGATTCTGTGCAACATGCACTGCCTGCCCCTGTTTGGCAAAAGGGATGGACCAGATGATCTCCAGAGGTCCCTTCCAACCTCAACCATTCTGTAAGTCTGCAATTTGTGTATATATATCCTATCTGGATTTCCCAGTAGTCCTTAAATACTGATTAATAATTATGCAACAAGCATTCAGTGATTATCCAATTAATATACATTTCCCTCAAAACATATGCATCTACTAAAGCTGAAAAAGCAAAGTACATGCACATTGTTTTCAGAGTCATGGATATTTCAAACCATGCAGCACCAATTAAAAAGCATAAATCAGTTTTGCAGAAATTAGATTATTATTTCAGTTTGTATTGTGTAAATCCAGTTGTTTCTGTAGAAATCCCAGTGCTATCTGAAACCAGTAATAGTGTGCTACTATGACATAATGTATTGCCCTGAAAGTGCCTGAACTACAACCAATTTGAGGCTGTCATTTTATCTTGGAAAAATTAAATTTCATGTTCATATTCTGCATAATGGAATATTTTAATGAAAGAACAGAAAATCTGTGTATTGTTTCTGCTGCTATATTGTAAGACCATTCACCTATTTACTGAAGCTAATTTCTCTAAGTAATGTGAGATGAAACAAGAAGGCTTGAGCACCAGTAGCTCTCATTCAGATTCCACATCTGGAACTGCTTAGTAATGTATATGTAAAAACTATCTTGATAGACAACACAATATAATCCCATTCGGGCAGCATTACATGTCCAAGTGAATTTGTTGGCTAAATTCAATAATGCTAACACTATCACTGCATATAGATTTTCTACTGTTATATCTGCTGTGTCTCTTAGGTTACAGGTTTCAGTAAAAGACTAGAGACATTGATCACATCGAGGGATATGTGTAATGTAGGAAGTGCATCTCTCCACAGATTAATTCCTCCTGCTGGTTTATGAATAGCTCATGTCCCAATATAACTGGGAAATCAAAACAGCTGTAACAATTAGACATGACAAGACATTTTCCACATACTGTTTTGTCTAATGAACTGTCAGACAGTGTAGTTTCCCTGACTTTTAATTACTGCACCACCCACAGTTAGGACTTGTTCACCTATCTCTTTTTTTCTGAGACTTAATTCATCTTCTCAAATCCATCCTTATTGAAAGTGATTAGAATTTTGCTGAATAGTGTAATATAATAAAAAGATGTAGTCATTGTGGGCAGTAACTTTTTTTTTTTTTTTTTTTCATTCAGGAAGAATGTTCATTTTCCTTCCTAATGTATCTAATTTTCTGCCTTCTCAAAGCAGTAAGAGCTTTCTCATCAAAAGCAGCTCCAAGCTTTATTTGACAACTGTTAGGAATTCCCCTTAGATTGTCTTGCAAAAAATTAGTAGACTGAACTCCCCCTCCCCTCCCCCACACTCCCCTCCCCCCCCAAAAAAAGTATAAATAAAATAAAACCGTCTTCATACTGTCCTGGATAGATACCAAAGATATTCTCCTTAATCATTTTGTTCTATTTTATAAAGCTTAATTTTGCCAACTAAAAAATAGGTATTTCATTGTGACTATGGCTAAAAATGCATTAAGGTTGCAATCTGAAAATGCAGAAGATATAATTTTGTAGGTAAGATGTTATTCCATGAGTCTGACATACAAAACTGTTTGAAATAATTTTCTCAGAAATATTTCCCTTGTTATATTTTCTGCATTTACTCTTTTATTAACAAGGATTAGGACCTTTAGGTCCATTAGGATTTTGTGTTCTTTTATCCATTTCTAAAAGTTTTACATGATATGAAGGATGTTTCAATAGTAATACTATAACACATATTATAAGTAAAATAATGTTCAGAGAAAATGTCTACACACCACATAAGTTAGAAATATAAGCTGTGCATTTTTGTGTAACTACAGTGCTCCAACCACCATTAAGGAAAAAATAAAAATAAATATATATATTAAAAAATATGAAATGTTCATAGCGCAGTGCAAAAAAAGCACTCAGTATGTACTTCATTTTTAAGACTAAACCCAAAGCAAGGTCAGTGCAAACCTGCCACTTAACTGATTGGTAGACATTTATTGATAGGCAATGGTTAAGGAGGGTTTGGTGAAACCCTGCCATGCTCAGCTTCCCACACTCACAGGCAAAACTGGTTACTCTCCAGGACAGAAAGACCAGCAATTCCAAGACAATCAAAAATGTGATTAAATTTAGAAACAGAAAAATGATCATAGAATGAAATGTCCTTTGCAAACATATTTGAGGCCTGTGGGATGCTCTCCAGAAAGTCTCGGTAAAGAAATATCCACATTCCTTCAGATTAAAATTTTAATTAATGCTAGGAGTGAATATTTGATTGGATGAATGAGGGACTTGGATATAGGTGTCATGAATATTTATCACGGACAAAATGATAAACAAAATCATGTTTCAAGTCAGGAGGAGCACAGGCATTCCTACAGATAATGCAATGTGCTGAAGGAGATCAAGCCTCAGCCTGAGGAGTTGTTCTTGAAAATTAAACAATTCCTCAAGTGGTACAAATCCCTGAAAACTTTGATCTGCTCTTTTAGGACTATGAGAAGTAATGTTTGCTGAGGATGTCTGGCATAAAGAAAGAAAAAAAAAATAAAATCTTGGTAGCAGGAAGGTTGAGTGAGGAGGTATATTCTGCTTCAGTTTTTATGTTTAAAGATTATTATTCCTGAAGGAAAATAAGACATTTCGAAAAATTAAAAAAAATAAAAATAAAAAAAAAAAGCTTAAAAATGCAGTTTACATCTTCTGTTAGGTGACAATTTTATGTATACAATATGAAGTTTAGGAAGGAGATCATACCTAATATAAATTACCAGATGTGTTCATATACTACCTTGTGTTCAGGGTGTAACTATTTATTTCTGCAGGTTTGGACTTTTCAAGAAAACAAACAATAACCCATCTCACCTTGAAAAAGTAGGAGATTCCTGGATTGCATTCCTATCATTTAGGATCATCAGTGTGATAGTCTTCTGAGGAGGAAAAACTAATGCAAATGTATTTTTAAAATGTACACTAGTCCTATTACATCATATTTTATGAATCCAAAGAGGTTTTAAACAATAATATAAAAATCTTGCTCTTTCTTATTTCAGTTTGCAAAAATATCCATTAAATTCTCAGTAAAATAAAAGCCAGATTACTTTAGGGCTAAAATATCTTTCTTGCTCAGGAGAGACACTAGAAAAGATGTAACAGGATCAAAAGATATAGAAATATGTGCACTGGTTGAATCATCTAGGGTCTATATTACATATCATATACTGAAACATTGAAGCATTTGTTATAGATTGTTTGTTATAAACCACACAGACAGTCCTGATCAGCAAAAAATTTTATAGCTGACAAAGAAAATTAATTCTGCAGACTATGTGGCAAACTGAGCTCTCAGCTACAGTAAAACTATGCTAATCCCTTAGTGAAAACACTTGAGACTACATGAGTTTTTTAGTGTTCTGTAACTGCCCACATTCCATACTGAGGTTTCATTGAGAATACAAGGAAAAGTATGTCCTAAAAAATAATGTTAATTTATAAAGTTATTATTTTCACAGTAGCATATTTCAATAATTCTGGTGAAAAAGGAAATGATATTATCTACCATTTCTTTTCATTATGATACTAAATTTCACATTTTTATATTCCAATGAATAGAGAAAAAATTTACAGTGCACCACAAGTAAGAATATCAAAAAAAAAAAAACTATTGCATTTCTTTCAGTAAAAAGCAGCTGTTATGTCTTTCTTCGTTTTTTACCCTATTAGCTGTGCAGTTTTTTCAGAAATTAATGTAATGCCTTCATGACAAAATGAAAAAAGAAGGGAAGGGAAGGGAAGGGAAGGGAAGGGAAGGGAAGGGAAGGGAAGGGAACGGAAGGGAACGGAAGGGAAGGGAAGGGAACGGAAGGGAAGGGAACGGAAGGGAAGGGAACGGAAGGGAAGGGAACGGAAAGGAAGGGAACGGAAGGGAAGGGAAGGGAAGGGAAGGGAAGGGAAGGGAACGGAAGGGAACGGAACGGAACGGAACGGAAGGGAACGGAAGGGAACGGAAGGGAACGGAAGGGAAGGGAACGGAAGGGAAGGGAACGGAAGGGAAGGGAACGGAAGGGAACGGAAGGGAACGGAAGGGAAGGGAACGGAAGGGAAGGGAACGGAAGGGAACGGAACGGAAAGGAACGGAACGGAAGGGAACGGAAGGGAACGGAACGGAAGGGAACGGAACGGAAGGGAAGGAAGAAGGGAACTATCCTAACTATCTAATTTAAATCTCCCCTCTACTAGTTTATAACCATTGCCCTTGTCATATCAATATCTGCCAGTGTAAAAAGTCATTATCCATCTTTCTTATAAATGCCCTCTAATACCCAAAAGGCAACAAAGAGGTGTCCTCAGAGCCTTTTCTTCTACAGTCTGATCATCCTCACCTCTCAGCTCCCAGTCTGTCCTCATGTCTGGGATTGCGTCAACCCAGGTGAAGCACTTTGCACTTGTGACTTCTTGAACCTCGTTAGGTTCACATGAGCCAGCCCAATTCTCCAGCCTGTCCAGGTCCCTTTGAATGGCATCTCTTCCTTCTTTGGTATCATCCGCACCACTCAGCTTGATGTTGTCCACAAACTTGCTGAGGGTGCACCCAATCCCATCATCTATGCCATTGTTAAAGACATTAAAGAGCACTGGTCCCAGGATGGGCCCTGAGGAACACCACTCATCACCAACTTCCACCCGGACATAGAGCCATTGAGCACAGCTCTCTGGGTGTGGCCCTCCAGCCAATTCTTTATCCTCTTAATACTCCACCCTTCAAATCCATATCTCTCCAATTTAGAGATCGGGACATCATGTTGGACTATGTCAAAGGCCTTACGGACATCCAGGTTGATGACATTGTTTGGTCTTCCCTTGTCAACCGATGCAGTCACTCTACCATAGAAGGCCACGAGATTGGTCAGGCATGATTTGCCCTTGGTGAAGCCATGCTGTCTGTCTCGGATCTCGTCTTCGTCTTCCACGTGCCTTGACATTGCTTGCAGGAGTATCTGTTCCATGATCTTGCTAGGCAAAGAGGTGAGGCTCACTGATCTTTAGTTCCCCAGGTCTTCTTTTCTACCCTTTTTAAGAATGGGAGTGATGGGAGTCACTCTTTTTTCCAGTCACCAGGGTCTTCATGTGACTGCCAAGACTTTTCAAATATGGAGGGAGGTGTGGCAACTGCATCAGCCAATTCCCTCAGGACCCTAGGATGCATGTCATCAGGCCCCATAGGCTTTTGGCTGTTCATTTTCATCAGATGGTCTCGAACCTGCTCTTTGCTTACAGTGGGAGGGACTCTGCTCCCCCAGACACTGCCTACAGGTTCAGGGACTTGAGAGAAGTGGGGAGCCTGACTGGCAGTGAAGACTGAGGCAAAGAAATTGCAGAGTACCTCAGCCTTCTCCATGTCTGCTGTTACCAGTTCTCCCTTCCCTATTATCAGAGGGGGGATACACTCTCCTTGTCCTTTCTTTTCTGGCCAATGTACCTATAGATTCCCTTCTTGTTATTCTTTGCATCTCTTGACAAGCTCAGTTCCACTTGTGCCTTGGCTTTCCTGATCTCGTCCCTGCACATCCGAACAGCATCCCTGTACTCTTCCCAAGCCACATGTCCCTGCTGGTTGGACGTGGTGCTTAGGGCATAGCTTAGTGGGTGATATTGGTGGTACGGTAATGGTTGGACCAGATGATCTTCAAGATCTCTTCCAACCTTAATGATTCTATGATTCTGTGATTCTTCAAAGGAAATACAAGTAATAACTTGTTTGCATTTTCCAGCAGATATGTCAAAGTTAAACAGCACTATATATATATATATATATATATATATATATATATATTTTCCGTCAAATAAAGCCACTTACTGGATTTCACAACAGAATATCAAAAGTTATGTGGTATTAAAATGTGTACTGCTGGTTCTGTTACATCAGTGAGGTAGTTTGATTACTGGCCTGCCTGATTCTCCCATTTCTGATTCTCTAAAATTGTAATTCAGTTCCTTTCACTAAATCTGTTGCCAATGAGTTCAGAAGCTTTTCCAGTACAGGTTTAGCAAACATTAATAATCCTGAATGTGATCTGAGTACACATGGGGGGGGGGGGAGGGGCGGGGGGAGCAGACAATTTCCATCAAACTCATGTCCTCATAAATGGTGAGCCCTCACCGAAGGCACATAAAGAGGAACACATTCACATATTTATAAACGTCTGGGAAGGCTTCATTTAGTGACACACTTGATAGATGTAGACAACAGTAGCAGAGGATTGTTGACATATTCAGACTGGATGAAGAAGCCAAGAGACTTTGATATTCAACCCGTGGATAAAAAGAATCTTTGCACTTCTGTGTAAATTGTGCAACTCTGTCATCACCAGTTTTCATGTTACATTCCTTCACAGATCTGCATTTTCAGAGCTACTTTATGCAGTAGTTTATAAGGACAAGATACACAGTTTTTAGTAAATGTAATGACTTATTGCACATGAACTGTACAAACAACATAATCCTATAACATAGAATGTTGTTTTATGGATAAATCAGTCTAAAAATATTTTCGTTTAAAGAGATTTTAAAGATTAAGGTTTATGAAGAAGTTTGGCAGAAAGTAGTCTGTTCAGAAAATGTAGTGATTTCAAATTATATTTCAACAAAAGAAACAGCATTCAAAATCAGATTTAACTAATCCTTAAATGAAGGTTATTCAAAGTTTAGACTGGAAAAGAATCATAGCTGCAGTCAGAGAATGGAGCCACAATGAATTCTTCTCATAGCAAGAATTTAGGCCTGGATTTCTGCCATCTCCTTCTCTGATTGATCTTTTTCATGCAATTTCATCTTTGGGTAAAAAAAGTAAACAGAACACCAAAATCCTGTAGGGATAGGTTAAAATCAGAAATTTTGTTTGACATAGACTAAAATTTAAGACTATTGACAATGGAATCCACAGATTAAGAGGGAATATCTTTTTGTTCTAGCTGCATGAAGAGACCAATTTTTTGACTATGTGACTCTTGAGAATACTGTCCTTTGATGGTTTGGGAAACCAAACATATTGCTCAGTTCCATGTTTGATGCCTAGTGGTTGAAAAAAAAACCAACTCATTCCTTCTCAAAAAGTATAATTTCCATGGCTCTTTAGTAATGAAGGAGAAAGTCTTTTTCTTTCTGGCACTTTTCAGAAGATAATTTCTCAAATGGTAAGGGTGTCATGCTGCCCTTTAAGGTTACACTGAAGACCATGGAGACACAAGTTTCTAATGGATTTTAATGAAACCTTTGGAATTCCTTAACATAAGTCAGTTTGTAGTGGTAGCACATATTGTACATTAATAATAGACATATTTCCATTTCCAATCCAGCTATTGAACAACATATGCTCTACTTAAAATAAATAAATAAATAAAATAGATTGGGAAAAATGTTATACTAATTGTTCTGAAAATCAAACTTTAAAAAATACATACATTTCAATGCCAATTAAATTGAGTGAAAGAAAAATATTTACTGAATTGGGGCCTTAATTTAGCAGTCCATTGCTAGAGAATGTCAAAGTCATTTGTACTTGAGTGAGTACATGGTGGGTCAGAAGTCACTGGAAGAGGTCAGGTCCAATATCCATTTGCAAGTAGTATTAATGTTAGAGGGTGAGACAGCTTTGGGGGTCAGAATGCCCTTCAAGACATAACATTGTCTCTCTTTTGGTCACAGAGGACAATTTTAACTGAGACCATTGCAACTGGTTCAGCTAGTCTCCTGAACTGGACAAGTCTCTCTTATATGATAGAGTCATACTGGTCTCTTGTTAGACGCTGGGTGGCCCACATATTTTTTTTCTAAGCAGGTCCGACTCTTAGAGGTAAGACCTCCTACCTATGATCTGTTGCTTTTATAAGAAAGATGACAGAGTTTTAGGGACTGTCTAGTTTTCATTTTTTAACATAGATGAACTAGAAATTACTTAATGAGGTGTTCCACATCTACACCAATCATACTCATCCACTTTTTCTGCATTCAGTAGACTGGTATGTGAAGAACCTTTTGCTGATGTTAAATGAAAATGATGTCCTAGGCCCTGCCAGCAGTGGGGTAAATATTCCATGTGTTCTGGATCCCTGAGAGCCTCCAGGAATGAGCTTGCTCCACAAGAAGTAAGAGTCAGGAGGACAGTGACCCCTAAAAAGGCACTCCTTGAGAAGGGCCCAGGTCCACGGTACCTGACCAAGGCAGTAGCAGGGCTACTAACAATAACAGGTTGTGACAATTACCTCTCTAATTAACTAATTTTTCTCATTAAACTTCTCAATGTGTTAAAATAAAAATGTTTATAATGTATATGGCAATACACGTGTTTATCTCTACTCACTGATAAAGTTTTTAAACAACTGTGCAGTTTTGTTTTATTTTTTTCTAGTAGATAATCTTTCTGATATGAGAAGTCTTTTAGATCTTTCAGTGTAATAACTGTCCCAGAAAGATTTTTCTGCCCCTGGGTGTTAAGATCTAGTATGATTCTCAGTACAAAGTATTTTCAAGTTAGTCAGGAAGTGGGGGAAAGCACTGGTAATCAATTACCAAGAAAAAGTAAATGTTGCCTTGTGACCTCTTATTATAAGAACATAATTCACATTGCATAGTTAATTTTTATTACTGACGCTTTCTTGTCTATATACAGTTCAATTAATTGGATATGACTATTTCAGGAGACCTTTGCATGTCTTCTTGGTTTCTTATAACAACTTCTGGGTTCAATTAAATTAAAATAGCTGTGTTTATCTTGTTTCATTTACTTTGCAATGCTTAATTAGGGAAATAATGTCAGTCTGCATGAAAGGTGTCTTCATGAAAGGGATTATTATTATCTATAATCTGCCCCTGTGAGAGTTAGATTTTTAAGTGGAAGCCTAATACTAATTCTTAATTGTCAATATGGAACTCATTGAAATCCATCTGTGCTCAAAAAAATTTAGCCTATTCGAGCACTGGCAGCCAGACCCATTTTGAGATGAATTACTGGTGACACATTATCACTTTTTAGTACTCACAGAATTGGCTCTGAAATAAACAGGGAACAGTGATCTCGCTAAATTGTTATGTGATGCATATTATTAAACACAATTATAGGCCATTTGCCTTGGACAATTAGAAACAATATTTTTTCACCAAAGAAATGCCAGTATCATTCATCTATATGCAAAACAAACAAACAAACAAAACACACACACACATACAAAATACAAACAACAACAGAAAAAAAAAAAAAAAAAGAGGCTAAGAAAAAATGCATAGATACAACTAGAGGCAAATTATAGATGTACTTATATACACACACCTGTAAGGTTTTTTGTTTGTTTCTTCGTTTTCTTCATATGTGGGTATAAAGTATGAGCATGAAAAGTCATCCAACTGATCATACCTTGGCCTTAATCTGGGGACTTCCAGGGCTAAGAAAGTGAGCCAATGTAATTCTAACTAAAGGACAAATTCATCTCAGTGGAGCTGTGGCAGTAATATGCATCACACATAAGGAACATGAGAAGGTAAGAAATATATTGCTAAAATTAACATTTATGTGACTTTTAGTAATTTCAAGTACTGTTGAGAAACAGAACAAAACAAAACAAAAAAGTGTTCATATGAATGTACTTGGCTAAGTAATAGCAAGGACTGGAGAAATCATGTAATGCCACATCAAAGTTGTCAAATACATATTTTTTTTCAATAAACTAAAGTACTCATTGTTAGTTAATAATTAAATATTTTGCTAATTAGTAACACAGAGAAATCTCAGACCTTTAATGCTATGGCATAACTCATTTTGACTTCAGTATGGTTAAGATTAATGCATACCTCTTCATGTTAGTAGCAATTAAATAAATCCATAAATAAATAAATTCTACATCATGCTGGCAAATCTTTGACAAAATTCAGCTGCACTATGCAATAATTTATTATCTACTCTTCTGTATATAGGAGGAGGTTACAGTGTTCAAAATGGGGCCATTTACTGAAGTCAGTGACAGTAACCATTCTTGTATCTCTTCACATTTCTTCACCAATGAGTGTGGAAACATTTCACTTCTCAGTGGTCTGGCATTCAAACAAAATTTTAAACTGTAACCTTTTTACAATCCTTTAAATACAGTGATTTTGCCAGATGGAAGGCTTTGTTATATGCCTCACAAAAAGGGGGAGAAAAAAACACCCTTTCCCTTCTTCAATTTTTTTTTTTTTTTTTTTTTTTTTTTCTGTTAACAAATGTGCTTGCATGTTGTGGCCAGCATATTTTGACTTACAGGCAAGAGAAACTGGCTAACACTGAGAGATTGGTAAACACTGTCTCATTTATACATAGATTTATTGATCTGAGAGGTCACTCAGCACATAAATTTAAAAGTGCTGCAGCATTAATTTCTCTAAAATGCATAGAAACCTCCCCCTTTGTGCTTAAGCAGCCATCTGAGGCCACACAGGAATGGTCGTGCCATGGTTAAGTTTCCTATTATTCCAGCCTTGCAGAGGCCTTCTTGTGCTACATGGCTAATGGGTTTGTCACATGGTGATGGATTAAATAGAGGACACAGAGCTCAGAGCCTGCTTCATTAGATTAAAACCTTCACACCCTCACCCATGGTATAGGTAGCACTGACAAAAGGTTAGCAGTGCAAAGATTTAGGTGCTCTTTCAGGAAGTGAATTTATTACCAGCCTCAAGAGAGAAATGCAGCAAGAATATAATACTTCCTAGAACAGCACCAGGTCAGCCAGCACAGCCTTGAGTGCTATGCTGAAATCCTAACCTCAGTGAGCACAAGAGGAATTCTTTCAATAATAAACTTTGGTAGAGACTCTGACATTGATTTTCTCATCTCCAGAGATCTTTTCCCTTTGCATATAATCACATACAGCAGCCTGTATTGGCAGCTTGCAGCTACATTCTTCCTTCTAATACTGATCTCTGGTGCTAGGAAAGGAGAAAGACAAATATTGATTTCCAAGTGTGGCTGGCCTCTTTCATACAGCCCATCACTGTCTTTTCGAGCATCTTTCATCATAGAAGCTGGCACTTGCCTGAAAATAGATCTGTCTACTTCTATGTATCAGACAGGGCATGAACATAGAGACTTTTAAGAGAAGAGAATTAAAAAACACTGAGGAAAGGGAATGATAAATACTACAGACTTAGAAGAATTCATCCAACCAGCGCATTAATTTCTTGTCAAATCTCATCACCGAAGAGGAGCTTAACCACTTTAAAAATCAGAACTGAAGAGTCTAAATTATTATCACTCTCTTTCAAGAACCAAGACATGATGCTCGTCTTTGTATGTATGAGAGGACTATTTGTATTGCCCTCCCAGATACATCTAGTTCAGTATTTTCTCTTTCATAGTTTCTAGGTGTTAAGAGCCAAAAGCCCCCTAATGTTGTTAATTTTTGCATTGCACGTCCATAATTACTTTATTCCTTTAAAACATACGCTTATTCCCCAAAACAGAATCTTCCAGAGGAGATGCCAAAGAATCTATGCTACCACCCTTCTTTTCCAGCAGCTCTGTATGACCACAGCACTGGAAAAACAAGGTAGAGGAGATGGTAAATTAATCTTACTTTTCCAATATCAAGAGAAGATTTGGCTTTTTTAAATTTTCTTCTTCAACAATTTAGGGGAAGTCAGCTGTTACTATATGCTTTCTTACATCTTGCTTCCAGTTTGCCTGAAGTTTAAAAAGTATTGTAGCCAGACTGTGAACACCACAAATCATTAAATTTCATCCAAAAAACTTGCATTATATTGAAACAAATTCACAAAGTCATTTCATTACTTGATGGACACAGCTTCATATCAATGGAACAGATGAGACCACTGTTTGCCTGAAGTCTCAAGAGGCAGGCAGTAGACATGTGAGGGACATGTGAGGTACCCAGATGTCCTTCCCAAGATCTATGATATAAACTAAGGTTATCAAAAAACATCATAGCATTCTCAACCCTAAATCAGGTGATCAGTAATCATTTGACACTAGCCAGATATCTGAAAATTATAATTCTCTGTAACATCTCAGTGCATGGGGCTATGCAGTTAATTGTCTCTTCTTTGACAATACAAATACCGTTCCCTAGAGGGTGAAAACAAACAAAGAAACAAACAAACAAAAACAATAAAACAAGATTTCAACAGATTTGTGTTAGCTTCTCTGCATCTGAAGATGGAAAAGGGATCATTAAGCTTTAGAGAATGAAGTTTACTTCTAATTGATAACTTCAAGTGAAGTATTATTGGCATGTTAAGTTCTACACAGGTGACCCTTCGTTAACACCCATGAAGGTAGTGGATGAAAACAGATTTTAAGAACAAAATGACTACCCCAACAACCCTTCCTTCCTTCTCTTCCCTTCCCTCTCTTCCCCAGTATACTCCAGCAAATGAAATCATAAGGAACATAAAAAACTGTGTAGTATTTTGATATATTTCCTTCAGATTATGTCATATTTGATTCTAAAGTCCTTAATTGTGATTGTACCACCTCTCTTGATAAGATGTCATGTTTAGCTACATTGCTACTCTTAGGCTGCTAGGAGACACTATCTTATTTCAAGATTAAATCTGCGTAACTTCAACCAACTTCCAGGAACTCAAAACTGGATTTTGTTGTGTCTTTTTCAGCTGATTTGAAAAATCAAATAGGTAGCAAATATGTCATGTTTCAGTCTCTTTATTTTTTTCCAACAGAAAAAGTGAGCTACTCTGAAGTCAGATAATTTGGTGAGAATTCTTTGAATTCTCATAGTCTTTTAATGTTCTTCCAGAGCAAGCATTAGACACAGAAAAAAATGTTACAACAAAGGCAAGATCATTTACCTCATTGTGCATGATATTGCACTTACATTAATCCCTGTTGTTTTGTTTTATTTGTTTCATTATTTTGCAAAAGTATTTTTTCAAACTTTAATCTTATTCTCACTTCCAAAATACATATAAATTACATCTTTGTTTTATAAGTCCTTTTGAAAAAATAAAAATTACTATGGACTCAGTCATGAACTAGTATCTTCATATGTATGTATATATACATATATATATATATATATATATAGCAGTATTTTTCCTATTAGGGACAATGGTGAATGTGCAATCATTAATATTCTCTTCTCAGCACTCTACATATTACATTTTCAGTTATTTTATTAACAACAACAGCAAAAATACTATATATGGTCCAACCACAATGAATGTATATTCACACACTGAAATATAGGTTAATATAGAAATGACATACTGAACTATTCTTAATTTATATTTTAAATATCATGCAGAATAGAAAGATTAACATGCAGAAAATATGATTATCTTGTAGGAATCTCTCTGAAACAAAGGATCTATATTTAAACACCCCAAGAAATCATGATTTCATTATTAGTCCAGGTCAGAGAATTCCTGAACAGATCCTGGATGGGTTACTTTTAAATTCAGTACCTACTTAATTCTTGCTGGATTGCCTGAGATACAATATATATACAATCTCTCTTTCTGGTATTTTTGGTATTTTTTGAAACTTTAAATTCTTCAGAGAAAACACCTTTGATAATTACCTGTCTATGGATATTTTCACGTATAAAGATACAATTAGCCAAACTAGTATACCTGAAGAATGAGATTAAACTTTCCTAACTTAGTATGCTAAAGGTTACTTACCTCATCTAAACTCACTTGTTAGTGCATAGCACCCAAAACAGATATACATCTAGTTCATTTATTCACACTTCAGTTAGTAAATTAATTCACAGCATCTGCCACCATTACCACTACCTTTCAGAAGTGTAAAGTGTCTCCTCTCAAGGTGCCTAAACTAGAAGGCTGGTTGCCTCATTCCAAGACGGCTAATATTTAAGTGCACACATCCCTGTACCACTTTTCTAGGATGCAATTGTATGTGAAACATGGGTGCAGACAGTTGCATTCTGTAAACAGATGTTTCCACTGAGGGGGTCACCACTTGTCAGACGTTCTCCAGCTGTTAGACACCCTCTCTTGCCAGTTTGCTGGCACTACTCTTTTGCACAATTCAGGTGAAGCAAGTTGAATAGATTGGATGGGCTCTTTAAAATGTCTAATCTTATTTTGAATTAAGTATGTTAGGGATATCCAGGGCTAGGGAAAATGAGCTAGTTTAATTTAAGTAATTTAAGAAGTAAGTTCTGAATAACTCAGCACATTTTGGTTGGAAAATGGTGTATAAACAGCACAGGTAGATGATCAGTCGCTCATATTCATGTTTTAGTTGCAAATGAGACAGAATAAGAACCTGGTTAACTTACTTTTGGCCCAAAAGTAACATTGTTATCCACCTCAAACCTGCAAGTTCCTCATCTCCCTCATCTTACAGAGGTCAAACATTTTTTGGAGCACTCATGAGTAGGACTGATGTTCACAGCAGTTCAGTGTTTATTTACTGTTAACTAGGTGAAGGTGAAGAATTTGGTCCCTCTTACATTACCTCATTTACTGTAAATCTGTGGCCTTTTTAGACATCAACAAAACTACGGAAGTCTGGTCTCATATTGGTTTGCATCTCTCAGATGGACTCCTTGGTGTCTCCTGACATTTTAAATTTTAGCCAAGTTATTCCCAAACCTTCTCAATGAATGGATCCCCAGGTGTCAGGTTAGAAATGCACAATCCTTTGAACTATCTGTAAACATGGTACAAGCTTCTGTTTTCATAATGATTAAAATCTTATTGGAAATCTATATATACATATATATATACACATATATACACACATAAATTTAATCCAGACAGGTCTTTTTTTTTTTTTTTTTTTTTTTTTTTTTTTAATCTTACTGTATATAACACTTCTTGTAAAAGATTAGTGTGTAGTTTGCATTTAAATATTCTGTACAGATCAGCAACATTATCAGAAATATCTCTGGGGAACAATTACAGATTATGAAAGTACTGAAGACAGTTTTATATTAACACTGATTAAAAATATAATCTCTTAATGGTATTGCACTAAAAAGTATTTTGCTTCATAGAATTCAGGAAAGTGATGTCTCTAAGAGATTTATGATAAACAAAATGCTTGGGACCTGTAATGACCTAAGTTCCTATTCTTTTTTTCTACATAAACTGGGTAGTTTAGCTGCTTCGTTATGTATATGCAAGGGTAATCATGTTTTTGACTTTGAAGAAATAAATCAATATATGGTGATATTTTCTTCCTTTTTTTTTTCCTTTTTTCCTTTTCACGTGTGTGGTGGAGGGAGGGGGAAGCAAGGGTTAGTTAACAAACCAGTCACTTCTCTAGTATAGTACATATCCCTCCCATTACCTAGAAAAATGACTCGCATGGAAAAGACAAAACTGACTTATTCTTCTGAAACAAGCTATTTCTTTTTACATTATTGATTATTTTTAAACTTTTGGTCATTCTACAATGTGGTTGGAAAGCATGACCAACTCATAAATGTATTTTTGTTTGCTTGTTTGTTTGTTTTCTTTCTTTTTTTTTTTCCTTCAAAATATCTGAAACATGCATTTTCTCCAGATCTAGTGAACTTGTCACTCGAGGCAAGTAAGAACAGATTCTCATAAGTGAGCCTGGCCTGGCTCCATCAGTGCACAGGCTGAGGAAGGGACTGTGAGGAGCCATGTTTTTACCTATCTCTACAAGGCTTGAGTAAAAGTGTGCAGGAGAAGGTACCTGCTCTGTGTAAGGGCTTGAGAAGGACAAAAAGGAGACCATGCAAACATAGCTATAATAATGTGTCCTTGAAAATAAATAAATAACTAAAAAAATAAATAAAAACCCACAGTTTGCATCTTAGCAGAGTCTTCAAATCCCTGGGAAATTCTGGTATTGAGAACCTTTCTAATATGTACGCTGGCAGAATCTGGCCCATGGCCGGGATCTTACTGTTTTCAAAGAATCTTATAGAAAAAAATACATTTTGGGTACAATTTTCATTTATATAGTTCTTCTGAACTGCAATGTAATTTCACCTGAACGTTCACAGGTTACACATTTTATCAGCAGAAAACTGGAAGATTCCACAATATCTTTTTAGTCTTTAAATCCTTTAACTCCTGTATACCAGCATATTTACAGAGCACAGTACTCATTTCTAAGCAGATAATACTTGCTTATTAAGGACCAGCTGCTTCCTGACTCAAAATGCCATTTAAACAAGTAATCCTAGCTCCCTGGTAGCCTTACTATTTGCCCTTTCAGTAAACCTTTATTTTTCCTTCTGGCATGTGAGCACTTGCACTCTCACCTGCAGTTCAGATCAGCTCCTGGTGCCTCAGAAAAATATTGCTCTGCTGTGAGAAGCATGATCGTAAAAAAATTTAGCATTCATTAGCAGTAGTTGTCCTATTCCCACTCCCAGTCAACCCTGAAATTGATATTCTTCATCTGATCTGCATAGGTCATCTGGCAGGTCACTGCCTGTGTTGCATTATACCACTGTTTTTCCACTAACCTGGCTAACAAGGTTAACTGGAAATGTGACAGGCAGAAGAGAGAAGTTGGACACATGGCACATATTATTTGCTTTAGAAACTAGTGGAGGTTTCGCTGTGGCAAGAACATGTGAATAAATGATTTTTGACTCAGTCAAAATAATTTTAGTTTCTAAGATATTTTTCTGACTGTCAAAACTCTTGAAAGACCCAGCCATGTGCCTCTCTACTGCTGCAAACTCATAATGAAATACATTGTTTGCCTGAAAGGAAAAGAAAAAGAAAATCTATTTTCCTCACTGGCAAGACTTGAGAGAATAGTTTTATATATGTAACTGACAGTGTACCATCTGCCTCTGCTGCTCCTTTGAGCCTAGTTGTTCTAATTGTGTCTTTAACAGATGACAAAAAAAACAAACAAACAAACAAAAAAACTACATTCCTCTTAGGCACTGTAAAATAATAACAATTAAAACATGAATAATAATAATTAATGAAGCATACATGATGCAGTAAGTCTGAATAGGCTGCTTATTCTGCAGGGTGTCTGTGCACATTTGGTCTTAAAACATCTACAGGCACCCCATTAGATGCCTGGAGCTATGGCTACCAGTCTTGGGAGGGTAGCGTTGGGAGTAAGTGATACACTGCAGCAAATAGTATGCTCTGCATTACTTTCTGTTTTTCAGTTGTTACTGACAATAAGCAATTTTAGTGGGTGGACAACCAACCAGCATACTGAGATAGTTGCTTTTTAAACTTAAAACTTGTTCAAAGCTTTTTACGTTTTTTTTCTACCTGTTATGTTTGGACCTCAAAAGCCAAAGTGAAAAATCAGTTTGTTGCAATTCTTAGCTGTGTTCCAATTAATCTTTTTGCAACTCTGCTAGTTTAAAGCAATCTGTTACTTCACACATTTGGCAATGGAAGTATCAGCTTAATGTACAAGATCTGAGAAGAATCTGCAGGAAAAAAAAAAAAATAAAATAAAAATAATGTCACTTTTCTCAGGTGTAATATGTGCTGATGAAAGTGGGGTTATGAACTCTGATGGTGATCTCTGAGTCTTTAGACTAATTGGCACACCGTATAAATAAGAATAAGCCATAGGCTTCTTTGACATATACTGGCAAACTTATCCGACTTGTTTAGACAGAGGGTTGTTGAGCTACAGACCTAGAATGGACCTCCTCCAGATGCTGGAGAGCAGCCCCGCAGAGAGGGATCTGGGGGTTGTGGTTGACAACAAGTTGAATATGAGCCAGCAGTGTGCCCTGGCAGCCAGGAGGGCCAACTGTATCCTGGGATGCATCAAGCATGGCATTGCTAGTCTGTCGAGGGAAGTGATTGTCCCGCTCTGCTCTGCGCTGGTGCAGCCTCAACTCGAGTACTGTGTGCAGTTCTGGGCACCACAGTACAAAAAGGACATTAAACTGTTGGAGAGTGTCTAGAGGAGGGCGACGAAGATGGTAAAAGGCCTAGAGGGGAGACATATGAGGAGAGGCTGAGGTCACTGGGCCTGATCAGCCTGGAGAAGAGGAGGCTGAGGTGAGGCCTCATCGTGGTCTACAACTTACTCGCGAGGGGGAGTGGAGAGGCAGGAGACCTTTTCTCCATAAACACCAGTGTTAGGACCCATGGGAACAGGGTTAAGCTGAGGCAGGGGAAGTTTAGGCTCGACGTCAGGAGGAGGTTCTTCACCGAGAGGGTGGTTGCGCACTGGAACAGGCTCCCCAGTGAAGTAGTCACTGCACCGAGCCTGTCTGAATTCAAGAAGAGATTGGACTGTGCACTTAGTCACATGGTCTAAACTTTTGGGTAGACCTGTGCAGTGTCAGGAGTTGGACTTGATGATCCTTATGGGTCCCTTCCAACTTGGGATATTCTATGATTCTGTGATTCTACTGCTCCAGTCCATTCAGCATCATCTGTATAGGTTGAGTGCAGCCAAGACCAGCGCTTAAGTCTGCAGCAACAGAGCATGATGTCACATGATGTCTCTAGGGCACAGGACACACACATGGAAGACTTTCTGAAGACTTCTCTGAGCCTTTAGAGTCTTTTATTTCTTAATTTGTGTTTTTGTTTAGGTTATTTCAAAAAGTGTCCAGGAAGAGCTTTGGGATGGAAAGGTTAAAACATGCAAAAAACTTCTGGAATTGTAAGTAAGAATATCAATAACTTACGATTAACTTTGTGTAATAACTGATGCGTTCATAAATTATGTCCACTTTTTATGTTTTCCTTTTTGGCCACAGCTGCTCAGTGAAGATACTGTCTGTTTTTCTGCCTCATGGTAGAACTGCAGCTGTGCCCCAAAAGGCATTTTGACATTTTAGCACTGAATACTGCTTGTCTGTAGGCAATTTGAATCATGACTGTAAAATGTTTAGTTTTCTGCAAAATTGAAGAGACTAATTGTCCTAACTTTCCTAATCCATGGCTTCTGTTCAGTAGTGGACTAAGGTTCACAGATGGAAAGGATTAAAAATATTTGTGTTTGTAGCTGCATGTCCATTTAATCTCCTTTTCTGAATAATTAAGATAGAGAAGGAGCCATGAAGTTAGAAACAACTGTTTCAAAAATCCTACACTGATGGAGGAAATCAGATTGAATACAACTCCAATAGTGTCTCTAGATTACTGACACCCAGAATTTCTTCAGCTGGCATTAAAGCAATGAACATTCAGCTCTCATGGTCAAATGCCTTTTCCTCATGTTGAGTGTAATCTAATAGCAGAGTGAAACCCAGTTAGATGATGATTATCTACTTTCTAAGCCTACTCAGCAACTTTTGTCTGTTGCCTGAAGCAAATGACTTATAAGTGAGTTCAAAGCACTAGGAAATGCACTTTGTTTAAGAGCACTTCTTTTTTGTATTTATTAGAACCTATCATATATATTGCAGTAAAATGAAAATTCCCAAATCCCTTTTGATTGTTTTGCTTGTCAAACAGGTTGTTTCACATTTTATTATCAGTGAAGGGGATCAATTAAGCTTCATGATTTTTACTGTAGATGTCTTGATTCCACAATCAAAAAAATCTTCAGTATGAATACAGATAAATGTAGAAACATATGATTTGCTTATCGACTTCTTCATGACACAAATTCCTGTTGCCACATTCATAAAGCCCTGACTGCTACATACTAATATGTGTTTCATTCAGATTTGGGATTAGCCATGAGTTTTTAATCTTCCATAGTTCTTATCTAAATGATTTCCTCTAGCTACATAAAAATGCATTGGTCTGTATCTGCACTTCTCTTTATTAAAAAAAATAAAGCAAAGCATCTTTACATTTAGCAGAAATGTTTAACAAACTTTTTATTATTTTATTTTATTTTATTTTATTTTATTTTATTTTATTTTATTTTATTTTATTTTATTTTACGGTTAAGTGATCAGAACATAATAATTACTATTAAATGAATCTTTTTCTGAAGTCTTATTTGCATGGAGATTATGGCACGAGATGTAGGCAGGTTTTTGCTGAATGTTGTAATAAAATATTTATTTTCAAGATAACTTTCTATTAGCAGTTTTCAATGTACCTATTTTAATTGGGGAAGAAAGCACATGCTTGCAGCCAATTTAACAACAAAATTTCACATAAAAGTCTGTATAGAAATAGTCTTAGAAAGTCTTTGGAGATCATGAAAATACTGCTAGCATGGTATCTATATTAATATTTATGAGAGCTCACTTCCTTTACTGTGATGGAATCACAATAACATACGATATGACTGACACATGAACATTTCTCTTGCTCTCTTCAGGTAATGAAGTCAGGTTCACTTCACTTAGCTATATGATTTAAGTGGCAATATTCCCCATTTCATCTGGGACATTCGAGAATGGTTCCCACATAGCAGCAGTAAAGAACAAAAGACTTAAAAAAAGATAAATAAATAAAGTAAAGAACACAAATATCTTCTTCCAGGAACCTCCACATTAGTGACTGGCCCAGGCAGGTAATGGGAATTTGTGATATCAGACCAGGCATCCAACAGATCAGTCAGTACAAACAATTTTATCATGTGCTCCAGGCCTGCATGCTGATTAGAGGAAATAAGCTGAAGAGAATCAGCTTATAGAAAAAAAAAAGGGAAAGAAAAAAAAAAAAAAAGAACCATAGTCATGTTATTTACTGAGAAAAGTAGTGTAATGGTACAGTGCCCATTAATTTTAAGGCAAGTTACAGAGGTATTATAATGGGGAAAATAAGAAGCTTTCTCTTCTATTGGGAATTAATGACAGTTCTGGATGGTGAGATTATTATATAAATATAAATAAAAATATAAATATATATATATAATTGACAGAAGTCAGCTTTGGAACAGAACTCTAAAACCTCATCCATACCAACAGTGCACTAAATCTGGGGACTACTTGTGGTCCTTGTGGTGCTCTTTAAGGGCTTGTCAGAACAGCCTTTCTTCACCCACTATCAAGTGTGTCTTCGGCCCCAGGAATTCAAGGGTGAGAGAGAGCTATCTGAGGGTTAAATTGATCCTAAACACTCAATGATTCATTCATCTACAGTTATGTTGCTAAACAACAAATGCTTTCAAAAGAACGGAATCTACATTTTTCCTTGTTTCTGAGTTTGTTTTTTTGTTTGTTTGTTTGTTTCTATTTAATGCTTTTTTTTTCCTATGTATACTATTTAGAATTTATTTCTGTTTGATTGTGTTATATGTACCAGATCTGACACTTAACCTATGTGCTGTAATAATGAAAATGCCATTTCAAATGGCTGTATATTTTTGCATCTTTATTTAAGTAATTTACTGCGGATGATATTCTTCCTGAAATTGATCTGATGTCTCAAGCTGGTAACAAACTCTCTGAACCTTTACCTTCATTCTTTTTCCAACTGTTTATTAACCAAAACAGAACAAATATACATATGTATTGAGGAAGTCCTCTAGGCTATTGGACTATTGTTTCCATAATCTTATTTTTAAAGGTCAAAATATTTTGCAATGTAACAGAGGTAAATGCATGGGGGAAATGAAACATTCTTAATATTCTTCAAACCTTGGAAGCATTGTACCTCTGCCAACAAATGTTGAAAGCTAGTGTCATGAGCAAATTTTACGCTGAACCTTTAATTCCAGCCAGGCAAGGTGCTGCAGCATCTGCCTTGTTTCCTAGCCCCTCTCCTGATAAGAGCTGGTTTCAAGGGAACCCTTGTCCTCCTCAGAGAGGCTGAAGCAATCTACCCCTGCCCTGGCCTGGCCAGGTTGGGATGCTCCCTGTTGTGGGGCTGCACTGCCCAGAACCATATGGGCCAGTGGTGGCCTCATGTCTGCCTAGTCAACTGTCATGAGAAAAGGAAGGAACACAGTGGGAGAAAATGGATAAATAGGAGATTGAGAGGTCAAATATTTACAGGAGAGCACCAAGGATCTGAAGTCCTCTGGCAAATTTTAACAGGGTGTCAGGGAAAACAAAATAGGGGTTAAAGTATAAACATAGGCTAATTTGCTATAAATTGCAATGCAACGCGGCGTCAAATATCACAGTTTACAACTGAAGCTTACAGCTTAAGCTTACAGCTTAAGTCATGGTAGGATATGTTACAGTTTCCATCACTTCAGACTTTTGAATCTAATTACAGAAGAAAGTTTTAAAATTTCAGGAATATTTCTTCATACTTTTGTGTAGCAGAAATGGGCTACTTTCTGACACTTAGGGAAAGGTGGTTTTCAGTGCAGGAAGAGTTTACAGAATATTTACAAAGTGATATATAGTAACTGAGAAGATATGAGGCAACTGAGACGATATTGGTACTTTTAAATGAATCATCTTAAAGCCTAAAGACTACAGATTTTGATAGCACCTCTGAAGTATGTTGGACTCCATTATTCTGAAGAATGCACATTGAAAATAGATACAAATCTGCATTAATATCTACATGAATTTATTACAGTGATGTTTGATGTAAGCATATGTTTTGAAGGGCTGAAAACTGGTCCTCTTTCAGTGGAAGGTCAACCTCCTCTTCCCTCTATCGACAATATACAGAAGTGATCTGGCACTACAGCATTCTCAGAAAGAAGTTTATATTCCAAGTCATCATTACTTATTTAAGAAAAAAAAAAAAAAAAAAAAAAAAAAAAAGCTATAAAATGTCTGTAAACATTTCTGTATAAGAGGTAAAATTAATCAATTTCATAAAAATTAACAGTAAGATATGTGATGCGTGAAAGTTGGATGTAACCTTTGCTTTTGTTGCCATAGAACACTTTAATCACATTTCTTAAAGGATTTTAAAAAGAATAAAGCCACAAATTCTCTGAGCCAGTAAAAATATAAATAAATAAATAAATAAAAAGTTTTACAACTTCATATTTGGAAGCCAGCTATCAATCCAAAGAAACAATAAAATCAGATCCAACAAACCAAAGACTGGAGTCTGGGAAAAACAAACAAATAAGATTCAAAGTATTATACCCCTGACGATATCCAACAAATATCTATATGTTTTTATTTTAATTTATTTAAGAAATATTTTTTACAGTAATGATTTCATCTTCTGGTATATAATCTAGACTTACACCAAGCAATCAAGTTTTATGATCATCTTTCTGCAAAGGACGTTGTAGAAAAACATACCCCTGGACTCACACAGTTTTGTGCTAAGGTGGATCAGAGTCCCACACAAACCTAGTCCAATGGGGCTGTTGAAATTCCTTATACTGATGGAGCCATAATTTTTCCAGTTTAATTTCCATCAGTTTCCATTAGAAAAAACTCCGGTTTCAAAATTGAGCTTGTCTGGAGAAATAACTGGAATTCAGGTCAATGGCTTTACTGAAGATAAAGTTTTCCTAAAATAATAATAATAATAATAATAATAAAATACAGCAACAAAAACCACAACCAACTAACCAAAAACAAACAAACAAACCATGACCACCAAAAAAAAAAAAAAATGAAAAATGAAAAAAGAAAGAAACAACAACAACCAAAAAAAAAAAAAAAAAGAAATCATTTATTTTTTATTTGCAAAGAGCTGGAGTCCTCCTCTAAAGCAGTTGTGCACTCCAGCAAGAAGAAAGAAGGATTTTGGACAGGCGTGGTACTAATAGCTGGTGTGACCTTCTGGCAGGCTATGTGTGAATCTGCCTCAGCCAAATGCTGCCCAGGAAATTCTTCCCTCTGCACTCCACACACTGCAGCCATCAGAAGTGTCAAGGTAATTTGTGTCACCTCTACACAAGTGAAGCTGCAGGCTGAATTGTGTCATACACACTGTGTGAAGCGATTGTGACTCATCTGTATTATATCTTCATTCTTGAAGCTGAAATAAAAACAAAGTGCAGTTATTAGCAGTTTTGCTTCATTAGAAACACTTACAGAAATCTAACCTGACTTCTAGACACAAAATGCTTTTCATAAAGGAAAGCAAGAGGCCTTCCTTTTAACAGATCAGTCAGGGCTTGAACAATATTCAAATGACTGATATTCTGAGTATAAAAATATAAAATAAAATTTTAAAAAAGCTTAGTCTGATAACTGATTTCTTTGATGGGAACCCTTTCTCTGAAATTCATACTTTTGGAATAAATCCATATTTTGCAAGCAATTATACAGTCGATTTCATTAAGTTAAAATCCATGCAGCTTTCTTCTGGGAAATAAGGTTCTGTAGTGTTGCTTTTTATACCATTTTTCAGATAGTTTCCTAAAATGGAGTGGAAGATTATGAAAGAACCAAGCAACTGCAAAATGGGATCAGAATATGGATTATTCAGAAATAATCATGCTTAGCATTTGCACAGGTTTTATAATGTTTGGCTAAAAATGTCTGCTACATACTGACAGTCCGTTTTTTTCAAGTAAAAGGGCCATTCAGCCCTCAGAGAGGAAAAATATGTTTTTTAATCAGAGAGAAATTTTGAAACACACACAGCTTATCCCCCCAAAAAACAGCGCAGCAGCTTTCTGCTTTCCAGTTCCATCATCAACCTCCATTTTTTACTAACTCAAACTGTATTTTTGTCAAACTCTTTTTTTTTTTAAGCAATTTTTAAACACAATATTAAATATTCCGTATTTGCAGTACTACAGCTCTGTTTGTACTAACAAACTGACCAATACAAGAGCTCAGATTTGAGTCCTCTGACTTGATCTTCTATTGATAGAAGAGTCCTGTCAGGCTCTTAAATTAAGTAAATATTACCTCCAAATCAATTTGGAGGTTAAGGAATGAATGCATGCAAGGAGCCATTCCCCATAATTATTTTGGCTGCCACCATTCTGTTTTGGAGACTAACAGAGCTTAATTGTATGGACACAGGCTATTTCATGCCAGCAGGCTTTGCTGCCAGAGACTGTTTCGGCCTGTTCAGTTTATTAGACTAGCAAACTTGTTAGACTATAACAGTGAAAAGATTGAGACTATCATCTGAATTTAAAATTTCCTAGCTGAGGATACAAAAAACAAAGCAACAACAAAACACTACCACTAAAAAAAAAAAAAAAAAAAAAAGACTTCATTCATGACTGACTTTCTTGTTAGTACATCAGTGACAGACCAAACTTCAGACCCTTACAAATTCTTGCTGAAATAAAGATGTCTCTGCTGTTTGCTTTAAGAAGTCATTGAATAAAGCAAGAAAATCATGAAAGCCATCTAAAAAGATGCTTGTGTGTTTCAAAGTGCTAACAAACTGGATTCTATAACACAATGGGTGAATTAACAGAAGTCTTCTAAAAGTCAAAATGTCCCCGTTACATATCTGTTTTACCTTGACAGATCCTAATCTAAGTCTATAAGATGCTGTTGTAGTTTAACCCGGCCAGCAGCTAAGCACCATACAGCTGTTTACTCACCCTCTCCCCCCATAGTAAGATGGCAGAGAGAATTGGGAAAAAAAAAAAAAAAAAAAAAAAAAAGGAAAAGGAAAAGCTTTTGGGTTGAGATAAAGACAGTTTATTAGGACAGATAATAGTATTACTAATAATGTGTACAAAACAAGTGGTGCACAATGCAACTGCTCACCACCCTTTGACTGATGCCCAGTCTATCTCCAAACAGTGGTCACCCCCACTCACCCCCGCCCGCCCCCCCCCCCCCCATATTAATTGCTCAGCATGATGTCATACAATATGGAATACCCCTTTGGTCAGTTGGGGTCAGCTGTCCTGGGTCTGTCCCCTCCCAGCTCCTGCTGCACCCCTAGCCTGCCCGCTGGCAGGACAGTGTGAGAAGCTGAAAAGTCCTTGGCTTAGTGTAAGCATTGCTCTGCAGCAATTAAAATGTCAGTGTGTTATCAACATTATTCCCATCCTAAATCCAAAACACAGCACCATACCAGCAACTAGGTACTAGAGTACTAAATTAACTCTATCCTAGCTAAAACCAAGACAGATGCTCAGGAGAAAATTTAGAGCACTTGTCAGGGTGAATTCACAGAAACCTTGAAAGCATGTTTTTCCCTGTCCCTGTGTCCCACAACAGTGTCTCACAGTGCCCAGGGCCTCCTCTGGAGCAAAGCAGCTTGCACAGTCTCTACAGAAACTCCCACAAGCCCTAGAATTTCTGATGAGCTCCATGTGGTGGCCCACAGACAGAAGCACAGCCTTTAGCTCCCTGTCTTGGAAGAGGGACTGCAGGGAGCAGTACATGCAGATGGTTTTCTTCCACTTTTACATAGAAAGGGATCTTCTACACTAGAATAAAGGTCTTCTAAAGCCATTTTATACTGTTCAGTACTTTCTCTCACTTTGAACAGACATAAGCAGTTAAGTAAGAAAGCAGCAAATTATTAGCTTCTTCTTTAACTGCTGAGAACTATCAACAATATTAGCTCCCATTCTGACACTTTCCTATGTTTATCTACAATGAAAGGAAATACCTAGTCCTTCCGGAAGGATCATACAAAAGTTAACATTGAAAGTTGACTTACGAGTGAGACTGCATTTCAGCAAGACAATTTTGCAGTTTAACAGTCCTATACATTGCTTTATGCAATTAATTATAAGAGAAGTTAAGCATCCAGCTACTTATTTTTCTCTATACAGTTACATCTATATAGCTTCATAAACACACACATCTAGTATATATAAACACATTCATATATATAAAATAAATATACATATAGTATGGATAGGTATATATAATACATATATAATACACAATTAGTGTATAATATTAATGCACACATATGTATATGCATGCACTAATTAACATGTAAATAAACATCTAACTGGTGCTTACAGGTGCATGAAAGCATAGATATTCAGGGAAGTACTTACCTCTAAATGAGTATTTTCTAGAAACAAGCCAACAGAAACTGAGAGGATCAAAAATGTCACTATAGTCATATAAATTCATTTTCAAATTAGAAGACAAGAAATATATAAAAAGTAGGAATTTTATAATGCTTTTCCATAAAAGTTAGCAATAGAATCTTCATATCTCATGTCTACCTATCTACCTTTAGGCCTATTTACATATTTCTCATTTTATATATATTTGAGAGAAAATATATATATATATATATTCTGATATTTATATATGTCATCATAAATGTGTACCATAATGTTACCATTATATTTACCTGTGATTCCACAACATATTTACAGGTTGGATGACAGTAAAATTTGGCTTTAGAAAATAATTTATTTCCCTTAAAATGTACCTAAAAACATAGTTTCCATTATGTACTTAGGTTATAACATATTGCAGGTATTACTTTCAAAATTTGTTTTAAAGTTGGTTGGTTTTTGAAACTGAATTTCACATAACTGTACTTAAACAAGTACAGACACAGAAGTGAAAAGTGTTAGCCATATAAATGAACTAAGTATGCCACAATTTGGTTTAAATTACTCTCACACCCAAGGGATTATGAAACTACACATGGGAGACCTAAAGCAAATGAGTGAAAATAAATAATCTAATCGTGTCTTGGTTAACTCACTAACAATATTTACAATTCAAACGAATAACCTGCCATGCCTAAACTGCTGAATTAATGATTGACACTTTATATAAACCCAACTGATTGATTGACCAATGTTTTACAGACTTTGTTGCTTCCCTTCTCTGCTGGGCTGGTGAAAAAAAAATATCTTAGGAAGCTCTGGAGAGAAACAGAAGCTCAGAAGAGCTTATAAAGGAAAAACAAATATTTCTATTAGTATATATGCAAATACCTATATTACAAATAATATTTATAGAAACTGGACTGTAATGAATGAAAGATGTTTAGCTCAGTTAACAAGCTGGATGTTTCACACATTTTTGTTCAAACTATTAAAAAATATACTAATTTAGTCGTCTAATCTAAAATACAACTGAGAAATAACTAATATAATTATCATAAGGACCTCATTGTCTATGGAGGGAAAAAAAAAAAAATATTGAAGATCATTGTAGCTAATTAGCATGAAGAAAAAAAATAAAAAAATAAAAAATAAAATGTTTATTGCATTGTTTTCAACAGCAATTGACTCCAGAAAAAATTTAGTTTCTGAACCTCTCTTCACTGTGAATCATAATTTTAGCTTAAAGTTGTAGATATCAGTTTCATATTCAAGAATTTTCATATCTTTTAAAATGTAGCTTTTACTCTTGTTGAGTGAAATCTTGAAATCTGATGATCTTTTTCTAAAGTATTATTTGTAATTATTTCTATTCTGGGAATGTGGCAAAATTGGGAGTTAAAATATCACAGACTTTAAAACAGCCTATTGTGAATTCTGGAAGAAATTACCTGAGATCTGGAACAAATTTTGCAGAATGGATATAGAATCATAGAATCATGGAATCATTTATATTTGAAATACAATGTGACAGATAATGACCATGTAATTTTGTTTCATGTATAATCATTATAGAATGAATAAAGATTTTTTAGAACATTGAACTCAAACATATGAAAAACATGACAAAAGCTAGTACTTTTAATAATGTTTTAATGACTATTCCTTATACTCCTGTTTAACCTTGAATATTTATAGCTTTAGAGACTATTATAGCATCATGCAGGTGTTAGTGATAAATAAAATAGTGTAAATAAATAAATAAATAAATAGTGTAAATAAAAATGTGTACTGTATGTACATATAACACATGGCATTTATTATTACATGTAAAGTACATGTCAATTACGTTCTATTCTTTATCTGTAGATAGAGTTAGACAAATGTATGTGTGTATTGATTATGTATACATGTTAAAAGCTGAAATCATATCAGTGAATTTTGTACATTTTTTTATAATTATTGGATATATTTTAGGTATTCATATATTGTAAGAATACTTCTTTTTATGTGTCTGGGTAGTTTCAAAACATTTTTAGAAGAACTACATTTAACTTTTCCATGTAAAAATCATTATTTCTTCAAACAACATACATAAAACATCCAGAAACACACCCTGAGAAGACAAGAACACTGACCTTTAGAAAGTGGAGGAAAAAAAATCAGAACAATAACTTACTATAATGACTGTTAGAAGATAAAAGAGGAGTCTATAAGATAAAGAGCTAAGTATGTCAAATGTTTATTAAGTTGCACAGTAAAATTTGTTTGAAATCCTTAAGGTTCCTTGCTCTAAGTCTAGCACTTCTTTTGGACCATGCCTCTTATGGCCATCATCCAGATCATCATCCAGACTTATCTTCAAATCTTCAAACAATGAAGGAACAGCTACCCCTTTGTTTAATTTAGGAATTCGCTCAGAACTTGCTTTTGACTCGTTAAAAATTGGGGGCTGGAACACAGACACAACACACACAGACTAGCTGCCAAAGCAGAGGGTGAAAGAAAGAAACTGATTACTTCTCAAGGGTCCGGATTTGCATTTTATAGTATATGTATTAACACCTCATTGTCTCAAGTGTGAGCAAGTATATTCCTGCTATCAGACTGCAGACACTTGAGAAATAGCTCCTCTTATTTTTGTCCTAGACTCCATGTCTTTTGACCACCCTGACACCAAAGAGCTCTATTCACTCACAACAAATGGCAACCATGCATTACAACCCATGCATTACAAGCTTCAGAGGAAGCCAGGCTCCAGAGTTATACCTCAGATGTGAGCCAGTGCTGACAAAGTTAGGAGGCTAACTGCTCAGAGATTGATTGCACTCTGCAATTTCCATTTGCCATGTTCCCAGCTGGACCTCTACAGAAGCACTGAACCTGCTAGGAAGAGAGGAAGTCCATTCAGCAGTTGTATACTGAAGAATAATAGCCTTCTCCATTTTCTTCTTTAAGTCTCAGCCACTATGCATGAAGCCAGACTGCCATGTGTACAGTATACAATAACAAAGACAGGAAACGTAAACGGAAGGTTTGTGATAGAATACTGCAAAAGCAGACACAGTCTTGGAAGGGGAAATATGAACAAGTGCCCAATGTAGTAAAATGTCATTTGTTATCATGTTGGAAGTAGTCTGCAAGCACACAGCACACAGTATAGAAGGAGCAGAAGCTGTTGCAAGCAATGCTGTTGCTCACTGATGATTCTAGGAAGTGCAACATCTGTAATTAGTTACTGCTCGGCAGATCTGAGCTGTGCTCAAAGCTTTGTTTTGCATTTTACATTTTCAATAGTTTTGCTTTTCTTTTTCATGTCTGACAAATTTACCTTAACATTTCTTGAGGAAGAAATCTATTAGATAGGCTGGGAAAAAGACCACAGGATGTCAGGAAAGAAATCTGGAAAATCAGAAAAGGCTTAAGATAGACAGAAAAAAAGTGATTATAAAAATAAGAGAGAGAGCCTGTGAGAGGTTATTTATTTCAAATTAATAGCCATACATATTCACAGAGGTCAAGCAGGTTTTTTGTATAAGATTTTCATCAGAGCATCAAACGTAAGTTACACACATAAGATCACATGGGGTAAATTTGGTGAAAAAATATTTTTTAAAAAAAAAAGAAAAAAAAAGAAGAAAATAAAAGAAAATTAAAAAAAAAAAAAAGAGGAAGATGTAGACACTGATCTTTGTATTTGTCTTTTTCACTCCCTAAATTCAACTACATGCTCTTACATGGCTTAGCAAATACTGTCGAGGAGATTTTTTTACCTAAATGCAATTTACAGACTTCACTGAGTTTTATGCTTGATGGGGACTCTATAAGCACTTCTTTCACTTCAGAAACTGACAATGGAGAAATATGCAAGCTTTCTTTTTATGAAGAATGTATTTTCCTTTCATGAAAGACCTTGGAGCACAAGACAGCATAGATATGGAGCAAGCTTAAGACAGAACTAGCAACACCAAGACAGCAATACCTCAGTGAGACCTGAAGGAAAGTGAAGGTGATTTTATGTTATAAAAATACTGAAACAAAACTGTTTTCATGCAGTCAGTCACATTGCCATACCTGCATTCTCACTAGCACCAAGGAAGCACCTGTTCATGCCTCAGGCACAAAGACCTTTGAGCCAGGTAGTCTACCCAGGATTCCTTGTAACTCAAGGTGAAATAAGGAATGACTTCTATTAAATCCTGACATGTTCTGGGTTTTGCTTAGGTTTGCAAACATATGCTGATTTGGGGTCTGCTTTTGTACCCTTTACATGATGATCGTGATTGTGTTTACTGAACTGGATGGCTTTTGGCTCCTAATGTGTACTCTGTCTTCCTTCCATCACCTTTTAATAACTTGGGTCTTTGTTTTAATATTGGCATATGATATTTCTGTTCTAGTTTGTTGTTGTTGTTGTTGTTGTTGTTGTTGTTTTTTTCCATTCCTTAGGCTGTTCTTTGTTTTCAGACCTGGGTGACTTGCAAAGCAGCACAAACGTGTGCTGACATATTGGTGACCTGGAGTTCTAGGTGCTATCAAGACTAATTCTGCTTAGAGCCCTTCTCCCTCTGTCCCTTCTGGTGCTTCCCTGTTCAGACATTTCCCTTCATTCTTCATTCAGACCAGTCTTAAGTTTTCTGTGACAATTTTGTATGTTAACTTGTATTGTTTAAAGAACCCCTTGGTACTTTTTGAACATGTCCCCAGAATCAGAAATGATGTAGAAAAGTTTGCTTTATTACTAGCTGCAGTTACTTGTAAACCACTGTTGGCTACTTCACTATGCTTTTCCAACAATTAAAATGGTTGAAACACTAACTGAAGATGAATTAAAAGTGATTTTTAAAATTTTTTTTTAGCTAGTTCTGAGTTCCTTGTTTCTATAGTTACAGTTAATAGTAAGGGAGCTATAGTCTAAAACTATTTCAGGTATGTGATCCCTACCCTTTTGGCACAGTAGTGATTACTCAGTAAATTACTCTTCAACACAACTATTTTTGGAATGACATGCACAACAACTGAGAATGAATTTTGAGAACTAGAAACATAGTATTTCTAAGTTGTCTAACTTTGAAACAACCTCTGGATTTATTTCAAATGTTATCCAACGTGCCTCTTCACCCAGAATCTTTTGTGAGAAGGAGTTAAAGGGAGCTTTTAATTTAACAACTTTGACATGGAACTCCCCTTTACTGTGATTTCCTAATTTACCAAATTGGTCATGAGAAAACATACAAGTTTAGCAAGCGTTAGCTATAGAGTTGTACAGTTGGGGTTTAACTGACAGAGTTGTTCATGAAGTACAATTTAGACATGTTGTTCAAAAATCTATATAAGAGCCAGAGGTTATCTGGCAAAGCTTCTGATGAGCTTGTTTTATATTAAGAACTGCCAGAGAAACAACCATTAAATGTAGTAATTTATGTGCTACTTCATTAGAACTTCCAAAACAATGCTCTACTTCTAAATTTCCCTATAATCTTCTTGCCCCATGTCTTTAGCATTGATCATATATCTCTATAGTTCATATCAAGATTAATCTGTAGTCCATATATGTCTGATTAAACCACCTCTATTTTCATGTCTTGCTTACTTACAACTCTCTCACCCATCTTTTTATAGACCTGGATTTTTCACACACATTTTTTACAGAAAGCTCATTTAGAAATGTAATTCAGAGACTATCTGATGGTGAAGGCTGTGAGTAAAGCTTTAAAATCTAAACACCTCATCACTTCAATAATGTGGTTGGCCTTTGAAGGTTTATTAGGCCTGAGACACAAAGTCTGATCACTTACACAGTTTTCCCATTTGGCAGCAATGGATTGTTAACACATCTTTGAGACAGTTGCTTAAGAAACTTGTATTTTATTGGGTTAAACTCTTTTCAATATATTAGTAGTAAGAGTACAATTACAAGATTAAAGGAGGCCAACTAATTTTTTTACTGATTTTTTTCTCCATCCAAGGAGTTTTTCCTGTAATAACAACTTAGAGCAACATCACCTGATTTTTTAAGTATTTAAATGACAGACCTAAAGAAGTATTGAAATTACAAAAAGTTGACTTTGGTTCCAGCAGAGAGTAACAAACAAGTATTTTAAATTGAATGTATCAGCCATGTAATGGCCACCATTAATCCATCTACTAGGATGGGAAACCAAAAAACATGTATGTAAAAGGTCTTTTAAAACGTCTTAGACAATTTCATTCTCCTCAAAACTGGAAAAAAAAAAAAAAAAAGCTTAAAAAAAGAGGAAAATAAGTTTAATATTAAAGAAAATCTGAGAAGAAAAGGAAATTAAAAGATAACAGCACAAAGATACAGTAGCTGAAATTTTTAAACCAATTCCATCTCCATCAATACAATCTAAGAACCTAAAGGCAAAATTTCTGTTGGTGTCATTCTTCATACTTGTACTGGAGCTGGTGGAGTTATGCCCACTGGCATTAGGCTCTGAATCCTTCCTGTTCAGCTTTCATTACTCCGTTCCTCTCCATCCTCATATCCCGCCTCTCCCAACACTCTCTCTTACATATTCCTGTTCCTGCACTGCACATAATACACTGAACTCCTCAGACAACAGCACCTGAATATTTTTTGCTCCTCTAAGGAACAGAAGACAAAAAGTATCTTCTTCATACTCTGCAGTAATATTTCCAAACATCCATGTTCTTCATCTTTTCATATTCCTGTATAGACAGAGCTCTATTCTTCTGTGGACGCTGATAACTTTAAAGGGTATCTGTTGCATGTCATTAATAAAATGATCATTCAAGATCAGAAACTAGATGAAAGATTCTATATGAAAAATTACTGTGGTTGGAAACCACGCAACACTTGAAAGAAAGAAAAACATAATATAGAAGATGCTTCTTCTACCATGAGTATTTCACACAGTGCTTTTTGCAGATTCATAGTTTTCGTATTCTTTTTGTTTGTGACAAATAATAAAACTATCAGTATTCTCAAATAGAAGATGTCTTTCATTTCTGGAGTTTCTCTCTAAAAAAAAAAAAAAAAAAAAAAGCGTGTCTCACAAACACACGCCTGTGTTTTCCTACACTGATAAGAAAATTGTAACTGATATTGCAATACTGCGTGATGTGGAAGCAAAGAATCTTTAATTCTCTTGCTTAACCCAACAAGCAGAATTATCTTCTTTGTACAAAATAAATCAGAATAAAATAAATGAAAAAAATCAAAAAAATCAAAAAAATAAATTTCACATGCCAAAACAAGACAATGTGTGAAAATATACCTGTCAGTAATAATGTTAGATTGGGTGAGACAGCACATAATGCATAAAGAGCAATTTAAAATTGTAAAATCCATAATAACTATATTAAAGAAACATAGTAATTGGTAACATCCAAAGCCTTTTCTACAAGTGGGATTAGGGAAAGAGTAAATCTCAATTCTACATATCAGGGTCAATGACCCAAAACAAATCAGTTTTGCCTTACTATAATTTCATTGCAAGGGTATCATGGTCTATAATTAATGCTTCAGGAGTGAAAATAAGCAATGAAATATATATGACTAACTGAACTTATAACAACCTGCAGAGTATATAAATATTTGGTGAAAAGCACAGATCTTGAAATGATGTCACTAAAGGCATGGAAATTGTATACCTCTACAGAATTTGTGTAAAAGAAAGCTTGTTATTTCTTTGAAACTGATAGATTTAAACATTCCCAAGGCAGTAATATCTTTATTAAAAAAAAAAAAAAAAAAGTTTATTGAAAGTGTAGCAAGACTTAATCCCCCATGTCATAATATTCACTATTGGTAAGATGAATGATTAATTTGAAAGAAAGCAAATTATTTTATTCTTTAATGTTTTGCTCATGCTAGTATGCTGCTGAGTCTTATTTCTTTCAAACTGCTAGCTATCTGAATTGTGTTGTCAATGTTTTCCAAGACAGCACCTATGCCTGGTCTGATTCAATTTTTTATTTTTCTAATTTTATTTTATATATTTTGTTTTGGTTTAATTTAATTCTTCTAACAACTTCATTATTAACATTTTGTCAGTGCCCAAATTTCTTCCCTTTCCTGGGAGATAAGCAGGGATATTTAACGTTCCTTAAGAAAACACTAAACTTTTAGAAATATGGCTTTCTGTAACATTTACCTTATACAGTCAGTATCAGAAATGGTAAAATTAATCCTATCTTTGTCATATAATTCTCTTTTGAGAAGCAAGGCAATACTCAGATTGAATACATGTATTGCTCAGTAGTACTCAGAAATCTTCTAGGCCAAATGCTGCATGAGGGTAACAGCCTATCAGGTTCCCATGGATACTCATAACGCATGAAGGCCCAAAGGTCAAAGGGTCATGAGAAATCAGAGTTACCAACCTGAAGACTAAGGCTTCTGCATCTGTGAGCAGGTTCCCAAGAACAACCATGGTGCATGAGTGGATGGGGGTCATGAGGGCATGAGAATTTGGGGGTTTCCTGCACATTGAAGTGCATCCCTAGAGTCCACCAACTCACTCAAACTAGGGCTCACCTAACCACATATTATAACTAGATTAGCTCTTCAGCAACATTAGGATGTCAACAAAGACCACATACCACTCTTGCCTAGAAATGCAACATCTTGAAAAATAAGAGATCTAATATATGTCTATCACAAGACTATACTTCTCTAAAATGGACAATATAAGTTTCATAATGTATATAAAATATTTTTCAGAACAAATACGTGCAATAAGTTTCAGGATCACTAAGCCCTGAAAGCATCACAATAACCAAAGCATGTCCTGTCTTTGAAAGAAAAAGAAAACACCAAGCAACAAAAATATTATATAACATAGATGCATTTTTTTCTCCCTATAATCATTAGCTTCGTCATTTTTTCTTATATTAAGCATATCTGAAATAACAGAAAATATTACCAAAAGTTAAACTCTAATTTGAAAAATCCAGAAAAGATTTTAGGTTAGAGAGTTGAAGTTGCCACAGATATTGCAAAGGGGATCTGTGCATTCTGTGCATTCATGTATTTAGTCTTAGTTTCAGGAGTAATGTAACAAAAATCGGCATTGTGATTAGTAAATATTAAACTGATATAATGCTTATCAGAATTTTGTTTTAATACACTCTAGTCAGATCTGTCGTTATCTCAACCCTTCGAGCCCCACGTTGGGCGCCAAAAAGGCTGTTGTGGTTTAACCTGGCCGGTAGCTAAACACCATCCAGCCATTCGCTCACCCTCCCCCCTCCCTCTCTGGGATGGGGGAGAGAAACGAGAAAAACTGAAGCCTGTGGGTTGAGATAGAGACAGTTTATTAGGGACAGAAAAATAAAATAATAATAATAGTATGTACAAAACAAGTGATGCACAATGCAATTGCTCACCACCCGCTGACCGATGCCCAGCCCAACCCCGAGCAGCCGGCACCCCACCCCGGCTAGCCACCCCTATCTATTGTTGAGCATGCCGTCAGATGGTATGGAATACCCCTTTGGCCAGTTTGGGTCAGTTGTCCTGGATCTGTCCCCTCCCAGCTCCTGCTGCACCCCCAGCCTGCCCGCTGGCAGGACAGAGAGAGAAGCTGAAAAGTCCTTGGCTTAGTGTAAGCACTGCTCTGCAGCAATTAAAACATCAGCATGTTATCAGCACTCTTCTCATCCTAATCCAAAACATAGCACCCTACCAGCTACTGGGAGGAAAATTAACTCTATCCTAACTGAAACCAGGACATATATCCACCCCTTATTCCATACCATTTATGTCATGTTCAGGTTACACCCTTTCCAATAGATTCCAATTGACTACCATTTTCATTTATAACATATATATATAATGTCCATTGAGTTTGCATAGTCTATGACTGACTTCAGGCTCCATCTGTCATTGCAGTCTTTCAGCACAGAAGAGATGGTGTGTGATGTTGGATTGTCACACGTTGAAGCCAGTTCTCCTTCCATCACATCACTTTGCTTGTCCAATTCTATCAAAATTCATTCATCAGTATCTGCGTGGTTGTTACTGTGATACCATTAACAGGACATTGACATATAGGGATCATGGTAGTGATGACATACAGTATTATATAATAATTAACATAATACAGTTTAACTCATGGGCTATTTTCACCCAGTATTAAATCCCCTTGAGGTACACATCGGACCTCCCCATTCTTTTGCATTACCCACCAAGTGCATCCAGGTCCCTGAGCAAAAGCAATCCCACGAATGGGTTTGCCTTTTCCTGAGGCAGGAGTAGCCCAGACTGTCTTTCCCAGCATGTTTCTTATGTGCACTACAGGAACTTTATCCCCTTCTACAGTACGTAACAGGTCTGACTGGGCAGGTCCAGCTCGGTTAGCAGATCCCCTAGTATTGACTAACCAGGTGGCCTTTGCCAAATGTGTGTCCCAGTTTTTGAATGTCCCAGCACCCATTGCTTTCAGTGTAGTCTTTAACTATCCATTGTATCGCTCAACTTTTCCGGAGGCTGGTGCATGATAGGGGATGTGATACACCCACTCAATACCATGTTCTTTGGCCCAAGTGTCTATAAGGTTGTTTCAGAAATGAGTCCCATTGTCTGATTCAATTCTTTCTGGAGTGCCATGTCACCATAGGACTTGCTTTTCAAGGCCCAGGATAGTGTTTCGGGCGGTGGCATGGGGCACAGGATATGTTTCCAGCCATCCAGTGGTCGCTTCCACCATTGTAAGTACGTGGCGCTTGCCGTTGCGGGTTTGAGGGAGTGTGATGTAATCAATCTGCCAGGCCTCTCCATATTTATATTTCAGCCATCGTCCTCCATACCAAAGAGGCTTTGACCGTTTGGCTTGCTTGATTGCAGCACATGTTTCACAATCATGAATAACCTGTGCTATAGTGTCCATGGTCAGGTCCACCCCTCGATCACGAGCCCATCTCTATGTTGCATCTCTACCTTGATGGCCTGAGGTGTCATGGGCCCATCGGGCTATAAATAATTCACCCTTATGCTGCCGGTCCAGGTCCACCTGAGCCACTTCAATCTGAGCAGCCTGATCCACCTGCTGGTTGTTTTGATGTTCTTCAGTAGCCCGATTTTTGGGCACATGAGCATCTACATGGCGTACCTTTACAGCCAGGTTCTCTACCTGGGCAGCAATATCTTGCCACAATGAAGCAGCCCAGATGGGTTTGCCCCTGCGCTGCCAGTTGTTCTGCTTCCATTGCTGTAACCACCCCCACAGGGCATTTGCTACCATCCACGAATCAGTGTAGAGGTAGAGAACTGGCCATTTTTCTCGTTCAGCAATATCTAAAGCCAGCTGGATGGCTTTCACTTCTGCAAATTGACTCGATTCACCTTCTCCCTCAGCAGCTTCTGCAACTCATTGTGTAGGACTCCATACAGCAGCTTTCCATCTCCGATGATTTCCCACAATACGACAGGACCCATCAGTGAACAGGGCATATCTCCTCTCATTTTCTGGTAGCTTGTTGTACAATGGGGCTTCTTCAGCACGGACCACCTCCTCCTCTGATGACATCCCAAAGTATTTGCCTTCTGGCCAGTCCATAATCACTTCCAAGATTCCTGGGCGACTGGGGTTTCCTATTCGAGCCCGCTGAGTAATCAGTGCAACCCACTTACTCCATGTAGCATCAGTTGCATGATGTGTAGAGGGGACCCTTCCTTTGAACATCCAGCCCAATACCGGCAGTCGGGGTGCCAGGAGGAGCTGCGCTTCAGTACCGACCACTTCTGAAGCAGATCGAACTCCTTCATATGCTGCCAATATCTCCTTTTCGGTTGGAGTGTAGCGGGCCTCAGATCCTCTGTATCCCCGGCTCCAAAACCCTAGGGGTCGACCTCGAGTTTCCCCAGGCTCTTTCTGCCAGAGGCTCCAGGTGGGGCCATTCTCCCCGGCTGCGGTGTAGAGCACATTCTTTACATCTGGTCCTGTTCGGACTGGCCCAAGGGCTACTGCATGAACTATTTCCTGCTTAATTTGTTCAAAGGCCTGTCGTTGCTCAGGGCCCCATTCAAAATCATTCTTCTTACGGGTTACTTGGTAGAGCGGGTTTACAATCAGACTGTAATTTGGAATGTGCATTCTCCAAAACCCCACGACACCTAGGAAAGTTTGTGTTTCCTTTTTGCTAGTTGGTGGAGACATGGCTGTTATTTTGTTGATCACATCCATTGGGATTTGACGACGTCCATCTTGCCATTTTATTCCTAAAAACTGGATCTCTCGTGCAGGTCCCTTGACTTTATTTTGTTTTATGGCAAAACCAGCCTTTAGAAGGATTTGGACTATTTTCTTCCCTTTCTCAAAAACTTCCTCTGCTGTGTCACCCCACACAATGATGTCATCGATGTACTGCAGGTGTTCAGGAACTTCCCCCTGCTCCAGCACAGACTAGATCAGTCCATGGCAAATGGTAGGGCTGTGTTTCCACCCCTGGGGCAGCCGATTCCAGGTGTATTGGATACCCTTCCAAGTGAAAGCAAACTGTGGCCTGCACTCTGCTGCTGGAGGGATGGAGAAAAATGCATTAGCGATATCAATTGTGGCATACCACTTGGCTGCTTTTGATTCCAGTTCATACTGGAGTTCTAGCATGTCCGGCACTGCAGCACTCAGTGGTGGTGTGACTTCGTTCAGGCCACGACAGTCCACTGTTAGTCTCCACTCACCATTAGACTTTCGCACTGGCCATATGGGACTATTAAAAGGTGAATGAGTCTTGCTGATCACTCCTTGGCTCTCCAGTTGACAAATTAACTTATGGATGGGAATCAGGGAGTCTCGGTTGGTGCGATATTGCCACCGGTGCACAGTTGTGGTAGCGATTGGCACTTGTTGTTCTTTGACCCTCAGCAGCCCCACAACAGAAGGGTCCTCTGAGAGACCGGGCAAGGTAGACAATTGTTTAATGTCATCTGTCTGTAAGGCAGCTATGCCAAAAGCCCAGCGGAACCCTTTTGGGTCCTTGAAAAATCCTCTCCTGAGATAGTCTATGCCAAGGATGCATGGAGCATCTGGGCCAGTCACAATACGGTGCTTTTGCCACTCATTCCCAGTTAGACTCACTTCAGCCTCCAATACAGTTAACTGCTGGGATCCCCCCGTCACCCCATAAATACTGATGGGTTCTGGCCCTTTATAACTTGATGGCATTAGAGTACATTGTGCACCGGTGTCTACTAAAGCCTTATACTTCTGTGCATCTGACGTGCCAGGCCATCGAATCCACACAGTCCAATAAACTCGATTGTCCCTTTCCTCCCCCTGGCTGGAGGCAGGGCCCCTCTAGTCCTGATCAGAATCTTCCTTTCTGTGTCTGGACGACTGCCTGCTGGAAGTTGGAGCAGCAAACTTTTCAGAGAACCCCTTTTTCCCGATTGTTTTCTTTTGCAACTCACGTACCCGTGCCTCTAGGGTCGCGGTGGATTTTCCATCCCATTTTCTCATGTCATCTCCATGGTCACGTAGGTAAAACCACAGGCTGGCACGAGGTGTGTATCCACCATATGGTCTTCCTTGCACGGATGAGCGCTTACCCCTAGTAGCAGAGACACTGGTTTGTTCAGGTGGGGAGGAAAATAATCTCTCTTCAAGGTGGTGGACCTTTTCAGAAAGTTTCTCCAAAGTATTCTCTTTTAGTTGATGGACACTTTCAGAAAGTTTCTCCACAGCCGAGACGCAGGCCTGTAAGGGACAGGAGAGACTTTCTTCGTACTGCCGGAGTTGTTGAGCCACTTCATCCACTGTGGGTTCCTCATCCTTTTTCCAGGCCATTATTGCCAATGAGCTGGCATATGAAGATGGTGCACTTCGTACAAACTTCCGCCACCTGGGTCGTGTACACTTGACGTCATCTGGATCTGTGGAGATTTGTTCATTGTCTAGGTCCTCATAAATCACCTCCCGTACTGCTAATTCCCTCAGGTACTGGATTCCCTTCTCCATAGTGGTCCACTTGCCTGGAAGACATACAATTTCTTCCTTGTAGGGATACCTTTCCCTCACAGCTGACAGGAGACGCCTCCAGAGGCTGTAAGGTTGTACTCCATCTCCAATTGCTTTGTCAATGCCTGCATCTCTAGCAAGGGATCCCAGCCGCCTGGCTTCCCCGCCCTCTAATTCCACACTATTGGCTCCAGTGTCCCAGCAGCGGAGCAGCCAGGTGACAAGCTACTCGCCTATACAGCGACTGAAATCTTTTCGCACATCTCGTAGCTCACGCTCGTTTAGGTTTCGGCTAGATACTGCTGTTTTTGCAACATCCTCATCTTCATCCTCCTGCTCCTCTGATGGCCCGGCCTCATCTTCTCTACACCTAGACCTACCAAAAGACTCTCTGCGTTCTAAACGACCTGACTCTCTGTATCATTTTTTCACCTTGGTTACGGGTACAACCGACACTGGTGCAGTTTGTTTTCCTGGCTCAGCCTTGGGGCCTATTTTAGGGCTTGGAGTGGCTGCTGAGTCTGTCTCAGGGGTTGAAGTGGCCGCCGGGTCTGTCACTGGGGTTATACTAGCATTGAGTGCAGCTCGGTAGGCATAGGCCAAGCCCCAGCACGTTGCAGTGATTTCTGTATGTCTGGTACTGCCAGGGTGATGACACACCTTTTTCAAGCACTCCACCAGTTTTTTAGGATTTTTCAGTTGTTCAGGGGTAAATTTCCAAAGCACTGGAGGTGATCACTGCTCTAGATGCCTGTCCATATCCTCCCACTCTCCCTGCCACTCATAACTATCCTGCCTCAGGACAGATCTCTGGATGACACTCTTAAGTATTTGTTTAACCTTAGACAAAACCTGAAGTGCATTCAGGAGCCATAGAGAAAAAAGGGAGAGTGAACAAATGGGAAAAAACATCTTCCCCTGACCCCTCCACAGATTGGCTCCCTGAAGAAAAAGCATGAAAAGTGTAATTATTAATAGTTCCTGAGGTAGGGTTCCCAAAGTATGGAGTTGATGACAATGCTGAATACAAATACCAGATTAGTCTCATGGCTGGTAATTTTATCATATCGTAAGCCAGTGTTACACAGTACAGCAAAATAATAACCTTGTACCAACCCCCAGTAATGATAAGCAACATGACAGGGAACACATACAGTAAGTAATGTGCTATATAACTCAATTCGGAAAACAGGCACAGCAGACTTGAGATCACAAAAATCGGCATTGTGATTAGTAAATATTAAACTGATATAATGCTTATCAGAATTTTGTTTTAATACACTCTAGTCAGATCTGTCGTTATCTCAACCCTTCGAGCCCCACGTTGGGCGCCAAAAAGGCTGTTGTGGTTTAACCTGGCCGGCAGCTAAACACCACCCAGCCGTTTGCTCACCCTCCCCCCTCCCTCTCTGGGATGGGGGAGAGAAATGAGAAAAACTGAAGCCTGTGAGCTGAGATAGAGACAGTTTATTAGGGACAGAAAAATAAAATAATAATAATAGTATGTACAAAACAAGTGATGCACAATGCAATTGCTCACCACCCGCTGACCGATGCCCAGCCCAACCCCGAGCAGCCGGCACCCCACCCCGGCTAGCCACCCCTACCTATTGTTGAGCATGACGTCAGATGGTATGGAATACCCCTTTGGCCAGTTTGGGTCAGTTGTCCTGGATCTGTCCCCTCCCAGCTCCTGCTGCACCCCCAGCCTGCCCGCTGGCAGGACAGAGAGAGAAGCTGAAAAGTCCTTGGCTTAGTGTAAGCACTGCTCTGCAGCAATTAAAACATGAGCATGTTATCAGCACTCTTCTCATCCTAATCCAAAACATAGCACCCTACCAGCTACTGGGAGGAAAATTAACTCTATCTTAACTGAAACCAGGACACTGTCATATTTTGAAAAGGGGCATGACATTTTCTCACACTTTTTAATGATATGAAATGACATATGTATCTCAAAGGATGAAAATTGAAAAGAGTACAGAAGAAATACATAACTGTGAGAGTTCTTTCACTATTTGATTTGGATCTGAAATATTTTTATTTTATTATAGTAAACATTTTTACTAATAAAGCTACTAAAATTCTTTATATGAAATGATTTTGGAAATATATATATATATAGACAGATCTAAGATGAAAAGAAAAAAAATACTTCCTTCATGCTTATAATGGGCAGACATTCCTAAGCTCAGACAATATGCTTCTCCCTAAAATAAAATCCAAATATTTTCTTTCTAGATCAGTTAAAATATACATTTATTTTTCTTGTCTCTCACAGTTTCTGAACATCTGTTATACCACATAAAAAATAAGGTGCACTTCTGGTTTCAGAACTGTATTCTAAATTAGAAGTGAACTGTTCCTATTAAGTTATTGAACACTAGAAAGAAATACCTTGGTTGATACAGCAACTAAGTGGGGAAATCTGCAGGATCAAGCTGGGCTTGGCAGTTGAAACACACATAGATGTTTATGAAATGGAAAAAAAAAAAAAAAAAAAAAAAGCAAAGCTAAATATCAGGGCCTAAGAATGCTGTCCTCCACTATAGGAGGATACTTCCCTGAAAAGAGAGAGCCATTTGAGATGCCTATGCCAGCCTGGGAGCTCTTAGACAAAAGATGGAAGAAGCATCAGTGAAGGCTCCATCATTTTCCCTTAAGAAGTGTTCTTAAACTAAGGCTCTCCAGCTTGTTGGCTGTCTGTCTGATCTATGTTGCAGCTTCATTACAAACATTCATATGCCTGGCCATGTAATCCATTGATTCTGACCCTAACTCAACGGACTTGACTTCCTGGCTTGGTCTTAGACCTGGCTTAGCACCTTGGGTTCACTGGTTCCTATTTCCAGACCTGCAGACAGCAGTCTGACTCCCTCCCTGGACCTCAGCCCTCCCTGTCATTGTGACATTACCAGGTGATCATAGGACTCCAGGCTGGTCCCGGTCACCACTCCCCTCCCAGTTCTGAACCTTTTGCTGGGTGCTGTGGGATGTAAATCTCAGGTAGGGTCCAGACCTGCTAGTTCTGTCACCACTCTTTGTTCCTAGCTCCCTCCCTTGGTTGCATCCCTGACTGTAGGACCTATTGGCAAAAGGAACTAGAGGAGTATGCCTTCTGACAGTAGTAAGTAATTATTTTGGATGTTTCAAATGCTCTAGAAGTGAATGAGAGAGAATAGTCCACCCAACCTCAGTGAGATTATTCAGGTGATGGCCAGATGACTTCCTTACTTTGTCTCAAGGACCAAACTTATTACACATAATATTGCCTTAAGAATCTAAGGCAGGGCTTTGGAAAAAGAATTCCAGGTGAACACAGATCTTCTTAATATTGATCATGTTAAACCACAGATGATCTCTTGGCCAGATGCAGCTTTCATTTGCCAATATTGTTTACTCCATATTGAACACAAATTATGTTAAGGATATGTCAATTTGAGTTTAAGATGACCAAAAATCTTGTGAAAATTTACTCCAGAGACATTGTCACTTGAATATAGACATTTTAAGTCCCTAATATATTTCAGGTCCTTTACAGTTTCACTTAGTTCACATAGCACGTGCAGGACAACCTGGGGATCAGGCCCAGTCAGCATGGGTTCATGAAAGGCAAGTCCTGCCTGATCATCCTCATCTCCATCTATGACCAGGTGACCTGCCTGGTGGTTGAGGGAAAGGCTGCTGACATAGTCTGCCTGGACTTCAGCAAAGCCTTTGACACAGTCTCCCACAGTATTCTCCTGGAGAAGCTGGTAGCCCATGGCTTGGACAGGTACACTCCTTGCTGGGTTAAAAATGGGCTGGACGGCTGGGCCCAGAGAGTAGTGGTGACTGGAGTTAAATCCAGCTGGCGACTGATCATGAGTGGTGTTCCCAAGGGGTTGGAGTTGGGGCCCATCCTCTTTAATATCTTTATTGATGATTTGGATGAGTGAATTGAGTGCACCCTCGTTAAGTCTGAAGATGAAACCAAGTTGGGGGAAAGTGTCAATCTGCTGGAGAGTAGGAAGGCCCTGCCGAGGGACCTGGACAGGATGGATCAATGGGCAGAGAAAAATGCAATGAGGTTCAACTAAGTGCTGGGTCATGCACTTTGGCCACAACAACCCCATGTAATGCTACAGGCTTTTGGCAGAGTGGCTGGAAAGTTGTACAGAGGAAAAGGATCTGGGGGTGTTGTTTGATGCTCACCTGAACATGAGCCAGCAGTATGCCCAGGTAGCCAAGAAGGCCAACAGCATCCTGGCTTGTACTGGGAATAGTGTAGCCAGCAGGAGCAGGGAGGTGATTGTCTTCCTGTATTTTGCTCTGGTGAGGCTGCACCTCAAGTGCTGTGTTCAGTTTTGGGGCCCTCACTACAAGACAGGCATGGAGGCCCTGGAGCAAATCCAGAGAAGGGCTACAAAAGGTCTGGTGAAGGGCCTGGAACTCAAGTGGAACTCAAGTGGAACTCAAGTGGAACTCAAGTATAAGGAGCAGCTCAGGGAACTGGGGTTGTTTAGTCTGGAGAAGAGGAGGCTGAAGGGAGACCTTCTTGCTCTCTACAACTACTTGAAAGGAAGTTGTGGGGAACTGGGGATTGGCCTCTTCTCACAGATAAATAGTGACAGGACAAGAGGGAATGGCCTCAAGTTGTACCAGGGGAGGTTCAGGTCAGAAATTAGGAGACATTTCTTCTCAGAAAGTGTAGTTAGGCATTAAAACATGTTACCCAGGGAGGTGGTGGAGTCACCATCCTTGGGGGTGTTTAAGGAAAGGCTAGACGTGGCGCTTAGGGACCAGGTTTAGTGAGTGATATTGGTGGTAGGTGTATGGTTGGACCAGATGATCTTGGAGATCTTTTCCAACCTTAATGATTCTATGATTCTATGAATAACAAGCCCATAAGGAAATAAGATCTCTGGAATACAGTTAATCAGACATACCCTAATGAAGTTTCTTTCTCTGCTTTCATGTCTGTATAATATGTTTTTGATATTAATGAAAAGTATTAATTAGGTCATTAGACTGAGAAGTAATTAGAAAGTTGAAAAATTAATACTGTGAATAGGAAAGCACTTCTGTAAACTCATTTTATTGTGTGAAAGATTGTTATAAGAAAAATAGCAGTAGGATTCAAAAATAAGGATTCTTTTTCATTTCAACCTCAAGTAATACAAGTATTTTCATATTTTTGTGCTCAAGAAATGCTATCTATGATTTGGGACTGCCAGAATGTCTGCCTCTAGTCATCACTAAGCTTCAACTTCACTCTGAAGAGAAAGTGTTACTTAAAATTAGATTTGAAGTATGGCACCATTCATACAAATGTGTGACTGTTGTACGTCCTGTTTTTCTGAATATCTTATGCCTAATCCATAACCACAAACTGACTGCATTCTTCTATGGCTGTCCCTCACCATCTGAGGAAATATTTGCAGTTTTACTATATAACGTCAAGTCATAGATATGCAATCATACTCAAAATGTGCCTATCATAAGACAGCTCTTACCTCGTGAAAATTGATATTACAGAAAATCTTTGCTTACAAGACAAATATGTCTTTATTTATTTATTTATTTATTTATTAAGAATGTGTTTTGGAAATGTGATCATAACTTAGTTTTGCTTCTGGAGTAGGCTCTTAAGGCCAATAAGGGACTATATATTCCAGGAAAGTGCAAAATGTAATTTTTTTCCTATGAGGTAGCTAGGAATATTTTTAAGAGGGAGGACTATATGTCATATTGAAATATGAAATATCATTGCAATATACCAGCTAATTTGACAAGTTACATTTCTTTTGTTGTGCATGAAGATGAATGGAGGAATCACTACCACCCTGAAAAATGTTTTCCCAAACAAACTTCACAAGATTTCCTGGAAGAGATTTGTAGATGCTTGGACCTAATCCTAGACTGTTTTCTTCAAAAGCATTTCTACTGCTCTGTGCCATGTTAGTAGGCTCTTTCAGCAGGGAATACTTCACCTTGGAAGAAGGGATATTGCATTACAGACACCAAGGAAAGCAAAAAATACAAAGAATTGCAGAGAGAGGAAGAAAGAGACTGGGGGGGGGAGGGTGGGAGGGGGCTGGTGGATAAGAAATTGTTTATTCTCTCCTTGAAGGAGAGAGTTTGATGGACTGCACGGCTTGATTGCCTAGAGACATCAAAGCTGTGCAAAGTGGGTATAACTTCTGTTGTTGTCTAAGATATCACATCAGGTGTTGGCTTGCCATGAATATCTACATATGCTTCACATCAGCACCTACCTGTAAAAAAAGTATCTTTCTGCAAGGGACATGTAACAACTGAGAGGCTTGCATGATTCACATCTTTGATTCCACATCTAGCTTAACGACAGGAGAAAATCTGAATTTTTGTGTTTCTCATGAGGTGTCATGCCCTGTCCCTGTCAATTCTTTGTTAGTTCTCACCTTTCTTCATGCCAGATCCTCTGACTTGATTGCATGCTGAAAACTTCTTCTCTTTCTCTTTTTTTTTTTCATTTTTTTCTCTTTCTTTTTCTTTCTTTCTTTCTTTCTTTCTTTCTTTCTTTCTTT
>CM021697.1:126780527-126855298 GCA_011074415.1 Stictonetta naevosa
TTCTTTCTTTCTTTCTTTCTTTCTTTCTTTCTTTCTTTCTTTCTTTCATGTTCTTTCTCTTCAGCCAAGTTACTAGGCTATTTTGTAATATGAAATGGAGACAAAGCATGGTATTTTGGCCTGCATCACCATCTCATGCAGTCCAGTCCAACAAGAAAGTAAAAGTCTCAGTGTGTGGACTGGCTGAAGGCAAATGGGGTCCTTTTGCCAGCATCAAGTCTGCCTTGAATTCTCAGAAATATATATATATATATATATAAAGGAACAGAAATTGTTAAATCCCTAATTCAGGAAGGAAGGCTGCATGTAGAAGAATGGTAGATCTAAGGATCTAACAAGACTGTGGGATTACCACCAAGGTAGAGTAATTGCTTCAAAGTGCTGTAGTAACAAGCACTACAGAAAATCATTGTTTTGCATTGTAGCTGATTTGGGTGTCCTTGGAAATAACAAGAGCAAGAAATTACAAAACAAGGTGTTTGAAATTATGACGGTAAGAGTTACACCTCAAGCTTAACTAAGACAGAACAAAAGGCAATTTCTGAATGCAAGAGGTCTTTCTGCAGGCTGGTGCTAAAGACTCATGTCCCAAAACATGGTAGTATTACAGAATTTTTTGGTTATTGATTAGTAAACATAAGGTTTAAAAACTAACCAAGTTTTCCCAAAGTTGCCTTTCAATACCACTGTTCTAGGTACTGATTATAATAAATTAATATCTAGGAGTAATAAGCTATTTCTTACAAAAAAAATTACATCCACAACTGCCTTTGTGCATTTATCATCTGAGACTAGGGTGAAGAATGCACTACTAATAGAGAACATGTGGTTGGGGTCCACTATAGGCAGCTTTACAAAGGGGAGCCTGTTGATGAGGTCTTGTTTCAGCTACAAGATTCTCATCCTGGTTAAGGATTCCAGCCACCAGTATGTCTGCTGGAAAAGCAACACAGCAAGCTGTAAGCAATCCAGGAAACTCTTGGAGTATGTCAAGGATAACTTCCTCGTCCAGGTATTAGACAAGGCAAACAGAGGAGAAACATTACAAGACCTGGTGCTCACCAATGCAGATGAACTCATTTAAAACATTAAGACTGCAGGCGGACTACGTTACAGTGACCACATCCTAGATGAGTTCATGAACAAACAGAATATGGACCTAGCAAAAATCAAATTCAGAACCATGAAGTTTAGAAGAGTGAACTTTCAGCTCTTAAAAAAAAAAAAATAGTGGTTAAGATCCCATGGGAACCTGTCCTTAGGGACAGAGGAACAGATCAGAGCTGGCAACACTTTAAGGACACTTTCCTTAGAGTACAAGAGCTTTCCATCCCCATGTGTAAGAGTTCAAGCAGGGAAAGCAGGAACTCAACACGGCTGAGCATGGACCTGCCAGTCAAACTGAGGTGTAAGAAGGAAATGCACAGGCTGTGGAAGCAGGGACATGTGGCTTGGGAAGAGTACAGGGATGCTGTTCGGATGTGCAGGGACGAGATCAGGAAAGCCAAGGCACAAGTGGAACTGAGCTTGGCAAGAGATGCAAAGAATAACAAGAAGAGAATCTATAGGTACATTGGCCAGAAAAGAAAGGACAAGGAGAGTGTATCCCCCCTCTGATAATAGGGAAGGGAGAGCTGGTAACAGCAGACATGGAGAAGGCTGAGGTACTCTGCAATTTCTTTGCCTCAGTCTTCACTGCCAGTCAGGCTCCCCACTTCTCTCAAGTCCCTGAACCTGTAGGCAGTGTCTGGGGGAGCAGAGTCCCTCCCACTGTAAGCAAAGAGCAGGTTCGAGACCATCTGATGAAAATGAACAGCCAAAAGCCTATGGGGCCTGATGACATGCATCCTAGGGTCCTGAGGGAATTGGCTGATGCAGTTGCCACACCTCCCTCCATATTTGAAAAGTCTTGGCAGTCACGTGAAGACCCTGGTGACTGGAAAAAAGAGTGACTCCCATCACTCCCATTCTTAAAAAGGGTAGAAAAGAAGACCTGGGGAACTAAAGATGAGTGAGCCTCACCTCTTTGCCTAGTAAGATCATGGAACAGATACTCCTGCAAGCAATGTCAAGGCACGTGGAAGACGAAGACGAGATCCGAGACAGACAGCATGGCTTCACCAAGGGCAAATCATGCCTGACCAATCTCGTGGCTTTCTATGGTAGAGTGACTGCATCGGTTGACAAGGGAAGACCAAACAATGTCATTAACCTGGATGTCCGTAAGGCCTTTGACATAGTCCAACATGATGTCCCGATCTCTAAATTGGAGAGATATGGATTTGAAGGGTGGAGTATTAAGAGGATAAAGAATTGGCTGGAGGGCCACACCCAGAGAGCTGTGCTCAATGGCTCTATGTCCGGGTGGAAGTTGGTGATGAATGGTGTTCCTCAGGGCCCATCCTGGGACCAGTGCTCTTTAATGTCTTTAACAATGGCATAGATGATGGGATTGGGTGCACCCTCAGCAAGTTTGTGGACAACATCAAGCTGAGTGGTGCGGATGATACCAAAGAAGGAAGAGATGCCATTCAAAGGGACCTGGACAGGGTGGAGAAGTGGGCTGGCTCATGTGAACCTAATGAGGTTCAAGAAGTCGCAAGTGCAAAGTGCTTCACCTGGGTTGACGCAATCCCAGACATGAGGACAGACTGGGAGAAGAACTCCTTGAGAGCAGCCCTGCAGAGAAGGACTTGGCAGTTCTGTTGGACAAAAGGCTCGACATGAGCCAGCAGTGTGTACTTGCAGCCCAGAAGGCCAACTGCATCCTGGGCTGCATCAAACAAGGTGTGGTCAGCAGGTTGAGGGAGGTGAGTGTTCCTCTCTACTCTGGCCACATGAATCCCTTCTTAATCCAGGTCTGCAGGCCCAGAACAAGATAGATGTGGACCTGTTACGGTGCGTTCAGAGGACAGCCATGAAGATGATCAGAGGGCTGGAGCACCTTTCCTACAAAGAGAGACTGAGTGCTGAGGATGATCAGACTGTAGAAGAAAAGGCTCTGAGGATACCTCTTTGTTGCCTTTTGGGTATTAGAGGAAAGATGGAGAATGACTTTTTACATTGGCAGATATTGATATGACATGGGGAAATGGTTTTAAACTAGTGGAGGTGAGATTTAGAATAGATGTTAGGAGGAAATCCTTCACTCAGAGAGTGGTGAGGCATTGGAAGAGGTTGCCCAGAGAAGCTGTGGATACCCCATCTATGGAGGTGTTGCAGGTCAGGTTGAATGGATCTTTGAACAACCTGATCTAGTGGAAGGTGTCCTTGCCCATGACAGTGGGGCTTGAGCTAGATGATCTTTAAGGGTCCCTTCCAACCCAAGCCATTTTATGATTCTATGATTATGATTCTATGATATTTGGCTCTATATCAAATAATCAGACATTTTGTAGCTAACCAAGGACATTATGATTTTCTAATGTGAGCTTTCAGATTCCTCATGCATTCAGTAATATAGGAAATAATTCGTAACTGTCGAGCCAATCATTTTTCCTGATCTGTATGTCTTTTAAATAGATGTCATCCTAGCTACTAGAATTTGAGGAAACTATTATGTAACTTACATTTGTAAGCAAACACTCTGTTGTTAACAGAATGGTTATTTTCTATCTTCATTTTATTGTACTATTTTTGATATGCCTTTGTCCGCTTTCTGTTACAGAAGGGGAAGAGGTGTTCTGCAGGCCTTCAAAATGATAAAAAATGGCTATACTTCAGGAAAACATTACTTCAATTTATACTGTTGTATTTCATCATCATTGTCCAGAAAATTCTATGTTATGGTTCTTGTAACCTCTCCATGAACAAAGAAATAATTATCTTAGTCCCATAATGCTTGTAAATAGCTTCAAATTGTGGTAAATGTGGAAAATTTACTTTAAGCCAAAACTTTAAGTATGAATTCTTGAGATTCAACCTGAATGCCAGAGGTCTGACCTTTAACACTTCCTAGGCCAAAAGGGAAACTATAACAAATATCTGTCAAGAGGTGATGACTCTTCTCTCTGTCATCTTAAGAAACTTAGCAGTATCTGTGCCCTTCCAAGCATAAGCATTATTACAACAACAACAAGTGATGTCCAGATGAAGCAAGCAAATCTTTAACTAATTAAGAATTAAGCTGTTTCATATTGCTCCTTATTTGGTTAGCTTTCATTTGGTGAATGAAGAGATCTTTCTCCTTCCTCAATTTTCTCATTTTGGAAATGGTACCTCAGAAATAGTCACAGAAAGCTACTTTGATCATCATAAAATTTACAAACATGAGACTTACCAGTTGTTCTTTTAAGTATAAAAAATACATCTGCTTTCAGTCTAGAGGGCTATTAAAGGAATATAGATGACTAAGTGAAGAGGCACTTACACACAGAAGTGCAGCCTTGCCTGAACAAACTGTTGAGGAAATCTGTAAGAAAGCTCCACAATTGGCTTAAAAACATGTGGAAACTAAGTGAATTAAGAAATTTGTATGACTTATGTGCACATCTGAAATAGATAATGTCACTATATTAGTGTGGATAATCTATTTTCCTTCTTGTGGGGGTTACATGAAGCTAGAGAGTAGTCTGCCACGTTTTGGTTTTCTTTTCTTTCTTTTTTTTTTTTATTTCCTAGAACAGAGTCAAAGAGAAGTAAAAACAAATAATTTGTTTGTTTGTTTCTCTCTACAATGCTACACAAAGGGCTACTAAAAGTGCTGAAACATTAATGCAGGAAAAATATAATAAATTCTAATAGCCTTCCATTCAGAGAACACACATGAACACAATGATTAGTGCAATGTAGAAAAATTATCATAAAATGCGGAATATCAGGAACATGATGTCAAATATTTGCTTTAAGACTACAAAGAAACAGACAGTAAATCAATATCATTTATAAGCAGCTTGGTGACAAATCCTGGAAATAAAATGATCTCTCTTCAGCTAAGTCTCTAATCTATGATTATTGTATCTTCAAAGTAAGTCTTCCATTTTTCCTGGGCATAACTAGGTGCAAGAAAAATTGCAGAGAAGACTGACTCGATTTTGAATGACTAACAGTCTGTTATCATAAATCACATTGCATTGTAAGTCATTATAATTTGACTGCTATTGGGAGAAGGGAATTAAGACCAAAAAAAAAAAAAAAAGGATTTTTTTAGGAGTGAAAGTGATTAAAATAGCAAAATAAACTGAAATTGCATGGCACTACTGACAGTTACCACTATAGCTACAGTACTATAGTACTTTTAGAGCTTGGATAGCCTCTTGCTTTTTGCTTTTTAGTGGTTAGTGAATCCATCTAATAATCTTTTCCTCCAAGTTACAGCTTTCAAGTCTGGTCATCTTCCCTTTTTGCTGACAGTTGTAGCTTTTTTTGTCAGCTTCTAAGGAGAAAGATTTTCCATAAGTGAGAAGCAAAGAGAATGGTCCATATAGTATTGACAAACCAATCAAATGTGTAACAGGCCATTTGATCGTCATATTCTGCTTGTATACATAATCATATGTACATGTTTTGGTATCTCAGGAGCTCAGTTCAATAATTACCAATGTTTTTCTTTATTGGAGTCCATCCTGCATCTGTAATGTAAAAGTTACATTAACTGCTTTGCACTCAGAGATTATAAATCTGTAAAATCCTACAACATATTCATAATGTTAACAGACTAATTAGAATCACCAGATTAGTGAAGATGTTTGAAATACTGTTAAATACTGTTAATGGATTATTTGCTAACTCTTTTTCTATATTACAGAAACTATGATTTTGTATTTACTTTCCATGTTAACAGCATCATCTCAATCCTCTTTATCAATAACAGTAAGTGCCATACTGGAAAGTGTCCTTGAGAATATAATTTAAATCTTCCTTCTAATGTGGCTTCAAAAACAATTGAGAAAAAAAAAAAAAAAAAAAAAAAAACATTAGTGTTTTCAAAGCAAATACATTGCCACTTTGTGAAAAAGAAAGAAAGAGTCCATACTTGACAGTCAAATATCCTAAAATGTTATTGGACGAGTTGGTTACAAAAAAAAAAAAAAAAAAAAAAAAAAAGTCTTTTTCCAGTGTTCATTGCTCCTTTTCTTTGTATTGCAGTGCCCCCCGCAGGTGTAAAAGAGCCTCTGTTTCTCCATACCGTTTTCTTTAGCTCTTGGAGTGGAACATTTCATCAGAGAATGACAGGACTTCTGAAAACCCTGCTAATTGCAAAGCTTCGTTTGAATCACAGAAGAGCTAGAAAACAGAAGAAAGAGGAGAAATAAAGTTCATCTATGCTGTAGTGAAAAATTTTGTCCTAGCCTAAATTCTGGAGGTCTTAAAGGTTTTAAACTGGAGGGGAATATGATCTGCATGTTGATACTGTTTTTCTTAAATGAACAGAAGAGAAAAAGTACATGAAGTGTCTGAGGATAATATGTGTTGTGAACTACCTATCCCCATTCAGTACAATATCACCAATGGAGTTTGGAGTTTTGTCCAAGTGTTTGGACAATGTTCTCAGACACATGATCTGACTTGTTCTTTTATTTAATGTGGTCCTTTGAGGATGCAGGAGTTGGACTTGATGACCCTGTGAGTCTCTTCCAACTCAGTTATTCTATGATTCTATAATGTAGGTAAAGCAGGAACCTTAATCACTGACTTTATGTGATTACCATTATATTTCATTACATATTTTGACAAGTAATGTATGTAACCTCTTTGGTAGGATTGAGATAGGGAGCTATAAGGCAGATGACTGAAAAGGCTGAGGAGGTGATGTGGACCATGGAAACCCAAATGAGGTCTTGAAGTCATTCAACAGCAGCTGTGCTGCCACGATTAGAGTGATTACTGGTCTATCCTAAATTGCATTGTTCAAAGTAGGTAAACTGTAGGAAAGTAGGCAAATTTGTGGAAATTGTTCACAAACTAGTATCTTCGTTATGGCAGCATGCCAAAAAAGGAGACAAAGCAAGGAGAATTCATGGGTTTTGGTAAGTAACATTTGATTGTTAGTTGTATCATGTTTCCTACTTTGTTAAACTCTGGAAGGGTGCTAAGCAGATGCTTCATAAAATAATTACAACACAATCATGCCACAAATTGCACAGCTCAGGTAGGAAGGGGTGGATACAGTGATTTTGACGTTTTTGTGGAATGTAGCCTCAACATAGAGATACAAGCGAATCCACAGTACAAATTCATAAAGAGTCTTCCATCTCAGTCTGTAGGCATGGTTCTTTGTGCACACCTGTACCACAAGCTTGAAATATGATGGCTACAACTACTAAATTAATGCCTTTATGCTGTTGGCTGCACATGAAAATGCTTCTATATAGTCACTAAATAAAATAGGCACTGTTAAGAGAATGGTAATTCAGCTGCAGCTAAAGCTCTCTGTATATTATAGATTACAAAAATGAATAAGCAATGTTCCAAAATACTTTTGTATTTACAAGTACTCTGTGCTAACTTTAAATTGACTAGGTCTTCAGTGGACTTTGAAAGAGTTGAAGAGTGTATTCTAGCTCTAAGGCTTTCATTGAAAACTTTTTCCTTCAATTATATAAATAGTCCCAGTTTACTAATTAGTAGTGGCTGATCAAGATGGCAATTTTTTTAATTATTATTATTATTATTATTTTTTCCCAATAGACATATATTCCAGGTTTTGGAATTGATAATATATTCATAAAATTAGACCACAGAAATTTGATTAAGGAAATGTCACTAAGTAGATTTAACTCAACCTCAGATTTAGAGATCTAAGCTTATGAAGTGAGGGTTTACAGTGAAGTAATGGTGGTAAATATATCTACTGAGATACAGATACACATAAATGTATACATATATACATACATGCACATATATATGGACCTGTCCTTCAGTTCTGAACTATATAATAACTGCACTAGGCTTTATCTCTATCTGGAAAATTAAAATCTCCAAGTGGAATTTGATTCTTTCTAATCCTGCTGACAATGACAGATTCACTCAGGATGTATACTGTGGAAATAGAAGAGTATAGTTAAACTCTTTCAGTTTAAAACCATTCCCACTCATCATATCATCATCTGATTGAGAAAATAATCACTCTCCATCTTTTTTAACAGCCCCAGCTCTCTCAGCCTTTCTTCCTGGGAGAGGTGCTCCAGCCCCTTGATCATCTTCATGGCCCTCCTCTGCACCTCCTCTAGCAGATCAACATCCTTCTTGTGCTGGGAGCCCCAGACCTGGACACAATACTCCAAGCGGGGCCTCACAAGGGCAGAGCAGATGGCCTCACCCTCCTGGCCACTCTTCTTTTCATGCAGCCCAGGATGCAGCTGGTCTTCTGAGCTGCAAGTGTGCACTGCTGGCTCATGTCGAGCTTTTTGTCCACCAGCTTCTAGTTTACTTAAGGACTCTTACACAAGAATACAAAACCACATAAAATATATATAAAAGTAAACAAAAAAATAAATTAATAGAATGAAAGGTAAAGGCTGATCTATTAACCTTTCTGTTCAGTGATGAAGAGAGACATGAGATTAGCAAGCAAAAGTTATTATTTTAATTATTTTTTCATGATTCATGTCATTAAATTTGATTCTTCTTACTGATCAGTAAGGCCTACCCTTGGTCAGATGTGTATAGTGATAAGTATCTGGAAGGAAAGTGTTGATCAAGACTCCCTCTGCAGTGAGTGGGAAAGGAAAGTAAGACAGGACACAGCAACCAATCCTGTGACAGACACCTAAAAGGGCAATGGCATTGATTATCACCTGCAGATGTCACCTGGAGATGTCCACCTTCCCCTACCTCCCAAAGTAATCCAGAAGGATATATCATAAATAAAAAGCAAATGCTATGTTTATTCAGTGAAAGTTTTAAGAAATAAAAATGGATTAGTGCACTGTTCTCACACAGTGATATACAGTAAATATTCAGAGACTTAAGTGCTAAAAAAAAAAAAAAAAAAAAGAGGAAAATTGCTGAATAATCAGAACTAATGGATATACAATGAATCACACTGGGTTCATACGTGATCCATAACACCATGAGGACAATGACAATCTATACACAAAACAGTTAATATTGAAATGACAGCAGACATACACTTTTGCTTAGGGAATTGCTCATAGAAAAATTGAAAAGGAGGTATTAAACTGAAAATTCTTAACCCATAGAAATAAACTGCAATATTATTTATTTAAATAGTTTTAAAGGAATCATACATTGCAAATGCTTGTGATCAGGAATATGCAGCAATTTTAATCTGTGTCTCTGGAATAGGAAATAGCCATTAATGAAAAGTAGTAGTAGTAGTAGTAGTAGTATATTATTATTATTATTATTATTATTATGGCTGGCCAGATGTGCCAAAACAAGACAGCTTGTGGAAATGAGAGACCAAGGAGGTAGGAAGGAGAACAGAAAGATTGACTTGGCTTTCAAGAGCAGTACAGATCTCCACAGGTTTTAAGGAAACCTCCAACTATAGGCTTCAGGTTGCAGGGAACTAGATTCAGAGTAAGAAGTCTCTCCCAGTTATGTATATTACTGAAAGTACTTAGAATCTGAAGATATATACCTAACAACTTATTAGAAAATAAAATAAAATAAAATAAAATAAAATAAAATAAAATAAAATAAAATAAATAATGAAAAAAAGGTTGAGAACAAAATCATAATGAATCTACCCTAGATTAATATCCTTCTATAATCAGCTAATAAAAATGGACCAGAGGCTATGTTTGAGTTCAGCAACTACACATTATTAACCACAGCACTAATATTTTGTCATAATACTGGAAGTCTTTGAAATTAAATCCTTCAAGGTACATGTGGGTGAAAGTGAATAGCCTTCCCTGTGCCTCACTGACAATATCCAGCTTAATTATTGCCTGACATTATAACCACTTTCAGATCATAAACACTTTCTTAAAGTTCAAAATTTATAAATTAAACTTCAGCATAATTTGGTTGTATTTAGTTTTCAAAAGATTGTGACTGTGTTTCTTAAAATACTGAAGCAAACAAAAGTAGTGACTTTTACTTTCATATGCTTGACTCATGGAGATGTGCTTCTCTACTAGTGCATAAAAATACAACCCATATTTTCCTTTTCAGAGACTATATTCATATCTTAGGCTAACCTCTGCTTCTCGTCCAGTAAACACATATGACATCAACGATGACATTTAATGCTCAGAGATGGGAGGGTAAGGTGAAACAGCAAAGGTATCTAATATATTACCCACGACAAGTTCTGTAAAGTTCTAATGCTTTTTCTGAAAGTCATTATTAAAAGTTTTATTTGAATAAGGTGTATGTACTGTTTACTTGCATATGAACAGCTCAAAGGTTGTGTTGAGAGAAAAAAAAAAAAAGACATCTACAGTTCTGAATCATAACACATCTAAGGAGAAAAAAAAAAAAAAAAAGAAAAATAAAAAAAAAAAGCAGCACTTGGTGTTCTCCTTCTCACAGATCTTCCAGGAGAAAACACCAATATTTTTCTGGATTCAGCCCGAAGGCATCTATCTGTCCTTTCAGACTGAAAGTACTGAAAATTAATCAAACATTTAAAAAGGTGTTTCATTCTAGCTTCAGTAATACTGAACATTGAGATTTGGTAGCTCAAAGATACTAATTGGAGTAAGCAGGACTCTTGCTCTAGAACACTGGAATTTTGGACTGAGTTACTTTCTTAAGAGCTAGAAATCTAGTTCCATAATGTCCTTTGCTTGGTTTAATTTAAAATTTGATCTATTTTTTATTCAAAACACTAAAAGAAAGGAAACTGGAACTTCAATAAAGGTTATATAGAGGTACAGCTTTTCAGAGCATGCAGAGAGAAAGCCCTAAAGTCCTATTTTTTAAATAAAACAGCTACTACAGTCTAAGATCTAAGCTAGTACAGTCTTAGAAGTGTGCCATACACTAATCAGTATCTGACACCAAAAACTGAAATACCTGCTATTATTTCCGGTGTTGGGTGGCATTCTTACTAAGGGGGTAATTTTTTCTTATTAAATGTTCGGAACTGAATCCAAATTCTGTTTTGCTTCATATATATATATATATAATCTTATTTATTTATTTTTGTCTTGCAAAATGTACAGTGTCATTACAGTTTTCCAGTTCTAAATCATAGAAATTAGGCAGGCAGAGATCAGTTGTACAGAAAAGGGAAATATAATGGGAGGTATGCCAATCTGAAGTCAAATGCATTTATCCTGATAATATTATGACTCAGACTGAACTATTTCAGCGGAGGGCTAAAGTTATAGAAATTTTCCTGGTTTGAGGATATTTGCACTTCACAATCTGAGCCATGCATATGCAAATTTCTTCATCTTGCACAACTCATAATTACAAGGTAATAATTATTTCCCCTTGGATTCATCTTATTTGAAAGCATAAAAATCCAGAAACTAACAAAATATTATCTGTCAATCTTAATTTAAAATTCAATAAATCAGACTCTAAAGAATGAGATGCAAAATTATTTTGTAGTAAAAATGCCTGAAGCAAAAAGTACTAAAATTAGTTTTATTAAAAAAAAAAAAAAAAGTAATATACAAGAAGATTATTTCTGCCCTATGTCATTACAACATTAGATTTTTGCAGAATTAACTTGAAGCATTTGTAGCACAAGGTCTAAATGGTCACATCGTGGATTTACAGCACATTACTGTCTGACAGCTTACCCTCCAAAATCTCCCAATCACGTGTATTATCTGAACATGGACTGTCATAATTAAAGATTCCCTCAGTTAAAAAGCTAATTGAAACAGAAATATGGACCAAGACAACTATGGAATTGTAAACAAACAGAAACTGAAAATTTAATTAGAGTTTCATCTTACTACTAACAAAACAGTCAGTGTATTCACTGATTTAAACAGAGTGTCATCATAGTCTTTGACCATGAAGATCCCACCCAGGTTGTAAACAGTAGAAGTGTTGCCTTCGTTTCTTCTGCAACATCAGAAGGAATGGGGTTACATCAGGCAGGTGACCAGCCTCTAGTGGGGTTCCATAGGGCTCCATTTTAGGGCCAGTTCTCTTCAATGTTTTCATAAATTACTTGGATGCAAGACTTGAATGCATACCAAGTTTCCAGATGATACTATATTAGGGGGAGCTGTTGACTCCCTCAAACATAGAAGGGAGCCTTGCAGAGAAATCATGACAAATTAAGAGGGCTGGACAATCACCAAACACATGAAATTTAACAAGAGCAAGTGCTGGATTTTGCACTTGGGATGGGGCAACCCTACATATCCAGACTGGGGAACAAGAGGCTGGAGAGCAGTCCCAGAGAAAGGGATCTGGGGGTTCTGGTTGAGCAAATTGAACATAAGCCAGCAGCGTGCCCTGGCAGCCAAAAGGGCCAGCCATACCCTGGAGTGCATCAGACATGGCATTGCTATCTGGTCAAGGGAAGGGATTGTCCTGCTTTGCTCTGGTGCGGTCTCACCTTGAGTAGCGTGTGCAGTTTTGGGTGCCACGATATAAGAAGGACATGAAACTATTAGAGAGCATCCAAAGGAGGACAACAAAGATGGTGAAGGTCTAGAGGGCAAGGAAGACATACAAGGAGTGGCTGAGGCCCCTTGGTTTGTTCGGCCCAGAGCAGAGCAGACTGAGGGGATGCCTCATGGCAGCCTGCAGCTCCCTTATGAGGGGAATGGAAGGGCAGGCACTGACTTCTTCTCTCTGGTGACAGTGACAGGACCTGAGGTAATGGCACGGAGCTATGTCAGGAGAGAGTCAGGCTGTGTGTTAGGAAAAGGTTCTTCAGTGAGAGGATGGTCAGGCACTGCAACAGGATCCCCAGGGAAGTGGTCGCAGCACTGAGCCTGGCAGAGCTCAAGAAGCATTTGGACAATGTTTCTCAGACATAGAGTCTGATTTTTGGGTGGTCCTGCGAGGAGCCAGCAGTTAGACTACATGATCCTTGGGGATCCCTTCTAACTGGGGGTACTCTATGATTCTAACCTTGTGCTTCAGTGAGGATGCAAGGGCAAAGAATTATTTTTTCCCTCTCGTTCTTTAAAGTCAACTAGCACTCCTGAAAGCATTGAACCCAATTAAATGTAACTGAGAATGTTTTGAAGCTTACACATTCATGCAAAAGTTCAAAGACTGACCAATGTATATAATTTCAAAGTTACAGTTTTATTATTTATAAAGAACTTTGGAACTTTAATAGAACTTTAAACTGCTCAAGGAAAAGAATGCTTCAAAAATTCTTCAATATGCATTTAAAGGCTGTGTACCTATTAAAATATCATAAAATGTACTATTCCCTGACAGCTGTGTTGATTGATCAAGAGAAAATAAAAATACAACTCCATTCTTCCTTAGATCCTATGAATACCCATGCAGCCAGATAGAAGCACAAATAGTCTGTCTTCCAAATTCAGGAGCTTTGTATTCACCTATTCTCCAAATGAAAGAGACATGTAAGCCAAGTTTCTTTTAAAAACACGTAAAAATACATTCTTTTGGTCACATCCTCTAGCCACCATGTATAAGATATTCATGAAGGGTTCTAACTCTGAGCTGTCATTACTTTTCCTGTATATTCTGTAAGCATCTTTGCCTACAAATTGTATTTCTCACAAGGATCATGATTATGAAGACTTTCATGTATTTTAAAACTAACAGGAATTATTTTGTTTACTATACAATAGTGACAGAAGAGAGTTTGTGTTTGTTTTGTCACTTACACTTCCAGCAAGGAGAAATGTTATCCAGTAAGGACAAAGACAAAGTTTGAAATGAAATATTTCTACTACATAAGAGTTACTCTCATGTTTCTTTAACTATATGAACTTTTATGAGATGCTTTCAATAGTTCATGCTCAAATTATTCATAAAACACTTGTCATCATCCATCTCTAATGATTATTCCAGAAACATATTTGCACATTTGACTTGGTATTATTGCTCCAGTTCAACAAGTTCTCAGAGATATCTATTCACTGTCTTGTAAATTACAAAAGAATGAATTTTAAATGGATTTTTTTTTACTAATTACTAACTTTACTGAATATTTAGGGATTTTTTGTTATGATCAAAACTAATAAGAAATACCATAAAATACAATTCCTGAAATCATATTCAATTCTGGAAGGTTAATACAAAATATTAATATTTTATAATAATATTATCAAAGACAGAAACATAAAAAGAATGAGTGCCAGCAACTCAGAGAAAAACCACAATATTGAGACACATTCAGACACCATGCTCTGCCAACACTGATGCACTACACATTGATGCCAAAAGTCATCATGGACCATTTTACAGCATTTAAGACTTGTCATGAAATAGCAAATTATATAATTATATTGATGGTGCTGCGATATTTTTCAAGGGTGTTTTTAAGGAAAGACATCTTTTTTTGTTCACATATCACCTGTAAGGTAAGGTACACCTATGAATGAAGGCACTCTGAAATTATTTATTTTTGTTCCAAAAGTGCTCTGGTCTCCCACAGGCTTCCCAGCAACAACAGCTCCCTGCCAGGGTGGGAGAATGGCTTGGTCTGAGACATGCAGACTCCTTGCTTGGACGCAGACCTCCTTGCTAATGCTTCGGACTCCTGGGAACCAGGGTCAGGAAATCACTATTTGACATCTGATTCTGCTGCTTGCTGCCATGCATAACAGGGATTGAGAGACACCACACTTCCCCTCCTCTGCAGTGGAAAACCCTGTAAGGTTGCTTATGCAAGTAGTTTGTGCAAGGGCTCTGAGGCTACGCAGCAAGAGAATATAATCAGGCATTATTGCCATACAAAGACACCATGATTTTTCAACAAATTGTTTTTAGCTATAGAAGTAAAACCATTCAAATGAAAAAATATTTAAAAATTCTCAGGTCTGGGATGGCATTTCTGGCAGAAGAACAAGGCCTCTCCTCAGAGTGTCTTCATGGTCTTCCTTCTAAGCCCAGTTCTGCCACATCTGGAACAGATTTCACCTCAGATGAGCTTTTCACCACTTAGTTACTTCAGGATAGGTATATTTCCAGACTTTCTACTGAAGCTAAGCCATTTAAATGCCTACAGAATGTAATCCATGTATCAAGAAAAAAAAAAAAAAAAAAAAGTCAGATATGCGAAATAAGATGACCAAACGGGAATTTTTATGTCTAGAACTCACACCTTGAAAATAAAAATAGTAGCACTGAAAACATAAGTTAACTGTTGTAAGCAGAGAGGTTTCTTTTTTTTTTTTTTTTTTTTCTTCACAGAAGTCATATTTAGGCTTTTCAAGAGTTAGATTAGTTAGGCTGTTAGATCTTCATGTTCACTATATGCCACAGAAGTAAGCTTTCTACTTGTTTCAGGATAGCTTACGTTATGCCAAAAACAGTATTACCGAATAACATTTAATCAAAAACTGTGCTTTGGTAGGACAAAAACTTGATCTCCTGGTAGATGATGTTATCAGAATAACCCCAATTTGTTCACATTTACTTCTCCAGAAAGATTCAGTGGATCTGACAGAAAAAGGTTGTTACAGCAGTCAGGTGTAGCAAAGATACTCCAGAAAGTTTTGATTCAATTTTCCATTTTGTTAAGACATTGGATAGTTTGAAGTGAACATTCGTAAACCATTGATATTTCACACCCCCCTCTGTTTGGCTTCAGTTCCTCACGTTGAGGAGCTGGTAACAGTTAGCAGTATTTGTAGTCATGGTGGGAAAATGAAGGGCATATAAAAAACATTCAGGGCATGAATTTCATGCAGGTTGCTCTGAAGGACTGAAATTTTACATCAATTTTTGCCTCTTTTTTTTTTTTTTTTTAACTATTTGCTGCAGTAAAAATAGAGTCATTTAGGTTGTATAAGACACTGAGGTTCATCGAGTGCAACCATCAGCCTGACCTACCAAGCCCCATGTCCCTTAGTGCCCTGTCCACATATAGCTTAAATACCCTGAGGAACTAGGACTCCACCACTTCCCACATTTCACTTGGAACAACATCATACAGCCAGTGAATGCACTGATGCTTTTATATCATACTTATAAAAAAATGACTATTACAAAATCTCCAAGTCATTCAAGAGCATACTTACTATAAACATGCAGTCGTATCAGAATGGTGGTAGAATTCTCAGAAAGGAAAGCCCCTGCAAACTAGTCAGATTTACAGCTTCGCTCTATCTCCAACGTAGAGTAGAAGTTAAATGTGACCTTGATGTACTACGGTAATGTAAAAAGAGCTTGTTAGCAAGAGTTATGCAAATGTTGTTCAACAGCTTTAATGTACTACTGCAAAGTATCATTCCAGTAATTTCTTTTGCTCATTTTACATTGTTAGAAATGATTTTAGACAGTAAAATATATTGACATAAAATATAAAGTGAAAATTGGAGCTGAAGGAGCTGTGGAGATAAAGCAGAACTCAGAAGAGAGAGACTTGATATTTTAAAAAATGTTCTAATACCAAATGTGCCAAAATAGATCCTATGAATACAAATTAAGATCTCGTCTTAAATTTTGCCTTGTCATTTCCTGTGTAAAGAATCTCTCCTCCCTGAAGAGTCTCACCAAGCCCTTTACTATTGGCCTGCTCAACAAATTTTCCCTTACTTTACACTGAACTTGCCACAATTCCTTACAAAGAGGTTACTTTTAGATAAAGAAGAATGTTTCATCATAGCAAATCAACAAATTACTTTCTCCTCACAAACTAGTACTGTCGTGGCCAGAAAATGAGGCATTTAAGTTAAATATTAGTGCTGGTGCAGTTATAGAGTATCAGTAGACAGTATCATATGCTCTTGAGGTATGTTACCTGGTGAAAGAAAGGACAAGTCACTTCAGTCACTAGATGTCATTTGTGAGCATTTTGGGGCTGTGCTGACCCATCGCATACTGCCTGCATGGAAAGAGAATGCTCTATTTTTATAGGAAAGGGAGACAATTGCTCACATGGAGATCAAAAGTGGCCCCAAAAAGCTGAAGTGGTCACTTATGTCTTTACTCAGGGAGTCCATCTTTTTGCTCAATTCTTTTTTGGATTTCTACAATGGATTTCTACTCCTGCTTAAATACAGGAATCAGTCTTACCTGTTCTTTTTACCTTTCTATTCATAGTAACAAGCAAAAAAGCAACAACAAAAACAAAACAAAGAGATAAATGTATTAATATGTTCTGAGAACTTTATTTTAACATCCAAATATTGTTTACTTACACAAACTCAGTTATGACCAGTTTAATAATGAACCACTAGCTACAAAGAATTAATGTGGCTTAACTAATCCACATCATATTCTCACTGTTAGTTTATTTAGGTAAGTTTTATTTACTGTTTCTACATGGACAAAAGTTTAATAAGACTAATATACTGACAGAAAGCATATTATGAAACATATAGCGGTAATTTGCTTAATTAGTCACAGAAATGCAAATGCTTTTAGAAGTAATGCTATTTCTAGAAATGTCACATGCAAAATGTAGTGGATTCATGGGGAATATTTATAAAGAGGTATGATGTAAGCATACTCATAAAGTCCTCCACTTTACATGCCTTCAATTGGTTTAAAGTGAAACATAAAGACAACAAGATAAAATGATAGGAAGGTAAGTCAAAGGGTCAAAAATAGACACCTGGCAAAATAAAATAAAATAAATAGAAAAAGCAGATGGAATAGATGACTTTTGGTAACTGCACGTGCAATCCATTATGCAATACAGGGAAAATGACAAAAGTACAAAGACTTTAAAATATTTTCTAATTACATAAATCCACATATTATTTTTCCAAGGTTAGTATGGAACTGGGAAAGAAATAAGATAAATTCAGAAAGAATCAAGCAAAAATTTCATAACTTATCAATCTGGTAGACTTTAAATATTAGGATCTGTGAAAAATGCAAGATACCTAGCTACCTGGGTATTGAATTGGACCTTGGACAGGAATGGCAGAAGTCTATACATCAATAGTGATGATTATGAGCTGTTACTGTCTGCAAACACCTCTCTTCTCATTCCTCTAATGATTCTCATATTTAATAGAGAAAACAACAAAACACTGACAGAAAGGTTTGCACAGGAAGCAGTATGGAGAAGAACATGGGCATGTCAGCTGTGAAGCTGAACATAGTCATCCATGCAGACTGTGACAAGAGAAAAAAGATGGAGTGCAAAAGTAGACACTAAATAATGTCTAAGGAAATGAAATGAGACAAATTGTACACAGATGGAGTGATTTAACTGAAATGTGCCATTCCCTTTCTATGGTGTCCATTTTTCTGACTCCTTTTTTTCTGTTTAATGGATGACTTCAGGTTTTGCTGTCTGGCTTTCAGACAGTAATTCATCTCACCTCAGAATTACAAATGATGGCAGACTCAGCATTTGGCAGCCAAGTGAGTGTACACTGTTGCCAGGACAGAGGCTCATTACGCCAAACTGAAGCCATTTACTTCTGAAGAAGTTTCTTAGACCTTCATCAATATCAATAAAGAAAAAATAAGCAGTTTTAGAGAGTGATTCAACTAGCATACTTTAAAATTCTAATTTGGGATGAAATGAAGCTCTTTCCAAAAATGCCAGTTTCTCCTCTCTGGCCAGTGAGGCAGCTCAGAATGACTAGCTCAAATATCCATGTCTAGACTAGCCTACGCCTGCTTTCTTTTGATGAATCCCACCCAAGATGTCAAAAGCTGAGAAGCAAAATATAAAAATGTCTGCTTATATGAAAACAAACACACCCAAATTTTCTGTGCCATTTATGAAAGGTATGGACATTTATGAAAGATAACTCAGTATCAAACAATATGCATATATTTGGGCTACTTTTATGTGGGAAATAAAAAAAAAATCATTATTTTGGGAGAATAAAGACCAAGAGCAGTTCTGGATTGCTGAAAAAATATCTTCATTGTCACTTAAGTCATTTTTTTTTCTCAGCTGTAACAAAAGCTAGCAAAAACAATTAAAAAAAATAACAAAAGAAAAACCACTACCCCTGTTCTGACTACTCGTTTCAGAGAATATTAGTACAGTTTGTTCTACAGGGCATAAGACTGCCAGGAAATTTTTAAAGACAATTTGCAATACATGACAAAGATCTGCTTTATGCTTGTAGATTTATAATGATTTCTTACCGGTTTTGTTTCTGTTTTCTGTTCCCTCAGATTAATCACCTTGCAATATTATAGAATCACGGAATGGTTTGGGTAGGAAGAGACCTTAAAGATCATCTAATTCCAACCCCCCTGCCATGGGCAGGAACACTTCCCACCAGACCAGGTTGCTCAAAGCCCCATGCAACCTGGCCTTGAACACCTCCAGGGACAGGGCATCCACAGCTTCTTTGGGCAACAAGGGCTTCACCACTCTCAGAGTAAAGGATTTCTTCTTTATGTTTAATTTAAACTTACCCTTTCTTAGTTTATAAGCAATGTCTCTTGTCCTATCACTACATTCCCTGACAGTCTTTCCTCTAGGCACCATTTAGGTACCAGAAGGCCTCCATAGATCTTTCTCCTCTAGGACAAATAACCCCAGTGCTTTCAGCTTGTCATCATAGCAGAGGTGCTCAAGCCCTCTGAACACATCTTTTTTTATTATTTTTATTTAGGAAAGGTTTGCATTTCAGACTTCTGCTTGACTCCTTGGCCAGATCAAAGGTACTATGAAAGTGGGAACTAGAAAAGGCAAATTACATTTATGTTGACAATACTATCTCTAAAGACAAGACAAAACCAGCAGTGCCATCTACTGTTCAGACTTTAACTACAGAAACTCCTATGATATGATGGGGTAGGAGTATTTTTCCAATTTATAACTAGCTATCCTCCTCTCTTATTACCCAGATAATGAGTGACCTACAGAGTTCTTGCTTTGTATGTTTATTTTCTTAATCCTCAGATGTATTACATATGGAGACACGTGTACCCATGAGTGTATTACAAATTTCTCATTGAGAGCACCACCAGTGAAACAAGCATTAGAGTGAGTCCTGAAGTCACTGCCCTAAAAAGCTGTAAGCATTAAATTCTCCTCTTGTAAAGTTATGACTGTATTCCAACAACATACAACTCCCTAAATTTAGGATACATGCAATTGTTCCAGCCATCTGACAGCTGGTTTGCTAAATCAACCAGCTCACATCTGAAAGAACAGACATTCAGAGGGTGAGACACTTCATCTTAAGATATGGTATGAGCTGATTTAGCTTACTGTGAAGGCAAGTCAATGTTAACTTTGTATTAAAGACATAAATAAATAATTTTAGTGGGGTCAGAATGAATACGACTTAAAAAACAGGAAGTGCCTCTACTCACTACCACTTTTTGAACAGCCTTCTTGACACTTTTGCTATGTGTGACAACAAAAATCAAGGATTAATTTTACAGGCTTACTGCCAGTGAAGGAAAATTTTCTCATCTAGAATGGTCAGTTGTATACCACAAAGGACAAGCAAACTCTTATCTTACTTCCTCCATCAGTGACATGATAATAATCAATATTGAAAATGACTTTTTAATCTTGCAACTAGATGATAATGTAAACACGTAAAGACTCAAACTAAATTCTCAGAGACTGCTGGGAGATGTAAAGTTGCTAAGAGGCTGACTTAGTAGATTGTTTAGGAAGCAAAATCAGATCTAACACATGATTTACATAACGCTAATCTAGATAGATGAGGTGTTTGGAAACTGAGGAAGAACTATCTTCTCTTTGATATTGAAAAGTAACTTGAACATGTCATCTTTGGACTAGATAGCAGCTGTGAGTCAACCCAGGGGAAATTTTACCCCCAGTCTTTCTGTTGGCTGGTGTTACTCAGCTTTAATTAAAAGAATGTTCTAGATAAAACATAGACAGGGGAATAAAAATGAAGTGTACCTTGTCTATTCACCTTCAATAAAGTCAGTTGAAGTGGCAACCAAGTGATAAACTGGGGGCAGAACTTTGAACAGGCAGAAATAAAGATAATGACAAGCTTTAACAGATACAACCACAATAAACTAGTGGTACGTACTCCTCTTAAATATCTTACCTTTTTGTTTAAGGACCCTCAAATCATTCAATGTCGGTTACTCTTCACAATATTTCTGTTTTGTTTAATTGGTTACATCGATCACAGCCTCACTTGCAGCTCACATCAACTACAGACTGGTCAGTGCACAAATTATATCATAAAAGGCTGCTAGGTTATGTTGGGTATGATTAAACTCAATCAAAATCATTCAGGCTTGAACTGAACTTCTGGCAAGGTTCAGCATAGGTAACCAACTATGACATACTACCTACATACTATATTACGTACTACCTTTTTTTCAGAAAGGCTGAGCCTTCAGCATTGAATGATTTCTTTGCTAAAATGAACTCATTATGACAACAGCCTCCCACTGTATGTGTGTATATATATATATATTTCTGATTGTGCCTGAGGGGGTCAAATTAAAGGGCTCTATCTAGTAAGTCTGGCCTATTTACTGAAATGTATTATGTTCACATTGCAAGTTAAGATAGGTTTTGATTTCATAGACTACGAAAAAAGATTTTTTAAACATGTTTAAGGAAAATTTAAAGGCGGCAGGGTAAGGTTTTTCCCCCGTGTACTCAGAATTCTATGATAAAGGCTTATTCACTAGTCAAGGCTTTAGATTTAAAAGATAACCGAGATTTTAGCTTACTAGAATTTATTCAAACTGATGATGCAATGTCTGCCCATCTGAGAGTAATGTTTTTCATCTGCTTAGATACTGCTGAGAAACTTGGGCTCAAATACTGGGAGACAGTGCAATTTATTCAGCTTACAGTCAAAACAATAGCTAGAAACTAGTAGTTAGTAATAGTAGTAATTAGTAATACAATACCAGAGTAATCCCTATTCCAACCTAAGATATCAGCTTCTTTGAGCAGCAGTTAAATCCACTTTCTTCCTCCTTGTCACTTTTTGGTGTTCCAATATTTATATGCCACCTTTTCCTCCTCACACTTTTGGATGATATGTGGTACAGTTTTTAGGAACTTTTAACTTTAAACATCTTTATTTACTTTCTCTAGAATTAAACTCTTTGTTTGCTATGACAAACCCAACAATTAATGCAAGTTGTACCTGTTCTATAAAATTCAAGCCCACTCTTAAACATGGACTATTCCTTAACTGTTGCCTTTGTTAGAAAATGGCAACATTACTAAAGTTCACTAGCAAAGATGTAGTCCCAGTTTTGTTTCCCACAGACTTGAAAAGACAGGACAGGAACAGGAAAAAGAAATAATTGAAAAAAAAAAAAACCTGCACTCTCTGCTCTGAGAAATGATCTTCCCACATAATGCCCCTAACTCCCCTTCTCCAGAAAAATTATTTATAGTCACTGTTTTTGTTCTTATTGTTTAATTCTTGTAAGCAGTTACAGAAAATTTTTTTTTTTTTTTGGAAGTACACCTGAGAATGATTTCAGTCAGCACTCAGTGAAGTACTGGATCTATTTTCATCATACCTATTAACAAAGTCAACTTAATTTTTCTTCATTAATTTTTATTAAATATATTTTTTTAAAAAAACATCTGTATCATTAATATTTTTGCTAGAGGTTGCTAATGAAAATTTCATAAAACCAGCTGTTAATATCATAGCTGGTTTCCAAGCCAGATGCTGAACTTTGCTTTCTGAAAGCCTTCTGCTATTGTTCTTCTCTGTCATGAGCCTCAACACATATCGTCAGCTTCAGAAATTTATTGGTTATAATACAGAAATAATAGCTACTAGATGAAGTATTAAAATGCTCACCACCTCTTTTAAGAGGCACGAAGAGTCATTGCTAGCCAAACAAACAGTCCTGAGAAAGGACATGTCTTGTAGCTCCCCAGAACATGGCTTCTGTTTTGCATAACTGTTATCTTCTAACACCCTGTCTTTTCTTTATGATTTTATACTTGCTCATATCAGCACTTTTCCTCGTCTTAAATGTATCAAAATTTAGCTCTTTTATCTCACAAGAATCTACAGACTTTCTAACAGCTTTTTTTCACTACTCAGCAGTTTCCGTCTGAGACGTGTATGCGGTATCAGCAACAGGCCTTAGAGAACGGACAACTGAACAGATTTCAAGAGAGGAAGTTACATTCCTTTTCAACGTCTACTGAGATAACTGTTTCAGTGGATATAAGGAAATGGATTAGCTATGGCTGGCTACAATTAAAACCCATAGGTTGCCCAAATGTGATGTCCTATGTGCTCATGCTTAGCCTGTAAAAAACACTTACTCTTTTCCTTATGAGTTCTTCAGATGACATTTATTCAGATATTAATATGCTATAATAAATCATTGCATTTTCTTGAATTTTTCAATCCCTATATCATCATTTGGATCTAGGACAATTTGAATTAATGTTGCAAAGCACTGTATTAATTCTGTTAATGGCATCCATCCAAAACAAGAATCTTCCACAGTCTCCAGGAAAATTTACCATGCAGAGCTCATAGAAAATAGGCATTCAATAGAAGACATAGTTTTTAACTACATATATATCTGATTAGTACATGTAATATCTTTGTCAATAATAAGACTTCCAAGTTACGCTTTACTCTCTGATTTTCTCTCTGTATCTCCTCTTTTCCACATAGGACTCAATCTGGAAAACAAGTATTCAGTCTTGCCAGCAGAGACACATTATAGTAATCACACCACTAATCAGCTTACTCACGTTGACCAAAAATGTAATAAAAGTAAAATCATATTACCTAAATCTCCTTTTGCTGCTTTAGTTCAGCCTGGGAACTGATTTTAGACATAATTCTAAGTAAGTTGCAACTTAGCTGTACTGGTGCTCTAAAATATCTGTTCTGGAAAACACCACATTTCAAAACCATTGCATTTTTTATATAACTCATGCCTTTATAGAATTCATGCCTCAAATACCCCCCCCCCCCTTTCTTTTTTTTGGTACATTTTAGTCTTAAGAAAAGGCCAGAGTATTATAAAGAACAGCAAGCACTAAAGGAACAAAGACAGAAATACACGTCATGCTAAAAAACGCTGAATATGGATAAATTTGCCTAAACATTAACACACCACAGATAAGACTTTCACACTCCAGCAGTACAGATCCAATCTACCTTAGGTACAGGAAATGGAAAGAGAAAGGATGGAGTTTAAATACACAGCTGAAGAAGTCTTACACTTTCTTCTAAAAGGGCAAAAGAGACACAAGTGACAGCTTCTACATTTCAGCCAGACATATCTCCCTAACTGATGTCCTTGACAATTACTTGCTTTTCCTGTACTTGGAACTACCAAGTTAAAGGTTTAAATGTTTATTTATTAATTAAAGGTTTAATTCTCACCAACTCACAAATCTAATAATCTTAATCTACATCACTAATTTTCCAGTAAATAAATAGATCAGACACAGAACAGAAGGAACAAGAGGCTAACAAATGTACTTAACATTAATCTACACACATCTGGACAGATGAGAATGACAAGGGTCCTCCTGCTGTTCTAGTGACTTTTGTACTTGCCTAAGCTGTCACCCAAAGTATCAGTTCAGATGTACACGTTTTCTCCATACTAATGTCTGCTACAAATTGAACTCTATAGTTAATGATTCTTTTTCCACTAGGAGGACTTAATACAGCCTTCTCATCCGCAGGCTCTTCCTGTCATTATGAGGAAAAAGAGCAGGATGACAAAAAGAGAAGGCAGTAATTCCACCATAAAATGGTGTGGTTGTGTGTAAGACAAACCTAGGGCACTCTTTTGCAACTGATTTTTAGGCAGACTTGGGCTGCAAGTCGGTTGCTGTTGCTGCTGCTGCTTCCTCTTCCTGTCCATACAAAATATTTGCATCAAATTGTAGCTTAAGTAATTACCCAAACCACCAAAACCATGTGCACCACCTTTTGTAAAGTGTTAAAGGACTATTCCTTAACACACAGAAAATTCAAATTAAAAAAATGTTTTATGCATGAAGATTTCAGTATCTTCTATCGGTCCCATTGAATGTGTTCACATATATGTATTTACAGGTCACCATTCATGTGAAAATGACAGATACTCACCTTCTGTCCCTGTGAAAACGGCACTCAGACATTTCTGCATTACTCTAATTAGGAGGATAATTAGGATTGTGCCTTTGATTAATTTCTCTCCCCCTTTCTTTAAAAGCAGTATTTTAATTTACAGATTGAGGACGTGACTTATCACAGAAATATATATATATATATATATAAACATATATATATATCCAAGGCAAGGGATCAGACTCCCAGTAAGCCATTCCAAATCTGTATTACCCGGAAAGATGCCAACAGCACCTCCAGACACATTTTCTACGCGCTGTCCCGTCGCCAGCACCTGCCGCACCGAACGCCTCCGTTCCTTAGGCTGAAGAGCAGCACGCAGAGCGGCACCTCCCAACTCCGCGACGCGCGTTTGTTCGCATTTCTTGTGCCCTGATCACGTACATACGTAATAAAAGCTATTTTTTTCCCCTGTGATTTACGTTTTAAATATTACGTTCCTGCCAAAGCTCTGCTAATTTATCTTCATTATAGGCTAGCACGTACAATGCCGGGTTACATTACAGCAGGGTCTCGCCTCTGTATACGCACTTCGCGTCATGATTCCACATCCTGCAGACTTTTATTTCCTACTCCAGAAAAGCCGCTTACACCACCACAAGCCTATGCCTGTGGGTTAGATGCTGAGTTCAGAGCAATTAGTGGAAAAGAGGCAGAACTACCACCCGCACATCAGCCCCCCACTACGACAGACACTTTCGCGGCACACCTGCACCCCCGCCCCCCCACCGCGGGCTCCCCTTCCCCCCCCCCACCCCGAAGCCTGGCCGAGGTCTCGCGAGGTTTGGTGCGGGGCGAGGCGGCGCGGCCGGCGCAGGGGGCCGCGGGCGAGGTGCGGCTCGGGCTGGCCGTGGCGCCCGCCGCCATCTTGGCTCCGCTGCGGGGAGGGGCGGGGAGGGAGAAGGGTGTGTGTGTTTATGTTTAAGGTTAAAGTCGGGAAGGAGGCGGCCCGCCGAAAAACTGTCTTTCTGGCTCGCGTGTAAAAAATTTCGTGGCTTTTCTTAACGTCGCGATCGCTGATATTGTTGGTTGGCTTTCTGTAGGTGTTACACGTGAAAAGTGCGTCTCGCAGCTAGAGCTCTGTGTCGCTTGATGATGGTGGTCGTTTACTGGGCGTGGGGGGAGGGAGGAATAGTCAAGTTTTGTAAACCACGAGATGAAGTGGAAAACCTGAAGCTCACCTGAGTGGGCTTAAATTTGGAGCTGAGACCCTGCCCACTCAGAACAGCACTGTTCATTCTGCACTGGAAGTCTGGGCAATAGCCTGTTTAAGCAAGCGCATTTCTATGTATTATCCTTTACAGTTCAGGTCTTGCCAAATCTACAGCTTGACCCCTGTGAGACCCTTGCAGCACTGAAAAGCACAAGGTTTATCTGGTACTGACCGGCAAGACCAAGTCTCACTTACCAGGCTCCAGCATCACCGCTTTGGTTTTGTGGGCAGCTGGCTTAAGTGGCTGGAACAGCCCTGACAAATTTTTCGGCAGGGCCAGAAGGAACTATTTGTTCATGTTGTTAATTATAAGGGAGGCTTTGTTCCTTTGGTCTCTGCATTACTATCAACGGTAGTTCTTCCTGTTTTTGAAATGAACAACTCAGTTTATGGTTGGTGGTGAATAGCACAGTGCCAGATGGGTGCTGGAGGGAGAGAGAAGTAGCTACTGAAAAGTTCTGCCTGAAACTGTTACATTTTCTTACAAATCAGCTGTTAACACATCTATGTTTTGGGTTGTGATCCCTTAAAAGCTAAATGTGAGGGGGCTGTGAAGGGCACCTTGTTACAGGGTCAGGGCCTTGGTGTGCAGCAACCTTTCAGCTACTTCATGTTTTGTTTTTGTTTTGTTTTCTTTTAATGTTTTTTAACAGGTTATGTTTAGAAGAGGGGAAGTTTCTACTGCATAATTGTCGTGTCCAAGAGGTCATCTGTTGGTATTCCCTGTGTAACTCCATGGTAAAACAGCTTCTGAGAGTGTCATCATCTGGATCTAGAGGTTCCTTTTATGAAAATGTGGACTGTTAGAAGTCTTTGTACTGCTCAAATACAGTTACAGTTACAGTTTAAAGAAGGCAGACTGTGTAGTTGTGTATTTCCACAAACCCAGCAGTTCTGGATTGGATTTCTAAACTACTGCACCATAACAGCACCACATGACAGACTTAAATGCCAGGTAAGTATTTATTTTTGTGGTGTTCTAGGTATTGGTGATACGCACCAATACATTGATGGTGCATCACTTCTTTTAGAACCTACAGGCCTAAATTCTGGATCATAGGTATCTTTTGATGCCTATGGAAAATGTCTATGAATTGAAGGTGCCTTTTATAAACAAAGATTAAGTGCCAGGCAGCAAGAAGTTGCAGGAGAACCAGTGTTGTAGAATGAACTTTTTTGTATCTTGTAGTTCTGAGCTGGGGAGAAACATTAATTTGTTTCAAGTTATGCTTCAGACAATACTGAACCATAGCTGACGGCCTTACTAGTTGGAGAAAAACCCTTTAGTGAAGAATAGGACCAGGGTTCTCTAGAAAAGTATCTTTACTAATACATTATTGCACAGAGGGGAAAAAAATGTCTGTAATTACTGGGTTGATAAAATAAAAATAATAATTTGATATTAAATCTATGGATATAAACAAATTGTGGGAAAGGACACACAATTAAGGCTAATCTCACAGACTTGACTGTTCTAAATTGTAGTGTTTCTCTTTATCTAGATGTCTAATTAAGTTGATCTTTAAAATATAAATTGCTGCACATAGTTTATAAATAATAGATTGTGGTTTCAACTAGTTAAATGGGGGCTAAGCAATTATGAGAAATTCTTCCAGATGGTTTTATGACTATTTCAATAAACTTTTAAAACCTATTTGAGCATATTTTTTTTTTCTTATATATACCTGTTCTTCCTATTTTAAATAGTAATATTTTATTTATAACATTGTAGGTTTCTGAGATAAATGTTAAACCATCAGTAATAGATACAGCAGTTGCTGTTAGTGCAGAAGGAACTAAAGCAGATGCTGGAAAGAGTCCCAGTGGAGAATGTGATGGAAGACAACGTGCATTAGAAGGTATTAAAACTTTTCCCGCCATCTTAACAAGCAAGCTTTTCCTGTCCTTTCTGTATATCTTGTATTAATGATAAAAATGGTCTAAATTATTAATTTGAAAGTTTGACCTCGTGTTTTATTTATTTTTCTAGTTTTAAGGAGAATATGTTTTTTTTTAATGTCTTGCAAAGACTCATGTAATTTTCCTAAGAGTATTAATGTCTGGTTGGATCATTCACTGATTTTTAAAATTATTGTAATTTTTTCCTTCAACTTCATCAAACTTGTACGATGCTTATTCACTGTGACTGGATATATGCAAAACTTAGTTTTATCATTCTAGCAACTGTGGTGACCCTTAATTAGAGTACAGTCTGTTGGATGGGTTATCATTTTGTGTGAGCCTGTTTTTGATGGGGAAATCAATTCCTTGAATATTTACTGAAGGCTATGAATAGTGTGTGGTGATAGTGAACTTTTTTCCCCGCTCTAAACATGAAAAACAGTTAAACATTCCTTTGCGAGTGCTGATTTCTGGTTTGGGTAGATTTAAGATACTCGTGCCTTTATGGTAACAAACATGGCCTTTATATTAGCCATGCTGCTCACCTAACTAGTTCTTGCATACTTTTGTTTATTTTCTCATTCCTAGCTAATAACTAATTTTCAAAAGTCCTGCTGTGTGTCATCCATTATATCTCAAACTGCGTCACAGTAGTTTTTAGCTCCTGTGCTTCAGGGTGCTTGGTCATTCTCATTCTGTGTATATTTAATTTTTATTTGTAAAAGGTTTCAGTCAGTTGCTATAGGCACTTACAGCTCTTGTTTAGAAACGGGATGTCAGGGAGGTAGTTACGACTGGTTAAGGCATTGAGATCATAATAGTGTTTATATAACTACATTGCTCAGGGAACATCAATACCAGAAATTGTTGTGCCATTTCTTGATCGTGACAACTAAGAAAAGAGTAACCTGAAAAAGCTATATAGTAATACAATGTAATAACCTGAAAAAGCTATATTGTAATACAATGTAATTCTTCAATACAAGCTTGTCCCTTTATGTATACACTTTCTTGTCAGTTTGCCTTAGAAATGGTTGAGATATGACCGAGTATAAAGTATTCCCCTCCAAATACATTTTTAATTGCCAATGAATTTGTTTTGCAGATATGAGAATCTTTTAAAGAGAAGTCCTAGGGTTATGTTTATTCCTGAAAGTTTTTGCATTATTTATAAAGTAGGGAGATTGAACAGCTCCAGTGGCCTTTCTAGTTTCTTGTACTTATCTTCTCTTAAATTTTTATTTTTCTTGTAGGCAACAGAACCATACCTATCCCTTTGTCTCGTTGAAATATTTTGAAATTGCCAGTCATGTACAATGTCAGTGTTTTTCGAAAGCAGTGACAGGCAAATGCATTTGGTATGTCCCGTTTAAGTCAGATCTCTACAGTGTACAGAGTCAGATCTCTACTGTACAGAGTTCTGCTGAAATGTTTGTGCATCTTGTAAGATGCATTTAATTTTTTTCTGAAGACGTGCCAATATGGTAATTTTTGAGTTAATAAATAATATCTTTCAGAAGATAACAATATCTTTAAGAACTTCTGTTAAACCCTCAAATAATATTTATTCTGAAGTCTTGTGGAACAGGTGTTTTGTACAATTTCTAAGATAGCAAGGCTTCTGCTGTTTGCTCAGTCAGCTGAAAAAAAAAAGGGCCTACGCCCAGATGTGACAGTGCTCCCCTTTCTGGTGTTCTGTTAGAAATTGGCAGGGAATAATTATACTGTACACTTGATTACATTTCTCTGTATGTCCTCTTGAAACTTGTTATAACCCTACTATTCATTCCGATTAAAAGAACAGTGATCTACCCGATCATCAAAGCAAAAGAATTTTTGAATCATACTGTCTCTAAATACACCATTCAAACTTGCAAATCAAGTGCTTCTATGACAAATTTGCAGGAATCAAAAGAAATGAGAAAGTTTATATTCTTATAAAAGAAAAAGTGATCGGTTTCCTTTTTCTGATTTTACAGGGCACTCACCTAGTGCTGTCTCTTCCTCTTATTCAGAGAATACTTTGCAAGGTGAAACAATATTACTTAACTGCATCTGTCAGGCAGATAGCCTGTGATAGAGCCATGGTTTTTATTCATCTGTATCATATTTGCAGCTTAACTGCTTTGTTACAGATTTCTTCTTACAGTTTGGTTTGTTTGTCCGTATGTGTGTTCTCTGTTTTTATTTTTCAGTAGGATTTTTTTTAAGAGGCCCTCAATTCAGTGTGCAAACCTCCCTGCAAGTAGATGCCTACTGCTGAATAAGATTTTTCTCTTCTGCTATTTCTTCTCTGTAATTAAGATTATTTGTAATGATTTTTTACCTTGTTGAAAGGTTGAAGGGTTTTCTCAGTCATGCAGCTAGCTTTAACAACTGGATCTGCCTCTTGAACCTCAGTGTAATCTGCCAACTAATGTTTGTTCTGAAGTACTTTTAAATTTCATGTATATGAAACAATACGTGATGTAGATCTGGGAACTGACCCAAATTAATAAAAATGCAGTGCAGTGATAATGCAGCAATGCTGTTGCTAGCTTCGATTTGAAATCTTGGGGAATTTGTAAAGCATTGTTGTAATGTTAGACATACAAACCCAGTGTATCAGGTACTTTTGTTTTGTTCTTTGTTTTTCTTTTTGAATCGTTTTTGACTGCTTTTGGGGTTGCATTACAATAATGCATTCATTTTATCTTTTTGGACTGGCAATCAACTTATTTTTAACAGAGTATCAGGCTCTGTTGTCTTCAACAGTAGTTGTTTATGTGAAATCATTTTTTTTTCTTCTTGCTTGTTCATATCATGCTGAATTATTTTGTCAGTCAAGAAACTGATGTAAATACTCATCCAGTAATTTCCTTTTCTGCTCCTTGGGAGGGAAATGAAGAAAGAGAAGTATATGGGATCTAACTGTTAAAAAATTAACTTGTCATACAGTAATGCTGTGTCATTCCAAAATGGTGGTTACTCACAATAACTGATAATTCAATAGAACTAAAGCTCATATAAGAAGATGAAGCTTTGTTAAGAAGCTTTATAAGGGAAGGCAAGGACATTTCACTTCAGTCAGTATTTTTTCAGCAGTTTTTGCTCAAGTCTTGACTCAAGTCACCTGTTGGGTTCATATAACTTCCCTGAGAAGTAATCCCTGGGATTTGTGAACTATTACTTTTCCTTGTTAATGTTATGACTATTCAACTACATAAGTGTGGTCCTTATTTAATGTAATATTTCGCATCAGTGTTTTATTGAGCCTGAAATCTTTTTTTTGGACAAAAACAGGAGTTAACTTTTCCATACATGGATGTCTTCCTACCTAATAATACAATTGCTTTAGCTCATGTCACCTTTTTGTCAGAATGGCCCATCTTTGCCCCATATTTGTAGAGGGCATGGAAAGAGCTGCAGGAGTTGATTAAAATTCCAAGAGTTTAACTGTTTAACTAGCCTAAAAGTAAGCACATCATGGCGTTATCTTTCTATTTTAGTTTTCACTCTGAAGATCACTTTTAGTATTGCTTCTTGTTTTCCAGTAAAATCTTGACCATTTTTTTTTTTTTTTAACTTCTATGCTTTTGATTTTTTTCTTGCAATTTAAAGAGCATTTTTAAAAAGACGTAATATGGTCTATCATTTGCTTGATTACAAATGCCTTTTTCTCACATTCCCAAAGCAAAAATCACCCTGAACTCAGTTCTATCAGTACTGAATGTGTTAGATGCAAGCTACAGGTGTTCATACTCGCTAGTGCATATGCAAGTGTTTCCTGTGTAAAAGGATCCCCTTTGCAGTTGATAAATTACCTTATGAGAGTGTGGTATTTTAGCAGAATGACTATCCTTCTAAAACAGCAAGTGGAATGCCCTGATGCTCTCCTTTTTTTTCTTCTTTTTTCTTTTTTCTTTTTTTTTTTTAAAGGGGAATAGTAATCCTTCTGCTTAAACAGAAAGGCCCATTTGCAGTCTGAATTTAAACATACTGTAGGTAAAGCAGTTAAGTTTAGCATCTCTCTGTATCTGCTGGTTTTAGAAAGTGCTGCTTACCATCATCTTTTCTTCTCTTCCCATCACTGAGCTGAAGAGCAACTTAGCCAAAAATCTGTTGCTGTACATCTCCCTCTCTTTATCAGAACTGACACCATAGTGTCTGTAGGTGGTTTCCAAAATAAAAATGTCATCAGCTATCTCATTGTTATAACCGGAATAATCAGGTATATTCCTGAGTTTACTGATGTATTTAGTCCCATTCATACTGACATGTACCCAAATGTATGGGATTTTATTTTTAAATTCCATACTAAGATAACCTGTACAATGTATTGTGTATCTGTGCAAATGTAGAATATTTTGCTCTTACAATTGTAATTATTTGCAGAAACAAAAGAGCTAATATATATATTGTATATATATAATATATAGCCTTACTTTTTATTTTAATATACCACCCCTAACAATCTGAATTTACACTTTCTCTTTTTCTGTGCTTAATGCTTTGAGTGTGTTCACACATTCATGAGCAAACTTTTGCTTTGTATTTACATTTTACCTCAGTGTTTTTTCTGTCTTCTTTTTAATAGTACCAGTGATATGTTCTGTGTTTTTCCTTTCTAAATAAGAAATGACTTTATAAGAATTTGTCTATTACTGAATACTAGTACTAGTAAGTAAATGAACTCCAAAGATGAAGGACAAAAATTGCTTCTCTGGAGAATTATATTGGGTTCAAGGTGGTACATGTAAAGGGATTATGATGAAACTTGAGTGGCCAGCAGTTTTGCAATTAATTTGATTCTGACTCTGGGGGAGGCTGTGTTCTCTCTCCAACATAACTTTTAATACTTTTAAGTTGCTATTTCTGTATTTCTTTGACATATTACTTGAAAATGTGAAGTTGTTATATATAGATGAATTTTTAATGTCTTGATTGAAAAATGGATTTGTGCTAAGGATTTTAGAATGGTGGTTCTCAATTTTGGAGATGATAAGCTTGAACAGCTACTTGTTTGAGGTATTAGGTAATCAAAAGTGCTTAGTATTTTAAAATAAACTGCTTTTTATATAGGTATTATACATTACGTATTCTTTGCCAAAAAATAAGTTTGTGTTATAAGATAAAAGTAACTGGTCCTTTTCCTGACTGCAAAACTTTATTTCCACAGCAAAAATGAAACATATCAATCTGTCATTTGCAGCTTGTGGGTTTCTGGGTATTTACCACTTGGGGGCAGCAGCTGCTCTTTACAGACATGGTAAGAAGCTACTGAAAGTTGTAAAAGATTATGCTGGAGCTTCTGCGGGATCCCTGGCTGCCACTGTCCTATTAGCAGTACCAGAAAATATAGAGGTAAATTAATAAATTCATAAGTATAGGACATGATCATTTTCAAAGAATATTTTAAAAATACACGCATCTACCATTAAGTTGCTTAAATGTAAATACTTTGTTTCTTGCTTCTCATAAAGAAACAGGACTCATTTATGTGTTTTCATTAACAAAATCTGTGAAGCATGGGCAAAAAAGTTTATGAAGTAAGAATTTATAACAAAAGTTGGTGCTCAGTTTATAGTAGAAAATTGTGTGGACTGTATATATCTTAAGCTATGTAAATACAGCATGTGTCTGAATGCTGAGTTGAATGCTACCAGATATACTTCAGTTCTAGTATGACAAAATGTATCTGTATTTTATTTAACCATTGTGCATTCTTGGCTAGAGGCAGGCTTTGTTAAGCAAATGTATGGCACCCTCCTTTTGTGAGAGATTAAAATGAGAGATGACTGTACTCTTAAAGTCAAAGCACCACACATGGTCTCTCATTTTCATAGGCTTCTTGCAGTTTGTGCTCCATTAGACAGCTTTAGACAGCACCAGCTTTAGACTCAGGGCTAAGTAGCAATAGCAGCACTGTATGCCAGAGGAGGATTAACCCTCACAAGCTATTGTTCTAGCATGTCACATACATGTTAGGCCTTCTGTTAGGACTTTTATACGGTCCCACACGTCCTTGCTACTGAATTGGAGGGATATGTTAGATGGATGGACTGTTAGATGGATAAAGAATTGGATGTGGCTGTCAAGCCAAAGATCTACAGTCCACAGCTCAGTGTCCATGTGGAAAACAGGAGTGGTGTCTCTAAAGGGTCTGTGCTAGGACCAATACTGTTTAATACCTTCATCAGTGACATATATAGTGAGATTAATTGCACCCTCAGCAAGTTTGCAGTTGACATCAAACTGGTGCAGCTGATAGACGAAAGGTAACAGATGCCATCTGGAGAGTCCTTGACAGACTTAATGAGGCCTATGCAAATCTCTTGAAGTTCAGCAAGGCCAGGTGCAAACTGTGTGGGGCAGAGGTGTACAGACCAGGGGATGAATTGATAGAGGACAAACCCGCAGAGAAGGAAGATACATGAAAAAGTTGTCATGAGATGGCTGTGTGCACGTGCAGCCCAGAAAGCCAATTATATTCTGGGCCCATATATAAAAAAAAAGGCATGGCTGGCAAGTCAAGGGAAATGATTTTTCCCGTCTGCACTCATGAGACTCCATCTGGAGCACTGCATTCACTCCTGGGGTCCCCAGTATATGAGAGAGAGAGACCTGTTACAGTAGGTTCAGAGGAGGGCCACAAAATTAATCAGAGGGCTCGAACATCCCTTCTATGAAGAAAGGCCCAGAGAGCTGTTTTTTTTCAGGCTGGAGAAGAGAAAGTTCCAGGGAGATCTTATAGCAACCTTTCAATACATAAAGGGGGCTTATAAGGAAGGTGAATAAAACTTTACCAAGGCCTGCAGTGGCAGGACAAGGGGCAGTGGTTTTAAGTCACTCTTTTCTCACCATGGATGTGGTGTAATGTAAATACAGCGAAGTGATATTCAATGACTGCTCTATAACAGGCTTTCTGTGAAAACATTACCTTTTATCCAGTTTTGTTACGTTTGATTGTTTTTCCCCATAGCTTAAGGCTGCTTCACCCTCCTGATGTGCCTGTAGAAACTTTGGTTTAATATATGTAGAGGATTCTGCCTTGCTGAATTGTTAATATTTATTTAATATTTTTCAATTATCAGAAACAGCATCATTGGAAGGGGCTGGACTGCTAGATAATTTATTTGTTCTAAGTACCCTTAGATTTCAGTCTAGTGAACATCAGGTAACTTTTTCCATGCCTCTCTGTAAAGACTTTAATGGCTTTTGATTTAAACAATGGTGTCAGCTAAGACTATGTTTTGCCACAGAACTCTTTATTTTGTTTCTGTGATGACACATTTAGTTTGCAGAGTTAGCGATACTTCTGTTGCTTTCAACAGTAAGTTTTTCCTTGGCCTCTTTCCACCCCTGCCCCCTCAAGTGCATTCTTTGTATGGTTTGATATTAGCAAAGTTCCACTCTGTTATGAAGATAACATTATATATGTTCTGTTCAGTTTTTTTTTTTCTTTTCTGTAACCTTTGTTTAGTAGTAGTTCAGTTCCAACTTCACCTAGTATAATACTTACCTCTAACCCAGTTTTCCTATATGATAAGCATTAATTTCCTATATGGTAAGCAGCTAGCCTTTTATTACCCCAAGGAAATGTTTCTACTTTATTCTAGGTTTTGGGCATGAGAATTTGTTCCCAGCCTGATACAAGTTACAAAGATACTTCTAAGTAAATATATGAGAAGAATTTTTGGTTTTTATGCTTGTGGAAATTGTCTATGTTACATTGAGTCTGGTGGGTTTTACCTTGAAAATACCATTTTAGCATAAACTGAAAAGTGTGTCTAAACTTTTTAGCCCTTTAATTTTCTTACTGATGTTTTAGTTAGCCCATTATATTGTTTGAATGGAAAATTGAGAAATATTTGAAGTTGGGTCAGAAATATTTCATAATTCTCATGGCATTTAAGTAAGGGCAGTGTTGTATGCTGAATAGAAAATACTTCATTTTAATATTATTTATTTTTATTGAAATTTCTACTAACTTTTCATATCAGCGTAAATATATTATTACATTTATTGTATGTTTCTAACTGTTGGAATATCTGATATCCACTATTGTAATTCTGACATCTATTAGGTTTTATTTATTTTCGGAATGATGGCTGTGTTATACAAGCTGTAATTAGGACTTTTCTCCTCCATTTCATGGTCTGAAAGCCCTAATAAAAAGTTTTATGAACTAGGAGACAATGTAACACTGAAGATTTCTTGTTTTGACTATTGCTGTTCTAATATGACAGCTTGTAAATGCATTTCTGATGTGTCTTAGATTTTTGTCACTAAAAGACAAGGGACTTGAGAATTCTAGGGACAGATTTTCAAATGTTTGAAGGCTTACAGAGTTACAGATAATTACCTATTCCTTTCAGAAGTACTTGATCATGTTAGATGTCAAGTTTGCTTAAATCAATAAAAGTAGTTACCATTTCTAAACATGTCCTCAGTCACTATTTAAAATTTAGATGCACTGTTTAATGTTTCTGGCACTAAAAATTATAAATAATTCATACTTGCAAGAAGCTTTCTCTTTTGACAACAAGAATTCAGAGTCTAGGTATGATCATTTCTTAGTATTTGTAGTATGGAAAGAAGTTCTGTCATTCATTTGGAGTTGTCCAGCTCCCTATTACTCTTACTTCTCTGTCACTTTATTAAGACATTTTAGATCTAAAGATGGTATTTCTGAGATGCTTCTATAATCTGTAGAAGTTTGTGGGTTTCTTCTGTCCTTGGTGAGTGAAGTTCCACCTAGAGTAAAAGTTAAATTTAACCTATGTGTAATGAATTAGCATGAGTCTTTACAGGGATCATTGCTTTAAGAGGTATAGAAGTCTTAACCCTGACTAGCATTTTTGATACATTTGTTAGAAGGCCATACAGGAAAAGTGGATGCAAGAACCACGTATCTACCTTTCACTTAGGAAAGTGCTCTATCACACGTACTTAGGAGAGTCCGAGTGATGTGAGCAAGTTAAACTGCCCCAACCAGCTCACTCCTCATCTTGTGCTGGCCCTCACCCCAACTCCTCCTGTTGCTTCTTCCATATACTCACTCCTCAACACAACACATTCACTTATCATCTTTTTGAATTTCACCAGTCATGTCAATCATTTATTTTGTTGCTATCAATATATTTGTTCTTCATGCAAGAAGCTAATAAGCCAAGAACCCCAAACTATTTATAGACAGTTCTTATAGTCTTGTAAACGTATACGCACAGTATGTTTATAGAGTACCAGTTTCAAAAAGCTGGGTAAGATTGTATCTTAGGTTTTTCCTAAATTCAGGACTTAAGAGTCTTTTTTGCTTAATAAATAAATAAATAAATAAGCATTTCGTATTCTTTTACTCCTTTCGGAGTTTGTATAGCTCACATTTCAAGCTATTTTTCCAGTCATTAACACAATGCAATTCATCTCGTGTAAAAAAAAAAAAAAAAAAAAAGTTCTCTGTGCTGTGGAATCTATAACCTTCTTTGTCTTCAGTTGGTCTTTTGATACTTTGTCTTCCATCAGCTGTAATAAATGTAGTATTTCACTCAGGGAGGTGTGTTTTTTTGGTTTGTTTTCTTGTGTATCATGTTTGTTGTTTGTTTTCTTTTTATTTATTGTTATTGCTTCATTAAGAATTGGTATATATGCTTTCTTACAAATTAGTTCTTATGACGATCAACAATTTGTTATACATATCTTATTACAAACTAAGCACATACAGGAAAATATCTTAATATGGTGTTATATTGATTAAAGTCTTAGCTGTTAGTATATTCTAGATACCACAATTAAATTTACTTTCTATAATGAAAACGTCTTTAATGGTGAATATTTTAATTTTCAGAAATGTGAACAGTTTACCTATGGATTTGCAGAGGAAATTAGAAAATTGGACTTCGGTGCAGTAACGCCTGGTTATGATTTTATGAAAAGACTTAGGTACTTAGATTTAACGTATCTATTAAATCTATTTTTGTGAAACTCTCTAAATAAAAATGGAGGGTAAGCGTATTTTTTTTCCATGCTGAGGGGAGCTCAGTTTTCTTTCTTTATCCTGTAACATATTTGCAAGATCTTTATATAATGATGGTGAATAATGTTTACCACTTTCTTTGTTCTAGGGAAGGCATAGAGTCTATTCTTCCTTCTAATGCTCATGAGATGGTTGAAAATCGTCTCTATGTGTCAGTCACTAACGTGAGAAATGGGAAAAATTACTTGTTTTCAAGTTTTGCCTCCAGAGAGGACCTCATTAAGGTAATGAAGTTGCATGTAGTTGCTTTAAATAAAAGTGCATGAGATTCTTCAATGTATAGGAGCATGTTATTAGGTATACAATAAATAACTGTTTTACTCAAGTGCTCACTTACACTACAGTGGTATGACAACAAGCAGAATTTGATCCCAAAGTTTCAGAGATTTTGCTAAAATGTATTTGTAATGTGTTTCCTTTCTTTGTTTTAGAAGTACTACCTTGTGCTAGTACCATTTGTACTACTTTAAAGCCTACTAAAAAACAAACAACAAAAAAACAGGGTAACTAATGATTAATTACTTAGTACATGAGAATAAAATAGAGAATCTTCAAGTTTTCTAACAATTCTGTTAGTCATTTTGCATCTCTTGTTTCACTCATATCACTTACTATGCTCAATTATGAAAGAAAGTGAACAAAAATAACTTGTCTTAAAAAAAACTAAAAACAAAAAAGCAGCAGTTTGTGGAGAATAGTCATGTTGTCGTAAGCACCTTATAAACTCTATTTTAACTGTTGATGGAAAGCATATCTTTTAATGCCCATCTCTCTACTTTTGAATACCACTTTAAAAATCTGGATCATGATTGTAAACATAAGCTGTTATAAAATAGTAGGAGGAATTCAGGTTCATGTAAAGAAAATGTTCTAATAATTGGTTGCATTTTAATAGAAGACACTGTAAGATATTGCAGAATAAAGGAGAAAATAGAATAAGCAGGAAGCTTTGAAGAGGAATTCCTTCTTTCCCTGTCCTTCTGGATACTTAGAGAAGTGGGTTTGAGGTACACCTTTTCTTACGGTTTTGTCATTTGTCTGATAGAGAAATAGCTAATGTTTCACTTGAAAAATAGAAGACAAAGCCTTTCTGTGTAAGTTCAGACAAGTCTCTGGTGCTTTAGATCACTGGGAAGAGAAATAAACAAGAAAAAGAGCTGTCAGAGTGAGAGTTAAAGCCTTCATATAGAGCTTTAATCCATATTTGTTTGTGGAGGAGAGATGTTTAATACTGAAAGGTTGGGCATTTTTTCTATAATCTCCATGGGTTGGTTTGTTGTTGTTGTTTGCACCTGATTGCCTTTCACATCATACATACTGCTGTCCGTAACCTGCTTCTGTTCCTCAGATCTGCTTCTCATACCCACACACAAGCACATGGCATGCATATGGACGACATTTAGTTATATGAAAATTGCTGACACGTGCACCTCAGCATCTTTGAGGTGTAGTATACTAATGTTGTAGATTATAGATGGACGGTTGGGTACATGTACGTATAAGTAGGTGCATGCCACACACACACATTCATAGATCCTGTGTGGATCTATGATGGTGGACAGAAAATTATGTGTGTGTGCACGTCTACACTTAACAGCAGAGGTGTCCTGGTCTTAAAAAAAAAAAAAAAAAAAAAAAAAAAAAGAGAACTGCAGTAGAAAACAGTGTGGGCTTACAGAAGAACAAGTAGGAATTTGTTAATACTGGAACATATTAAATGTAAAGTATTAAACTCATGAAGGATGTACATACGTGAATTTTCAGGCTGTTTATAATATTTTGGGAATTTTGAATTACTTCCAAAATCTGATTTATTAGATTATTAAACACTGCATTTACATGCCAGAAGAATGATTGGATGGACTTATTTTTTGTCAATGTACTGCATTTTTTTTAGAACATATATATTTCTGCAAAATCAAAGATTTACTTGACTTTGTGTGAGATTAAATTCATACTCTTGTATCATATTAATCAATAAGTCAATCAATTTCTGGTAACTTTGCTTTGAAAGTTGTCCTTGTCATCATTAAACCTAGTGAATCATTTTAATCACGTTTTGAGAAAGCCCAGCAGCAAGACCTTTTAAGATGATAATGATTATATGTAAAACTAATGTATTTATTTGCTACTGCTATATTCTTTAATAGAGATAAATAGATATGAAAATATTTACTGGTTCAGAATTATTTTGTTGCCTTATCTTCACTCTTCTCCTTCATTCCTTTTTCTTTCTTTTCTCTAGGTCCTGCTAGCAAGTAGTTTTATACCAGTGTATGCAGGAATGAAGCCAGTGGAATATAAAGGAGAGGTAATGTTTCATCATGTTTGAGTTCTGTTCTTATTCTTTTTCCTTTTTCTTTTTTTTTTTTTATTTTTTTTCAAGAGCATCCTTCACTTATGGTATAATTATTTGATCTTAAGGGAAGTTAGGTGGGGATTGCAGTACTGTATTTTGTAGAAGTTATTGTTTCTATGGACACTGGAGGTTAACACTGTGGAAGATGACAAGAGTTTGTTCCTATGTTCATTCAAAAATTAGGAGTGCTGAGACTCAAGTGATGTCTTCAGTGTGGAGCTGTTCCCTAGATAGAATGTTTAACATTTACAATGAGAAGAAGCCTCCCTTAGTAAAGATGCTTCTTATGACAAGCTGTGTTGTCAACTCTAAAACGCTGCAACTAAAAGAATCATCACTCTGCTTTTCTGTGTAATGGAAAGAATGATAAGAGAGGTCTTGGCAGCTTGTACACTCCTGAAGCACCTGTGTCTTTGTATGTGTTATAATTCTGTTGAGAACATGAAAACGTGCCTCACCAAGCACTTTCAAAACTCTTAACTCTGAACAAACATTAAAGAATAATCTTTATATTCTCCCTATCATGCAAGGCTATGAAGTTTTGAAAGGCATACACTACTATAGGAAAACCTTTTTACCTTTATCCTATAGCTTACTTAGCTCCAAGAACTTTTTTTTTACATAAATACATTTACATTTTAAAATAATTTGATTTAGTCTGTAATCACTAGAAGCAGAAAAACTTTGTTTTCTTTCTAAAATATACTATACTTTTTCCTTTCTTTTCCTCATTGTGGTGGTTTTACGCCAGTGGGCAGCCAAGTTCCACCACAGCCGCTCTCTCACTCCCCCTCCTCAAAGAGGAAGGGGAAGAGAGTAGGACACAAAGAACTCAAGGTTTGAGATAAGGATGACTTAATTAAAGGGAAAATGGAGAGTGGGGGGAAAAACGGCCGTGCAGAAGTACAGAGAGAGAGGGAAAAAAAGTTTCTCTCTGCTTCCCATCAATGAGTGATGTTCGGTCACATCCTGGGAAGCAGGACCTCAATATGCATAATGGTTGTTCGGGAGGACAGCTGCTTCCACCATGAGAGCACCCCCCCCCACTCCTTCCCCTTTTCCACTTTTTATTGCTGAGTGTGACATCATATGGTATGGAATATCCCTTTGGCTGGTTTAGGTCAACTGTCCTGGTGATGTCCCCTCCCTATCACTTGCCCACCCCCAGCCTGCTGGCTCTTGGGTGCTTGGAAGGAGTCCTGATGCGGTGCCAGTATTGTGCAGCAATAGACACAACACTGGTGTGATACCAGTGCTGTTCTAGCTACAAGTGCAGAGCACGGCACTGTATGGGCTGCTGCAGGGAAAGTTAACTCCATCCTAGCCAGACCCAGCACACTCATGCATCAAAGTGATGTCTTCAGAGATGTCTTCATCTCCATCACCACCATGAAAAAAAAAAAAAAAATCACTGCTAAACTGTACCCATTTGTCCCTAGAAATTATTTCTATCTAGGGACTTTGAGTTCATTTTGAATGTCAGAAAGCTTTTTAGCTTTAGAATTACTTATAAAGCAATAGATATCAGCTAAAATGCCTCTAGGGTTCAAATCAGTATGCCTGACTGCTTGAGTTAAATGGAGACTGTTTGTAGCTTGCCAGAGTCTCAAGATTTTGTTGATTGGAGTATTTGTATGTTGCTGAGACATACGTGGATATTTGAGGTTAATTCTGCCAAAACTTAAAGAGAAGGGAGTGTCTTCGTTAAACCTCTTATGTTGTTGTCAATTAACAAATTGAAAAGTTGGATCAGAGTTTTGTCCAAATTGATTTAAAACCTGTTTTACTGGATGAGCACTGCTATTATGATTTGCCTGGGTTTTGTGGTATTTACTGAAACACCTTCAGCCTTTTCTTAGTGGTCAGTTCTTATTCCTGCCTAGCTTTATTTTTTACATTCAGAAGTTAAATCAATGAATATTTTAGGGCAATTAGTTTTCTGTTATTTAAAAGCTGCTTGTCATTCTCAAAGCTTCTTACTGCTCTCATTAAGTCAGATTAATCAAAGGTAGTTGCTGGGAAATAGGTTGGTTTTGTTTATTTTCATTTGTTGTAATGGATTAGTTCTGCGTATCTGCACTGACTTTTCTCAAACAGTGAGTTTGTGGTTTGGGAATCTTCTGTTTATCTGAGAAAACTGTTGCCTGTAAATGGAAGTGACTTCTAGTCCAAAACACTTTGAGCAGTGCGAATGCAAAAAACCTTAGAATCTGTACTGCAGTTGCATTTCTGTGGCTCAGAATAGTGGATGATGAGGCTGTGTGGGTAGGGGTCCTAGAGTGTGCAGTATAGAGCCTGGTATGTGGAATGGAACCTTGTGATCCCAACACAGTAAGCATTGATGTCTGTATGATGGATTGGATATTGACTAGGCTTTGCAAGCCCACCTATCATATTCCAAGTTTTCTGGAAGTTCTGCTGTAACAGATCAAAATTCTGACTGTCTGCATTTACACTAGTTTCAGGGAGCAGATTCCCTACACCATATGGCCCATGGCAGCATGGAATCAGGTTTGTTCCCTGACAGCTGCTTGTGTCTACTAACTGTATGTGTGCTTTGGAACAGTTGGTCTGGATCATTGCTGGGCTACCTATGTCACCTGAATACATATCAACAAGTTGTCTGAGAGTAATTTTTCTAAACATAGTATGTTTTCTGAGGTATGTGTTGTGTTATATGCAAGGGACTATGTTGATGCACTTTTGCTGGAATACTATCAAAAAAAAAAAGTCAAACCTATTATCCTGTACATACTGCCTGTAGAGAGTAAACCCTGGTGGGAATTGTTCCCAGCATTGCACTTTAGTTTTCTTTTTGTCAGGAAGTGTTTGGCTTATGCTAGAATAAGCTGGCGTATCTGCACAAAGCATGCCAGGAGACTAGACTTCTGGGATGAAATGGGTAAACTGCATGGTAGTGTAGCCATTGCAACAATCTGTTCATAGTGTGTTTTGGTTTGGTTTGATAGGCCTAAAAAGAACCTGAAGGAAAAGGGTGTGTAATACAAAGAGAGCATCTGAGAACTTAAGTCTGTTAATGATCTTAACCACCGTGGGCTAGGTTTTTACCTGGATTGGGTATTTAAGATGCTCATGGACTACAATAACTACTTCCAATAACAGCAGAGAAGCCCTCTGCTATGCATACATGTGCATGCTGTCTTTTGTTGAAACAAGCTTTTCCTGGAAGCAGTGGGACTCGTTTCTTGTATGCTTTTACATGGACCAAATTTGCTCCAAGTGTCATAACCTTTGAGTTGGGTTGGTGTCTTCTGAATCTCTGGCAAGATTAATCTTGGAGCTAAATAAACATCTTCAGATGACCGAGTTGACTGTTTCTCATGATGAAGCTATAGTGTTGTATCGTTGCAGTTAGTTCTTACAGAATGGTTTTGTAAAAGCAATCTACTGGTAAATAGGTAGATTACAATAGTGTCACAGAATTGATTTTACACAACTTAAATGTAGCAGTAATTAAGGATTTATTATATAATTTTATGGTAAAGAACAAGATTATACTGTATGATTTTTAACACCACTTAGCATTTCAGTATCAGACAATTTAAAACAATAATTTTAGCAGAATTTGCTATAATAGAAACACTGACTTAGGTAAAGATTTGAAAATGGCAAGGTTCACACGAGAGACTACCACAGGGTATTAGGAGTTTCTAAACTCAGCCTTATACTTCTAGGATTCTCTCCTAAGGTGAATTACTTACCATTCTTCCTCATCAGCGTTTGTCCATGGATGAGCTTCATCCTCTAGGAGTCAGCCCTGAGATACACTTTATCGCAGGTGTCCCAGCTCAGGGGGAGATTGAGCATGCAGCCTGCTGCTCCTGGAGCAAGAACTCCAGTAGTTCTTGCTTGAGATTGCTGTATATAGTATCATGAGATAACTGACTTTTAGTAAGTGATTTTCCAGGATTCAGGTTTTTTCACTTTGTTTATGATTCAAGGGTCAGTGCAAAAACTGAACGCTTACAGAATAGTATTTCATGTGCCTAACTACAAACCTATTAGGTAAAAATTACACAACCAAAAAAATCAACACAGTGTTTATGCAAATGAAAACTTAGGGGTAAAGTTTGCAGCTGTCCTTGGTTATGCTGGGATGGAATTTGGCTGTGGCCTCCATAAAAACAGTCTTGTACCTCTGGACTGTCTTTAGAATCAAGAAATATGTGAGGATCTGCAAGAAATTCATTGGTTGCTTTGTTTTTTCTTCCTTGTTCTCTCCTGTACTCAACTCTTGTAGTAGACTTGATGTCTACTCCCTCGTTTGCCATGGATGTCTAGCTCTTTCCCACTTTTTTATTCTCTGCTTTCCAGCTACTGCTGTCTTTGTGCTGTGGTACATGATAGTTTTTTTGGATGTAAGGAAACAAGAGACTCTAGGAGACAGTAAGAGAAGTCACATTCATTTCAGTTCATGCAGTCACTTTACCAGCATATATGTACATTGTCCAGCTCCTGCTTTGCAAGACAGGAGTATACCTTACCTAGAATGGTTCATGTGTCATAGTAATGATCTTACCTTTTCCTTACCTATTGACATCAAATTTGTATTTTTAAACTCTGTTTGGCATTTTGTTAATAGATCAGCTAAACAAGCCCCCTTAGCTTGATTAAATGTCTTAAGTGTCTGGAGAATGTATAAATATATTTACACATGGTTAAACACTGTATATGTACGTTGCCAGTTCCTTGATTTTTATGCCTCTCATCCTCCAAGTGGCTTACTCATGGTAGTCTGAGAATAAAACTTTCTCATTTTCTTGAAAGTGGTTGTAGAGGAGACTGTAACAGAAAGGATGAAGTATTTGATTATTACCATACTGTACTAAAACTGCTTTGAAAATATTTTTATTTTTCAGTAGAAGTGGGTTGATGGTGGCCTTACCAATGGCCTTCCTATCTTGCCTGCTGGACGAACCGTGACAATTTCTCCTTTCAGCGGTCGATTAGATATCTGTCCACAAGATAAAGGACGTGTGGATCTTTATGTTAAACTTGCAAAACAAGATATAATGGTGAGTTGCTGGTTTATTTAATAACTTCAGAAGAAGAAAAGGTAGTTGAGTAGTTAAGTTTATGCTTATTTTTGATTGTTTGTTTACTGTATATATATTACCTTTATATAACATTTTTGGCATTTTCTGTATTGAAATGGACTGTAAATATTCCCTTAAACATAAGGGAAAGAAAAATGTAGAATAACTTTTGTCAGAAAGGTTGAAAAGTATTTATCTAGTACAAACTAGAGCAAGTATGTCACAGGTTATTCAATTTAAATAATCTAGGCTTGCTTTACATATCATTTGCCTTCAGCTAGGCAGTGTTTACAGAGAAAGAAAAAAAACTTAAGACTTCCCTAAAATACCTCAGGAGGGAAACTAGCTCATCCATTCAAACATGCTGAAATAAGCTGCTCTAACTGAATTTAAAATATGAGTTTTAAGTTGTACATTTGAAATGATATACACTTGACACTTCATTGCTCAGGAGAGCTTATGTTAAGATTTTGAACCTTATAACCACTACGCTTTTCCAGAATTTTTGTTTGATGTTACAAAAATGTTTGTGTGTAATGACTAAGGCTTAGACTGATTTTTATGACCTCCTTTTCATTGTTGACACTTCTGTCTCTGATAGCTTTTTCTCACAAACTTTTACCACAGTATTTGTCATGATGAAAGAAAACACTAAAGGCAGTAGACTTATTGCTATCAAAAAAACTTCATTAGAAAGAAAAAAGAATGGTTAGCAACAGTTGCTACACATCTTAAGTTTCACTTTGACAGTTCTTAATATGTTTTCTGAATTTGAGTAAAAATAATGTTCTCTGGTGTCCTAAACTGTGACAATTTCTAAATCTCTGTAGTGTTTCACAGAGATGTTAAGCATCATAGTACTTGGTAAATGATCATAAAGCATGAGAATACTTATTTTACTGATAATATGCATAGTTCATGTTTCTTGGTTGCAGCTTGTGTCTAGTATTTAATGCATCTTGAGGAAGAAAATGAGTTGAGGAGTGGATTAATTTTGAGAATTAATTGCAGAGTTGCATTGCTGCTTGGATCCTCCAAATGCAGACTTGTGTAAAATCTTGAACAACGTTTAAAACTATTCTTTTTGAAGCACCCTTGTATTTTAAAGCTGTAAAAATGTGAACTAAGAAAAAATTTCTTTCAGCATTTTTTCTTTTCATCATCATCTGTGTAAAATGAAGAGTTGTCTAACTGTCTTTGTAACTGGATTGGAATGTGTACAGTGTTCTCTCTTCAAACATCCTCCCTATATTAGTGTCAAAATTTGAATATTTTTTTCAAATAACAATGATAATTTTGGCACTGTGTTGCAGTATTGATATAGATAAAGTATATGGCTAAAGTAGATATTAAATTGTTCATATAAATGAAATACTTAAGTCTTTATTAAATCTGTTTGTAATTTTCCTGTAAACAACTTAATAATGCCTTTACTTAAAAACAAAGTTCTAAAATCTCCGTAGTTTACCAGTAAGGTCAACAAAGTGACCCTTTAAGATGTTAAGTAATTTTTACTTTGCTGGAAGTAAAAGCTGCATTTGTACTCATACGTAAAACATCAGCTGGGAATGTTTTGCCAGGCTAGATGGGGCTTTGAGTAACATGGTCTAGTGAGAGGTGTCCATTCCCATGACAGGGGGGTTGGAAGTGGATGGTCTTTAAGGACCCTTCCAACCCAAGCCATTCTGTGATTGTATTATCACAGTGGCAAGACTTGTTCTCTGGATATCCAGTTCCCTGAGCTGGTGGAAGGGGATGGGGAGCAGAATGTGGCCCTCATAACCTATGAGGAAATGGTTGGTGACCTGCTACAGCACTTAGATGTATGCAAGTCAATGGGGCAGGATGGGATCCATCTGAGGGTACTGAGAGAACTGGTGGAAGAGCTGGCCAAGCCACTTGCCATCATTTTTCAACAGTCCTGGCAACCAGGGGAGGTCCCAGTCAACTGGTGGCTAGCAAATGTGACGCCCATCTACAAGAAAGGCTGGAGGGTAGACCCGGGGAACTATTAGCCTGTTAGTTTGACCTCAATGCCAGGGAAACTCATGGAGCAGATTATATTGAGTGTCATCACGCGGCACTTGCAAGGCAAACAGGTGATCAAGCCCAGTCAGCATGGGTTTATGAAAGGCAGGTCCTGCTTGATGAACCTCATCTCCTTCTATGACAAAGTGACGTGCTTGGTGGATGAGGGAAAGGCTGTGGATGTGGTCTACCTTGATTTCAGTGAGGCTTTTGACACAGATTCCCACAGCATTCTCCTCAAGAAACTGGCTGCTCATGGCTTGGACTGGCGTACGCTTCGTTGGGTTAGAAACTGGCTGGGTAATCGGGCCCAAAGAGTCGTGGTAAATGGAGTTAAATTCAGTTGGAGGCCGATCACTAGTGGTGTCCCCCAGGGCTCGGTACTGGGGCCAGTTCTCTTAAAGATCTTTATTGATGAGGGGATCGAGTGCACCCTCAGTAAGTTTGCAGATGACACCAAGTTAGGTGCGTGTGTTGGTCTGCTCGAGGGTAGGAAGGCTCTGCAGGACGATCTGGATAGGCTGGACCAATGGGCTGAGGCCAACTGTATGAGGTTCAACAAGGCCAAGTGCCAGGTCCTGCACCTGGGGCACAACAACCCCAAGCAGCGCTACAGGCTGGGAGATGTGTGGTTCGAAATCTGTCTGTCAGAGAAGGACCTGGGAGTTTTGGTTGATAGTCAGCTGAATATGAGCCAGCAGTGTGCTCAGGTACCCAAGAAGGCAACAGCATCCTGGCTTGCATAAGAAAGAGTGTGGCCTGCAGGTCCAGGGAAGTGATTGTCCCCCTGTACTCAGCTCTGGTGAGGCCGCACCTCGAGCACTGTGTTCAGTTTTGGGCCCCTCTCTACAAAAAGGACATCGAGGTGCTTGAGCGAGTCCAGAGAGGGTCAATGAAGCTGGTGAGGGGTCTGGAGAACAAGTCTTAGGAGGAGCAGCTGAGGGAGCTGTGGTTGTTCAGCCTGGAGAAAAGGAGGCTGAGGGGTGACCTTATCGCACTCTACAGGTACCTTAAAGGAGGCTGTAGCGAGGTGGGGGTTGGTCTGTTCTCCCACGTGCCTGGTGACAGGACGAGGGGGAATGGGCTAAAGTTGTGCCAAGAGGGGTTTAGGTTGGATATTAGGAAGAACTTCTTTACCAAAAGGATTGTTAGGCTGCCCAGGGAAGTCAACATCCATGGAGGTCTTTAAAAGACGTTTAGATGTGGAGCTTAGTGATATGGTTTAGTGGAGGACTTGTTAGTGTTAGGTCAGAGGTTGGACTAGGTGATCTTGGAGGGCTCTTCCAACCTAGACTATTCTGTGATTCTGTGGGTTGAAAAGGAACTTAAAAGGACCTCATGCAGTTTCAACCCCCCTGCTCTGGGCAGGGCTGCCAACCACTAGAGCAGGCTGCCAGAGCTGCATCCAGGCTAGCCTTTAACACCTTCAGGGATGGGGCATCCACAACCTCTCTGGGCTACCTGTTCCAGTGCCTCACCGCCCCCTATTATGCTATGTTCTGAAGAATTTTATTGTTTACACTAGGAAGTGGTCAAAATACTTACCTACGTAAGTTTAGCTTGTCAGCTACCACTCCCCCAGACAGTTCCTGGAATGCTTCTGTACTTAAAACATTTCAGAAACTCTGGGCAGTTTTACAGTCAGATAGCTTGTCTTAGAGACTGTGAATTTGTGCCAGTTTGTGTTGGTTTTCAGCAACGTACCTGAACGTGTGTGATTTACTAGTATAGACATAGCCATGCTGGTTTTCTGTTTTTACATATGCTACATGATACAGATAACAGAACAGATAACAACACAGTCAAGTCTAACATAAGTTGCTTTAATATATTAATTTCTAGCACTTCTCTCTGTTGCAGCTGTCTCTGGCCAACCTAGTAAGACTTAATCAAGCTATGTTCCCACCAAACCAAGAGAAAATGGAATCACTGTACCAAAATGGATTTGATGATGCTGTTCATTTTTTACTAAAAGAAAACTGGTTTGAATAGATAGTACATAGAAAACAAAACCTGATGGCTGTTGAAGTACAGCAGTAGGTATCCTTACTAGTATCCTAGATTGCTGTCACAATTTCTGTTTATCGAAATAAAAATCTCAGCTGGAATTGCTTCAGCTTCTGCCAAGAAAGTATAAGTTCCATCCCGCTTTATAAACATGTCAGAATGGGAACTGTACTTGCCTGGTAATTGTTTTGTTTTGAGGTAACTCAAATTTAGATCCATTTTGCTTCAGCACTGGACTTTAACTTGGTAAGCTTGTGTAATAATTACAGAAATTTGGAAGTCTGATGTTATTTGAAATCTGATGTTATTTGAGAGACTCATCATGGTTGTATAATGAAAAATTAGTCTGTATTCTTCAGTTAGTATAATTGTTGTGTGTGCTCATCAGGTGTTTACAATGTTGTTAGTCTAATGCATATTCTAGAATGTTCTAGAAGATTTGAACTCTTAGCACTAGCCACAAGAAATAAAACATTTGCACTTTTACTCTGATACGAGTATTTTTTTTAAACAATAAAGTTCTTGCCCTTCTCAGTGAATGCAGTCTTTCTAAATTTAAAATACTATTTAATTTTTTAACAGAAGTGTAATGTTTGTGATATTAAAAATATCCTGTGAAGAGGAATAATTATTTTTATGATGTTTTCTTCCTTTGCTAAAATTGAATAAATATATTTTCTTGAAACTTTTGTCAAGCTCATTTATGAATTTCTCAGAATGCTATAACAATCTGATTGTCTACAGAAAATAATTGGAAATAAGTTGAAGTAAGTCAGCAGGTAATGAACCCACTCCTATCTTGTTCTGTTACTATTCACCTTGTATTGATTTCCTTAAGTGCAAGGTCAGAATTTTCATTCTTGATGCCTAAAATCCACAGCTGTATAAAATCAGTGTTAGGCTTTTTAATGTGCTTTTTAAGTTGAGTTCTTAATACTTATAAAATGTTGAGATGTTGATAGAACTCCAAAATGATGGAAAATCTAGGGAGGTAAGAAATAATAATTAAAGCCCCTTCAGCACACAACCACGTATTTATGTTCATATGTAGATTGTACCATTCATGTGGTAGGGATTGAATTCTTCTATTAACTGTTTTTGTTAGAAAAAGAAGTAATTAAAACAGAATGTTTTGCACCAGCATTTTTAGATGCATTAGGTTCTGTATGCAATGAAAGTAGGATAGCTGTATGACTTCCAGATCTGTAGGACAGCATTTCTACAGGTAGAACGGAAGTACATTACTTTTGTGCTGTCAAAACACCTGTGACTGGCTTACTTGTTTATACAAAGGATAACTTTTAGCATAAGTAGAAATGTGAATAATGCTATTAAAAATTTCTTCTTTAATGCTGATCTGGTGTAGCCTGAGTTTCTAATTCAATTATATTTTGTCAGTATGGCAGAAACTTATTCACTTAGAATTCTGAGGGTTTAGAGCTACTCACAAGCTTTTGGAAACAGCATACGTGCTCCACTCAGTTACCTTCCTAAGCAGTAATGGAGCCATGCATATTTAGAAAATCTGTAAAAAGCTTGTTTATCTGGATGCAGTTCTGTAAGAGTTGCTTTTAAAGAAGAAGGTTATTACCAGTAAATGAACTTTGAATTTAACGTATGTTGGTTCTGAGCATGGAGTTTGCTACAGTGTGCTATGCTCTTTAGTCTAGTAAAATCTGACTTCTTTCTGCATGTATTAATGTCACATATGCCATATCCTGTTCACTGACCTCTGAGAGCCACAGGTAATGTTCAGTGCTTTAGAAATTGACCTTCAGAGGTTTATGATAATTTGACAGAACACTTTTCAGGAAGAATAAAATCATGTTTATGCAGAATAAACCTGCAGAAGTGTTTATAATGATAAGATGAAGTTTTGTTGTTTGGGAGAGGGAGGATTTATATATATATGTATCTCGGACCATAAAACTTGAATGAGAACAGAAGTCTGTTCAGACATAACACCAATGTTCAGAATGGTTACTGAACATCAAGACTCAGATTTTTATTACCACCATTTTATGAATATTTTCTGATTGTGTATGACCTACCAAAAACAGAAGAACACAAGCCTATTGTCTTATTGTCTTTAAGCTGTTCATCTGGTCCTAAAGAAGCATAGTAAAGCACATTCAGAAATGCATTATCCTCAGCCAACAATGTTTGAACCCCTTTGGTGTGGAAAAAATTAAATCTTCTTAAAAAAAAAATATATGTTTCTTGATCCAATAGGCTTGCCGGACAGGATTTATAGAAGGCAGTTTTAAATCATGAGGACAATTGCAATCTCTTTGTTTTATGAAAGAAGAAATGTCTGCTTCTGTACATTCAGATTTTGTGAATACTACCCATTTTATTTCCTCCTTCAAACACACGAAGCGTTATAATCTTGAAAATTTTAAGATGCAGAGTTTTATGTAAATTTATTTTTTCCAAGCTAAGTACTGCTTTTGCAGTAGAGACGTACCTTATTAAAGATGAATCTGTTTTCCTACTTGTTTGGTCTCCAAAATTCTGTGAATTGGTCACAATTACCTTCTATTTATCTTCATAAACTTCAAAACTTTAATTTAAAATTATCTGTAATACAATAGTAATGCTTTTGTTTGTGAAAATAATCCAACATAGGGGATATGTTGGATTATGGATGTGGGGAATACAGTTTCTGTTTTTGTGGAATGTACATGCCGTTTGTCACTACACAAATGAGGGGTACCCTATATATATTTGTAAAAGCTGCCTTTAGGATAGGAAGACTAGTAAGAGTACCTTTAGGTCAGTCTTCTTCATGGCAAAAGATGTGATCCCTTTCAGCTAACTTCCTGCTTATCTTCATCTGTAGTAGTACTAATTCTGTCCATACCCTGTCCCAGGCCACCTAGTTGGAGATGCATGTGGCTGTGTATGTTCCTAACCTAAACCTTAGTTCTGTTTTAAATCACTTCTGTGTATGGTCTTACTGGGCAATTACATGCATACACTTTTAAATATTTTCTATTTAAACACAAATCTAATAAAGTCAGACTTGTCTTAAGATTTCTTGTATTATCAGCAGTGATATTCTTCAAGTGAATATTAGCTTTTCTGCATTAAGGAAATTTAGTTTAGTTTTTTGTTTTACAACACTGCAGGTTCTTCAGTTTTGTATGGATCTTTCCTGGCTAATTTTGCTGACTAATAGCTGGAATTTTCTGTTAGAGCATCCTAACTCTGTTATACCGAGAAAGGTTCTGACTACCTTCTTAACATTTCTCAGAAGCCTAAGGCAGTAGGGAGTCCTCTTTCAGAAAGCAGTGGATAAATGGATTTGAAAAGCAGTTACCGATCTCCTTTATCAAAACAAACCAAAATCAAATATATGAATTTGTAATTTTAAGAATACTTAAATAGATTCATTTCCTGTTAGGGTTGTTCTGGTGAAGTCTTTGTAGGGCTGAAAGCATAATCTGCACTTGCTAGAATTTCATCTTCTGATGGACTTGCTACATAAATAGGCTGCGTAACCTTTTTTAGAGACTGTTATTAATGTCTTAAAAGGTTGAAGGAAATTAAACTTGCTAAATCTCGTATCTATTTTCTACCTTGATGCTGCTGATAAGTGGTTGTGATGAAGATAATAGCAAGCAATACTAATTATATATATATATATATATATACACACGCCATTTCTGCTGAAACCTTGTTCCTATCTCTGCTGGTCCCACTGTCTAGGAAACTTTTTTTCTTCTTTTTAAACTCACTTTTCACAAATTCTTTTGAAAATCATTAGTATCAATACGGTCAAATCTAGAAAATCAGATTAAGATAATATTTTATTCTGAAGATTAACACATTTTTGTGATAAAGCACAATGTTAGTATATCTGTTCTGAGGTTATTCAGGTTATGCTAAGGATATGCTAAGGTGTTTTTGTTTTTGTTCATGTTTGTTCCTTTCTGATTTAAATGCAGAGGTATGTTTAAGCAGGCAAGAAATTCAAATTCTAAGAGGTTATTAAGAAATAATTTGTTTCTGTACTGCATCTTTTTCTTTCTCTCTTGGCGTATAGATAGTAAAGTGTGTTTTAGGCAGTACAGATCCTTTTATACTGAAATATTTTTCATGGTTTTAGGAAACTAGTTTGAGATACTCTTGTATTCTGGAGATATGCTTTACGTGCTGTTTTTTTGTTTTTGTTTTTGTTTTCATATGATTTAGGTATTGTTTTGTCAGTATTTTTTTGTCTCAAATCATTTTTGTATTTCCTAAATGAATAGGCTTGTGTTTGAGAATGTAAGCTGTATGGAGGTATCGTTCCTCTTTTAGGCAGGTCGTTGTGGCATTTTTTGCACATGCCACAAAGCAATGGAAAATTTTAAATGCAATTTTTTTTAGCCACTCAGGTAATTATACAGAAGAGAACTTGTGTAGTTGTGATGTACTAGTGAAAGACAAGTGCCAAGAAAATTGTTTTCCATATTTATGAATTGGACAGCTGTGTAGGACTTCATGGCTTCCATTTTAATTTTGCTAGGGATACAAAACATGACACCTACTGAGAAAACTGGAATTTCAGTGTGAAAACAAAAAATGCAGTAATATTCCATCTTTCCTCATTAAACTAAAAATAAACTCTAGAAAAGCTGCCAGCTGTCCTTCCTCTCTACTCAGCACTGGTAAGACCACACCTGAAGTAGTGGCTCCAGTGCTCGATTCCTCAGGATGAGAAAGATAGGGACTTACTGGAGAGAGTGCGCTGCAGGGTCACAAAGACTGGGGTCTGGGGCATCTGACATATGAGGAGAGACTGAGGGGCCTGGATCTGTGCAGCCTTGTGAGGAAAAGGCTAAGGGGGATCTTATCCATGTGTATAAATAGCTGATGGGAAGGAATGTAAGAGATGGAGCCAGCCTCTGGTTGGTAGTGGCCAGTGACAGCACAAGAGGCAATGGGCACAAACTAAAATGTGGGAGCTTCCCTTTGACCATAAGGAAAAAGTTTTTCACTGTTTGGTAGCAGAGCACTGGGACTGGTTGCCCACAAAGGTTGTGGAGTCTCCCTCCTTGGAGATCTTCAAAAACTACCTGGACATGGGCCTGGGTACCTGCTTTAGGTGGTGGGTGGCCCTGCTTGAGCAGGATGATTGGGCTTACATGAGCTCCATAAGTACCCTCTAACCAATGGTTCTGTGATTCTGTGATTTACTGTAGAATTTGTTCGATATTGTGATGGTTTTACCTTGCTCCCCCTCCTCAAAGGGAAAGGGGGAGAAAATATGATGGAAAGGTCTCAGGTGGAAATAAGGGAGATCACTCACCAGTTATCGTAACTGGCAAAACAGATTCAGTAGAGAAGAGATTAATATCATTTATTGCCTATCACTAGTAGACTAGAGCAGCAAAAAACTAAAAGCAAACTAAGAAGGTTCCCCTCCCCATGGGGAACGGGGGCTGCAGTCAGTCCCTAACCCTTCATCTCCACCACTCTTTCATGGTCACTCTCTGCCCCTGCTCCCTGTGGGGTCCCTCCCACGGGATGCCGTCCTTCCCCAACTGAGCCTGCGGGGGCTGCCCACAGGCAGCAGCTCTTCAAGCACTGCTCCCACATGGCTCCATACCACAGGGTCCATCCCCCAGGAACAAACTGCTCCAGCAAGGATCCCCCATGGGTGGCAGCTCCCCCTGGATCCTCTGCTCCTGTGTGGGCTCCTCTCCACGGGCTGCAGCTCCGGCCCAGGGGCTCTCCATGGGCTGCAGCCTCCTCCAGGCCACATCCACCTGCTCCAGCGGGGGCTTCTCCACGGGCCGCAGCGTGGAGATCTGCTCCATGTGGGGCCCATGGGCTGCAGGGGGACAGCCTGCTCCACCAGGGGCCTCTCCACAGGCCAGAGGGGAACTGCTGCTGCGTGCCTGGAGCACCTCTGGCTACACAGACCTTGGGGGCTGCAGGGCTGGTTCTCACTCCTTGCTCTCCCAGCTGCTGTTGTGCAGCAGTTTGTTTGTTTTTTTTCATGCTTAAATCTGCTCTCCCAGAGGCCCACCCAACATTGCTCCCTGGCTCAGCTCTGGCCAGCAGCAGGTCCCTTTTGAAGCCGGCTGGAGCTGGCTCTGGTCTGACCTGGAGCGGCTTCTGGGCTCTGCTCACAGAGGCCACGCCTGCAACCCCACCACCAAAACCTGGCCACATATACCCAATACACATATAAATATTAACATTCCTTACACTACAACATTGACTTTTTAAAGCATAAATTGGAAAAAGTAATATTTCATGTTTAATATTAATAAAGTGCTTGCACTATAAACTCATTTTGAATTCAGTCCTGATGTGTCATTCTGTTCTAAGCAGCCATAAAATTTCCATGACCTTGCTGACTGCAACATCATTTTTATTTTTATTTTTTACTATTGCTGTTGGTGTTAGATAGTGGCACATATTAACTATTCTTTGTTTTTATTCCCCCTGAACTTTCAAAGTACTTAACCTTTCTGACTGGAAGTTTATGTCCAACTTCTTTGGAAATATTGTGAAGAAAATACCTTGGCTGTTTCTGAGAAGCATGTGAGGAAGTGCCAAAATTTTTGACCTTCATTTGACGGGTCATTGATCCAGAGGGGAGCCAGTGTTATGAAGTGTAAAGAAAACAGCCCCATTCAAGTATATGAGTTATCTGAATGAGATGCCTTTTAAATCTGCCCTCTAGTTATGTCTGCTAGATTAGGTATGAATTCTTGTTATTTTTGCCAAAATGCCAGAGATGGAAGATTTCACTGAATGCATTGACCTCTTTGTGCTTCTTGTACTTGAAGGTGACTTTGGTTCACTGACTCCTGCCTTCAGTTCTCTTCACAGAACTGAATCTTCCTCTCCGATGGACTTAACACCTTGCACTGTAAAGGATGAAATGACGTTTTCTCTTTCTAAAGCTACATGTTGAAATGTATAAACATGCCCTGTATTTAACCCCTTGATATTTAACCCTATTTAAAATTTTAACTTTAAAATGAAACATTAGACATGTATTATATACAACAAGGATTTTATTTTTAAAGATTCTTAAAATATTAAATTTGAGGTGCTCCTGAAGAGCTAATTTCTCTGGAAAATAGACAAACATATTTACATCCAAAATTAGAGTTTGGGTTCCCTGAATCTGGAAATTTATGTATCTATGCCTGTTTGAGTAGAGGACTGGGGAAGACTGTTATTTAGTTCCTGCTGTCTAGCATGGTTTAGTGGTAGACTTTAGTACTAGTTTAAAGGTCGGACTACGCTTAAGCATAGTCTGCCTCTCCCTCTGTAAGTCATGTTTAACTTTGTCGAGGTGTATCAAACAGCTTCACAAAAAGGAGTCAAACAGTAAGATGAATTTCTTAAATGAAAATGATTTTAATTGGTATCTTTGGTGATTGAATAGGGAAATATTTTAGAAAAAGACACCAGTGATGAAGTTTAAGCTGAACTTTGTTAGCAATGTGTATCCACTTCTTAAAATACAGTTTTGAATATCAATTGTGACTTATTGGTGAGTCCCCGTCCTGCCCCCCCCCCAGTAAAAAAGAGTTTACTAGCTTTTTATAATTACTGCATAATTAATGTGTAAGGCTGTAATCTCTGACATTTTATTCTATGAACCTTTTCCTTTCACGTAGTGTAGTTTCAGTGGTAAGCAAACTTGAAACACAATATTCAGCTTGCAATATTTGATTGAGGGAAAAAAAAATCTATTTTCAACAATTTATGTAGTTTGTCAAAATATTAATTTCAAGTCAACACATACATAAGTATTCCATGGCACTACTTTCTCAAGTACCTAATTAATACACAAATTATGATAAGCTCTTTCTATGCAGCTTAATTCTATTGTTGTTATTTACATGAATTCCAAAGTATTCTAATTCAAACAAGTTTAAAAGACATTTATGCAAATAGCTTATCTTATAATCTTAGGTATTGCACATGGGCAGCAAAGACAAGCCCTACAACAGAAGCGATTATATTTTTCTTCAGAAATTAAAACTTTTAAAACCACATTCAGTATTTTCATTCAGTTGCACGTTATCTGAGTGGCATAGGTGGCTACAAAACTAAGTGTGGAAGAATTTTCAGGGATTTATAAACATGGGGGTTGTGTAATGAGTTAGAAATAAGATCAAAAAGAGCATGTGAGAAATTCATCTATGATAAACTCTGCAAATTCATCACAATCTATCACTTCAGTGGACAGATACTATATTACAGAATTTGCCGTTGCTATTGTAAAGCAAAGAAACTATCTTAACCCAAGGAAAAGCAAAATTCCAACTGTGTCTTTTTGTTTGAAATGGAAAAAAAAATCAGTATGTGTGGTCAGACTTGTTGGCATTAAAAAGAAGTTTGAATATCTTTAACTTTTACAGTATTTTGATGCTAGCCGTGTACAATAAAGCTCACTGTATCTGTAGCTGTATAGACCATTATTTGATTAGTGTGAACTAAATACGTGAACAAATGAAAAAAAATCTTGACAAGGAAGATTTCAAGCTACTGAAGTGACTTGTGTGTATATTTCTTCTGTATTTCGAAGTAGTACATATCACAGATGCTTACATCTTTGCAGTTACAACTGTATGGTTTATTTTTCATATCATTTTCCTTTCAATGTGACTAAAGTTCTTACTAGTGACATATCTTCATATTCTTGGTTAAACCCATTATTAACTGGTCTGGATGGCTTGTCATAAATCCATTCACTTTTCAGGGTAGCGCTGCTATCTGTATTTCTTGACTCATTCTTGCACTTTTTACAGCACTGGTAAATCTGTTTCAATATTCCACAAAATATATTGTTAGGCAATAAAAATGTGTTTCCATTAGATATTCATCTTTTTAGAGATCATATTCCTCACTTTACTGCGATAGCAACCCAGTATTTACTGTGAATTGTTTGTAAAGTTATAATACTTTTCACAGCACAAGTAAACACAGAAATATTAATGTTAAATACAACTTCATGAATTGACATACTGTTCATTATTATTCTTAATAAATTTTAGTGGTATGTTAGCTAAGACTCTAATACCTAAGTAACTAACATGTTGGTATTTCATAGCCTATATGGTTTTAACTAAGTGGTACATGGTCAACCATAGACAATTATGATACAGTAAAACAATTATGGTATGTTTTATTTTAAAATTTAAACATTAAACATTATTAAATTGATTAAATATTAAACATTATTAAATTGATTAGTTTTTTATATGCTGAATTCTAAGACTTTACAGTTAGCAGAATAAGGGTAATTCATAAAAGTAGGTAGAAAGTGTATACCAACTGTATACCAGTAATTTCATTTAATACTTCTCCAATTTCCAATACTATCTCTTAAGGTGCATATATGCTGCTACTTTATAAAAATAGAGCATAGGGTAGGGGGAGAGAGATTATTATTATTATTAATTCATTCATTATTCTTATGTAATTTAAATTAGGTGACTTTTTTTTTTTTTTTTGGAGAGTGGATGAGATGGGTATCTTTTGGGGAAAATAAACAACTGACAGCTGTAATGGCTTCTCCATAAAGTTTACACAATTGTCATGCAAATTTCATTGGAAAAGTGCATTGCGGTGCCCTATTCTTGACTTTGAAGCACAGAAAAAGTTTGACAGAGGTAAGGGAACAGCTAAGAGAATTTTAGGCTAAGAAAAGGTAAGTCATACCTCTTCCTGAGATAGCAGCTCCTTCCAGCTACCTGAAGGACTCAGCCAACCATGACATACCATATTTAAGCAGTGGCCTAGAAGGGCTCAAGGGCCTTTGAGTGATTCAGTCCCTCTTTCATTATTGCATGCTCTGATTTTGACATGATACACATTTTTATGATACAAAGCATTTGTCATTTAGTGGAAAAAAAAAAAAAAAAGTCCCATAAGTTCTAAACTCCCTGACTTCCTAAATCTCAGTGTCTTTCTCTTTAGCTGGTGCAGTGGGTTGACCCTGGCCAGCAGCCAAACAACCGCAGGGCTGCTTGCTCACAACCCAGTCCCCAGAGGGGACAGGACAGGAAGAACAAAAGTGAAAAATCTCCAGGGTCAAGATAAAGACAGTTTAATAGGTGAAGGAAAGAAGAAGAGAAAAAAAAAAAAAAAAAAAAAAAAAAAAAAGGGTGAAGCAAAGGAAATCAGGAAATCACTCACCAGCTCCCTCCAGCATACCAGTGCCAAGCCATTCTCTGAGCAATGGTCACCTTGGTAGTGCAAAGTGCTATGGTACCTCAGCAAGTTTTGTTTGTTTGTTTGTTTCTTTTCTTTTTTTCTTTTTTGTTGTTGTTGTTTACCACTTCTCTCTCTGGCTTGAGTTGACTGTCTAACCACACGTCGTTTGTCTCCAACTGCCTGAACTGTGTGAACATTTCTGGTTTTGACGTGGCTTTGAGGTAACAGAACTTAACAACTGGGTTTCTAAAGAAAATAAAACCCAAACCTTATTTGACCCAGAAGGGCAACCAGATACCGTAAATATCTTTGTAGGTCTTGTAATTTATGTCACTGGTGTCAAGTCTTTTCATAATGAAATTCTCCACTGTGCAGTAGTATCAGCAGAGAGAGCTGTTGCCATAATGCTAGGGTCACTAATACTTAAATAGCCCTTTTAAATTTCACAAGCTGAGAAAGCCTGCTAATTTTGTTGTCTGTTCCCTCTTAGTCCAATTTAAACTGCATTTGTTAACTTCTTTAGGACTGTACAATATAGTTTTTTGAGAGCAGAGATGGTTGATGAAGCACAAGGAACTTTTTATGTCGCATAAATGATAATCTTTGAACTACATTTGCAAGTAAGGATCTTGTAAATATAGCTAGAGCACATTGTAGCACTGTCCCTGCCTTCAAAGATTGTGTAATGCTCATTTGCATCAAATTATGACATAGCTCAGATTTCTTCAGCTCAGATTTATTTCCTTATGCAGTTTCCTTCACATAAAAGATATTTCCAAATATGATCAAAATAAAACCATTAGTTGAAAGCTGACTTTTAGTTTTTTGTTCCATAAAAAGGGATTGATTACAATGATTATAAGGAGGGGAACAGAGCCACGATTAGGAAAGACGGAAGGATTTGTAAAATATATAGGAAGTATAAGAAATCACTCTCATCTTAGACAGTTTTGTATTTAAAAAAAAAAAAATGTATTTTCTCTGTCTCTTTAAAATATTTTCAAGTTTTGAAGTTGTCAGTGTGCTTCACTGCTGGCCAGGAAAATGTCAGGCAGGGATCCGTATCAGCTGGGGGGTCAGAGTGGACATAAAACCCTGGTATGACTGTCTGGCTGACTGGAACGCGAGTAAAACAAAAGACGAGCAGACATTCTTGTATGCCCAGTGGAGCTCATTAGGAGCTGGAGCCCAGAAATATGGAGGAAGCAATATGTGTTTTAAAATGCTGATTTTTTTGTTGTTTGTTTGTTCTGTTTTGTTTTCTAATTCTGTTTCCTTTCCAGGTAAAAGTGATAACTCTAGATCAACCAGCAGCGTAGACAATAGCTTCCTAGTTGTCAGCAAGTTCAGAAAACAGATTTAATTTCTTTGTGTATCTCCACTGCCACAGCTTTCTATTTCTTTTATGGTCATGCTCTCAAAACATCCAAAGGCAGGGTGTTCTACCTCTAACTCTTTAGTTAACAGAAAACAGACTGAGTTTTTACTTCACTATAGCTGCACAATCTATTTATCATTTCTTTCCATCAAAAGATGCCACCCTTCCTTAGGTCTGTAGCATCATTTTTGAAGTTATTACTTACACCGAAAGCCATGATAACTGTGGTGACAAAGATGGTGTATCCAAGAAGGAACCACCACCACCAGGTCGATTCTGATCTTGTACAGTCTTTACATTTGAAATCTGAAATGAAGAGAGCAAAAAATAAGTACCTGAAAAAGAAAAAAAAAATGATGTTGCTTTTCTGATATGATTTCATTTGAAGGATTAGTCAGCACAGTTGTCTTCATTTTTATCACATTTTCTTTCACTCCTTTTTTTCAGGCTAAAAGGTTAAGCCTCTCATGTGAGAACTGTTGTCTTTGTTCTGCAGATGAAATTTTTGAAACTGTTGTTATCAATTTATAAAATGAAAAATAAACAAAATTCTCAGTGTGCTCGAAGTGGGATATACAAAAATATCTTTGTTATACAGCACACACTTATGCAATGATGAAAAAGCCTGTGGTGGTTTTCGTTGGTGGTGGTGGGTGTTTTTTTTGTTTGTTTTTGTTTTGTTTTGTTTGTTTGTTTGCTTTTTAAACTAAACCAAACATGATTATTGTGTGTAAGTCAAAAGAATTTCATTGACAACTGTTTTTCTTTACAGACTTGAAAGTACTACATTGGACAATTATTATACATAAAGTGAAATCTAGAAACAGATAAATTCTTTGCAGTACTTAGCATATGCTAGTTAAATTTGCCTGGAAAGTCTACATGCACAAAACTTGGCTCCGCTACAATAGTGTACCTTAGTCACTGAGTTCACAGTCCCCATCAGGATTACAGAAATTGTTTATGTAATTTGAGGACTGGGGGAAGTGTTACGAGGTGATGAAAATGCTTTTATAATTACACAGAAAGAAACTCCCACTCCTACATATCCCTACTTTCACAAACCTTTCTAAAAATATCCACTGTACTTAATTTACTAGTCATTTTTCAGTGACTGGAAGGGGAAGCAGGAACTGCGTATTTTGAAAAAGACAGTTGTCATACAAGGACTGAGGGAAATGATGAAAAATGGTACAAAATATTGTCATGGATTTCTGGTTTTTGTATGAAGCAAAGTAAAGACCTAGCAGATGTGTGTGCAGAATAGTAAGAAAAAATATTTAAAATGTGTAATGTATATATTAATGTAGAATATGAATTAAAATAATGCAATAATATGCAAAATATCTAAAATTTATAGTATATATTAAATGTTGAGTCAATGTTCTGCTGCCCAATTTCAGATGAAAAGAAAAGTCCCTGTCCCTGAGAAGTCTGGCTGCATAAACTGTTCATACCTTCTCTCCCCTACTCATGACTGTAGACTGTTTTTTCCCAAACCTTCTTCTGGTAGCAGTGCGTGGTGGGAGAGAAGACAGTAAAACTTATGGAAGACTTAATTCTCCTTGGATATATCAAGTCGATTTCTGTGTATTAGACACTTCTTACCTTGTACTGTCAGCTTGGTGCCATTTCCACATTTGCCCTGGGTTTTCTGGGTTAGCGTCACATCACAGAAATAAAAGTTGCTGTCATTTTGGTCAACATTGCTCAGTTTTAAGATAGAGTATCCCCTGAACACGTCCTTTGTAATGTGTATATGTGGTCTGTCAGTGCCTGAGCTTGACCGAAGACTCTGCTGGTTGTTGCAGCTGGGGCCCTTCCTCCAGTACACAACTGGCTCCTCATTCTCGTCGTTGGGGTATTCAAAGACACACAGCATCCAGGTTGTGGAGTTAATGAGCACACTGGCATCTTCAGGGTATTGCACAACTGAGAGCTCTGGCCTACTGCTAGCTGTAATTATCAATTAATTAATAATCACCTTTATTAAAAGCAAAGTTAATGTTCTGTTAATATTATCCTATTAGTCTAATACATCATTATTTAAATATTGACATGCAATTTGTTTTGTGCAGGAATCCTGGAAAACAAGGAAACACAATATGTCTAAATGGAGTAAAAAACAAAACAAAACAAACAAACAAAAACAAAACAAAACAAAAAAAACACCAACAACAAAAAAACACGAGTAACAAAAACTTTAGCAAATTCTATTCTTGTTTTAAATATAAGGATTATTTAAGTTTACTCACTTTCTGATATTTTCTATGCAATGTCAAAATCTTTTTTCTATGTTAATACAAGTCTTCAATTTCCATATTTTTTCATATTTTTTAGGAAAAAATAATATTTTTGATAATTCCTAACATCACATTCCAGAGCCTTTTTAAAAAAAAATAAAAAATAAAAATTCTTCAAGTCTATATGCAGTAAAGATCTATGTGGTTACTGTGTGCATGTAAACTATCTATAGTGTTAATGCAGAAGGATGGTGAGACCATATATGGATAATATGAGAGAAATTTTTTGCATATATGCAGGCAACAATGAGATAAAGGACTGGGAATATGTCTGAAATAAATCTGTTGCTGTGCCTTGAACTAAAATAATAATAATATTAAAACTATTAATTAAAATATGATTGCAATGAACAAGAGAATACACCACAAGAGACCAATCTTTCGTTAAATGTAAAGAATTCCAGAATGTTAATACTTAGTCAATACCAAAATGGCAAATAAGTCTTTACTAGTTTGGAAATAAGTGAAGAGGCTTTTCCAAGATGCATAGTTGTAGAATCATACAATAATTAGGGTTACAGGGTACCTGTAAAACCTGTCTTGTTCCAGCCCGTCTGCTGTGGGCAGGGATGCCACCCACTAGACTAGGTTGCCCAAAGCCCCATCCAACTGGCCTTGAGCAACGCCAGGGATGGGGCATCCAAAGCTTCTCTTGGCAATCTGTTCTAGTGTTCTACTACCCTTATTGTGAAAAATTTCTTCCTTATGCTCACTTTAAATCTAACTTCTGTAAACCTACCTTTACCAGGCCCTGGTTAAAAGCCTTTCTCCACCTGTCTTATAAACACCCTTTATGTCTTGAAACTCTGCAGTACGTTCTTCCCAGAGCCTTCCCTTCTCCAGGCTGAACAACCCCAATGTTCTCAGCCTTTCTTCATAGGAGAGGTGCTCTCTGATAACTTTCATGGTCCTCCTCTGGACCCATAATGATAAACTCAGAATTTTTTTTCTGAGTAGCAAAAAAAATCCCTACTTGACACCCATCTCAGATCAGCTGGCAGTGACATCTCACTATTTCTAGCACCTTTTATGACTAAAATTTATCTGCATTTGAGTCTCATCCTAAGTGTTTTGAGATTTTAACTAATAAATCACACAAGATTAATCTGCTTTCAAGTCAGTTATTTAAACTTTAAATAACCACATTGAAGCTCCAACACTTAACCTTACTCTCCCTTTTTAGTCAATAAACTGAAATAATAATTTAAAGGCAAGATTGATTTTATGCCACAATAAAGTTTTAAACAGATTGAATGATTTATTTATTTACTATAAGAACATCTATTTCTCATGTACAGTAATAAATTCATGAAAAAGACATTCAAAATATGTGAAATGAATCTTTTCCATTTAAGGAACTGCAACTAGAGTTCCACCATTAACAATCCTGTATTTATTGAATTTCTTTGAAATGAAACAACATTTGTCTTACATAAGTGTTACATATGCATTTTTATACTAAGTATAAAAAATTGGAAAGTCATTACTAAGCAAAGACAACACATGCTTTTAAAAATATTAGAACAAATTAATATAATGCTTCAAAACAGTTGGTTACCTCTAATTTTTTATGTTATTCTTTTTAGACTCCTTATCATCTGAGCACACATACTAAGAAATGTATGCTCAGAAATGACTTCTGTACTTGAAAGAGGTTTGGTTTGCTGAAATATAACATGGAACAGGTTTTAAAATTGACATAATCCAGAGGAGTGCATAAAGTTTCTGGGCTATATACTTCATTTATTTGAAAAATAACTATCTTAAAAAAAAAATAAAATTAAAAAAAAAAAAATACATCACATTGATAGCAAAATTTCAATGAAGGAAATCAACTCTGTGTAAAGAAAAAGATGTGTAATATCTGAAATACCTTTTGCATTTCCATCATACTATACAATGAAAAGAGAAAAGAAAATAAAAGAAAAAGTTCCAAATACGATTTATATTTCTTTCCTTTTAAATTTGTTAGTGTAAGTGAATAGTTTTAAAAGTACTCCAGGACCCACTTATACTAAAATCCTGAAATAAAGTTATTGACCTAAATATTTAAATATCAGTACAGATTTCTAATATGAAAAAATGAACCCGCTCTTGTTTCTTTTTGTTATTATGTGTCAGTCAGATTTTTTTTTTTGACACTTTCATCCTTGATTAAAAATTAGCACTGATTTTCTCAAAAGTTAGGTTTTTAACAATTTGAGGTTAAAAAGAAAAAAAAAAAAAAAAGGCGAAAAACTACTTACCTGCAAAGTGAACGAAGTAAAATATTGTAATTAATATACCAATCGCCATCATTTTCTTGGAATTGCCAATGAAAAGTTTTGAAAGGTCAAGTGAGACTGCTAAAACCACAGCTATCAGCAACTAGCTGAAAAATAAATTAAAGTTCTCCTAAAAACATGTTTTTAACCTTGTTTCTAAGGGGAGGTTCCTGTGGTTTTACTCACTGTAACTATTTCCCTTTCTGCCATCACACATCCTGGACATTGCAACAGATTAGCTTCTAATATTGTAGTTTCAAGTTGAACTCTGCTGTGACTGTTTTTACATTCTGAGTATTTTCTTCAGACAACTAGGAGGAGGATTGGTTTTCTGTGGTGAATTTACTCAAAGCTGACAAAAACAGAAATAAATCATTGGTAGCAACAGTGACAATATAATACAGCAAAATTGTCAACAGACACCTCTCTCTGATGTTCTTCCTGAAAGACCTGTTTATGCCTTCAGTATCAGAAGGATGAAGATGACTTTGCTCTATCTAGCTTTGGTCCAATTAGACAAATAAAACATACCACAAGAATGTTTCAGAAATAAATAAAAAATAAAAACAAACATTTATTTTTTTTCTGAAGTGATACTGAATGTCTAGTTATCATCATGCAATCCAACATACATGAAGCTGCCAAGAACCATAATGTGGCAAAGAAAGCAATGTAGTTACCACCCTAACACATACCTTTGGAATTCACAGAAGTCCATTAGATCAGCTAACCTCCTTGTAGCTCCTTGTATAAACTATTAAATTTCATCCTGCACAGTTACCCCTGGGTTTTACTAAAGCTTGATTTTATCGCACTGCACTGCCCACGGATTTGAATCTCTGTGTGAAGAGATAACTTCCATGGAAATATCTAGTTTTGATTTGAAGACATTGAGAGGCATCTACAAACTCAATGGCTTGTTGCTGAAATGACTAATGATTCTCACTGTGAAAGGCTGTGACTTCACCTTACATGTAATGAGTCCTTTATTATCTCCATTTTTTTGCCACCCGCTCCCCCCTGCCACCCTATTTAAGATGTTATATGGGATAACATCCTGATATTTGTTTTCAAATTAAAAAAAAAAAAAGCATTCAAGGCTCCTGATATAAGACATTTTCTCCACCCCTGGAATAAGATATATATGATTCTATATAGAAAACTTAAAACCGTTTTTCTACAGAGTTAAAATCAAATTTCTACTCTTCTGCTCCTCTGTCTTGTTTATGGATACAAGGATACTCCTCCGCAGGGTCCTGCTGGGAGGTCACTATCAGATGTTTGTCTACTTGAAATGTTGCATGTCTTTGCAGAATCACTGCCTTCTAAGGTGGTACAAGTATATTCCATTTTCATTAAATAGCACTAAGACTAGAACCAAAGCCTCTAACTTTCCAGTAGGCATAATATATTTTGTCTCCTCCTCAACAACTTTTAGAAATGTTTGCTCAGCTGATCTTAAAAAGCTAATTTTATACTCTAATCATTTTATTATTTTCATCTATTTCTTAAACAATTCCATCCCCGTAATCCATATTTATTCAAATATATGTCTCAGGAAAATAAATAAATAAAAACAAAAAAAAAATGTAGACTATTTAAACTTACATTTGTGGACACATTATTTACTGTTGTTATCAATGGATTAACTAAAATTAAAATAGAGCAAAAATTGTGTTCTGGAGACACCAAATAGCTAACTAATCACACAAAGGAAATAATATCAACAAAAAGATAAAAAATAACTCTTATTCCCAAACAAACAAACAAACAAACAAAAACATAGAAAAATAATTTTAAAGAATTTTTAAAGCAAAGGTATTATTAAACCTATGCCAACCTTTACCTCATTTTTATCAGCAAATTAACATATGTACTTAATTACAAATTGGTAATTAAATAGTAAGTGTAAAAATAACAGCTAAATTGGATATTATTCTTATAAATCATATCTGATATTAATCAGGTTGAAGAGAGAAATAAAATAAATGTGAAATTTTTTGAATTTCCTGCTTCTAGGAAGTAACTCCCCATATAACACTATTTTTAGCTATAACATTTTGAACAACAGTGATAAAAGCCCTTAAGATACTAATTTGAATAAGCAATTAGTGATTCAGAGAAAACTGATCAAATACAAGCATAAGGAATTTAATGCAGCTGGTCCAGGATTCACACACACATTTGAGCAGTTATCCAGTATCAGAAGGTTTTTGTTTTATTTTGTTTTCCAGAAAATTAATGTATTTAATTTGATAGTGAAAGAGTTACCCTATATTATAACACAGTGTTTATCTCAGTATCTTGTTCTAATGACTTGGACTCAGCTAAAGTTTAACCTGGTTTTAATCACAGAATCACAGAATGGGCAAGATTGGAAGGGACCCCTGACGATCCTCTAGTCCAGCTCAGCAGGATCACCTAGCGCACATTGCGCAGGATGGCATCCAGGTGGGTTTTGAATATCTGTAGATAAGGAGACTCCACAATTGTATGTAATTACAATAATGCTGAACTATATTACAAAGTAGAACTTCGGGATGTAAATAAGCATTATTTTATTGGCTAAGTGAGTGTTCAGCAAACAAAAAGGCTTGCAGTTGTAACAGTTGTAACTAACTAATCCATTAAGAAGTTATTATTTTAATTGCCTTAAGTTTATGTATTAATGTTATACAATGCAAAAAAAACCATACATCTCTTTCAAATGATAGACAAAATTCCTAGTGAAATGAAGTCCTGCCAGAGCTTTGAGTTTCAGCTAACTAAAAGATTTATGCTCATATATAACAATAAGCTTGAATCTATTGCTATTCAGTAATAATTTTTTGAAAAGAAACTGTGTCTCATAGGAATGATGTGTATGTGACATAAACACTTTCATGAAGAAAAATCAGATTTTTATGCTTACTGCTCAATTGCTATGTGAGTGAAACTTGTGACCAAGAAAACATGTCAAAGGTTTTGAAATAATTAAGATCTTAAAAAAGATCAAATCTAGAAATGTCATGTCATGACATACAATAGGAAATATTGAAATGCCACTGCATAAAAGTGTTTTTACTCTCTAACACTGGAGAGAGATTAATTTTAAATGTTTAAATGTTCTTCCTATAAATGACATAGGTAAAGTTCAAAACTTTAGTTAATAACTGTACAATGACCTTCTAACCTTCTTCTCTAAAAAGAAGCACACAACTTAAGGATATGGTGATTTACATGGAGGTCTTCTTCAGGACCATCCCACAGTGATGAAAATAAGAATGATCTTCATTAAAATATCAGAACAATACCAACATATAAGCATACTTACTTTTAGACTTCTTTCACTCCTCTGTGGTTTCTTATTATGAGCTTCAGCTATAATTTCAAGAAATTTGGAAACTTGATTTTATCTACAATTACATTTTTAATTATCCGCTGAAATGAGGATTAGTTTTAGGACTATAATAGAGATAATACATATTTATAATGCCTAGATTCCAGCTGATTATTGTCTATCTACAGGACTGGAAGAAAAAGATGGATAGATTTACCTAGTAGGCTGTAGCTTCTCTGTTAGCAGAGTTTTTTTCACTATGCTACGCAAAAAAATTGAGAGTGTAACTGTGCAGATGTGTCACTGCTCTGTGGTTGCAGCCTGGAGGAATGGCACAGTTAAGTAATTTCTAAATGAAGTAAAAATACACGATCTGTTTTGAAAATTTATAATGGTATCACCAAGAGATGAGAAAATAAATTCTGTGCAAATTTCTACTGAAGCCATGAAAATAGATAACAAGACATGAGGGAAGATACAAACAATATTAGAGTAATATCTCTTCACTGGTCCTCATTTGGAGGTATTTATCCCTGAAAAGCAATCAAGCATTTTATGAGTGTCCATAAAAATGCAGGTGAATATGGCAGCATGAAATAAAACAGTGCCTTGTAGTTCACGACTACCCAAAAATAGCTACTTTACAATGTAAAACTGCTTGAAGCAGACATCTCCTTAGCATATATTAAACAAATAAGATAACATACATCCAGTTTATTGTTTATGTTTATTCAGCATAAACCTAGAGTCCAAGAAAGCAGGTAAGCATTGTAGAAAGCTTCCTAATAGTAAGAATAGTGGAGCTCTGGAATAGATTCTCTGGGGAGGCTGGAGACCTTTGAGAAAGATGAGTGTCAAGAACGACATGGGAGCAGTGGATCCTATACGGGGACTAGTGCCTATGGCCTCAAGGTTTCTCTGTGTTTTCTAATCAGATGTACAAGATGGAAGAGAGCTGTCACTAGCACAGACTGAGAGAACATCAAAAGCTGTTTTATATCCAGTGACTGTTCTTGAAAACTTAAGAGAAAATCTTCAGGTTGCCCAGGTAATGCAGACTCTGTAAACTCCTGCTGAGTGTCTCCGTAGTAATGCATTGCTTAGCCTAGTAGGAAGATAAAGGCATTGCAGAATCTTTTCTACTGGTAGGCAGAACAAAACAGGAGCAAAAATGAAATTCACAATGAAAAGCAAATACTTCAATTGTACCCTCATTCACAATTAGAGAAACTGGATGGATATGACAGGTGAAATGTGGAAAGAGTACATGATCTCTTTTGACCAAAGCTACTAGCTTAGTTTAATTATTTAATTTTTCCTAATTTGTACAGCCAAGAGAGGAAACTTCAGCAGTAGCAGAATATTTACGATGTGTATAAATCTCTTTAGTAACCAATATGAATTAAAAGTGCTATTAATCATCTGAAATCTGGAGAACAATTTTTTTCACTGTTCCTTTCCATAAATTGGCATGGATGAAACAGCCAACAGTGTGTATCAGCAAGTTGTTTATGAAGTCAGCCAATTTCAGACCCCAGTATTGTGAGTTACAAATAAATAAAAGTTTAATTGTAGTTTAAATACAATCATTGGGGGAAAATAACTTTATTGGACTTAAAAACATGTGTGATTAAGAAAACGCTTTAATAAATCTTAATGGATGGCATCTTTTCTTCTAGCTTGATCAGGAATTTGAGATTTTCAGTGCAGAGAAATATGGAACCTGCTAACAGTTTCTTGATCTCCTGGGTATGTCCATATGCAGAGCTGCTTTTAATTGTGCAATGAAGTGTGCTTCTGCATTCTGGAAGATTTTTCCATATTCTCTCAGTAGGAGTGAAATGATCTTGAGTCTCTTTTTGCTGACAGCTGACACCACCATCAAAGGAAATGCAGTCTGGTTATCCAGTGGATTCTATGGGGTCTTTCTGTTGACCAGCAGCAGGGAGTCTACAGTATATTAAAGTGACTTACCCTTCTTGGGAGTTCTTTTCTTGAACCTAGTTCAGAGAAATACAAATAATAGTTAAATGCTTAACAACCCAAGCAGGATAGTGACTCTAAATTCTAGCAGGCTGCATCATTACCTGATGCATCAAAATATTTCTACCAGAACAAACATAGTAGTTCAGTTTTCTGATCCTGGACACACCCAAAAGTGATAACTGCACAATTTCCTAATCATGTATGCTACTCTGAGATTTCATCTATAGCTTTAAACCAATGCTCAGAGTATTCTTAATAAATGTGGTCAGCTCTCAGCCCATCTCAATAATGCTGTAATGAACACATTTTTTTCTGACATTATATGGCACTTGTATAAGAAATGGAAAGCTGCAATTCTTCCTCAGCCTATTGAAATTAACTTCTACATTTCAGAAAACTCCACAGAGTGCAATATGAATAATGCTATTATAGAGTCAAAACACTCTTTGCCTCTCTCTACATCTTTACTTCTCTTTCTCTCCATCCTCATTCCCTTTGCTCTCTTCTATGTTGAAAATGGAGAACCACACTGAAGTTGCTCCTCTGGCCTGGAAATATTATTTTATGTGTTAAATTGAGGAAATTTTTACTACTGTGTATTTCACTGTCTGCTGCTGTACCATAGAAGGCAGAAACAAAGCTATTTTGATCAATATCAAACCTTTAAAATCCACATAGAAATTTAAATGCAGCTAGTGCAAAGAACAAAATATCGTGTTTTCTATTCTCACTGAGAAATCAATTAAATAACAAAACCACATATTTTTATACATGTCTGGTTTATAGACTGGCTTGAGGTGAAACTACTTTCAGGGTGTTCTGCAGTCTCAAACTGCAAACACAGGAGTTCCAGTAAACCAATAAGAATATTTCTTTAGACAGGAGCTATCATATGCAGTAGAGAGGACATCGTTATCACACAAACAAAAAGCAAAGCAACCCCCTTCTTGTAAATCTTGTGTTTGCAAATCCTGTCTGCACAACGATGATATAGCTGCAATATAAACTGACATTACAGTGGGCTGGAAATCTCATTGTCTGACCAAAAATGTGGCAACTGTACACCCCAGAGAAATCTTTACCTTGCCTTATGTTTTGCCACTTCTACCCCACCAATTACATGAATTTATCTGGACTGAACTTCACCAACCTGGCTATTACCTTTTCATTGGTTAAGAAGGTGACAACATTTGTAAGAGTTTCTCAGTCTCCCGGGTGCTATTACTATAGTGAAAGCATCAGAGTCAATTCTCCTACACCTCACAGTCCTGCTGGCCATAGACTAAGCTAAGTATAAGACAATCTGTACATAAAATAGTTAGTTATCAAGATTACCCTTTCAAACATTCAACAGAAAAGATGAAACCATTTCAAGAGTAGCTCTGTTCTCTGCTAAATCAAGACGTCTTTATGCTTTCTCATATCAAAACTAAGCAAAAAACTTGTCAAGTTTAACATAAGTATTCTTCACCTATTGGCAGGAAGAGTTTTAAAAAAAAGGTGTAGTATTTCTACACTATACATCCGTTTCAACTTCTTGAGAAATATCCACTTTAGCTGGAGCAATTTGTTTGACTGAATGCACTAATTTTCCCTTCAAATAAATTGTTAACTTTAATATTTATGTTACCTAGCAGCAAATAGAAATCCTTCTTTATATTTATTCATATATTTATTTATTTATTGTGCTGTTAATTTCACAAACAACCTGAGGTGGAGGATATAAGCCTGAAATATGATCTTTCCCTGAAGTATAGCTAGTTGCTCTGGCACTTTTGTCAGTGTTGGTGTAATTCGGTTGAGCAAGACAATTGCTTGAACTTTGAAAGCATGGCATTAGCTCCTTTCAAATCCTACATTACAATCCTTACATTATTACAACATAGAGATTCTATGTTTGTATCAAGCCATGAACTTTTATCTCTACAGAAACTATATTTCATGCATGGAAATAGAAAACTCAAAGAGGTAGATGAAGAAAATGTTAAAGGGTGGATGAAAAAGAGGAAGAGGATATCCTAAAGATAAATGTAAAAACACTATCTTATTTATTTATCTTTAGATTAGTGTGGTGTAACTACAGCTCCCAGACAGGATGCTTCCTATAAAGCTCTTTGATGTTTTTGACAACTGCACAAATGAAATTATGTGATGAGGATTGTTTACCATATGAGATCAAAAACTCCAATTCCTTACAATAATTTTGCAGTCAATAATGAAAAATTATGAAGCTAATAACATTTTACTCTTGTATTGTGATTTATCTGTAAACAAGTAATCTGTATTGTCAAAAATTAAATTGTTTCATTGACATGTAAACATGGAATTCTAACAATCGAATAACTATGAATAACATTGAATAAATATCCACATTTCTATTCTTTTGCTGGAGTCTCCTTGTAATTCATAGAGGTTTTTGTTCGTTTGTTTTCTCAAGTGCTTTTGAGCTGATGAAGAAAAAAAAAAAAAGAAAAGAAAAAAGAGAAATGAAGAAAAAGAAAGCTAGTTGGCTTTTGAGAAGCTGGAGCTCCATATTCTACTATTAAATATATATATATATATGCAAAATTATACCTGAAAAATGGAGAAAAAAATAAGTCAGAATTGAATTATATTGGCAGGATGATACATGGAAGCTTATACTATCACCGTCATCCTTTGTCATTTCCTTTAATAAATACTATCAAGAGTTTCCAGTGGTGGCAGTCTTCCACCTTTATCTAGCATTAAATGCCCTTCTAAAAATAAGGACCTGAAAACTAATAAGGCTTTCTCATAAAACCAACACATTTGTTTTCAGACAGCAAAAATCACAGGTGTTATTAATGAAGCAACTAACTTACATTTTTCTATCCCTGTGGAGAAGTCAGTAACAGTCAGGGAAACAGATAGGTTAGGAAAAGGTAATTTTTATACACATGAAATAAAACTGTGAAATAATTGGGTCTTACTTTAATCACCAAAAATTTTATGCGTTACACTGTCAAACTGAAACAGTGAAAATGCTTTGTGTTTTAAACCACCAATAGTGACTGGAGAGATAAAACTTTTCAATTTTCTTTCATATTCTTTTAAGGTTAGAAATAAAATATCACATAAAAAGTAATACTTTCCACTCTAAAGAGTTGTTTTTTTCTTTTAACTTTAAAACAAAAATGGAAAAAAAAAAAGATTTATATATAGAACACACTCTAAAGATATATACATAGAGCAGTTTGATTATAAGTGATACTATGAGATCCATGAGGAAACATTGTTACTGGCCAGCATAATCTCTCATTTAATATAACATTTAATCCACTCCTGCAAACACAAAATATCCAGGAAACTGTCAGAGTCCTTGCATTTTTGTAAAGTGTTGCCTTTTATAAAATAATTTTTATCTGTTTTGTTTGTGGTGCAAGTTTGACTTCCTTCCACTGAATTCCTTTTCAGTCTCTGAAAATTTCCTCTGTAGACAGTTTTTAGGCTGAGTTAATCCTTAAAAAGTAATTGGAGTTAATATCCCCAATATCATTTAGTCTACTACAGTGTAATAAAGGCAAAGCTTAAGAGCAAGAGTCAAAGAGGGAGCTTTTAAAAATCCTGCTGAGTTTGTTGTCTCCTTCCCTTCCCTTCCCTTCCCTTCCCTTCCCTTCCCTTCCCTTCCCTTCCCTTCTCTTCCCTCCCTCGCCTCCCCTCGCCTCGCCTCCCCTCGCCTCGCCTCCCCTCGCCTCCCCTCGCCTCCCCT